>CM072681.1:26293420-26384385 GCA_036884735.1 Huso huso | reverse complement strand
TGAACGAGCATGAAAAACTACACTCCAGAGATTTCTATTTATAATAACTGTTGGTCCCCCGCTTAAACTTTTCAAACCGAAGCTACATTCGATCTTGATTGGGAAAGGGACGCCACCATGCAGACTTCACCACTTGTCGCTCAAAGCAGACAGACAAGGAGAAATCAAACAATCCAGCAGGCATGAAGTGTGTCTGGGAGCTACTAGGATGATTTACTAAAGGTGTAGCCGAATTGTAGTTCAAAGTTATGGTTATGAAAATGAATGTTCGTAGTCTTATTCTCGCTCATGTGGAAAACGATCATTTGTTCTGTTATTCATTATGGTAAAAGCAGCCAGTGTTGGTTTATTCTACTGTCTCTGTCGCCATCTAGTGATAGTTATCACATATTGGACTACTTTTAAGGACCTTTCGGAAGTGAAAGGCAGAATCAAATGTGCTTTTTGTGAAGGAAAGACTTGCTGCTTGTACTTGGGAGCATATACAGTTTTTTGATCTATTGTGTTATTGTTATGAAACTTTTGACATTCATCTTCTTGTCTCATATATGATTTCCTCCTGATGATTCCACTGGAAGAAGGTAAATAAACAACTTGTTTACTAAACAACCGGGACTTCTAAATTTCCATTTGACCACAGTGTGTGTGTGTGTGTATGTATGTATGTATGAAATGAATGCACTTACCCGTCACATGCAATTTCAGTCACCAGTTTTCTGATACAAAGCCCATCTCTTCAGTGACTTGACTTGTTTAACCGTCACAGCCTGCATTTCTTTATTTTTATTTTTTCTGGCATGACAAATCATCTTTTATTGTGCACTGCAGTTTAGCGCTTCCTCCAAAAACAAACTGAATGAGACCTGGCACGAATGTAAAAGTAAATCATTAAACAGTTTAGATACTGTGATGCATTTTTAAATCTGTGATCTTTAGTTGCATTTGTGCATTTTCATTTGCATGTGAACTGTGACATTAGGGCCTTGACATTGGATACAGTTTTAATTCTGGAAACTTTTTTTTTTTAATCTTTGCTAAATTGCATTTGTTTTAAGCAGTTCGTGGTATGGGTAACATTTTGATTTCATTTTGCTGTTGGGTTGTTAAAAGGAATTTTACATACTGCTAATCGCACCAAATTAAATATGTACTGTATTGCAGTTCACGTGTCCAGTCAGCTCTTTGGCAAGTGATGTTTTCAGAATCATTGTTCTGAATTAAAATACTACTTCTGTTGAAAATATAGTACTTTACCAACAAAACCAACTACAGTACATCTACATGGAAGCCTGCTTATTTTTTTTTTTTAAAAGTCTTTCAGCTGTATTTTTGACATTTGTATTTTTTGTTTCCTTGAAAAACTGACAAGTTTTTGTATTTTACTGCTGTGTTATTCCCCCAACTCGTGCGCTTACAGATTTCAATCAAAGAATTGGCGTACAGTTCCTCAAACCCAAGTCATATTTTTTCTTTCCGTACAAAGTGTGTGTGTGTGCAGGGCAGGGGGTTGTTTGGGTGGTAGGGGTCAGGTTACAACGTGCTCACCTACATACATGACAAATCAGATGAAATAATCAGATATGCATCACACTCATTTAACCGTACTGAAGTGAAAATGTTATGGGTCAGATATGTGAGTGCTGACTGTAGTTTGTTTATGTACGGCTGTTGAATTGTATTCTTCTGCACAAAATGACCCCAACTTTGTTTGATTTAACCTCCATCTGAAATGCATATGGTGAACAACTTTGCTACATATGTTTTATGTGTAGAGTTTAAGAGGTTTCTGATATTTAATTCACTATGATGCTAAACAACTTATATTCACAGAATTCTTAAGGGGTTTCGAGGCATTACTGCATGGATTTGTGGTAGAATCCAAAATGGCCACTGTGGGCTGAATGAATTAAATCAGGGGCCAAAGTGGTCCCTTCCACCCTGGTCTTTGTTCCAACCCTGTTCTAAAGTAGTTCCAACCCTGAAGTAGTTATTTATCTCATTGGACCTGTTAAACCCTAGAGTGGAATGGCCCCTCCAGGACAGTCGTTGGACAGCCCTGAGTTAAATGCTGCATTTAATGAGCTAAATGAGCAGCCATTTTACAAAGAGCTTTGAATAAGACTTTTAAAGTTATAAGTGTAAAAAGTTGTCAATGTTAACAATGAAAAGAAAAATTACAGGCAAGTTATTTAAACAGTTGTAGCAACACATGGGGATGTATAACACTATGTTTTTTCAGAACCCTGCTACTTAACCTAAAGCCCCTTTCACACTGGCATGCTCAACCCAGGTCAGAACCTACCCTCACGATCTTGTGTCATGCGGGTTGGCAGGTTGTCAAAGCAGGGTTGACCTGGGTGACTGAAGCAATACACAACGCAAGTATAAATGCCCCGGAAGCAGCTTGTTACGGACGCTTCCATCCAAGCTTCTCCGGATTGAACCGGCAGTCCAAATGTTGATTAGAGCAAATGTTTCTTCACCCCATGCTGTCTCTCAATCAACAAAAATATGGCTGAACTGAATAAGCAAAAGTTCCTTGCGGAAGAAAACCTTCACACAGGCATGGCTGTTTGTTATTTCATCCCGACTTCGTGACAGCCATCATGCATTTTGTGTTGCTAGACCCAGGTCAAAGCGTGTCGACCCTAGGTACGTTTTTCTTTTCATTGTTAACATTGACAACTTTTTACAGTTATAACTCCTTCAAGAAGCTGCTTGATGAGATTCTGGGATCAATAAGCTACTAACAACCAAACAAGCAAGATGGGCTGAATGGCCTCCTCTCGTTTTGTAAACTTCCTTATTTTCTTATGCTTCACACTACACCGGATTGTGACCGGGTAGCCAGGAACCGGTAGGGGTGCCACTGTGAAAGGGGCTTAAGTTACTGTAGGTTAGTTCCTGCACTTGCTTTTTTTTTTCTGCTGAGGGAAGAAACATTCTAAAGAAATTGACATAAATATTTAACTCCTCTCTCTCTCTCTCTCTCTCTCTCTCTCTCTCATATATGTGGAAAGTGGATAAAAAAACAACATGCTCTTGCATATTGTCTCACCACAACCTCTCATACAAACAGCAGCAAGGTATGCAAGTGGGGAAAACACATCAAGAAGAGTATTGGCAAAGCATGAGAACTGAGACTGTTAGGTTTCAGAATTCTTCTTTACCACAACTTGATCTGCCCTTTGTAAAGGAACCACTCAACGAATGTGCAGTTTGGAAACCCCTGAGACCTCAAGTGGAAAAAAATCAAGTCAACTAGAAAACCTGAGTAGACACCTGGGAACTCAAGCAGGAAAGAGATGGTTTGTAATGTTTGTAGGAAAAGTTTCCGTCACTTAGTGGCCTATAGACAACACCAGCGTGTTCACGTGAGAGAGACCCCTCATCGATGCAATGAATGTGGAATAAGCTTTGCTTTCGGTGAAAATCTTAAAGTGCACCAGCAAATCCACACAGGAGGGAAACTGTATCATTGCATTGAATGACAGGCAAAGGATTTCAGTCTTTTCGAGTCCTATAAGCAGCACCAGCGAGTCCACACAGGAGAGACTAATCGCTGTTCTGTTTGTGGAAAAAGTTTCAGTCGCTCGGCAAACCTGAAAAGACACCAGCTGATTCACACCGGAGAGAAACCATTCCGTTGTACACAATGTGGACAAATGTTCCGTCACTCTGGAGCCTTTAAACGACACCAGCGACTTCACACCTGACTGAGCTGTGAGACTGAGACTGAGCCACTGCCAGACATATGAGGTGTGACTTTTTATTAACATGTTTAACTGAGGTGTCTTGAAGACGGCACACAGGTTTGCATCTGCCACTGACAGAGCGGATCGCAAGCGCAATGGTTTGTGACCAGATGATGTATTAATTTAGTATTTTAATATTGTGTTCTCACATTTCCAAGCAGACAGGTTCTGTATGTATAAACCTAAATACATAAACACTGTGTTTTCATTTATAAAGAACAACAGGCTGTGTCTGGCATTTACAACAATGAAAATGTTGTACATACTAAGCAACCAATGCGCTTTAAATTTTACGATAACTGTTTGAAGCCTTTATAGTTGCTAGCAACTCTAGTTATTATTATGATTATTATTATTAGGCTTCCAAGCCAAAGGCTGGGAAGCCTATCGTTATTGCTGTGTTTATTATTATTCTTCCCAAACATCATCGCAGAGTTATGGAACGATGTGTAAGTAGATGCCTATGGCTGGACAACCAGACTGGCATCCCCGAATGAAAAAGTCACATGGTTCGACCACCATATTGGGTCTCGTGGAAAATTTGGGAATTTTCAAACTCTTGCCAAGTAAAAAACAACTTAAGGTGGAACTATGACAATGGCAGCAGATAGTGCAGCAATGGCCTATAAAAACCATATGTTCAATCGAGGTCAATTGAACAGTTCCTTTGTCCTTCGCTGGATTGGCACAAAATATTCAACAATGTTCTTGTCTTAAACCGCAACGTCAATCGACACCTAAATTGGCCCGCATGTTCATGACCAGGTCCTTTCTACTGTTGTAAAATCCACGCTTTTTCGTTGAAAACATGGCGCAGCGCCAAATAACCGTTTAATGACGGCTCTATTTTCATACATACGTGCATAAATCCAAGGTGCAATACACTACAGTCATGAAACTTTATGACCATAGAGACTCACGTAAAGTACTGGTGATATGAAAATGACACATTTGGTCACATGGTTTGGCGGCCATATTGATAATTGTAAAAAAAATTGCAACCCATAACAAGAACACCATTGCACTTATGCTCTTCAATGTCAACACAATTGCACAGACCATTGGAAAGTAATAACTGCTGATTGAAACCAATTGCTCATATACTGTTGTGGCTATTTCGAATTTACGTTTGAAATTTTAACTTAGGGCGTGCCGACAGGGTCATAGTTATAACACGATAGGAAGTCATATGTGTGCTCTATGAAAAAATGCCATCGCCCGTGACCTCTGACCTCTCCTAAAGGTCAAACGTGATGCATTATATCAACATACCGCAACTGGCTATAAAACTGCCTGTAACTTATCGGCTGCACCAAACACAAATTTGACACGGATGTAGAGGACTATGGGATGTTGTGCCATGGTCAATGTGGCGCGCCTTTGGTCACATGGTGTGGCAGCCATCTTGATTTAATGAAAATGTGGGCATTTTCAAGTCTTCTCATATTTGTGCCAAAATTGACACAGTTGTGATAACGTTTTCATGCACTTAAATTTCACGATAACTGCTTTTAAGCCTTTATAGTTGCTAGCAACTCTAGTTACATTTTGTTGTTGTAACTGAACTCTCACCATGACAATATTTTTAAAACATGTCTGTTGATCGACATTTCCATTTACCACAAATTATTGATGTTTTGATAATTGGAACAGATATGTGCTGATGTTTTATAATTAGAACAGATATGTTCACGTGACAGAATTACTTTCCCAAGAGCTAGTTTATTTTGTATTTATTAAAAGATATTGCCAATAAAGTTTTGTGCTTTGATGTGGAACAAGAACAATATCCATTTTCATTAGTGCTGGGACAAGTATCTTAATATTCAAATGAATTTTGACATAAATACAAATTTATACAGATACAAAAATCAGATGCAACGTTGTGCTGCTTTAGAGTCAGAATCTCATGGGACAAAGGCAAGCATGTCATTCTGAAAATGCCTCGGTTAAACAGTGCCTAACTTGCTGGAAATGCATGTGGTGGTTTTAATATAGATTGTATATATTAAGGCTTCTGATTTTTGTTTTAACCAAAAAATAATAATGGAGGATATAAAACAGAATTGTGGCGAAAGGTTAAAAAATGCCTACACACAAAAACCCCAGAAGAATGTGCCCGTGACCGTAGGGATTCCGTTGGAAGACCGCAAAGGAAAGAAGGTACAACTTAAGTGTGCAAGTACTGTCGAGTTACTACTATACATATTTTGACGGGAAAAAAAAGCTCAAGCACTCAACCAACAACACTAATTTCATACAAGTATATCAAAAAACGAAAGCCCGAAAAAAAAACAACTATTTACTTAAAACTCAAATAGCTCAAAATAAGAAACGACAAATTCAATTAAAAACTGAAAACAGGACAAGTAACTACGATGTTATGGGTGTTACAGAAACTTCGTTGTCTGAGTGATGGAGAGGAATATAATATTAGTGGGTATACACTGTATAGGAAAAGACAGGCATGACAGAAGAGGCAGCGGGGCGCTATACATAAGAAATAGTCTTGAAGCCCAGGCGTTAAATCTGACACAAAGAAAACAACACAAAATCAGTATGGGTCAGAATAATGGACAACAATTCAAAGGGCATAATAATAGGAGCATGCTAGACCACCAAATTCAGACTCTGAGCAAAATAATCTGTTATACAATGACATTAGAAATGTGTGTAGAAAAGGAGAAGCCATACTAATGGGGATTTCAACTTCCTCCATATAAAATGGAAAACCTGGGGGAGCACAATGGACGAAGAAATTTAAAATGGTGGAAATGACAAATGACTGCTTCCCAACACAATTTGTCAAGGCACCGACTAGAGGGACATGCCTTGATTTAGTTTTTTCAAATAACAGACAGACTAAAACAGAGGTCAGAGAGACCATTGGCAAACTCAGACCACAACATGGTCTCATTTGAAGTGATTTTTAAAACCCAAAAGTAATGAATAAATCTAAGGTTTACAATTTTTTAGAAAAGCAAACTGAAGGTATGAAACAGAGACTAACAGAAGTAGATTTGAGTAAATGAAAAAAACATCCACAGAACAAGGATGGCTGTTTTTTTTTAATGTAGTACTAGAGGCAAAACAATTACATCCCAAAAGTAGACAAATCTAAATCTAAAACAAAATGGCCAAAATGGTTTAATTGATCAATTAAAAAATATTCAGTGAAAAAGGCATTTTACAGAGCGTTTAAAGGACCAAAAACAAAAGTACACAGAAAGAGTACTTGAACTGCAAACACAAGTCAAAAGGAAGTTAGAAAGCCCAAGAGAGATAGAAATCAATATTGCTAAGAAGGCAAAAACCAATTCCAAAGTGTGTTCCAATATTATAAAAACAAGAGACAATTCAAAGATGTGGTTAAATGTCTAAGAGACACAAATGGCAAAATCATAGACTAAGAAAAAAAATAGCAAATATATTAAATGATTGCTTTTCACAGGTTTTTACAAAGGAGTACATGGACAACATGTCCTGCATGTCGACCTGTTCCTATCCAGTTTTAAATAACTTTAGCATAACAGAGGCAGAAGTGTTAAAGGGACTAGGAGTTCTTAAAATAAACAAATCCCCTGGTCCGGATGAGATCCTCTCAATAGTACTCAAAGAAATGAAAGAAGTTATTTACAAACCGCTAACCAACAATCTCTTGACACAGATTGTACCGACTGGAAAATTGCAAACATAATACCGATCTACAAAAAAAAAGGGAGACAAACTGAACCAGGTAACTACAGACCAATAAGCCTGACTTCTATTATATGTAAGCTTATGGAAACTATAATAAGATCCAAATGGAAAAATGACCTATATGGTAACAATATCCTGGGAAACAGCATTGTTTTAGCAAAGGGAGATTGTGTCTAACTAACTCATTGATTTTTTTTTTTAGTATGCAACATCGACAATGGATAATTGCAAAGCATACGACATGGTTTATTTAGATTTCAGAAAGCTTTTGACAAAGTCCGCGCATAAAAGATTAATTCTCAAACTGAACGCAGGAGAGATTCAAGGAAATGCATGCACATGGATTAGGGAGTGGTTAACATGTAGAAAACAGAAAGTACTGGTTGGGGAGAAACCTCAAAATGGAGCGAGGTAACCAGTGGTGTACCACAGGGATCAGTATTAGGTCCTCTGCTATTCCTAATCTACATTAATGATTTAGATTCTGGTATAGTAAGCAAACTTGTTAAATTTGCAGACGACACAAAAAGGAGGAGTGGCAAAACTGTTGAAGCAGCAAAGGTCATTCAAAAATGATCTAGACAGCATTCAGAATTGGGCAGACACATATAAAATGAAATTTAATAGAGAAAGTGTAAAGTATTGCATGGGGCAATAAAAATGTGCGTTATAAATATCATATGGGAGATTGAAGAAGGAACTATGAAAAAGACCTAGGAGTTTATGTCGACTCAGAAATGTCTTCATCTAGACAATGTGGGAAGCTATAAAAAAGGCTAACAAGATGCTGGGATATATTGTGAGAAGTGTTGAATTTAAATCAAGGAAGTAATGTTAAAACTCTACAATGTATTAGTAAGACCTCACCTAGAATATTGTGTGCAGTTCTGGTCACCTTGTTACAAAAAGGATATTGCTGCTCTAGAAAGAGTGCAAGAAGAGCAACCAGAAGTATCCCAGGTTTAAAAAGGCATGTCGTATGCAGACAGGGTAAAAAAGAATTGAATCTATTCAGTCATGAACAAAGAAGACTATGTGGCAATCTGATTCAAACATTCAAAATCTAAAGGTATAGACAATGTCAAACCGGGGACTTCTTTGACTTGAAAAACAAACAAGGACCAGGGGTCATAAATGGAGATTAGATAAAGGGCATTCAGAACAGAAAATAGGAGGCACTTTTTACACAGAGAATTGAGGGGTGTCTGGTACCAACTCCCAGTAATGTTGTTGAAGCTGACACCTGGGATCCTTCAAGAAGCTGCTTGATGAGATTCTGGGGTCATTAAGCTACTAACAACCAAACGAGCAAGATGGGCTGAATGCCTCCTCTGGCTTGTAAACGTTCTTATGTTCTTATATATATATATATATATACACACACACACACACAGAGTACTGTGCAAAAGTTTTAGGCAGGTGTGAAAATGCTGTAAAGTAAGAATGCTTTCAAAAATAGACATGTTAATAGTTTATATTTATCAATTAACAAAATGCAAAAGTGAGTGAACAGAAGAAAGATCTACATCAAATCAATATTTGGTGTGACCACCCTTTTGCCTTCAAAACAGCATCAATTCTTCCAGGTACACTTGCACCCAGTTTTTGAAGGAACTCGGCAGGTAGGTTGGCCCAAACATATTGGAGAACTAACCACAGTTCTTCTGTGGATTTAGGCAGCCTCAGTTGCTTCTCTCTCTTCATGTAATCCCAGACACACTCGATGATGTTGAGATCAGGGCTCTGTGGGGGCCATACCATCACTCCAGGACTCCTTGTTCTTCTTTACTGAAGATAGTTCTTAATGACTTTCGCTGTATGTTTGGGGTTGTTGTCATGCTGCAGAATAAATTTGGGGCCATTCAGATGCCTCCCTGATGGTATTGCATGATGGATAGTATCTGCCTGTACTTCTCAGCATTGAGGAGACCATTAATTGTGACCAAATCCCCAACTCCATTTGCAGAAATGCAGCCCCAAACTTGCAAGGAACCTACACCATGCTTCACTGTTGCCTGCAGACACTCATTCGTGTACTGCTGTCCAGCCCTTCGGTGAACAAACTGCCTTCTGCTACAGCCATATACTTCAAATTTTGACTCATCAGTCCAGAGCACCTGCTGCCATTTTTCTGCACCCCAGTTCCTGTATTTTCGTGCATGGTTGAGTCGCTGGCCTTGTTTCCACGTCGGAGGTATGGCTTTTTGGCCGCAAGTCTTCCATGAAGGCCACTTCTGACCAGACTTCTCCGACTTCTCTATTTTACTCCAGTAGATGGGTGTACCAGGGTCCACTGGGCTCTGCCAATTCTGAGCTGATGGCACTGCTGGACATCTTCCGATTACGAAGGGAAGTAAGCATGATGTGTCTTTCATCTGCTGCAGTAAAGTTTCCTTGGCCCGACCACTGCGTCTCTGGTCCTCAACGTTGCCCGTTTCTTTGTGCTTCTTCAAAAGAGCTTGGACAGCACATCTGAAAACCCTGTCTGCCTTGAAATTTCTGCCTGGGAGAGACCTTGCTGATGCAGTATAACTACCTTTGTGTCTTGTTGCTGTGCTCAGTCTTGCCATGGTGTATGACTTTTGACAGTAAACTGTCTTCAGCAACCTCACCTTGTTAGCTGAGTTTGGCTGTTCCACACCAGTTTTATTCCTCCTACACAGCTGTTTCTGTTTCAGTTAATGATTGTGTTTCAACCTACATATTGAATTGATGATCATTAGCACCTGTTTGGTATAATTGTTTAATCATACACCTGACTATATGCCTACAAAAATCCCTGACTTTGTGCAAGTGTACCTAGAAGAATTGATGCTGTTTTGAAGGCAAAGGGTGGTCACACCAAATATGGATTTGATTTAGATTTTCTTCTTTCTCACTTTGCATTTAGTTCATTGATAAATATCTAAAATATCTAAATTATGTTCATATAGGTTTTTTTAAAAAGAAAATGATAGCTCAACCCTAAAATACAAGGTGATGAAAAAAACCTTTGGGCATAGCTGTAGACAGCCCCGTTTTTTTATTGGAAAGAGATGAGATTTTCAGACTGGTTAGGCCCGTTGGCTCCAGATTAAGCTCCATTCTAATCCCTGTTTTTTTTTTTATTAATTCTGTTTTAAGTTGTGGACTAGTTTGTGAAGTGGCTGTTATGTCACAATGCTCATCAAATTGTTTTATACATATGGTCTGTCTACAAGAAAAAGGAGAAGGAAACATGTTTGGCACAGGGATGGTTTGTTGGGTTTGTACAGCTCTGGCCAAAAGTTCGAATTTTAGGCTTGAAAAAAAAAAAAAAAAAACTATTTTTCTAATCTATTTTTTGAAAGCATTCTTACTTTACAGCATTTTTTCACACCTGCCTAAAACTTTTGCACAGTACTGTATATGTAATAAACAAGAACCAAAATGGTGAGTTTTTTCCCCTTTACAACACCATTTCCACATTTGTTTTATTTAAAGTGTTTAAAGTTACATCAAACAATCTCCAGTGCTTCCCTGACGGTAATCGTCTCTGCAAATAAAACAAACACAAAAAAAAGTCTCAGTCAAACAAAAAACAACACAAAACAAACAAACAAAAAAGAATATTCCAAAATAATAAACAGAGTATAATAGTTTGATACTGGAAAACCAATAGAAACAGCGACCCAGCCTCGCTGCCTTAGTGAACACTTACCAGCTCAATTCTACCTGCAGCAATCAGGCTGAATCGGATCACCACATAGTCTTCTTTTGTTCTAGACTGAATAGATTCAATTATTTTAGCCTGTCTGCATATGTTATGTCTTTTAAGGCCGGGATAATTCTGGTTGCTCTTCTTTGCACTCTTTCTAGAGCAGCAATATCCTTTTGATGATTATTCTCCCCAATAATTATTTGTTTATTTAGTGACGCCTTTATCCAAGGCAATTTACAGAGACTAGGGTGTGTGAACTATGCATCAGCTGCAGGTCTCACTTACAATTACGTCTCACCCGAAGATGGAGCACAAGGAGGTTATGTGACTTGCTCAGGGTCACACAATGAGTCACTGGCTGAGGTGGGATTTGAACGAGGGACCTCGTGGTTTCAAGCCCTTTTTCTTTAACCACTGGACCACAGCCTCCTATAAGCCCTGAAAAATCACTGTAACACCTATTGCCATTCTATATAATTAGCGAATAAACAGGCTCTTAAAGGGTCATAGAAAAATGAAATAAAAATACAGACAATACTTAACACGTAAGAACACACCTGGACACAATAGCTGTTACTGTTCTAATTCAACAAGTCAATTGGAGAGAGTCTCCATTGGACGCATCAATGAAATAATTACCCACCCCCATTCAATTCCATAGTTATTAAATCATACTGTCACACAGTATATACTGTATGATACTGTCACACAGGTGACAGTATCATACAAATTCCCATTCTTAGCCCTGGGTCCAATTCCCAGGTGGCGCAACCTGAGAAGGCAGTGTTTGTTTTTTCAATCCAATCATTACGTTATGATTTTACAATAAGTTGTTCTAGTTGAATTGCGTTAGTGACGTATAGTATGAAACCTGGGGGGCTGCCAGCCTGCAGCGTGGTAGTGTGGCCGAGCGGTCTAAGGCGCTGGATTAAGGCTCCATTCTCTCTGGAGGCGTGGATTCAAATCCCACCGCTGCCATCTTGTTTTCTTTTCACCCCCACTTCGGTCTTTTGAACTGCTGTAAAAGAAAATGTTCCGTTCCATGGAATATTTGCATGCATGCGTGCATGTCAGCGCCAATGGTGTAGTGGTGTCATACAAGATTCTCATTCTTGTGACCTGGGTTCTATTCCCAGTTAGTGCAACCTGAGAAAGTAGTGTTTGGTTTTTCAATCCAATCATTAGGTTAAGATTTTACAACTACAAGAAGTTGTTGTTGTTGCTGTTAAGAACATAAGAACATAAGAAAGTTTACAAACGAGAGGAGGCCATTCAGCCCATCTTGCTCGTTTGGTTGTTAATAACTTATCCCAGAATCTCATCAAGCAGCTTCTTGAAGGATCCCAGGGTGTCAGCTTCAACAACATTACTGGGGAGTTGGTTCCAGACCCTCACAATTCTCTGTGTAAAAAGTGCCTCCTATTTTCTGTTCTGAATGCTCCTTTATCTAATCTCCATTTATGACCCCTGGTCCTTTTTTTTTTTTTCAAGTCAAAAGAAGTCCCCGGTTGACATTGTCTATACCTTTTAGGATTTTGAATGTTTGAATCAGATCGCCACGTAGTCTTCTTTGTTCAAGACTGAATAGATTCAATTCTTTTAGCCTGTCTGCATACGACATGCCTTTTAAACCTGGGATAATTCTGGTTGCTCTTCTTTGCACTCTTTCTAGAGCAGCAATATCCTTTTTGTAACGAGGTGACCAGAACTGAACACAATATTCTAGGTGAGGTCTTACTAATGCATTGTAGAGTTTTAACATTACTTCCCTTGATTTAAATTCAACACTTCTCACAATATATCCAAGCATCTTGTTAGCCTTTTTTATTAGCCTGTTGAATTGCATTAGCGGCATATAGTATGAAACGTGAAGGGGTCTGGCAAATTCCGGTGTGGTAGTGTGGCCGAGTGGTCTAAGGTGCTATATTTAGGCTCCACTTGCTCTGGAGGTGTGAGTTTCAATCCCACTGCTGCCATCTGGAGGTTTTTTCACCCCCACCTCGGTCTTTTGAACTGCTGTAAAAGAAAAATGTTCAGTTCCATGGAATATTTGCTTGCTTGTGTAGCCAGCTAGTTTAACAAGTCAGCAAAAGAACTACAAACTGGTAGGGAATTCTGGGACACCTATTGTTTTCCCTGGCAGGAAGGATGTCTTTCTTTTCCATGTGGGTAGTTTACATTAGCATACTGCAGTTAGTTCGTAATATGGTTTCAGCTGTGCAACAGTGTGCTGATGTCAATCTGTGTGGTCCAGTGGTTAAAGAAAGTGCTTGTAACCAGGAGGTTCCTGGTTCAAATCTCACCTCAGCCACTGATTCATTGTGTGACCCTGACAAGTCACTTAACCTTCTTGTGCTCTGTCTTTGGGGTGAGACATAGTTGTAGGTGACTCTGCAGCTGATGCATGGTTCACACACCCCTGTCTCTGTAAGTCGCCTTGGATAAAGGCATCTGCTAAATAAACAAATAATAATAATAATAATCTGATATACTTGGTTTCGTTTGCAGGTGAGCTGCACTCTTAATGTTCAAATGAATAATTATCTGTTTATTTATTTATTTTTTTTTTACTTTGAAATGTAATGATTTCCATTACACAAGAGTAGATGTTAAAACTTCATGCTGATTTGAACTTCGGCTCGCCAAGATAAGCACCAACTAAGACGTAGCTTTACAGTAAACTAATGTGATCCATATGTGTCTCCATCCATTTACGTGTTCCTTCCATATGATAATGTAGATATCCTTCTGTCTGGTGTTAATGGCTGAAGTGTAATACTGGCTCAGGGATCTGCTTATTTTGCCTCCCTGGCGCATCAGCACACACAACGGCTGCGATGCTGGCTCTGGGGATCAACCACAGTGCGGCCTCCCAGTGCATCAGCATGACAAACGTCTGGATTGAGCTAAGTAGGGTACATCTCTGGGGTTTTCAAGTGGGCACCTTCCATCCTCAGTGTTTGGTCGACTAGCTCACGACACCTCAAGAGGGCTCGACGGTGATTCTGGCATCCCAGCATCACCCCCCTCTGTCCCCCACTCAACTCAGCCCAGCTTACTTACCTGTACATCAGCGTTTCTTTCTTTCTATTGTGCTTGAGATCCCCAGCCAGAATCTTTCCGTCTCAACCACAGCCAGTTGCTGCTCCTCTCTGCTGCTTCAGATAAGTTCTTCACTGAGCATCCTCCCATGGCACTGTTAACTCTACCAGGTGAACAAGGCGTGCTGATCCAGACCACAAGACAATATCTGGTCGAAGGTTGGTGGTGGCAATCTCAGGTGGAAAAATAAGCTGTTGACCAACATCTGCCAGCATTTTCCAGTCTCTAGCAGCTTCCAGTTGTCCTGGGCGGGGGATTGGTTTTAACACCTTTTCTTGGTGGTTGCTCTCCTGGGCGGAGGAATGTTGTCTTTTGTGTGTGTAATGTTTTGATGAAACAGGTGGCAACTTATTGGTCATCTTACGCTTGTCTTCCAATGCTAAGGCCAAACATCGCAGCACCTGGTCATGGCGCCAAGTAAACCATCCTGGCTAAGAGCCACCTTACATCCTGTCAAAATGTGCCTTTATGTTGCAGGTGATGAACACAAAGGACATGAGGGATCCTCTCCTACCCAGAGGTTTAGGTTCTGTGGTGATGGGAGAACATCATATGTTGACCTGATGAGGAAACTGATCCTGCTCTGTTCCATTGACCATAGGTCTTGCCAGCCAATCCTGCATTGTTCCACACTCTCCCATCTCATCCATTCTCCCTGCTTGGCCTGGGAAATGGCCTTTATACACCTCATCCTCTCCTCCTGCTTTTGTACCTCATTGACTACCAGCTTCCTCCTTTGAGCTGGGGCTGCATTGTGCCATGTAGGAGGAGCTGAACTGAGACCAAGATCCCTCTTCCATGCTGAACTTGCCCCATGATATCACCAATTCGAAGGGCAGCCTTTGCATCTTCCACAGCTTTCTTTGCCACCCACTTTCTTCCAGTTTTCAACACAGGTGCTGCCTCCCTACGCATTTGTCGCGTGACTCTACTAATGTCATTTCCAGTCTGACCTTGGTGCACTTAAACTCCTCGGTTAGAGCGGAGACTGGTAGCTGCAGTATTCCTTTACCATAAAGTCCCACTCTGCTGAGGCAGCGGAACTCCCAACCATTTCCTGATGTATGAACTGATTAAAGCTTCCAGCTTCTCTACTGTTGTCAAAGAAACCTCATACGCAGTCAGTGGCTACAACAGCCTCGGCAGTAGACCAAACTGAAAGCACCAGAGTTTTAGTTTGCCTGGTAGTGCACAGCTGTCTATGATCTTCAACCCTTCCACTGCTTGTTGTCTAACTTCTCCCACACGAACTGTGTCCTTTAGATCCCCGTCATTACCATCTCCCAAGATTCTTCACTGGCTTCTCAGACACTGTTGGTATTGCCTCACCATTAATGAAGAATATTTTATCTACTACTTTGCCTTTAATTATAGAGATGCTCCCTTGATTTAGTGGGTTTGAATTGCATTCGTGCCTATTCAATGTTATTGGTTTTATTTGCCCAATAACCGATTAGTGCAGGCTACTGTTGTAGTCATGGTTGTCATGTCATCCATGTATGTCAATTGGTGGTAGTCGATTCAAAGCCAGCGCTGTCCTCCTACTACCCATTTTGATGCCCTAATGATTACTTCCATTGCCATGGTAAAAGCCAGTGGAGAAAATGGTGCATCCTGCCATTATTCCAACCTCTAGGCATTGCCATGTAGTGCTGAATTCTGAAGTTGAAAAACTAAATTGCAAATCTCCAAAGTAGGCTTTCACTAAATTTGTTATTGTCATCGGTACACTGAAAAAATCAAATTCTGCCCAAAGAAGTTCATGTGGCACTGAACCATATGCATTAGCCAAATTCAGGAATGTCACATGGAGCTCCTTCCTCTCCTTTTTTAGCTGATTTAATTTGTTGCCAGATCACATTGATGTGTTCTAAGCATCCTGGGAAACCTGGAATGCCCGCTTTTTGTATTGAAGTGTCAATGAAGCAGTTCTTTAATAGGTAAGTTGACAATCTCTGAGCAATAATGCTGAAGAAAATCTTGCCTTCTCGTTTAATAGGAAATAGGACGAAACTGACTGATGCTTGTAGAATCTTTTCTTTAGGTATAAAGACTCCACCTGCTCGGCGCCATGCTCTTGGTACAACCTGTTTTTCCCATGCCACTTTCATCAATTTCCACAGAATTCGTAGAACTCCTGAAGCACTCTTGTACACTCTGTACGGAACTCCATTAGGCCCTGGAGATGATGAAGCCCTTGCTTTTTCACAGCTTGCTCTACTTCTACTTTTTTCACTTAGGTGCACAGTCCTCCATTTGGTATTCTGGTGGATTGATAGGTGGGATGTCTGACGGAATTGACATAGGCTCCTGCCTTTTGAATCTGTGTGTTTCCTCAAATATCTCTCAGCTCAACCTTAGATGCTTTTAGTGTGCCATTCTTCTCACTGGTGAATAACTTCTTTACAAATTTGAATGGGTCTTTATAAAAGTTAGCTCTCGCACTCCTTCTTTCTGTAGCGTTTCTGTAGGCGCCAGCTCTGCACAATGTTGCAAGCTTATCTTTTATGACCCTTTGTAAGAGATTGAGTCCCTCCTTCTGACTTTGTTCTGCTCTTCTCCATTGCTTCCTCAGCTGTCTCCTTTCTCTAACTAAGCGTTCAATCTCCTGCTGCCGTCTAGACTTTCCAGGAATAGTTTGTACTTTTTCCTTCCTTTTTCAACTCCAAACCTCTCACTTCCATATCGTAGATGATGTCCCCAAATTTATCCAGCAGCTTTTCAACTGTTCCACTTAATCTTTCCAATGCAAAGCAGAGATCTGTGTTTACTGTGTCCCATGCAGTTTTCTCACAAGCTCTTGGCCATTTAACTCCAGGCTTGTGCCCGTTGAGGTTCTTTTCTCTCTTATGCTGGTTTGTCTGACTGGGTTCAAAGGATCATTAGGTTCATCACTAACTGTGTCCATGCAAGTCCTCCTCACGTCTATGACAAGGGTGCTGATATCCTGCGAACTGTGGTTTGCTTCCTGTCGCTGGATTTCATTCGACTGACTAGACTGACTTTGTAAGAAGTACTGATCAATGCGAGGCCCTTGTCCCTTCTCCCTCAAGCATTTCATTCTCCCTTGATGAATCTTCAAACCCCTGACCGTTGTCACCTTGCTCCAGCCGCAGACACAAACCTGGAGTTCCATGTCTTTGCTAACTGCAGATCTTGAATTAGTCTTTTGTGAAGTACTCTCCATACTCATATCCATTTCCGTTCCTAAGTCGTTAACCGTGTTGTCCAACGTTGAGTCATCTTCCGCCCCCGCTCTCGCAGACTCTAGGGGTATTTTTCTCTTTAATTTCTTAGAAGCCTTGGGCAGGTGTCTCCAGCATCCTATAAACACAGAGCTGGATACTGCCGACAAGGGTAGCTAACCTCACCAGTCCCAATGGGGTCTCTTTCCTCCTGTCAGCTGTCTCTCCAGGCTGTCACAAGGTCTTCCCTTGTTGCCAGCTGCACTATTCACAGCAGTCACTGGACGTATCCAGATCTTCATGATTTCCATTACACGTAGATGTTAAAACTTCATGCTGATTTGAACTCGGCTCGCCAAGATAAGCACCAACTAAGACGTAGCTTTACAGTAAACTAATGTGATCCATATGTGTCTCCATCCATTTACGTTTCCTTCCATATGATGATGTAGATATCCTTCTGTCTGGTGTTAATGGCTGAAGTGTAATGCTGGCTCCAGGGATCAGCTTATTTTGCCTCCCTGGCGCATCAGCACACACAACGGCTGCGATGCTGGCTCCGGGATCAACCACAGTGTGGCCTCCCAGCGCATCAGCATGACAACCGTCTGGATTGAGCTAAGTAGGTACATCTCTGGGGTCTTCAAGTGGGCACCTTCCATCCTCAGTGTTTTAGGTCGACTAGCTCACGACACCTCAAGAGGGCTCGACGATGATTCTGGCGTCCCAGCATCACCCCCTCTGTCCCCACTCAACTCAGCCCAGCTTGCTTACCTGTACATCAGCGTATCTTTCTTTCTATTGTGCTTGAGATCCCCAGCCAGAATCTTTCTGTCTCAACCACAGCCAGTTGCTGCTCCTCTCTGCTGCTTCAGATAAGTTCTCCACTGTGCGACGCAACTCTTGGCCACTGAATCCGGCGTCTCTGAGTTGTAGAGAAAAAAAAATATTTAGAGAAACATAACTTGAAATTACTTTTGGAATGTTTATCTCTGCTGTATCCTGTGTTGACTGTTTCTTAAAATGGAGCCTGTTACTATTATATAGCCAGCTAATGCAAGTCTGTTCAACTAGCTGCTAATGTTATTTCAGAGCCTGAGCATGTTAAGAGTGAAATTTTTGTAATAAATAGCCTAAATGGCCACCACCCCCCTTAAACTCCCAAAGTTCAGGTGGGTAGAAGAGAATGTTCACTGTCCCCTCCTGGGACCCTCCTAGGCTTCTTGCTGCTGGCCTCTCTGCAGCGGCAGCACTGGTTGTTGTGGTGCTGCCAACTCCTCCAGCAGCAGTGGTAGCAGTGATACTCCTTCCTCTCTGGCTCACGGGATTGCAGCAACGGCTTCTCCATCTGGCATGCGGGTTGGCAGCGATAGCTCCTCCCCTTCTGGCTCTCGAACAAGGTAGCGGGACATTGGGAGGTCGCCCTCCCACAGTCAAGACACCACCATCTTGGCTCCTCTGGCACGCAGGGGCCGGCAGCAATAGCTCCTCCCCCCCCCCTCTGGCACGCCGGGTGGCAGCGATAGCTCACCCTCTGGCATGCGGGTCAGCAGCGATAGCTCCTCCCCTTTGGCTCTCGAACAGGGCAGCAGGGCGTTGGTGGTCACCCTCCCCACAGTCAAGACACCACCATCTTGGCTCCTCCTCTGACTGGTGGTGCGGCAGCTCTTTGTTCCTGTAGGGGAAGAGGTGGTCTGGTACTATGTGCCAGGACTTCCTGACGTTAAACACCACTCCTCTCCCTTGAGGCAGGTGAGGCAGATCTCAGCCTCTTTTCCCTTTGGGCCCCGCGTGTCGGCAGCGGTTGCTCCCTCTCCCTCTGGTTCTGAAAGGCAGCAATGGCTCCTCCCTCTGGGCCCTCGGGATGGTAGCGACAGCTCCACCGCCTCTGGCTCCCCGTTTTCCTCAGGGGTGGACAACTGGCAACTTCATGGCCATATTCCCGCACAGCAGACATCCTGTGACTTCCACAAAGGCGTCAAGGTCGTCCTCCCCATAGGGCCTGCAAGGCATCTGGGCTCAACAAGACCTGGGTCCCCCTTGTGGTTGCTGAGGTTGCTGCTGTCCTTCTTCCTTGTTCTTCCCATTTTTTATTTGTTGTTTTTTCCTATTCCTGCCTGTGGTCTTCTTCCAGTGCAGCAGGGCGCTACTTCCCTTCTGATACCATATGTCTTGGGGTAGGTGGTGTAGCGTAAACCGGAAGAGAAACACACAGACAAATGTGTTTAAGCACTATGGCGCATATTTAATAAACACAGAAATAAATAAATCAATAAACAAACAGGAACAAAGGAATGAGTGTGATGGCCAAAACAAAAAAGGTAAAGATTTAAATGGACTACTTTTTGTTTTGCCTTACTCTTACTCTTCTCCCTCTCCCTCTCCCTCTCTCTCTCTCTCTCTCTCTCTTGATCTCCTAACTTCCTCTCTCTGAACAGCTGAGCCATGCCATTTTTATATGCAATTAATCATTCAATTGAAACTCGACCGCATTCTCACGAGAAATAATTTACAATACAAATAAAACAATAATTAAATAATATACAAAATACACGCCATAGTGTGCAGCAACTAATGCCG
Source organism: Huso huso (assembly GCA_036884735.1). NCBI lineage: Eukaryota > Metazoa > Chordata > Actinopteri > Acipenseriformes > Acipenseridae > Huso > Huso huso. The sequence goes on along the minus strand of CM072681.1, from coordinate 26,364,385 downwards.
CACCATGACACAATTCAGACATTAGAAGCAATCTGCTTTCACTGTGAAGGACTCTCTATTTAGGCTGTCTTGGCTTCAGCTTCTATGATATGTAATACATTTATCCATGGGTATGCAGTCTGCTGCATGCTTTCCTGTTCCAGTTACTACTTAACTTTTTAAAAGACATAGCCTGTGCATTTTAAGTATTAGAAATCCCTCACTTTTTTGTGAATGTAGGATGGCACTGTTTCATCAGAAAAACAGTTTAGACTCCAGTGTTGTTTATAATGCAGAGCTAGAGAAGACAGCAATTTGTATATCATATATAAACTGTAAACTGTAACTGTAAGTCTCATTCTCCTTTCATGTGGCCATTGAGCTTGGTATGAAACTATGACCAGATACTCAGTAATGCCAATAGATTGCTATTTGAATGATGTTTTCTCCATCTTGATTGGAGATGGAACTAATGACCAAACCATGCTCTAGATCAAGAGTGTGTTGGGTCTTATGGTTTTAATTCCACACAATTTCTTCATTATCTAACATTACTAATTATTGTCTTAATTGGATCATTTCAACAATTTCCCCCAGCTCTCAAGCTGTAGATGATTTATAGAAGCATTTAAACCTGCTGGACAAGTTTTATTTTCTCCATTTGTCAGTTTCAGCCTGAACTTGAGCAAAACATCAATTGCTGTGTAGCGGCTGATCTTAAATATTTCTCATTCTTCTTTGGTTTCCTTTGTACTGCTGCAGTCAGACTATGCAAATAAGTCCCTAAGGGGCAATAACTTCCCAAAAGCAGAGCATATATAAAAAAGACCTGACATTCTGTTACAAACATATCAGTGCTTCAGAAAATAAGGAATTACACTGGGGTGAGTTTATTATGATTATGATTATGATTGCATTAACTGCATTAGAAAGGAACTGAACTGTAATACTAACAAAGTACATGTGGCTTTGACAGCTAGTATGAATCACCTCCTATATTGCTTCTTGGAGAGACATTTAGGTGGAGAGTTACACTTCCTATTTTGTTTGAACAAATTCTGTCATAAAATTAAAAACCAAAACTTGAATTTCTGCTCTTGTTTCTATTCAGTTAATCAACAGAGAGACACTGCCAACATGTCTAAGGAAAGCACGCTAAGTTCAAATATACAAGTATCCACATCTTTGTCTCCAACTTTTTGTTTATGTTGTTTAGCTCTACAGTGGCCACACAATGCATTATCCACAGTTTGTATTCAGAGTGTCTTGTCTTCTCTCATAACCATGTCTGTTGTTTATTTTTTTCCCCAGAAATTTAATGTAGAGACATAATCTCCTTTAGCCGTGGACTCTATCATCACTGGAGGGGTTATTATGGACAAAAGAAAATGGAAACGATTACATTGTCCTCGTTTCAGGAGGTATAACGTGTGTTTTATTTTGTTTGTCTTCAGCTATCGGATCTAAATAGCAGTATGCTGTGTTTTGTATTGATTTTTCTCATTTCTTTTATGGCATAATTGATATATTTGTTAAACTTACATGTTTTAAACTTGTTGTGAATCATTATAACTTAGATATCCTAGGTGCTTTCTCCCACTCTCTATTGATTTTTTTCTCATAATTTTCAATGACCAACATTACAATTATTATATAGGGTAGTCCAACAACAAGCTTTTGGCCATTACTTCTGAATTGTTGAAGGAAGAACTTAACAAGATGGCTGGAAAAAGTGAATACTCTGTGTACAGAGAACTGGACAAACATAAGAACCAAGACGTCCTGTGCAGGTGAAAGCAGACATGGACAAAATGATTGGTACCACTCCCTAATACATGTGCATGCATTTCCTTGAATCCCTACTGCGTTCAGTTTGAGAATTAATCTTTTATGCTGATGGCGAAATGGTAAAATCTATGATTTTGCTGTTTGTATCTCTTAGACATTTAACCTCCTCTTTGAGTGTTCTCTTGCTGTTATAATATTGGAAAAAACATTTTTTGAATTGGTTTTAGCCCCTTAGCAGTGTTCATTTCTATCTCTCTGGCCTTTCTAACTTCCTTTTTTAACTTGCGTTTGCAGTTCAAAAGTACTCTTTCTGTGTACTTTTGTTTTTGGTCCCTGTAAACGCTCTGTAAAATGCCTTTTTTGCTGAATATATATATATATATATATATATATATATATATATATATAAATTGGTCTATTAAACCATTTTGGCCATTTTGTTTTAGATTTGATTTGTCTACTTTTGGGATGTAATTGTTTTGCGCCTTAAAAAACAGCCATCCTTTTTCTGTGGATATTTTCTCTATTTTACTCCAATCTACTTCTGTTAGTCTCTGTTTCATACCTTCATAGTTTGCTTTTTTTAAATTGTAAACCTTGGCGTTAGTCATTACTTTTTGGGTTTTAAAAATCACTTCAAATGAGACCATGTTGTGGTCTGAGTTTGCCAATGGTACTCTGACCACTGTTTTAGTTATTCTGTCTTTGTTATTTGAAAAACTAAATCAAGGCATGCCTTCCCTCTAGTCGGTGTCTTGACAAATTCTGTTAGGAAGCAGTAATTTGTCATTTCCATCATTTCAATTTTGTTCGGCATGCTCCCCACCGGGTTTTGCCATATTATATGGGGGAAGTTGAAATCCCCCATTAGTATGGCTTCTCCTTTTCTACAATTTGTATATGTGTAAAAGAACATAAGAACATAAGAACATAAGAAAGCTTACAAAAGAGAGGAGGCCATTCAGCCCATCTTGCTCGTTTGGTTGTTAGTAGCTTATTGATCCCAGAATCTCATCAAGCAGCTTCTTGAATGATCCCAGGGTGTCAGCTTCAACAACATTACTGGGGAGTTGGTTCCAGACCCTCACAATTCTCTGTGTAAAAAAGTGCCTCCTATTTTCTGTTCTGAATGCCCCTTTATCTAATCTCCATTTGTGACCCCTGGTGCTTGTTTATTTTATCAGGTCAAAAAAGTCCCCTGAGTCGACATTGTCTATACCTTTTAGGATTTTGAATGCTTGAATCAGAACACTGCGTAGTCTTCTTTGTTCAAGACTGAATAGATTCAATTCTTTTAGCCTGTCTGCTTACGACATGCCTTTTAAACCCGGGATAATTCTGGTAGCTCTTCTTTGCACTCTTTCTAGAGCAGCAATATCCTTTTTGTAACAAGGTGACCAGAACTGAACACAATATTCTAGGTGAGGTCTTACTAATGCATTGTAGAGTTTTAACATTACTTCCCTTGATTTAAATTCAGCACTTCTCACAATATATCCGAGCATCTTGTTAGCCTTTTTTTTATAGCTTCCCCACATTGTCTAGATGAAGACATTTCTGAGTCAACATAAACTCCTAGGTCTTTTTCATAGTTCCCTTCTTCAATTCACTATCTCCCATATGATATTTATAATGCATATATATATATATATATATATATATATATATATATATATATATATATATATATATATATATATATATAATATGGCACGGGTAGGATAATTGATGGATGCGTTATATTGCTTCACCTTTCTTGTCATTTGTATCCAGCTTTAACAAGCTCAACAAGGGACAGGTGCCACGAATCGGCACACCGGTATAAAATACGCTCTGACCAGCAATCTGGGACAGTGTAGTGGAGGAGAAAAGACTTGGAGGACAGCGGGCATAGAGCGAGGGAGAGAAAGAAAAGATAAAGAAAACAAACAAAAAGGATTACTTGGCAACGACTTTGGGCGAGGAATTGGACCCCGATTAGTGGACTGGATTATTGGACTGAATGAGAACCCGAACCCGTAAAACGACCCTTTTCTGTACCTGAACCATTTAGACTGCCAGTGATTGATTGTTTTGTTACTTTTACGTATTGAAGAGTTTTTTACGTTCTGTTTATTTTCTTTTGATTAAAAGAAGTATAAATGGTTGCTTTATTGGAAGGCTACAACAACCTGAAAACAATTAAACATACAGACACTGTGCTGTTTGAACTCATATACGATCTCTCCGTGTCTGGTGTTTTGCATCTTACCACCTGTCTATTGCAATCAATAAGTTTCCCGCACCATATTACAATATATATATGTATATGTGTGTATGTGTATGTGTGCGTATCTATACAGTGTATGCATGCAGATTATTTGATTTATTTCTTAGCAGACATCTATATGTGTATATGTCTAGATAAGACTATGTAGGTACGTATTTTTTTGTTGTTGTTGTTGTTGTTGTTGTTGTTGTTGTTGTTGTTATTAATATTTTAATATTATTTATCCCAGTACCAGCCTCTGCACACACACACACACACACCATTGCATGCTGCATGTAACTAATTATTGTTTTATATTGTTATAGGGTATGTATGATTATGTACTTATGGGTGTGTATATGTATGCCCCCTTTTTTTTACTTTTATATAGCCTCTGCACTTTAGATGTCCACTGGTTAATATAGCATTCTCTGTCTGAAAAATTAATAACATCCTACAGTTACTATATGTTCAGGTGAACTGTTCTAATTTACTTTTTAGTCTTTATTTGTAAAATAGTTGGAGCCAATACATGGAAAGCATAGGGCTTCTCTGTGGCGGTGTTTACATGTTAGTTTTAATCGCGCTACTATAGTGCATTCATGACGTGTCACGCGCAAATGACGCATGATTGTGCTTGTTCCAAAAGTGCACCGCAAAAAAAGTGTGCGACTTAAGGGTCATTACACTTTGGTAAAGCATGGTAAAGTGCACGCTTATTGGCCTAATTAGTCCCATAGCTACAAACGCCACAGTCGTGCAAAATACTTAACGATAGACTTTCATGAAATAACACGATACCTCCTCCACTTCCCCTATATAAAAGAACGCTCTTCTCTGGGAATGGTCTTTCCACCCTGTTGTCCTCCTCTGTAGAGTAAGACTTTCCTTATCCCAATCTTACTAATACAAATCAGTTAAATATCCATCCATCCATTTTTATCAATCCATTTCTCCTGGTGAGGGATTGTGGCTAAATTACATAAATTGTATATAAAGATGTTGATTTATACCAATACAATGATGTCAGCAGTTTATAACATTATTTATTCATTTCAGTGTATTATGAATGCATGAGAACTATTAGATCATTATTACCAGCATTATTATCATAATAATAATACTAAGAATAATGTAGCTTTTTTCCCCTCAGGATGTTTCAAGCTTCCACCCTTCTGACAGTACGAAACACCAGGTCTGCTGGACAGATGGGGAAACTCCTTCCCTCCTCCAAATTACTGCGGACCTGGGGGTTATGGATGAACTGGATCGACTTCGCCAAAGAAATGCCACCATTTTCACCAGTATTGCCGGTGCTCTGGCTGAACTTGGTATAAATAGAATGCTCCTGCAGGTACGAGATAAATTCAAGAAACTGAAATATCTGTACCTGCAGGAGAGAAAATGCCTGCAGTCCCTGCGGTCAAAGCTCGAGGTCCCAATTTTGGTTCTGGGAGGAAATGCACTGGTTAATGGGTGACCGGTCAGTGGCAGTGGCATCGGACCATTTGCTGGAATCCTCATCCTCCCAGACGTCCTGTGAAATACCAGCCCCATCAATACAATATGGTAATTGCGCCAGCCATCATTTATTTTTCTAAACTAAAATATGCTACCATGGTAAAGTTAGCTTGACGTTTGATATTCGACTCCTGCTAACCCGACATGAATGATAATGGCTGTATCTCCCTAACCGCAGCAGCTACCGCGCCCAAACCAACTTTAATGTGAAGAAGACTAATTGTGAATGGTTTCACAGTCTGTGTTTTACCTGTGAAGCCTAAGAATAATTTGTGAAATACAATAACATATCACCTATACACACCACCGTCCCAGCGTCAATTAAAAGTGCTTGATATCCCCAACCACAGCAGCTAGCATTTTCAAAACAACTTTAATTTAAAGAATACCAGTTGTGAATTGTTTCACAGCTTCTCTTTTACATGTGAATCCTAATAATAATTTGTGAGAAAACAAATGGTTGGGGATATCAAGCCATTTTACACATGTCATGCTAAGTGTATGCGCATATGCGATCTGTTTTGTTTTTCATATATTATTCTTAGGATTCACATGTAAAACAAAAGCTGTGAAGCAATTCACAACTGTTCTTCTTTTAATTAAATTTGAAAGGAGTTCATCCCATACAAGACTTAATCTAGCCATTGTTTGTCTGCGTCTTCTCCATCCATGCATGTTTGATTGTATATACCCTTATAACAAATTAGCAAATACACACAAATTATGTATTTATTTTATTAACAGCGTTTGTGTACGTTTCCACATTTTCTGCATAATTCATTTTAATATTTCAACAAAGTACCTGTGTTTGAAACAAACACATCATGAGTTGTTTTTAATATATTTGTTCCACATTAACGCATATTTGATTATTGAACGTATATTCCTTTTGTTTAGCACATTAACAGTTACGCAGTTGGCTAAGAATAATATATACAGTATGGGTGTGTGAAAGGACATCAGCAGCCTAAGAAGCACAAGAAAAGCAGTAATGGGAATTGGTGAGTGCTGTCGGTTTTTGTACACATGCTACTTCTACCATTTCTAGAGCAACTAATTCTAAACAATAATAGTAATAACTATTATTTTCTTCTTCTTGGAAGCATGAACCATTTTAAATGCAAGCCCTTTGCATTCTAGACAGATGGGGGGTAACCTTCTCTTCATCTCTGCCTAGCGCATAAAGCCTCATGTAAACCCCTATGCATTATTTGAACGATATCATTTATCGCAGCATCTCTTTTCAGCGTGTTTGGTGATATTTAAATAAACCCTCCCATTATTTTATTCTTAATGAGGTTGTTTGCATTTGGACGAGTAAATTCTCTCTCTAAAATAACTCTCATGTAAACGTGAAAGCAGAACTCTCATCACCATAAAAGCGTGAGATATCTGTTGTCACGCTTTTCAGTTTTTGCTTGTAAACTGCCCCTGTGTTATGTTAGAAACCAGCCAACCAGGCGAAAGTGAAGAGCGGTTTGTGAAGAGGCAGAGGTGTATTACCGTGGGGATGGGTCTGTTAAAACTGGATGGAACCCAATGTTCTTTTTTCTTTCTTCTCCTTTCTTCTTTACCTTTTTCTTTCTTTTCATTTTTCCCCTTGCTATGTCTCACTTTGCTAGGTTTTCTCACTCTTGCCTGATATAAATACCCATCTTCTCCTTTTTTTAGGAGGAGATTTTAACTAATGCCCTGAATCCAGATTTCGACTGCTCCCCAATTAACCCAAGCCCCCATTCAAAATCAGCAGTAGCTATTCATAATATCTTAGATGCATACAAAGTTTCAGATGTATGGCGTTTTATGTTTCTTAACCTAGTGAATACTCTTTTTTTTCTCCTGTACACCACACTTTCTCCCAAATTGACTACTTTTTTTTATAGACAACAAACAATTACCCTCTGTTCAGTCCTGTGCCTACCAGAGTACAGTAATTTCTGATCACGCCCCCTTGATTATGGAATTGATGTTTTCTGAGAGTTTCACCTTGGGCTCCTGGTGTTTTGATCCATTGTTACTATCAGATGCTGATTTTGTTAATTTTCTTTCTAACCAGATTAGTCTATTTCTTGATACTAACACAACCCCAGGGATTTCATCTGCCACACTTTGGGGGACACTAAAAGCATACCCAGACAACCAGGACTTGTACAAAACATATTATATTGTTTCTTATATTGAAAATACAAACGGTTTGTGTTTTAGAAATAGATAATACCCGGTGTAGCCTAAGTATCTCCTCCTGGTATAAAACAATCATAAGAACATAAGAACATAAGAAAGTTTACAAACGAGAGGAGGCCATTCAGCCCATCTTGCTCGTTTGGTTGTTAGTAGCTTATTGATCCCAGAATCTCATCAAGCAGCTTCTTGAAGGATCCCAGGGTGTCAGCTTCAACAACATTACTGGGGAGTTGGTTCCAGACCCTCACAATTCTCTGTGTAAAAAAGTGCCTCCTATTTCTGTTCTGAATGCCCCTTTATCTAATCTCCATTTGTGACCCCTGGTCCTTGTTTCTTTTTTTCAAGTCAAAGAAGTCCCCCCCGGGTTGACATTGTCTATACCTTTTTAGGATTTTGAATGTTTGAATCAGATCGGCGTAGTCTTCTTTGTTCAAGGCTGAATAGATTCAATTCTTTTTAGCCTGTCTGCATACGACATGCCTTTTAAACCCGGGATAATTCTGGTCGCTCTTCTTTGCACTCTTTCTAGAGCAGCAATATCCTTTTTGTAACGAGGTGACCAGAACTGAACACAATATTCTAGGTGAGGTCTTACTAATGCATTGTAGAGTTTTAACATTACTTCCCTTGATTTAAATTCAACACTTCTCACAATATATCCAAGCATCTTGTTAGCCTTTTTTATAGCTTCCCCACATTGTCTAGATGAAGACATTTCTGAGTCAACATAAACTCCTAGGTCTTTTTTTCATAGTTCCTTCTTCAATTTCACTATCTCCCATATGATATTTATAATGCACATTTTTATTGCCCGCATGCAGTACTTTTTCTCTATTAAATGTCATTTGCCATGTGTCTGCCCAATTTTGAATGCTGTCTAGATCATTTTGAATGACCTTTGCTGCTTCAACAGTGTCTGCCACTCCTCCTATTTTTGTGTCGCCTGCAAATTTAACGAGTTTGCTTACTATATCAGAGTCTAAATCATTAATGTAGATTAGAATAGCAGAGGACCTAATACTGATCCCTGTGGTACACCACTGGTTACCTCACTCCATTTCGAGGTTTCTCCTCTAATCAGTACTTTCTGTTTTCTACATGTTAACCACTCCCTAATCCATGTGCATGCATTTCCTTGAATCCCTACTGCGCTCAGTTTGAGAATTAATCTTTTATGGGGACTTTGTCAAAAAGCTTTCTGGAAATCTAAATAAACCATGTCGTATGCTTTGCAGTTATCCATTGTCAATGTTGCATCCTCAAAAAAGTCAAGTAGGTTAGTTAGACATGATCTCCCTTTCCTAAAACCATGCTGGCTGTCTCCCAGGATATTGTTACCTTATAGGTAATTTTCCATTTTGGATCTTATTATAGTTTCCATAAGTTTACATATAATAGAAGTCAGGCTTATTGGTCTGTAGTTACCTGGTTCGGGTTTTGTCTCCCTTTTTGTGGATTGGTATTACGTTTGCTATTTTCCAGTCTGTTGGTACAACCCTGTGTCAAGAGACTGTTGCATGATCTTGGTTAGCGGTTTGTAAATAACTTTTTCATTTCTTTGAGTACTATTGGGAGGATCTCATCTGGCCCAGGGATTTGTTTATTTTAAGAGCTCCTAGTCCCTTTAACACTTCTGCCTCTGTTATGCTAAAGTTATTTAAAATTGATAGGAACAGGTCGACATGTGGGGCATGTTGTCCGTGTCCTCCTTTGTAAAAACCTGTGAAAAGTAATCATTTAATATATTTGCTATTTTTTTTCTTCATCTATGATTTTGCCATTTGTGTCTCTTAGACATTTAACCTCCTCTTTGAATGTTCTCTTGCTGTTATAATATTGGAAAAACATTTTGGAATTGGTTTTAGCCCCTTAGCAATATTGATTTCTATCTCTCTCTGGCCTTTCTAACTTCCTTTTTTTTGACTTGTGTTTGCAGTTCCAAGTACTCTTTCTGTGTGCTTTGTTTTTGGTCCCTTTAAACGTTCTGTAAAGTGCCTTTTTTTCGCTGAATATTTTTTTTTTTTTTAATTGATCTATTAAACCATTTTGGCCATTTTGTTTTAGATTTAGATTTGTCTACTTTTGGGATGTAATTGTTTTGTGCCTCTAGTACTACATTTTTAAAAAACAGCCACCCTTTTTCTGTGGATGTTTTCTATTTTACTCCAATCTACTTCTATTAGTCTCTGTTTCATACCTTCGTAGTTTGCTTTTCTAAAATTGTAAACCTTAGCTTTAGTCATTACTTTTGGGGTTTTAAAAAATATTTCAAATGAGACCATGTTGTGGTCTGAGTTTGCCAATGGCTCTCTCTGACCTCTGTTTTAGTTATTCTGTCTTCATTATTTGAAAAGACTAAATCAAGGCATGCCTCCCTCTAGTCGGTGCCTTGACAAATTGCGTTAGGAAGCAGTCATTTGTCATTTCCACCATTTCAATTTCGTCCGTCATTGCCCCCCATTGGGTTTTCCCATTTTATACAGGGAAGTTGAAATCCCCCATTAGTATGGTTTCTCCTTTTCACACGCATTTCAATGTCATTGTACAACAGATTATTTTGCTCAGTGTCTGAATTTGGCGGTCTATAGCATGCTCCTATTATTATGCCCTTTGAATTTGTGTCCATTATTCTGACCCATATTGATTCTGCATTGTTTTCTTTGTCCTGATTTAACACCTGGGCTTCAAGGCTATTTCTTATGTATAAGCGCTACCCTCCGCCTCTTCTGTCCTGCCTGTCTTTCCTATACAGTGTGTACCCACTAATATTATATTCGTCTCCATCACTCTCAGACAACCAAGTTTCTGTAACACCTATCACATCGTAGTTACTTGTTAGTGCAGTAGCTTCAAGTTCTAACATTTTGTTTCTGAGACTTCTAGCATTAAGATAAATACATTTAATAGTGGTCTTACCTGAGTTGTTGCCCTTGTTTTGATGTAGTCTCCTTCTGTTTTTTTGTTTTCTCCCCTTCCTTTCTAGTTTAAATGCTTCTGTACCGCCTGAAGGATCCTTTCTCCGAGTAGATTGGTTCCCTTTCTGTTTAAGTGCAGTCCGTCCCACCTGTATAGATAGTCCTTGTTGTAGAAAGTGCTCCAATGTTCAAGAAAGGTGAAGCCTTCCTGTGTGCACCACGATTTCAGCCATGCATTTTGATTTTGTATTTCCAGCTGTCCATATGGTCCTTTGCAAGGCGCCGGCAGTATCCCAGAAAATACCACAGTTTTGGTCTTGTCTTTTAATTTCCTTCCTAGCTCTCTGAATTTGTTTTGCAGGGATCTTGGCCTGTCTCTTCCAATGTTGTTTGTACCAATGTGGACGACTACTACCGGGTCATCTCCTGTTTGTTCTAGGAGCCTGTCCACATTCTCAGTGATGTGCTTGACTGAGGCTCCTGGAAGGCAGCACACTGTTGTAGTAAGGGGGTCCAAACTGCGAACTGAACTTGCTGTGTTTCTCAGTATGGAGTCCCCAACAATCATGACCTCCCTTCTTTTGCTGCCTGGTCAGCACTGTTTATAGGGTCCTGGGTGTTGTTTCTTTCATTCTCTTGATGTTGGTTTTGGTCATCTAAATGTTGAAGTGGCTCAAATGTGTTGGCTGTCTGGATTTCTGGTGGTTGTGTTTGTCGAAGTTTCTTTTTTTCCCTGCTTCTGCCTATCTGAACCCAGCTGTTTCGACTCTCTTCCATCTCCCTGGTGGCTTTCAGTCTGCTAGGGGTGCAGACTTCCATGAATTGTGGGTGTGTCAGCTCCTCAAGCTCCTGTTGCTGTCTCATTTCCTCCATTTCCTTTTCTAGCAGGCTTAATCGCTGAAGCAAGTCTTGGATGGTGCGGCACTTTACACAAACTTGGTTGAGCTCTGTTGGGTTTTCTCGGATTTCCCACATCATGCAGTTGTCACAGATTACTGGCTTGAAGACCATTTTTTTAGTTTAGTGTAGCTTCTGCAGCTGTCAACCTGCTTTCAAACTGCTTCTAACTGCGTTGTACTTGTCCACAACTGTACTTCTCCCACGATGTCGCTTCCACACGCTGTCGCTGGGAAGTCTGCCTGCCTTTTGTTTGTTTGTGTTTGTGTTTGTGTTTGTGCTGCGTGCTCCGCTCCTCCCCCGTGTCCCAGAACGCCGCGGGATTTGAATCAGCTGCTCCGAGTTTCAGCTTATCAGAAAAATACACGCAGCTGCAAGGGGGTTTAAGCTGCAATGTTTTCTGATTAAAGCAACTCCAGATTTAAAGATGTAATTCCTCCTTTCTGCTTCTAACTGCGTTGTACTTGTCCACAACTGTACTTCTCCCACGATGTCGCTTCCACACGCTGTCGCTGGGAAGTCTGCCTGCCTTTTGTTTGTTTGTGTTTGTGTTTGTGTTTGTGCTGCGTGCTCCGCTCCTCCCCCTGTGGCAATGTGCCCCGCCCCTGTGTGCATGTGTGTGTTATATGGTGTATGTTGCGTGTGTTAATGTTGGTGTATAGAGATGGGTACACGGGATATAAACAGGTTTGTGTTTCACGTGGTATTTAAATTGTATAATTATATTTAGGCACGGGATTGCACATCACTTCACGTGCATTTAAAGTATGTAATAATATGTGAGCACGGGGGTTGCAATGTAATGAATTCACGTGCTGGGATTCAAGTGAATAATTAATTAGTAATTGAATCCCAGCACAACAGTATATATAGAGACACGTAGCACTCACTCGGGGTTGGGTGTTCAGGGCGAAAGAACGGGAGAGAGAGGAGGTAAAAATAATAATAAACAACAAGAATAATAAGTGTTTCTCACCGTGTTTGTTCGTCCCTGTTTGTTAGTGTCTGTCCGTTTTGTTTGTCTCTTTATTTTGGCGTGAAGTGCCGTGTCCTGTTTTTGTGTTCTTGTCACAAAGACGGCCAGAGGGGTTGCGTCAGACCAGAAAGGAATTCAAACACAGAGACTTGGGGTTTTAGGTGAGGCTGGTAGCGTGATCACGCTCAGCATTTAATAAACAGAACAGAAAATAAAAGGTTTGAAACACAAAAAACAGGACACGGCACTTGGCAAAAATAAACATATATACAAAACGGACTAAACACTAAACAGACGGTGCAGGACAAACGAACAAACACGGTGAGTACAAACAAACTTCTCTTTACTTTTACTTTCACTATCTTATCTTATCTTATCTTATCTTATCTTATCTTATCTTAACTCTCCTCTCTCTCTCTCTCTCTCTCTCTCTCTCTCTCTCTCTCTCTCTCTCTCTCTCTCTCTCTCTCTCCCGTTCTCCTCTTCCGAACACCTAACCCCGACTGAGTGACAATGTGCATCTATTTATACTGTTTGTGCTGGGATTCAATTACTACTTAATTATTCACTTGAATCCCAGCACGTGAATTCATTACGTGAAACCCTGTGTTCACATATTATATTTTATCTGCACGTGAAGTGATGTGCCATCCTCGTGCCTAAATATAACTATACACTTTAAACAAACATCTACACACGCACGCAACACACAACACATAATATGCACACAGGGGCGGGGCACATTGCCACATATACCCCCCCTGTGCAAAGCACACATGGCCTCAACGGCCACCTCCCCCCTTAAAAATCCAGCAGTCCAGGCCAAAGTCTCGGGCTGGGAAGGGAGGCTTCAGTGGGCCCATGGCTGGCCATGCTGTCAGCACCCCTGCCGGTAGTGGCACGGCTGACAGCCTGTTGGTTTGCTCCTGCAGCGAAACTGCTGCTGGGGAAAGTGGTCTCCTGACCTCTCCCCCTGTCTTTGTAGCCGGTAGCTCCCTTTGGTGGGGCTCCGACCACAGTACTGCCGGCAGCGAAGAAGCTGCAGTGGGAGCAGGTCTCCGGACCTCCCCACGATCTCCGGCAGCGAACTGCTGCAGTGGGAGCAGGTCTCCGGACCTCCCCACGATCTCCGCAGCGAACTCTGCGGCAGTGGGAGCAGGTCTCCTGACCTCCCCACGATCTCCAGCAGCGAAACTGCTGCAGTGGGAGCAGGTCTCCAGACCTCCCCCACGATCTCCGGCAGCGAAACTGCTGCAGTGGGAGCAGGTCTCCTGACCTCCCCACGATCTCCGGCAGCGAAACTGCTGTTGGGGTTGGTGGTCTCAGACCTCCTCCCCTTCTTCGGGCGGCAGCTCCCCTTTCTGGGGCTCCGCCACCGTACTCCCCTGCGGAGGTGCGGGCAGCAGAGGCAGCTCCTGCTCCTCTGCTCCGGGCGGTGGCGGGAGGCAGAGGCAGCTCCAGCTCCTCTGCTCTGGCGGTGGTGGAGGCAGAGCAGCTCCAGCTCCTCTGCTCCTGGCGGTGGTGGAACCCAGCAGGTATTCACCCTCTGCTGGTGGAGGTGGGACCAGCAGGTATTCACCCTCTGCTGGTGGAGGTGGGAGGGGCAAGCAGTCCTCCCACTGCGGTGGAGGTGGAACCAGCAGGTATTCACCCTCTGCTGGTGGAGGTGGGAGGGGCAAGCAGTCCTCCCACTGCGGTGGAGGTGGAACCAGCAGGTATTCACCCTCTGCTGGTGGAGGTGGCGGAGGCAGAGGCAGCTCCTGCTCCTCTGCTCCTAGTGGAGGAAGCGGTGGTGGTGGCGGAGGCCATGGGGCTGATGCTGGCCACTCAGAGGGAGGCTGTGGCAGTGCTGGCTCCCTCTGCTGTGGCGGCTGGGCTGGTGTGCGCCGTGCTGCCCTCATCAGCCTGAATAGAGGCTGCTTGGGGACACCAGCCTCCTGCCCCTCTCCCCCCAAAAATTTTCAGGGGGTTGAGCCTGTAACTCCTCCCCTTTCGGCTCTTGGGGCTGAACCAGCAGGCATTCTCCCTCTGCTGGTGGCTTGGGTCCCAGGGCTGTGGAAGCCCCGACTTGCCTCCCTTCGGGCTCTGGGCCACCGACTCCTCCCTTTTGGGCTGTGGACGCCTTCCGACTCCTCCCCTTTTTGGGCTGTGGACGCCCACCGACCTCCCTTTTGGGCTGTGGACGCACCGACTCCTCCCTTTTTGGGCTGTGGGCGCACCGACTCCCCCCCCTCTTGGGCTGTGGACCTTTTTTTTCCTCCTCCCTTTTGGGCTGTAGACGCACCGACTCCTCCCTCTTGGGCTGTGGACGTTCGGGCTCCCCCCCCCTCAGGCGTGGGCGTTCGGGCTCCTCCCACTCAGGCGTAGGACGTTCGGGCTCCTCCCACTCAGGCGTAGGACGTTCGGGCTCCTCCCACTCAGGCGTGGGGACGCCCGGGCTCCTCCCACTCAGGCGTGGGGCGCTTGGGGCTCCTCCCACTCAGGCGAGGGGCGTTCGGGCTCCTCCCCACTCAGGCGTGGGGACGTCGGGCTCCTCCCACTCAGGCGTAGGACGTTCGGGCTCCTCCCACTCAGGCGTAGGACGCTCAGGCTCCTCCCGCTTGGGCTGTGGACGCTCAGGCTCCTCCCGCTTGGGCTGTGGACGCTCAGGCTCCTCCCGCTTGGGCTGTGGACGCTCAGGCTCCTCCCATTTGGGCTGTGGACGCTCAGGCTCCTCCCATTTGGGCTGTGGACGCTCAGGCTCCTCCCGCTTGGGCTGTGGACGCCAGGCTCCTCCCGCTTGGGCTGTGGACGCTCAGGCTCCTCCCGCTTAGGCTGTGGACGCCGGGGTCCTCCCGCTTGGGCTGTGGACGCCGGGCTCCTCCCGCTTGGGCTGTGGACGCCTGGCTCCTCCCCATAACTGCGGAAGGGACAGTGGGCGAACAGGTGATCCTGGTCGCAGAGGAGGCACCCCCGCGATGGCTTGTTACATCGCCCGTGGATGCCTGGCCCTTAGGGCACTCCTCCTCCCTGTCCTTCACCTCTTTATCCGTCTCTGCCTCCCGCTTGGGCTGTGAAGGCAAAACCAGCAGGCATTCACCCTCTGCTGGTGGAGATGGGGACAGCAGGTACTCACCCTCTGCTGGTGGAGATGGGGACAGCAGGTACTCCTCTGCTGGTGGTCCTGCTACCTGGGCTGCTGTTCCGTTTATGGTTGCCTCCAGGTAGCTGAGGACAAACTCCACACCTTCCTGCAAGGTGTTTGGGGTGTGTTCCTGCTGATAGGCCTCCCATCTCTCACAGTCCATCATCCACAGGGCCCGGACGACTATGGGTAGAGCCTGGGCCTCCAGCCCAGCATTCTCCAGGAACCAGCCCCGCAGTTTGATGGCGTCTTCTGCCATTGACTTTTCTTTTTTTTTTTTTTTTTTTCCCAAAACAATATTTGTAATCCTTTTTTTTTTTTTTTTTTTTTTTTTTTTTTAATCCAAACCCCTCCTGGTCTGACGCTTGAGGCGCGGCTATCCCACTTCTGACGCCACGTGTCACAAAGACGGCCAGAGTGGGTTGCGTCAGACCAGAAGCAGGAAGGAATACAGAGAGACTTGGGGTTTTGGTGAGGCTGAGCGCGTGATCGCGCTCAGCATTTAATAAACAGAACAGAAAATAAAAGGTTTGAAACACAAAAACAGGACACGGCACTTGCGCCAAAATAAACATATATACAAAACGGACTAAACACTAAACAGACGGTGCAGGACAAACGAACAAACACGGTGAGTACAAACAAACTTCTCTTTACTTTTACTTTCACTATCTTATCTTATCTTATCTTATCTTATCTTATCTTATCTTAACTCCTCTCTCTCTCTCTCTCTCTCTCTCTCTCTCTCTCTCTCTCTCTCTCTCTCTCTCTCTCTCTCTCTCTCCGTTCTCCTCTTCCAACACCTAACCCCGACTGACACAATGTGCATCTATTTATACTGTTTGTGCTGGGATTCAATTACTACTTAATTATTCACTTGAATCCCAGCACGTGAATTCATTACGTGAAACCCTGTGTTCACATATTATATTTTATCTGCACGTGAAGTGATGTGCCATCCTCGTGCCTAAATATAACTATACACTTTAAACATACGTGAAACACAGACCCGTTTATATCCCGTGTACCAATCTATACACCAACATCTACACACGCACGCAACACACAACACATAATATGCACACAGGGGCGGGGCACATTGCCACAGTTCTGTTTAAACCTTTTATTTCGTTTAATAAACGCTGAGTGCCACCATTGCACTCAGCATTACTCATCACCACCGTCTGTCTGTGTGTTTCTTCCGGGTCTGACGTGTCACTCAGCCAGCCTTGTGACACCCTGCCATAAGCAGCATTAAATATGTTGGTTATATGGGGGTTACTTTCTGTCTCGCAGCCCACGAACACATTCAATTTTAAAGGCACTCTGAGGATCCCTATCCAATGAATCCACCCTCTGTTTTGTTTTGTTTACTGTTAGCATTAATGCACGACAGAGCTGGCGTCAAGGTTATACTATGCAGTTACAATAATTTACCATATTTGCCATGTTTATTAATATGCTTTATATTTGAAATTTAGATTTTAGTAAACCATTACAGTAAATATTAGAGCAGTTTGTTCAGAATCCGTAGTCAGGTAGCATTTGAATGTAGTGATGCATTTATAGTGTAAGTTTGCAAAGTTATTTGAACATAAGAACATAAGAAAATGTATGAAGGAGACCATTCAGCTCATCTAAGGTCACACGGTTCCTAGTAGCTGATTGATCTCAGCCTCAATTTGGATCTTGAAGGATCCCAATGATTCTGCCTCAACAACATGACTAGGTAACCGATTCCATCCCCTCCCCACTCTCTGTGTGAAGAAGTGTCTCCTTCCCTCTGTCCTGAGTCTATCTGCACTTCATGTCCCTCTGTGTCCTCTGCTCCTGGGTTCTTATTGGTTAGGGTTGATTTTGTCAGCTCCTTTTAAGATCTGAAAGACTTGTATGAATAGAATATCTTTATCATATAGAGCAGCCCCCTGAAATGTGTTTGTATCAGACAGCTTGTATCAAATGGAATCAATGTGGTTAAAGATATAGGTCAGGCTGCTGTGTAAATTGAAGTTCATGTTTCAACATGCTGCTGTGTTAGTCTTGGCCCCAGTGCCTTTCCCGCAGATCATTGGTCAAGTGCAGTGAGTGCTCGACTGGGGCTGTTTATTCCAGTTTTAGGAACAAAGGGCGACTGCTGTCAAATTATTCTTCCAGCAGTATACTGTAGAACCGAGACTCAGTCACCTGAGCAGAATGAAGGACTTTTAACCTGGAACTCCTTTTTGTGTTTCTCACAGAATGAAACTTACGGGGAGGAAATTTGATCTGGCGCAAGGATCCATAAAATGAATAATTAAACCCAGTTTATACATGGCTTGGGAGAAACCTAAAGGACACAAAGGTAGTGAAATAAGTGCACTTCAAGTTCATGCATGGAGAGATCTAGCCTGGAATAACCTTTCTGTATTCAACACGACAGAGTGAACAGCTTGGTTCAGAATGACCGGGAGAACTGCACTTCCAAACGATGCCGTGTGGCTGAGCTTGATAGAAGAATGGAACTGAAATATGAGCAGAAGAACCTGCTTGGAGAGCTCTGCTTATTTCAGTTGTGAGGAGGCCCATCAACCGCCCAAGTGCCCTGTTTTGAACGTCACGTGTAGAACAATCACATTACTGGCACAGGCATGCTCTCTGCTGTCTATAACGGCTTCAGTACTGCTTTTGAAGAGCAAAGTCTCAACGCATCGATCATCGTCAATTGTTTCCAGTCTGATATCTGGCAGCGGATTGCTCCTCTCAGGGGAGTCAGCAGTGAGAGAGTTCAGCTCCTTTCTGGATCACTGTCAGTGTCTGGGGTCAGGCTGCCTGACCCAGATGGTTTCCTCTGTAATCGAAGCCGACTACGTTTTGACAGCTCTCTTTACTGCTCCTGCATTGGCAGGTGTTTCTGAAGATTCAAGCCATTCACACAGATCTACTGGATCAGAGATTCCACAAACTAGGCAACCCATCCAACCCACCCGAACCCTTCTCCTGCTCCGCTGTACATCTCCACAGCACCTGTACAAACCAGCCCTATGCCCCATCTACTCTTAATAACAGCAAATATTTGAGTGGCTGGAGATGAGACACGCAGAACCCACAATATCATATCAATTCAGGACAGCCTGTCAATCCCTTATAAAAGCTTCCCATAGTAAATGCATAGCAAAGTGTAATAAAGTACGGTGAAAGCATAGGCAAGCATTGTAAAGCTCAGAGAGGGATGGTAAAGCATGTTAATAAGCACGGCAAACCGGGGTAAACTATAAGAAATATTATGTATCAAAAACAAATCAGAGAGCTTGAATTTATGATTCACATAGTAGTAGAGAATGCAATGTCTGTACAATGGCGCCCCCTCGTGGTCTGCAGCAAGAAAAGCTTACAGCACCTGGTATTCCCAGGCGGTCTCCCATCCAAGTACTAACCAGGCCCGACTTTGCTTAGTTTCCGAGATCAGACGTTCTCAAGGTGGTATGGCCGTAAGCAAGAGAACATGGAGTTTACCGAGTGTTTCTAGCACGTCTCTCGTCTTGTAAAAAACCGATATAAAACTAATAAATTAATCTTTACATTGCAGTCTTCAATTTTGGAGATCTTATGAAAGTTTTATATTTATTTATTTATTTATTTATTTATTTATTTATTTATTATTTGTTTGTTTGTTTGTTTGCTTTTTGCAAGTTTTTAACTGTCACAGTTATAAAAAGAAAACACGTAGAGGATAATACCTTAATTTTGGGACGTTGTATAAAACGTATGTTATATTGTTTTTTATATTTAAAATAAAAACACATTTTGTGTTCGAGAAAGAGATAATACCCGGAGTGAGAAATAATGCGTAGATGCTTAACAGCAACCTTTACACCATACCCAGTCTTGGGTCCTCTCCTGTTCTCTCTCTACACCCGCTCCCTGGGCCCCCTCATCGCATCCTATGGTTTCTCATACCATTTCTATGCTGATGATGCTCAGATTTTCCTCTCCTTCCCCACCTCTGACTCCACCATCTCCTCCCGTATCTCTACCTGTCTGTCTGCTATTTCCTCCTGGATGCACTCGCATCACCTCAAACTCAACCTCTCTAAATCTGACCTCCTTTTCTTTCCCTCCTCCTCCCCCTCCTCTGATCTCTCTATCTCTGTTCCTCTGGAATCTACCACACTCTCTCCCTCTTCCTCCGCTAAGAACCTTGGAGTCACCCTGGACCCCTGCCTTTCTTATTCCCAGCACATCTCACTCTGGCACACACTTGCGATTCTTCCTGAGCAACATCCAAGAATCCAGGACCCTTCCTCACCAACTATGCTACCCAGCTCCTGGTCCAGGCCCTGGTACTCTCCCGCCCTACTACTGCAACTCCTTCCTGGCTGGCCTCCTGCGTCCGCCACCGTCCGCTCCAGCTCATCCAGAACTCTGCTGCCCGCCTGGTGTTCTCTCTGCCTCGCCGCCCACGCTACTCCACTACTCCGCTCGCTCCACTGGCTCCCGATCACCGCTTCATCCAGTTCAAGACTCTTGTACTAGCCTACAGATGCCTTGACCAGACTGCACCCAGCTACCTCCAGACCCTCATCTCTCCCTACACCCCCACTCGACCTCTCCGCTCCGCCTGCACTAGAAGACTGGCTCTATCTCCGCTACGCTCCCCTGCCTCCAGAGCCGCTCCTTCTCCACCCTTGCTCCGCAGTGGTGGAATGACCTTCCTACAGATGTCAGGACTGCCCAGTCCCTGACCACATTCCGCGCCTCCTTAAGACTCACCTCTTCAAACAGCACCTGTAGAACTCCTCTGTTTGTATCCTGGGACACTATCACCCTTCATTTAAATGTGCTTTATTTTTGCTCTTATCTGCCCCCTATTTTACCGCATTTAATCCTGTACTTCAGAATACTGTAATCTGCCAAGTGTTTAACCTGTAGTATTTTGTATTTAATCATATCCTGATGTAACTATCACTATTTAATCATATCCTGATGTAACTATCACTATTATCTGCTGTATTATTGAATTGTGGTTTGTCACACTTGAACAAAAGTTATTGTATTTCTTGCTCTTATTGTATTACTTGTATTGTAACACTTGAAATGTATTTGCTTACGATTGTAAGTCACCCTGGATAAGGGCGTCTGCTAAGAAATAAATAATAATAATAAATGCACCAACCTACTCTCACCGGTAGAGGGCACGAGAATCCTATATTTTACAGAGAATGATTCTGCTGTAGTACTCAGAAAGTTTGAAGGAAGCGAGAAAGGTAAAATCGAGTCAAATTAGGAAATTCTAGCAGCATCAAGTACAGTAAAACCTGTGCCTAAATACTGTGCACATTACAGATGTTCGTAGGACAGTTAAACTGAATTTAGCAAATTTTGCAAACAGTTTTTTTATTTCACTTCAGTGACAGCACACATGCAGTATGGCTTGCCTACTTGATTACTGAAGGTGAGCAGTAGCCTACCGTTTCATTGATATGTGTGGGGGTGTTTTTTTGTTGTTTTTAAATTTGGATTTTTTTAGGGGGGTGTCACCGCCTAGGGCCCCGTCACACAGACTAAGGCTGTCGCTGTGTGGGATCAAATCGCCAGGGCCATCCACAGGAAACAATCATATTGTGATTAAAGTAAAATAAATAATAATACACATGAACAAAAATAAATCAATAATAAGGTGCTAAAGCACACCTGCAACACTTGCAGTACTATTTCGATGCTTGGAATTCACACCAGGTCATTTCCTGTGTCATACCCTAATCTTTGTAAAGGTTAAACACCCTGGCAGGACAATAGATGTATTTTTCTGTTTGGTCCGTTTTAATGCCAGTGCAGAACCTGCACAGTCGGCCAGGCGGCTGAGGTTCTGTCTGCTTCCTCTTTTTCTGCTCTAATCTTTGCTTTGTGGCATCTCAACACTTTTGTAGAGCAGTAAAGGTACCTGATGGTCTCTTTTTTGGTTTTCTTTAACTGCTGTTGCTGCTGATGTTGTTGTTGCTGTCTGTCCATAATTTCTTGCACGGTTTTTTCAATTGAGTCGGGTGTTAAGGCAGTGGATGGAGCAGTAGGTGTTAACAGCAGTGCAGGTGGGTTGACAGCTGCAGGTGAGACATGGTTACAACTGGGACCTGTACAGTGGCACTGCCTTCAGTTAAATTATACCATAGCAGCTGAGTCACCTGGAGCTTTTCAGGACTGGTGTTGTAGCGATGAGCTGGTGTTTTTCATCTCCGCGGGAGACCGGGGTTCAATTACCCGACGGGGAGATTCCTATTTATTTTAAACTCGATATTCTCCTTAAATATTTTACGCAAAAACTGTAGTTGACAATTATTTACGAGATATGGCGTGGCTTGTATGGAGGACTATCCATGCCAAAATTAAAAATACATACATAAATAAATAAATAAATAAATAAATAAATGTCCATGTATTTATTTGCATTTTTATAGACGATTTCTATTGCTAAAACAGTTTGTGTAAGAATACTCTTGTCCTCATTGAAAAAAGTGTTTCATAAAAAAATAAATACATCGATAAAAAAGGGCTCGTCCGGGATTTGAACCCAGGACCTCTCGTACCCAAAGCGAAAATCATACCTCTATAGAGTAGACAGCCCCTATCTCCGAAAAGAAGGCGTTGAGTTAAAAACCTCTTACGCCCTCTAGTCCCGCGGGCGGAACACGGAACTACACGTAAACATTATATTTCATAACTCATTTGTAATATTATTACAAAAGCAAAAGAGAAAAAAAGCTGACTCAATATCAAAATCGTTGTTTTCCTACCGTCAAACAGCGAAGGAATTTTTCGAATCCGTCATTTCACCGCTGAGATATCCCATTCGCAATGTGTCTAGTACCCCCATGCTTCCAAAACAAATGTGATCGACTAGCTTGCGTTTTGCTGCTCTGGTCTTACAACCTTGATGACGGTGAAGTCTCCCTGATCACGTTGTAGGGGAGGTCACAAGCTTTCCATTCATACCTTTACTTTGTTTGTAGCCCAATCCATTACAGAGTAATCGATGTGCAAACAAACACGCCCACCTCTTGAATGAGATAAGGGAAAAAAAGCCTTACAAAGGCTAATGCATGTGCAATGGATAGCATGTGAGGTGCCAGAAGTTAACATCCCTTTTAGAACTTAGTGTATCACTGGACATAAAGATTTACACAATGTTTATTTTTGGAGAGGTTTGGGGACCCTTGGGCTTAGCTTTGTAAAAACTCCTGTAGAATTTGATCCCTTTGTTCAAACAGTTCCAATTTTTTACCCAGTATAGTATACATGTTGGTGAAGCACTTGAAAAAAATCTGTCTCTTTTCATATGCTACAAGTTGAAAAAATGACTATAGAACATAAAAAATGAAAAGCGTTTGATGTTTTTTTATGTATTTTTTCTGGATATCTCCTTCCAGTGTGGTACGGAGTAAGACTTTTATCACACCTGAGGTTTTAGTCTTGATGCCCAAGGGGTTACCTTAAATTCAAGCCCTGAACCATGCCTGTGCTGTCTATACTTTGGAAGATATTGTGATTTATTTAAGGGTACAGCCCCCCAGGCGGAAATTGCCTGTGAGGGGCTGGGGTTTTGACAGGTTAAGTGGACAATTGCACCGATGCTCTGAGATGGCAATATGTTATATAGTGACATTTCATACACTTGACATACACTATCAAGCAATTACATCTATAATTTAAACAATCGTTTCAGTGTAAAGGAACATTTCAGTGCTTTTTCTACAGACAGAGCGCGGCTGTTGCTTTTATTTATTTTACATATCAACCACACGTACGATTACCAATAAAACCTTCTTAAATAATCACACTAGAAATATAAACGTGTTCTCCAATCGGAAACAAACTCTTGTTGCTAGAAATGACAGCGTAATTTGATGATTCAGAAACCGTAGCGTGTAAGATGGTGTGATAAGTAGGATTTTTTTACTCATCCTTACAAGCAGATTCTTCAGTGGCACATGTAGTGTAGCGATCAATAGTGTGGAAAACCCCTCCTCGATTTCAAATTCGTAGTTTACTCCCTGTGATTTGATGTCCTTTTGGCTCCCAGACTCTCAGGTTGCTACCATGTTGCGTTAAACTGTATCTTTAAAACTAAAACCTGTTGTAACACTATATATATATACTATATATATATATATATATATACTCTATCTAAATACAGCGATCTTATAGTGAAATGTATTTTTTAACTTGGAAAATGAAACCTTGTGTTGAGCAATACTGTTGGTTGGAAGCCGCGCTGCAGGGTTGAATCACATTTGCATACCCATCATGCACTTTGGTTGAACCCAATTTCCTCTTATGAAATGTATGCTTTTAAAATATCATATTAAAATCTAAATGTCAACATACAGTACTTGTATGCTGTTTTGGCTGTTTTTCTGAAACGTAGATGTTATAATGCTCGTTTAAAAAAATTAACCGTCTCTTGTTACAGTAACAATATGAGTAGGTTGCCTGCTGAACTAACAATTGTAATTGTAATATACACCACCACCAACAGCATCAAAACCCAGACTCCAGCACCACCATCATCACCCGCCCCCAAGACATGTCCCGTTTTACGATGACCCCTTCCCCCAGCCCAGAGAGAGAGTACAACAGCCACTCCACTAGCTCCTCTGATACAGAACACGAGGCAGGGAGGGAGCCCGGACCCAGCAGCGCCCCACCCCCCTGAGTAGGGCCCTCTCAGTGCCAGCACTCCCCCTCGGCTCTCGTTATGACGCCATAAGGGTTGAGTCCGTGGGGGAGGAAAGCGACGGTGAAAGTGAGAGTGAGAAGGAGCCGAGGGTGGGGAAAAGAAAGGGTAGAGACAAGGGGGGGAAAAGAAAGAAGATAAAGACCAAAGACCCAAAACCAGCTAATGTCCACACAAAGTCCCCAGTCTTGCCCTCGCAGGCAGAGACGGAGGCGAGTGGGACGGCTACGCTGCCCCCTAGTGGGCAGGTAGCAGCCAGCCAGAGCATCCCCAGCCAGCCTTCCCAGTCATTAACACAGACCCTAGCACACCTCGCAGAACAGGTGTTCACTAATGCACCGAGGGAGAGGTCAGGGTCAACACCTTCCCTGATCAGCAGTACCTCGGTAGCAATGACCCTCTTCAAGCGAAGGGCCTCCCTTCAAAGCATCCTTGACCCCCTCCCTTGTATGGGCAAAACCAGGGGCCCCCTAGAGGTCCTCCTAGATACAGCACTGGAGGACATGGGAATACCCCTGGACGCGGTAAGCCAGAAGTCAGCTAACAGCTCAAATTCAACAGACGGTAACAGCTAAAGAAGGCTGTCTGTCATAACCCCACCCCCCCCAGGACAAAGCTGACCCACACATTCTGAGAGTACCTTCTCAGGGGTGATGGGAGTTGCAAATAAGCCCAAGCCTCCTCGAAGCAAGCGTAGAGCTAAGAGTAGGAAGAGTGTCCCGACCTCCCAATCATAGTCGCTATGGGGTGGATGCAGCGACTCCTTTTCTTGTTAGCTACCCTGATGGCCCTGATATGTGTGTCTGTTAATGTCGGAGCATCAGGGAGACACAAAAAAGATTTGATGTACTAAACTATCTAACTAACTTGAAAGCAGATATCATCTTTCTGCAGGAGTGTGGTAATTTAACGAGCCCTGATTATAGGGACCTGAAGGAGAGTTGGACCCTGGGGACTCCTCCTGGTCGGGCTCCAACATAGCCAGAGCCGACGGAGTAGGTATCCTGTTTAAAAACCCATTTATTACCTCCCGGCAGCAGGGGAGGTAGAACCTAATAGAATTCTGAGCGTGGATGTGACATACAATAACACCCCCTCAGACTGGTCAATGTCTACGCACCCACTAACCAAAACGAAAGAGTTCAATTTTTTCCACAGCTGTGTCCACTCCTGCTGGGGAACGTACCTGTCATCGTGTCAGGTGACTTCAATTGTGCTCTAAGGGACGTAGACCGGAGCAGGCCATGCAACGACCGCTCTGGTAGAGTTTTGTCCTCCGTATCTGATTTCTCCCTGTGTGATGCAGGTAAGGACCTGGTGCCTCCTTTACCTGGGTGAGCTCATCTGGGACCTCCTTCTCCCGTATAGATCTCGTCCTGCATACCAGCTCCCTTAAGAAGACGGCAGTAGACACCCAGGCCGTCTTCTTCTCTGACCATAGGCTCCTGCAAGTAACATTGCAGGTCCCTCAGGCCTCCCAGATGGGGTCAGGGGTCTGGAAATTAAACAATACCTAAATCAACAACCCCTCCATAGCTGCAGCCTATAAGAGCAGGCTTGTTGAGTGGACCACTTTGCGTGACCTATTCAACTCCCCTATAGAGTGGTGGGAGATGGTCAAAATGAGAACTAAGGGTTATTTCATAGCAGCAGGCAAGAGGAAAGCAAAAGAAAGGAGGGCCAAATATAAACACCTGAATGCTGCCCTCCAGCGTCTACAGCTTCGGGGGTTCCTGTGGCTTACAGATAGCCCAGACCAAGTTAGATCTTTCAGTGCTTTGTAGGGAGGAACAACGAAGGTCATGCACAATGCAAAAGTGCAAAAAAATGGAGGAAGATGAAAAGTGTACCCGCTTCTTCTTCCAGAAAACGAGGGAGAAGCGGCATGATGTCCTCCATGCTCAACAGCAGTGGGAGGATAGTAGAGGATAGTGAGGGAGTTAAAAAGTGGTGAGAACTTCTATAGGGACCTATATAACAACATCAAAGCTACAGATGACACCCTGATAGAGTGGTTCCTGAGCCAGTTGGAGCCTGACTCAGTGCGGGACGAGGAGGAGGAGGAGAAGGACCCAGAACTCATGTTGGAGGAGCTCACCCAGGCGGCTAATCTTTGCTTTTGTGACCAGGACAGTGATATTTTGAAATTTACCTATTTCCAATGAGAAAACGGGCGAATTTGTGTCTTTTCGTTCACATAAAAGTCAGAAAAAACAACATATGAATCCAAATTAACATGTATTTATACTAAAGTAATACAAAATGACTACAAAAGATTTAGAAGTGAGTAGTTTTTCGAGATTTACGATTATACTGTAAATCACTTTCACGAATCAGCCCCCAAATGTAGTCTCCCATCATGTTCTCGTTATACTGTCCTTGGTAGCGGCGTTCAAAGTCCAGTATATCCTGGTGGAAGTGCTCGCCTTGCTCCTCGAGTACGCTCCATGTTCTCCTTGAATTGATCAAGATGAGCATCAAGGATATGGACTTTGAGGACATCCTACAGCCCATTGTGCCGTGGTTCTTCACCAGAGTCTCAACCAGCTCCACATAGTTTTCGGCCTTGTGATTGCCCAGGAAGCCCCAACCACTGCGACAAAGCTGTTCCAAGCCGCTTTCTCCTTACTAGTGAGCTTCTTGGGAAATTCATTGCACTCCAGGATCTTCTTTATCTGTGGTCCGACGAAGACACCGGCTTTGACCTTTGCCTCAGACAGCTTAGGAAGAAGTCTTGAAGGTACTTGAAGGCTGCCGACTCCTTATCTAGAGCTCTGACAAATTGTTTCATAAGGCCCAATTTGATGTGCAGTGGTGGCATCAGCACCTTCCGGGGGTCCACCAGTGGCTCCCACTTGACGTTGTTCCTCCCCACAGAGAACTCGGTCCGCTGTGGCCAGTCCCGCCTGTGGTAGTGCGCCTTGGTGTCCCTGCTGTCCCAAAGGCAAAGATAGCAGGGAAACTTGGTAAAACCATAGGAGACCCATCAGGAATGCCACCATTTTGAAGTCTCCTATGACCTCCCAGCCGAACTCATCATACTTCAAGGCGTCCAGCAAGGTCTTGATGCTGTTGTAATCCTCTTTGAGGTGCACCGAGTGAGCCAGGGGAAGAGACGGGTACTTGTTACCATTATGGAGCAGCACGGCTTTGAGGTTTCTGGATGAGCTGTCAGTGAAGAGGCGCCACTCATTCTGGTTACAGGCGATTCCGATTGCCTCGAACAGACTGGTCACATTGTGGCAGAAGAGCAGAGCCCATCTTGACGGGTGAAGAAGCTGGAAAAAGGTTGGTGACGCTTCCTCTGATCTGCGACTTGCATACTTTCATCCAACAAGTTCCACTGCTTGAGCCTAGACGTCAGAAGCCCGGCATTGGACTTGGTGAGACCAAGATCTCTAATCAAGTCGTTGAGGTCTTTTGGTTGGGGTAGTATGGGTTTCTCCTCAGCTCCACCTCTGAAATTGTCATCTGGATCTACAACGTCTTCCTTGCTCTCTGACTTGCTGCTCTCTTCTAAAGACGGCTGCTCTCTCTCCGGAGGAGTGGGTGCAGGGAGCTCATGGCAGTGTGGCACTGGGGCGATGGATGAAGGAAGGTCCGGATACGTGATAGCAGGTGCATTCTTGCCAGTCCGGCGTTTGGAAGGGTCCACCATGCAGAAGTAGCAGTTGCTTGAGTGGTCAGTGGGTTCCCGCCAAATTCCTGGGATAGCTTAACTTCATGGCTCTCTTTTCCCTCTGTACCATCCTACAAAAAATACATTTATTTCACCCATGATTAATGTGTAAGAGATTCTCAAACATTTTTCATATATGATATATTTTTCAATAACATTGAAAATTGTAAAACATTTAAAATTAAAACTTTTACAATTTTAAAATTTTAACAAATTTTATAACATAAAATTCGAGCAACAATTGTCCATCTTACCTTCCAGAGTTTTTTTGCAGTGCTACTTGGGTGAAATGAGGTGCCCAGGGTTTGTCTTGATCCCCAACAGGCATGCCGAAATATGCCTTGTAGGCCTCACACATCTTAGTGGATGCTTCCACGGAGTACTTTTTCGCTCTTGTCTTGATAAATTGGCCGCAGACGAAGCAAAATGTGTCTGTCGGATGCTTGCAGCCTCTTGATGCCATCTCAGAAAAATGCAGATATGTATCCACTTAGGCAGCTGGAACTAAACTGAACTGGTGGGCTTAAGGCCCCTGTATTTATACTACTATTTATATTACTGGAAAGTTCTAGAAAGTTCTAGAAGTTACTCCAAGTTTACTCAGCACTGAATCTATCTGAAATGTTCTGGAAAATAGGTAAATTTCAAAATATCACTGTCCTGGTCAGAAAAGCAAAGTTTGTGGGGAATAATAGCCATTTTCTATACTTTTGAGGCATAAGCAATTAGGAAATAACACTTACTACCCAGGAACCAAAAAAAAAAAAAATTGTTACACGGTGTAACAAAATACAAGTGACACAAAATACAAATGATACCTGATACAAATAATGGCTGACATAAAAAACACATGAGGAATGACAGAAAAAACGATTGAGAAATGACGACTGATTGCCAAACTAAATAATCCATGACAAAGAAATTCCTGATAACTGACGCTGAGACGTGAGAAATGACGATGTCCTAATATGGACACCGTAAGACTGGAGCTGGAATGTGGAGAGACTTTATAACTTCGTGTAGCACACCAGGAAGGATGTGTTTGACCGTGAGTGTATCATTTCCAACACGAGGTATAGCGTGTTGGGGTTCCCCGGTTAGTGAGCCTGTTAGTTTATTGTTAACGTTGTGTGGTTCATTTGATAGTTGTCCCGTTCCTGCAGCAAGGAATCTTGTTTTATTTGTTATATTTTATTTTATTCTTGCGAGCACGCAGCTGTTTTATATATTCATTTTAAATAGATTGGGGGAAATTGGTACTGTGTACTTTACAAATGTAATCTAGATTGTAACAAGACCATTCGATTGCTGACGTTGTTATCTACTTTGTATGTATCACAAAAAGAACAGATTTGCTGAACTGGTTAATTAACCTTACTATAAGAAACTGATAGATCCAAGTATTTTATATAAACTGCAATACTATAATTTGTGGTAACTAGTTGTTAACTTCACTATAAGAAACTGATAGATTAAGAGTTTGTTTTATTGTATCATCTCTATATGTATCTACTAGACAATTGTTAGATGGTGAACTGAAAGTGGAATTGTCATATTGTTTACATTATTGTTAACGTGCTTGAGATTTTGAAAACAATTATTAATTAAAACTTGTAAAGATTATTTTTGGAGTATGATTGCCTGATTTCTCCTGGATAAAAGAGTTTGTGCGGAACCAACCACTCGGTCCTTGTCCTCAATAAACACACGGTGGCGTAGTGAAAATAACATAAATTTAAGCTATCTGTATAAAAGACCTGCTACACTTCAATACTACTGCCGCTACTCGGACACCACACACATAATCATTGTAAACACACCGCCATAGCACAGGCTGCCGACCAGCCATACCGCCGCCCGTCACAAGAGCCTCCGTTCCTTACATCCTGCTTCCTATTCCACTCCCCTTGTCTTTAAAACCAGCCTTTTGAAATGAGCCAGGTAAAGGGGAATCATCCTCTGATTGGCGCAGGAAAGAAAACGAAAGATAAGGGGGCGTTCTAAAATGAAAGTAGCCTAATTAAAACAATAAAACAAAACACATAGCAGCGACCTGCTGCAATTGTTCTGCCGTGTGTGTAGCACGGAGTGCCCAGCTGACAAAACAAACACGAGCTTCTCGGTTCGCCCGTGATCGTATAGTGGTTAGTACTTTGTGTTGTGGCCGCAACAACCCCGGTTCGAATCCGGGTCACGGCAGGTGAAATCCTCACACGCAGAGAAGCTTGTTCTTTTTTTCACACACCATCTTCATGGCATGCACCTTTTGAAAGAAAATAGAATACAATAATTGCTTCGTCGTGTTAGTACAGGCATGATGCACACCAGCCTGCTGTCTATGAAATAATAATTACAGAAATAATCAATCTATAAACACCATAAAAATCCCACAAACACCAGTCGCTGTATTAACGCCCTATCGGTAGAGGCAAGGCGGGACCTGTCCCAGGAGCCAATGTTACAGTGGCTTAATTAAATCTTTGAAGGTGATTTTGGGAACAGAGGCGTTGGTGGTATAGTGGTGAGCATAGCTGCCTTCCAAGCAGTTGACCCGGGTTCGATTCCCGGCCAACGCAAGTCTATTTCGAACTTTTTCTTTTAACATTGGAATAAAGCGTAATACATTCCCCAACTAATTTGCCTTACTGGAGAATAGTCTTAAAAGCATAACTTTTAAAGTATCACTGTGAGTTATAATGATCTGTGAGGTGATATTAGTCACTACATTAAGCCCCATCAAACGAATGTGTTCATTTGGAATCATGCATTGATAATGCGTTGTCGGAAAACTGCAAATATGGATGGAAGTGAGTTGAATGATTAATCACATTCTAAGGATTGATATGGTCCTGTTGTTAGCCCTGCCACATAAAAATGGCGTTGCAGTTACATGCGCTGCAAAATCAAATATTTTAAATTAAACAACCATCTGATGATTTCCATTACACGAGAGTAGATGTTAAAACTTCATGCTGATTTGAACTCGGCTCTCGCCAAGAAAAGCACCAAACTAAGGCGTAGCTTTACAGTAAACTAATGTGATCCATATGTGTCTCCATCCATTTACGTTTCCTTCCATATGATGATGTAGATATCCTTCTGTCTGGTGTTAATGGCTGAAGTGTAATGCTGGCTCCAGGGATCAGCTTATTTTGCCTCCCTGGCGCATCAGCACACAACGGCTGCGATGCTGGCTCGGGGATCAACCATAGTGCGGCCTCCCCAGCGCATCAGCATGACAACCGTCTGGATTGAGCTAAGTAGGGTACATCTCTGGGGTTTTCAAGTGGGCACCTTCCATCCTCAGTGTTTCGTCGACTAGCCCACGACAACTCAAGAGGGCTCGACGGTGATCACCCCCCTCCGTCCCCCACTCAACTCAGCCCAGCTTACTTACCTGTACATCAGCGTTTCTTTCTTTCTATTGTGCTTGAGATCCCCAGCCAGAATCTTTCCGTCTCAACCACAGCCAGTTGCTGCTCCTCTCTGCTGCTTCAGATAAGTTCTTCACTGTGCGACGCAACTCTCGGCCACTGAATCCGACGTCTCTGAGAAACCGGGTTGTAGAGTGTGCCACAAATCCTCGACAACCCACTTCCACTGGGTAAACCGGACTCTCCATCCTCGCTGTTCCGCTTCAGTGGCTAGTTGAGCATACCGCAGTTTCTTCCTCTCTCATACGCCTCATCTACAGCATCCTCCCATGGCACTGTTAACTCTACCAGGTGAACAAGGCGTGCTGATCCAGACCACAAGACAATATCTGGTCGAAGGTTAGTGGTGGCAATCTCAGGTGGAAAAATAAGCCGTTGACCAACATCTGCCAGCATTTTCCAGTCTCTAGCAGCTTCCAGTTGTCCTGGGCGAGGATTGGTTTTAACACCTTTTCTTGGTGGTTGCTCTCCTGGGCGGAGGAATGTTGTCTTTTGTGTGTAATGTTTGATGGAACAGGTGGCAACTTATTGGTCATGTTACGCTTGTCTTCCAATGCTAAGGCCAAACATCGCAGCACCTGGTCATGGTGCCAAGTAAACCATCCTTGGCTAAGAGCCACCTTACATCCTGTCAAAATGTGCCTTAATGTTGCAGGTGATGAACACAAAGGACATGAGGGATCCTCTCCTACCCAGAGGTTTAGGTTCTGTGGTGATGGGAGAACATCATATGTTGACCTGATGAGGAAACTGATCCTGCTCTGTTCCATTGACCATAGGTCTTGCCAGCCAATCTTGCGTTGTTCCACACTCTCCCATCTCATCCATTCTCCCTGCTTGGCCTGGGAAATGGCCTTTATACACCTCATCCTCTCCTCCTGCTTTTTGCACCTCGTTGACTACCAGCTTCCTCCTTTGAGCTGGGGCTGCCTTTGTGCCATGTAGGAGCTGAACTGAAACCAAGACCCCCTCTTCCATGCTGAACTTGCCCCATGATATCACCAATTCGAAGGCAGCCTTTGCATCTTCCACAGCTTTCTTTGCCGCCCACTTTCTTCCAGTTTTCAACACAGGTGCTGCCTCCCTTACGCATTTGTCGGCGTGAATCTACTAATGTCATTTCCAGTCTGATCTTGGCACTTAAACTTCTCAGTTAGGCGGAGACTGGTAGCTGCAGTATTCCTTTACCATAAAGTCCCACTGCTGAGGCAGCGTGGAACTCCCAACCATTTCCTGATGTATGAACTGATTAAAGCTTCCAGCTTCTCTACTGTTGTCAAAGAAACCTCGTACACAGTCAGTGGCCACAGCAACCTCGGCAGTAGACCAAACTGAAAGCACCAGAGTTTTAGTTTACCTGGTAGAGGCGCAGCTGTCTATGCTCTTCAACCCTTCCACTGCTTGTTGTCTAACTTCTCCCACACAAACTGTGTCCTTTAGATCCCGTCGTACATCTCCCAAGACTCTTCACTGGCTTCTCAGACACTGTTGGTATTGCCTCACCATTAATGAAGAATGTTTTATCTACTACTTTGCCTTTAATTATAGAGATGCTCCTTGATTTAGTGGGCTTGAATTGCATTCGTGCCCATTCAATGTTATTGGTTAATTTGCCCAATAATCGATTAGTGCAGGCTACTGTTGTAGTCATGGTTGTCATGCCATCCATGTATGCTCGAATTGGTGGTAGTCGCATTCCAGAAGCCAAAAGCTCTCCTCCTACTACCCATTTGATGCCCTAATGATTACTTCCATTGCCATGGTAAAAGCCAGTGGAGAAATGGTGCATCCTGCCATTATTCCAACCTCTAGGCATTGCCATGCAGTGCTGAATTCTGAAGTTGAAAAACTGAATTGCAAATCTCAAAGTAGGCTTTCACTAAATTTGTTATTGTCATCGGTACACTGAAAAAATCAAATGCTGCCCAAAGTAGTTCATGTGGCACTGAACCATATGCATTAGCCAAATCCAGGAATGTCACATGGAGCTCCTTCCTCTCCTTTTTAGCTGATTGAATTTGTTGCCAGATCACATTGATGTGTTCTAAGCAACCTGGGAAACCTGGAATGCCCGCTTTTTGTATTGAAGTGTCAATGAAGCAGTTCTTTAATAGGTAAGCTGACAATCTCTGAGCAATAATGCTGAAGAAAATCTTGCCTTCTACGTTTAATAGGAAATGGGACGAAACTGACTGATGCTTGTAGAATCTTTTCTTTAGGTATAAAGACTCCACCTGCTCGGCGCCATGCTCTTGGTACAACCTGTTTTTCCCATGCCACTTTCATCAATTTCCACAGAATTCGTAGAACTCCTGAAGCACTCTTGTACACTCTATACGGAACTCCATTAGGCCCTGGAGATGATGAAGCCCTTGCTTTTTTCACAGCTTGCTCTACTTCTTTCCACTTAGGTGCACAGTCCTCCATTTGGTATTCTGGTGGATTGATAGGTGGGATGTCTGAAGGAACTGACATAGGCTCCTGCCTTTTTGAATCTGTATGTGTTTCCTCCAAATATCTCTCCAGCTCAACCTTAGATGCTTTTAGTGTGCCATTCTTCTCACTGGTGAATAACTTCTTTACAAATTTGAATGGGTCTTTATAAAAGTTAGCTCTCGCACGCTCCTTCTTTTTGTAGCGTTTCCGTAGGCGCTCAGCTCTGCGCAATGTTGCAAGCTTATCTTTTATGACCCTTTGTAAGAGATTGAGTCCCTCCTTCTGACTTTGTTCTGCTCTTTTCCATTGGTTCCTCAGCTGTCTCCTTTCTCTAACTAAGCGCTCAATCTCCTGCTGCCGTCTAGACTTTCCAGGAATAGTTTGTACTTTTTCCTTCCTTTTTTCAACTCCAAACCTTTCACTTCCATATGCGTAGATGATGTCCCCAAATTTATCCAGCTTCTTTTCAACTGTTCCACTTAATCTTTCCAATGCAACACAGAGATCTGTGTTTACTGTGTCCCATGCAGTTTTCTCACAAGCTCTTGGCCATTTAACTCCAGGCTTGTGCCCGTTGAGGTTCTTTTCTCTCTTATGCTGGTTTGTCTGACCGGGTTCACAAGGATCATTAGGTTCATCACTAACTGTGTCCATGCAAGTCCTCCTCACGTCAATGACAGGGGTGCTGATATCCTGCGAACTGTGGTTTGCTTCCTGTCGCTGGATTTCATTCGACTGACTTGACTGACTTCGTAAGATAAAACTTACTGCAGCCGGATTGTTTTAGACACACATGGGCGCATGAAAAAAATCAAACATATGTTACCAAAATAGTCATTGCTGTATGATGTACAGCAACTGTAAAATGAATGGTTTTATAATCTGTTATGTGAGACTTCTGTTGAATTTTTAAGCATTTGATTCCCTGTGTACACAAAGATTGCAGTCATGATTTAACGAGTGGGCAAGCAGAGCTCTCGGTAACTGATTTTTCAGTCTTTTTCAGTCACGTGATTGAGCGCCTTACCGGCAATGCATCGTAATTAGAAAAGTGTAATGTAAGATATTGAACACGGACACATCCGGGATGTGAACCCGGGAACTCGCGCACCCGAAGCAAGAATCATACCCCTAGATTAAACCGCCAAATGCTGGCAGCGACTTGGTTCCACGAGCTTCCAAAGAAGCGTAGACCTAGATGCTCTGTATTGAGGAATTAGTGTCGCCTTGCTGTGTGCCTGTTAGGGGCAGTCTTATTTGCTTTACCTGGCGGCTAGTATTTCTATGGGCATCGAGAGGTGGTCGCTATAAATGAGGAAACTGGTTAAGATGGGATTTAGTTTCGATATGCATACATACACATAAAAATTAAACAAAACAAAACTGTGTTTCGTTGTTTTGCAAAGGGATGCACTGCAATGTCTGCACAGAGAAGCAGTTCCAGCACTGAGGTGACACGGGGGCTTTGACCTGCTCCGTTCCCGACCTGGGCCGATTCAGCCCAGCTACTCGTCATTGTGTAGCATCGCGCCCGCCGAGACAGAACGCGGCAAGCGCCACGGAATGCACAAAAGTAAAGCCTGACTTCGCCACCGAAGGAATTTCACCCTCAGAATTAAAACAAACGGTAGTTTAAAACACGTCTCCTGAGAGGGTTGTTTTATAGGGCGTGGAACTGGGATATAAATCAGAAGGAGCACACAGTACATAAAACAAAAGAAAACAACCAGGGTGTTATCTAAAAGAAAGGAAGCTTAAAACACAAACTAATCTGGGGAACGGCAGGCTGTTAGGGCATTATCAAGCGTGATCATTTTCGATGACTCGAAATTTGAGTGACTGAGGTTTTCCGTGACTCGAAATTCAAGTGACACCAAATACAAATGATACCTGATACAAATAATGGCTGACATAAAAAACACACGAGGGATGACAGAAAAAAACGATTGAGAAATTACGACTGATTGCCAAACTAAATGATCCATGACAAAGAAATTCCTGATAACTGATGCTGAGACGTGAGAAATGACGATGTCCTAATATGGACACCGTAAGACTGGAGCTGGAACGTGGAGAGACTTTATAACTTCGTGTAGCACACCAGGAAGGATGTGTTTGACCGTGAGTGTATCATTTCCAACACGAGGTATAGCGTGTTGGGGTTCCCCGGTCAGTGAGCCTGTTAGTTTATTGTTAACGTTGTGTGGTTCATTTGATAGTTGTCCCGTTCCTGCAGCAAGGAATCTTGTTTTATTTGTTATATTTTATTTTATTCTTGCGAGCACGCAGCTGTTTTATATATTCGTTTTAAATAGATTGGGGGAAATTGGTACTGTGTACTTTACAAATGTAATCTAGATTATGTGAGACCATTCAATTGCTGGCGTTGTTGTCTACTTTGTATGTATCACAAAAGAACAGATTTGCTGAACTGGTTAATTAACCTTACTATAAGAAACTGATCGATCCAAGTATTTTATATAAACTGCAATACTATAATTTGTGGTAACTAGTTGAATTAACGTCACTATAAGAAACTGATAGATTAAGAGTTTGTTTTATTGTATCATCTCTATATGTATCTACTAGACAATTGTTAGATGGTGAACTGAAAGTGGAATTGTCATATTGTTTACATTATTGTTAATGTGCTTGAGATTTTGAAAACAATTATTAATTAAAACTTGTAAAGATCATTTTTGGAGTATGATTGCCTGATTTCTCCTGGATAAAAGAGTTTGTGCGGGAACCAACCACTCGAGGTCCTTGTCCTCAATAAACACACGGTGGCATAGTGAAAATAACATAAATTTCGCTATCTGTATATAAAGACCTGCTACACTTCAATACTACTGCCGCTACTCGGACACCACACACATAATCATTGTAAACACACCATAGTACAGGCTGCCGACCAGCCATACCGCCCCGCCGTCACGAGAGCCTCCCGTTCCCTTACATCCTGCTTCCTATTCCGCTCCCCTTGTCTTTAAAACCAGCCTTTGAAATGAGCCAGGTAAAGGGGAATCATCCTCTGATTGGCGCAGGGAAAGAAACGAAGATAAGGGGTTCTAAAAATGAAAGTAGCCTAATTAAAACAATAAAACAAAACACATAGCAGCGACCTGCTACAATTGTTCTGCCGTGTGTAGCACGGAGTGCCCAGCTGACAAAACCAACACAAGCTTCTCGGTAGTTCGCCGTGATCATATAGTGGTTAGTACTTTGCGTTGTGGCCGCAACAACCCCGGTTCGAATCCGGGTCACAGCAGGTGAAATCCTCCCACGGCAGAGAAGCTTGTTCTTTTTTTTCACACGCCATCTTCATGGCATGCACCTTTTTGAAAGAAAATAGAATACAATAATTGCTTCATCGTGTTAGTACAGGCATGATGCACACCAGCCTGCTGTCTATGAAATAATAATTACAGAAATAATCAATCAATAAACACCATAAAAATCTCCCACAAACACCAGTCGCTGTATTAACGTCTATCGAGTACAGGCAAGATGGGACCTGTCCCAGCAGCCAACGTTACAGTGGCTTAATTAAATCTTTGAAGGTGATTTTGGGAATGGAGGCGTTGGTGGTATAGCGGTGAGCATAGCTTCCTTCCAAGCAGTTGACCCGGGTTCGATTCCCGGCCAACGCAAGTCTATTTCGAACTTTTTCTTTTAACATTGGAATGAAGCGCAATACATTCCCCAACTAATTTGCCTTACTGGAGAATAGTCTTAAAAGCATAACTTTTAAAGTATCACTGTGAGTTATAATGATCTGTGATGTGATATTAGTCACTACATTAAGCCCCATCAAACGAATGTGTTCATTTGGAATCATGCATTGATAATGCGTTGTCGGGAAAATTGCAGATATGGATGGAAGCGTGAGTTGAATGATTAATCACATTCTAAGGATTGATATGGTCCTGTTGTTAGTCCTGCCACATAAAAATGGCATTGCAGTTACATGCGCTGCAAAATCAAATATTTAAAATTAAACAACCATCTGATAAAACTTACTGCAGCCGGATTGTTTTAGACACACATGGGCGCTTGAAAAAAATCAAACATATGTTACCAAAATAGTCATTGCTGTATGATGTACAGCAACTGTAAAATGAATGGTTTTGTAACAGAGGACAGGGACCTCTTCAGGCTAGACTAGTTCTTTTGGTGAAGTTGAACAGATGCCTAAGGATAGGCTCACGGTCAGATGAGTAGACACGGGGAGACAGGTAATTCCAGAACGTGTGGGTTTATTCAGAACGTGCATCAAGTAAACAATCCGTGTTTATAATCACCAACGAGGAGATAATATTATCCGTGTTATACTAGTATCTGTGTTATACTAGTATCTGCGTAATGCTAGTATCTGTGGTCTGTAATAAACAAGAAACAACGATTTCTATAAACCCTGCTTGTTCCAATAAACAAGGAATTAAGTAAACTAAGGAAACGTTGCGATTGGCAGAGTGAATATGCATGAGCTTACTATGCTATGTTTACAATCATTAAACTTAAATCTTACGTATAAGTACTGATATCAACTTAAACAGAAATGATGATGAAATACTTATAATTAAGATTATTACTTACATTTCGGCACTGACGCACAGATAGATGAATTATTCATGTAAGAAAGGGCTTGCTTACTCTCAGTCGTCTATGACAATACAAAAAAACCGATTATCTAAGCTGACTCATAAGGAAACTGTCTCACTAAGATGACGTGTATAAAGAGAACAATATAACATTCATGAACTCTAGAGGGCAGCATTTAGCCGTAAATCAAAGACTTTCAAACACAGCCGCCCCCAAATTTGTATAGAAAATTTGCAAGTCAGGAGGAAAGTCTCTGGCTGTTCAGTTGGTCTGGATATCCTCATCCTCTTCCTTGAGAAAGGGAAGCCAGATCAGTCTGGCTACTGGACGGATGTAGGCCCGGTCCCGGACCTGGACTTTGGCTGTTCGGATGTGACCATCTGGTCCTCGGTGGGTCTCTGTAACCTTGCCGGTTGGCCACAGAGCGCGAGGTAGCTGGGGGTCGACGATCATGACAACCTGGTCAACTGTCAAGTCTTTGCCGTCCTTGTGCCACTTCTGGCGTACCTGAAGATCTGGGAGATAATGTCTTACAAAGTTGGCCCAAAAGTGGTCTGCAAGAATCTGGCTGTGGCGCCAACGGCGTCGGCCTAACAGATCGTTTGATGGGTATATCACCTGAGGAAGGGATGCGTCCCGACATCCCATTAGAAGCACATTGGGAGTAATCGGATCCGGATCAGCTACATCTGAAGACACGTAGCCAAGGGGCTTAGAATTCAGAATCCCTTCAACTTTGATGAGGACGGTGCATAGAACAGGCTCAGTCACAGTACGGTCACCAAGCACCACGCTCAGAGCATTCTTCACCGACTTAATCTCACGTTCCCAGGTTCCACCGAAGTGCGGAGCGTTTGGCGGGTTGAATCGGAAGGTCACTTTCTGATCGGCAAGCTGCTGTTTAAGTGAGGCTCCATGCTGGCGATAGCCTCTTGTAGTTCATTATCTCCACCACGAAAGTTGGTGCCTCGATCAGAAAGGATTTCAAAGGGCTTGCCCCGTCGAGAGACGAAGCGTCGGAATGCCATCAGGAAGGCATCCGTGTCGAGGTTCTCAAGAGGTCAAGGTGGACGCCTGCGGGTCGTTAGGCACTTGAATATAATGCCCCAGCGTTTCTCTGTTCTCCGACCAATTTTGATGGTGAAAGAACCGAAGCAGTCTACCCCTGTAGACCAGAAAGGGGGCTTATAAAGGCGTAAGCGTACAGGAGGCAAGTCTGCCATCTTCGGCATTGTTGGCAGGTGTATTGGTGTCGGCGGATGGCCTCTCGGCCGCGTAGTATCCAATACTTAT
Source organism: Huso huso (assembly GCA_036884735.1). Lineage (NCBI taxonomy): Eukaryota > Metazoa > Chordata > Actinopteri > Acipenseriformes > Acipenseridae > Huso > Huso huso. Next base: position 26,324,599 of record CM072681.1, on the reverse strand, counting down.
GCCTGATTTCAGCAAGGACTCGTTCTGGTCCAGGATGGAGAAGCCTTTCATCGTAGTCTTGTATGAGGAGCTTTGTTATTGGATGGCTTGGGTCCAACACAATGGGATGGATTGAATCTGGGTCCAGGCCCTCAGCTCGGCGTAGCCTACCCCCTACTCTAATGAGTCTGAGGCACTGGTCATACTCGGGTGAAAGAGTCCATAGATGGATATTTGCTGGTATATCTTTGCCTGTCTCAAGGGCATTCAACTCCCCTGAAAAGCTATCTGCCTGAACTTGCTGTAAGAGGAGGATCTCGGCCTCCATCCGGCGTTCAACTGTCTGTGGGAACTTGTATCGTTGCTGGCCGCCCCATCAAGGGACTGCTGTGTGGCTACGATCAGGTCATTCCAGGTGCTGAACTGACTAGGATTGGGAAGGTTGATAGACTGTTGTATGGAGACATTTCCACAGAACACTGCTTTCTTCAATTCAGCGGGATCCTCTCCATACTCCGCGGATGGTATTGACGGCCATTTCTCTGGTGGCTGAGACAGAAAGGGAGGACCATGTCTCCAGCGGTTGTGCTGACCTAGTTCTCGCAGGGATTTACCTCGTGTTATGTCGTCTGCCGCATTATTGGCCGTGTCCACATAACGCCATTTTCTGACATCGGTGAGATTCTGAATCTCTGACACTCGGGTGCCTACAAATACCTTGTACCTGCAGGAGTCGGATTTCAGCCAGGTGAGGACAGTTGTGGAGTCAGTCCATAAAAGCACCTGTGTGATAGGCAGAGTCAGTTCTGTGCAGAGCATTTGGGCGAGCTGGGCTCCGGTGAGCGCTGTGCAGAATTCGAGGCGTGGCATGGAAAGCTGGCGTTTGGGAGCTACACGGGATCTAGCCATGACGAAGCTGACGTGGATGTGGCCATAATTGTCTTCCGTGCGAAGGTAAGCGACTGAGCCATATATGCGCTCAGCAGCGTCACAGAAGATATGAAGATCCCTCTTTGAGGTTGATACATTGGCACAAGGTGGGGTGTAGCACCTTGGCATTGTAACTCTCGGTAGGTCACTGAGCTCACTCTCCCAGGTAAGCCATCGCTCCAGCAGACTCTGAGGTTTGATAGGATCATCCCAACCTCTTTCTGTCTTCCATAGATCTTGGACGAGTACCTTAGCTCTGGCTGTATATGGAGTGATATAACCAAGGGGGTCATATTGACTGGCGAGAACCTTATAAATATTCCTCATGGTTGGCTCTGGGTACTCTACTGGGCGGTGTTTATAGCCTATCTCATCTGTACTGCAGTTCCAGCGTAGCCCAAGAGTAGGTTCTTGGGGGTCCCCCGCTGCTCTGAGAGAGCCACAATTCACAGCTTTCAGATCTCGCTTCGGGAGGTAGGTGTTCGACTACAGAGGGCAACTTGCTGGCCCACTGTCTGATTTCAAAGCCGCCGGATGACAGTTGATCGCGCATCTTGTCGATGAGCTGTTTAGCGGCAGCTGCCGTAGTCAAACTTTGTAAGCAGTTGTCGACATAGAAGGCCTTGTCGATGGAGTCTAGGACATCTTCATTTCCATCACTGTTGTCATGTGCATGCTTACGTAAGGCGAAAGTGGCACAGCAGGGGCTGCAGGTAGTGCCAAAGGGCAAGACTTGCCATTCGTAGACATTTGGGGGTTTGTCCCGTTCCATGCCTCTCCAAATGAATCTGAGCAGCGGCTTGTCTGCAGGCAGGAGGAGTACCTGGTGAAACATAGCTTTTATGTCACCACAGATTGCGACTGTGTGTTGTCTGAATCTGAGTAGTACTCCTAGCAGGGATGGACCGAGGGTAGGTCCCGGGAGCAGATGATTATTCAGCACTAGACCATCATGTTGGTAGGAGCAGTTGAACACCAGTCGGTTCTTGCCATTGTGCTGCACTACGTGATGCGGGAAATACCAAGATTCTTCTGAAGCTTCAACTTCTTCTTGACTCAGTATCTTTACATACCCTGCATCTACTAGCTGTTGGATTAGTTGGTTATGAACTTGAGCAAGTTGTGGATCCTTTGCAAGGCGTTGCTCCGTGCATCGAAGGTTGGGGAGTACCGCCTCCTTCGTTGCTTGGAAGTGGGGGCTGTCTTGGACTCGAAGTAATGGCGTGGCTTAGCGCTGTACTCCTTTCTCGTCCACTCTGATGGTCTTAGCCTCCAGTAGTTCTATAGCCTGCTGATCTTGCTTTGATCGGGTTGCATGTTTCTCATTAATGAATGGTAGGGTGTCCACCTGCCAGAGTCTCTCAACATTCTTCAGCAGATCAGATGTTGAAGGCATAATGGCCATCAGCAAACATTGCTGTTCACTGGTTTGTTGCTTGAGAAAACTAGTAGGACCCTGTAGCGCCCAGCCTAGGTTGGTACAAACTGCAACTGGAGCCCCAGGTGGGCCTAAATTCACTGGCTTTATGGGTATTACCAGATGTGGGAAGTCTGAACCAATTAGGATCATCGGATGAGCCTTGTCTATCTGGGGTAATGGGAGCCCACGAAGATGAGGGTAGCGCTTCTGTAGGTCATTAGTTGGGTAAGAATACTCTGAAAGACCGAGAGTATCCGCTGTGAAGGCATGATGTATCTTGTACTTCGTGCTGGGATCATCAGCAGGGGATATGTCAAACGTGACTGAAGCACCATGAACTTGTACAATGTCCTGTCGCACTGTTCGGAGTGTCATCGTTTCTGGTTGTTTTTTTAACTTGAGCTGTTGGACTGCTGGAGTCAAGATGACTATCCTCTCGGATCCATCATCCTGTACAGCATAAGTTTCGATGGTTTGGCCTGCATGGTGTAGAAGCACTTTCACCACCTTCAGCATCACATTGTGAGGGCGGTTTGGCCGGTCGAAGTAGATAGTTTCAGGCTCGACGCCAGTCATAAGAACGTTCTTGCATCCTTTCTGAACAGCATCATGCAGGACAGTAAGGTGCAGCTCCTTACATGTGTTGCAAGGCTTCTTGAGGGTGCAAAACTCTGGAGAGTGTGATCGTCCACATCTCCAACAGTGTTCTTTCTCTGTAATCCACTTGATAATCTGTTCCGTGGAGAGCTTCTTGAACTCTGCGCATGCATTGAGATAGTGTTCACTATTATCGCAACGGGGGCAGTATGGTTTCGGCTTGTCTTTTCTCTTTGTAGGTGATATCTGACTGGTTGAGGAGCGTGACGTTGGATTGGCTGGCATGGACTCTGTATTGTAGTATACTGATGTTGGTTGCTGTTTCTTCTTGAATGTACAGCGTTGCTCCTTCTTATCTGGCTTTTGGGTCTCTCCCTTATAGAGGACGGCTGCCCGGTTAGAGATTCGTTTAGCACGTGACTTGGTCTGCAGCCAGGCGGACAAGTCACAGAGAGTGTAAGTTTGGTCTGCATCAGCTCTCAGTATGCCACGGTTGATGCAGTACTCCACAAATCCATCACGGTAGCTTGCAGGTAGCTTGCTCATGAGTCGGTCGATGTGTGAGCCGCACTTTAGTTTGTATCCATTCTCTCCTTCGAGAGATTGCAGCATGCCAACCAGGGAGTGCACCGCTAGAGCGAAGTCATCAAAGTCTTCAGCGTCTCCAAACCTAATTGGTGGAGCATTCATGATGGTACCTATCTCACACTGAACGAGTTGACGTGGCTGCCCATATTTATCCTTCAGGGCCTGGAGTGCAGCAGTGTATGGCTTGGGGTCGTGCATATAAGCCTTGGCTAACTTGTATGCACTGGGGAGTTTTAGGCGACCTAACAGCACTTGGGACTTGTACTGCTCGGTGAGGTGACTATGGTTGTTCATAAGGCTGTCTAGTGCCATCTTGAGGAGGGCAAAGTCACTCTCTTTACCATTCTCGAAGTAGGGAAGAGTAGGCTTCGGTATACCATGTGAGGAGGCAATTAGCAGGTCCATCAGGTTTGGTGCAGGAAGTACCCCAGGTGGATACATAGGTTGCATGTATGGTGATGCTGCTGGTAATGCCTGGTAGGCTACCGATGAACAGGGTGTTTCTCCTACTGAGGGGTGAAGAGGCGTATTGACAGGGTTAGGCTGTTGTAGGTTAGCTGCTCCAGGTATAAACGATGAGACTGTGTCATGGACAGCAGGTGGTAAGTTGGCTGGAGAAGCCCGATTGACTAGGTAAATAGGTACTGATCCCATAGGTAGCACATTGTGGCCCGGGTCAGTCCCTGTGGTGGTGGGTGCTTGCCATATTGGACTTTGGATAGGCTGGGAAGGCTGGGCGACCGCAGAACTGTCTGTGGTGCAGTCCCATTGCAGTGATAGGCCTACAGCCTTGGGCTGACTGGCTGGAGGGTAGGGCGTTGCCTCAGCGTTCAGAGTGCTCTGTTGGGCATTAGAACCAGTCTTGGTCTGCTGGTGGCCTGTAGGAGGCATTGCAGTGTTGCTCACTGAAGTAATGGTAAGCTGTTCTGCACAGGCATCACCTGAAAGTGACGTGATGCCCTCACTTTGTTCATTTTCTTTGATGAATGATGTAATCATCTGAGCTTCTTCTAGTTGTCTTTCTACCTTCCTGAGGCACCGTTGTCTCAACAGTTGTTGTGTAATCATTTCTCTCTGTCGGAGGGCCTCACGGGCTTGATAATCTAATTGTCTGTATTGTTCATCAGCCCTGTTGTCCTCAGCTATCTGACGTTTCAGCTCTTCCAGTTCGGCTCGTTTTTGTTCTTCCCGGAGAATGGCTGACTGTGAATCCCTGAGTGATGTGCTTGAGGCATGGCTGCGTGCGGTGCGTGAGCTGAGCTGTGTGATACGGCTGCTTCACTGAGATGCGATATCAAACTTTCTGCTCTGGCATGAGCGTGATCTGCTTTGGGTGCTTGCCTCGCTCTGTGGTGCTCGGGCATGTTGTGTGGTGGAGGGTGCCCGTGACGGGTGGTATCCCAGGTCATAGTCTGAAAGGTATTGCGGAAATTGTCTCTCCCGGTGGATATGGGCACGCACTGATGGCTGGCTGCCTGTACTGACGGTTGAGCCCAGTGGTTGGGATATTGTCACTGTACAGACAGTCGGGGTGTCCACTATGGTGGTGGTGGCAACAGCAGGATAAGGTAGGCTGGTAGTTAATGGGTTAACTTGGTTCACAGCACTGGAGATATCCATGCTGTCTGCACTGGCGCCGTGGGTGACAGGATTAGGTCCATCAGCGTTTTGCTTGTTATCCATTTTATCATTAGGTCAGTCTGTTCAGTAAGCTCCGGCTCGACGGACCATGTAACAGAGGACAGGGACCTCTTCAGGCTAGACTAGTTCTTTTGGTGAAGTTGAACAGATGCCTAAGGATAGGCTCACGGTCAGATGAGTAGACACGGGGAGACAGGTAATTCCAGAACGTGTGGGTTTATTCAGAACGTGCATCAAGTAAACAATCCGTGTTTATAATCACCAACGAGGAGATAATATTATCCGTGTTATACTAGTATCTGTGTTATACTAGTATCTGCGTAATGCTAGTATCTGTGGTCTGTAATAAACAAGAAACAACGATTTCTATAAACCCTGCTTGTTCCAATAAACAAGGAATTAAGTAAACTAAGGAAACGTTGCGATTGGCAGAGTGAATATGCATGAGCTTACTATGCTATGTTTACAATCATTAAACTTAAATCTTACGTATAAGTACTGATATCAACTTAAACAGAAATGATGATGAAATACTTATAATTAAGATTATTACTTACATTTCGGCACTGACGCACAGATAGATGAATTATTCATGTAAGAAAGGGCTTGCTTACTCTCAGTCGTCTATGACAATACAAAAAAAACGATTATCTAAGCTGACTCATAAGGAAACTGTCTCACTAAGATGACGTGTATAAAGAGAACAATATAACATTCATGAACACTAGAGGGCAGCATTTAGCCGTAAATCAAAGACTTTCTAACAGGTTTTTTAATCTGTTATGTGAGACTTATGTTGAATTTTTAAGCATTTGATTCCCTGTGTACACAAAGATCCATGACAAAGAAATTCCTGATAACTGACGCTGAGACGTGAGAAATGACGATGTCCTAATATGGACACCGTAAGACTGGAGCTGGAACGTGGAGAGACTTTATAACTTCGTGTAGCACACCAGGAAGGATGTGTTTGACCGTGAGTGTATCATTTCCAACACGAGGTAATGCGTGTTGGGGTTCCCCGGTCAGTGAGCCTGTTAGTTTATTGTTAACGTTGTGTGGTTCATTTGATAGTTGTCCCGTTCCTGCAGCAAGGAATCTTGTTTTATTTGTTATATTTTATTTTATTCTTGCGAGCACGCAGCTGTTTTATATATTCATTTTAAATAGATTGGGGGAAATTGGTACTGTGTACTTTACAAATGTAATCTAGATTGTAACGAGACCATTCAATTGCTGACGTTGTTGTCTACTTTGTATGTATCACAAAAAGAACAGATTTGCTGAACTGGTTAATTAACCTTACTATAAGAAACTGATAGATCCAAGTATTTTATATAAACTGCAATACTATAATTTGTGGTAACTAGTTTAATTAACTTCACTATAAGAAACTGATAGATTAAGAGTTTGTTTTATTGTATCATCTCTACATGTATCTACTAGACAATTGTTAGATGGTGAACTGAAAGTGGAATTGTCAGATTGTTTACATTATTGTTAATGTGCTTGAGATTTTGAAAACAATTATTAATTAAAACTTGTAAAGATCATTTTTGGAGTATGATTGCCTGATTTCTCCTGGATAAAAGAGTTTGTGCGGGAACCAACCACTCGAGGTCCTTGTCATCAATAAACACACGGTGGCGTAGTGAAAATAACATAAATTTCGCTATCTGTATATAAAGACCTGCTACACTTCAATACTACTGCCGCTACTCGGACACCACACACATAATCATTGTAAACACACCGCCATAGCACAGGCTGCCGACCAGCCATACCGCCGCCACACGAGAGCCTCCCGTTCCTTACATCCTGCTTCCTATTCCGCCTTGTCTTTAAAACCAGCCTTTGAAATGAGCCAGGTAAAGGGGAATCATCCTCTGATTGGCGCAGGGAAAGAAACGAAAAGATAAGGGGCGTTCTAAAAATGAAAGTAGCCTAATTAAAACAATAAAACAAAACACATAGCAGCGACCTGCTACAATTGTTCTGCCGTGTGTGTATCATGGAGTGCCCAGCTTCTCAAAACCAACAAAGCGCCGTGATTGTATAGTGGTTAGTACTTTGCGTTGTGGCGCAACAACCCCGGTTCAACCGGTCACGGCAGGTGAAATCCTCACACGGCAGAGAAGCTTGTTCTTTTTTTCATGCGCCATCTTCATGGCATGCACCTTTTGAAAGAAAATAGAATACAATAATTGCTTGTCGTGTTAGTACAGGCATGATGCACACCAGCCTGCTGTCTATGAAATAATAATTACAGAAATAATCAATCAATAAACACCATAAAAATCTCCCACAAACACCAGTCGCTGTATTAACGCCTATCGAGTAGAGGCAAGACGGGACCTGTCCCAGGAGCCAACGTTACAGTGGCTTAATTAAATCTTTGAAGGTGATTTTGGGAACAGAGGCGTTGGTGGTATAGTGGTGAGCATAGCTGCCTTCCAAGCAGTTGACCCGGTTCGATTCCCGCCAACGCAAGTCTATTTTGAACTTTTTTCTTTTAACATTGAATAAAGCGTAATACATTCCCCAACTAATTTGCCTTACTGGAGAATAGTCTTAAAAGCATAACTTTTAAAGTATCACTGTGAGTTATAATGATCTGTGAGGTGATATTAGTCACTACATTAAGCCCCATCAAACGAATGTGTTCATTTGGAATCATGCATTGATAATGCGTTGTTGGGAAAACTGCAAATATGGATGGAAGCGTGAGTTGAATGATTAATCACATTCTAAGGATTGATATGGTCCTGTTGTTAGCCCTTCCACATAAAAATGGCGTTGCAGTTACATGCGCTGCAAAATCAAATATTTTAAATTAAACAACCATCTGATGATTTCCATTACACGAGAGTAGATGTTAAAACTTCATGCTGATTTGAACTCGGCTCTCGCCAAGAAAAAGCACCAACTAAGATATGCTTTACAGTAAACTAATGTGATCCATATGTGTCTCCATCCATTTACGTTTCCTTCCATATGATGATGTAGATATCCTTCTGTCTGGTGTTAATGGCTGAAGTTAATGCTGGCTCCAGGGATCAGCTTATTTTGCCTCCCTGGCGCCATCCAAAGAAATTCAACGGGATGCTGGCTCCGAGGATCAACCATAGAAATGCCTCCCCAGCGCATCAGCATGACAACCGTCTGGATTGAGCTAAGAAGGGTACATCTCTGGGGTTTTCAAGTGGGCACCTTCCATCCTCAGTGTTTCACCGACTAGCCCATTTCACCTCAAGAGGTATAGCGGTGATTCTGGCCCCAGCATCACCCCCTCCGTCCAGTCAGCCCAGCTTATTTACCTGTACATCAGCGTTTCTTTCTTTCTATTGTGCTTGAGATCCCCAGCCAGAATCTTTCCGTCTCAACCACAGCCAGTTGCTGCTTTGTGCTGCTTCAGATAAGTTCTTCACTGTGCGCACGCAACTCTTGGCCACTATATCCATTTCTCTGAGAAACCGGGTTGTAAGTGTGCCACAAATCTCGACAACCCACTTCCACTGGGTAAACCCGACTCTTCATCCATTCGCTGTTCCGCTTCAGTGGCTAGTTGAGCATAAGCAACAGATTCCTCTCAACCTCATCTACAGCATCCTCCCATGGCACTGTTAACTCTACCAGGTGAACAAGGCGTGCTGATCCAACCACAAGACAATATCTGGTAAGGTTAGTGGTGGCAATCTCAGGTGGAAAAAAGCCACTGACCAACATCTGCCAGCATTTTCCAGTCTCTTTTATTGTAGTTGTCCTGGGCGAGGATTGGTTTTAACAATTTTTTGATGGTTGCTCCTGAAAGGAGGAATGTTGTCTTTTTGTGTAATGTTTTGATGGAACAGGTGGCAACTTATTGGTCACAATTACGCTTGTCTTCCAATTATTTTTGGAACATCGCAGCACCTGGTCATTTTGCCAAGTAAACCATCCTTGGCTAAGAGCCACCTTTACATCCTGTCAAAATGTGCCTTAATGTTGCAGGTGATGAACACAAAGGACATAAGGGATCCTCTCCTACCCAGAGGTTTAGGTTCTGTGGTGATGGGAGAACATCATATGTTGACCTGATGAGGAAACTGATCCTGCTCTGTTCCATTGACCATAGGTCTTGACCAGCCAATCTTGCGTTGTTCCACAGCCTCCCATCTCATCCATCTCCTGCTTGGCCTTCCGCCCTTTATACAAACCATCCTCTCCTCCTGCTTTTGCACCTCGGAATCACCAGCTTCCTCCTTTGAGCTGGGGCTGCCTTGAAAGATGTAGGGACTGAACTGAAACCAAGACCCCTAATTCCATGCTGAACTTGCCCCATGATATCAGCCAATTCGAAGGCAGCCTTGCATCTTCCACAGCTTTGTTGCCCACTTTCTTCCAGTTTTCAAAACCAACACAAGCCTTCGCATTTGTTCGTGACTCTACTAATGTCATTTCCAGTCTGACCTTGGTGCACTTAAACCCCGGTTAGAGCGGTCTGGTAGCTGCAGTATTCCTTTACCATAAAAGTCCCACTCTGCTGAGGCAGCGTGGAACTCCCAACCATTTCCTGATGTATGAAAGAAAAAAGAATCCAGCTTCTCTACTGTTGTCAAAGGCAACTCACACCAGTCAGTGGCCACAAATAACCTCGGCAGTAGACCAAACTGAAAGCACCAGAGTTTTAGTTTACCTGGTAGAGCGCAGCTGTCTATGCTCTTCAACCCTTCCACTGCTTGTTGTCTAACTTCTCCCACAGCCAACTGTGTCCTTTAGATCCCCGTCGTAAATCTCCCAAGACTCTTCACTGGCTTCTCAGACACTGTTGGTATTGCCTCACCATTAATGAAGAATGTTTTATCTACTACTTTGCCTTTAATTATAGAGATGCTCCTTGATTTAGTGGGCTTGAATTGCATTCGTGCCCATTCAATGTTATTGGTTAATTTGCCCAATAATCGATTAGTGCAGGCTACTGTTGTAGTCATGGTTGTCATGCCATCCATGTATGTTCGAATTGGTGGTGAGGTGATATTCCAGAAGCTAAGCGCCTCCTCCTACTACCCATTTTGATGCCCTAATGATTACTTCCATTGCCATGGTAAAAGCCAGTGGAAAAAATGCATCCTGCCATTATTCCAACCTCTAGGCATTGCCATGCAGTGCTGAATTCTAAGTTGAAAAACTGAATTGCAAATCTCAAAGTAGGCTTTCACTAAATTTGTTATTGTCACATGCGCACTGAAAAAATCAAAAATTGCCCAAAGTAGTTCATGTGGCACTGAACCATATGTTTTAGCCAAATCCAGGAATGTCAAATGGAGCTCCTTCCTACTTTAGCTGATTGAATTTGATGCCAGATCACATTGATGTGTTCTAAGCAACCTGGGAAACCTGGAATGCCCGCTTTTGTATTGAAGTGTTTGAAGCAGTTCTTTAATAGGTAAGCTGACAATCTCTGAGCAATAATGCTGAAGAAAATCTTGCCTTCACGTTTAATAGGAAATGGGACTAAACTGACTGATGCTTGTAGAATCTTTTTCTTTAGGTATAAAGACTCCACCTGCTCGTGTAGCCATGCTCTTGGTACAACCTGTTTTCCCATGCCACTTTCATCAATTTCCACAGAATTCCCCGTAGAACTCCTGAAGCACTTATTGTACACTCTGTGTGGTTCTCCATTAGGCCCTGAGATGATGAAGCCTTGAATTTTTTCACATTTGCTCTACTTTTTTTATTCTTAGGTGCACAGTCCTCCATTTGGTATTCTGGTGGATTGATAGGTGGGATGTCTGAAGGAACTGACATAGGCTCCTGCCTTTTTGAATCTGTGTTTTCCTCCAAATATCTCTCCAGCTCAACCTTAGATGCTTTTAGTGTGCCATTCTTCTCACTGGAAATAACTTTTTACAAATTTGAATGGGTCTTTATAAAGTTAACTCTACATAGCTCCTTCTTTTTGATAGTTTCCGTAATACTCAGCTCTGTGCAATGTTGCAAGCTTATCTTTTATGACCCTTTGTAAGAGATTGAGTCCCTCCTTCTGACTTTGTTCTGCTCTTTTCCATTGGTTCCTCAGCTGTCTCCTTTCTCTAACTAGAAAATCTCCTGCTTGTCATATTGACTTTCCAGGAATAGTTTGTACTTTTCCTTCCTTTTTCAACTCCAAACCTTTCACTTCCATATGTCGTATGATGTGCCCAAATTTATCCAGGATAAAACTGTTCCATTAATCTTTTTCCAATGCAACACAGAGATCTGTGTTTACTGTGTCCCATGCAGTTTTCTCACAAGCTCTTGCCATTTAACTCCAGGCTTGTGCCCGTTGAGGTTCTTTTCTCTCTTATGCTGGTTTGTCTGACCGGGTTCACAAGGATCATTAGGTTCATCACTAACTGTGTCCATGCAAGTCCTCCTCACGTCAATGACAGGGGTGCTGATATCCTGCAACTGTGTTTGCTTCCTGTCGCTGGATTTCATTCCTGACTTTGACTGACTTCGCCAGATAAAACTTACTGCAGCCGGATTGTTTTAGACACACATGGGCGCACGAAAAATCAAACATATGTTAAAAATAGTCATTGCTGTAACAATAAACTATGTACAGCAACTGTAAAATGAATGGTTTTATAATCTGTTATGTGGACTTCTGTTGAATTTTTAAACATTTGATTCCCTGTGTACACAAAGATTGCAGTCATGATTTAACGTTGTGGGCAAGCAGAGCTCGGTAACTGATTTTTCAGTCTTTTCAGTCACGTGATTGAGCGCCTTTTTCAATGCATCGTAATTAGAAAAGTGTAATGTAAAGAAAATGAACACGGACACATCCGGATGTGAACCCGGGAACTACAGGCATGATGCAAGAATCATACCCTAGATTAAACCGCCAAATGCTGGCAGAAACTTGGTTCCATAAACTTCCAAAAAAGCGTGAAACCCAGATCTCTGTATTGAGGAATTAGTGTCGCCTACTGTGTGCCTGTTAGGGGCAGTCTTATTTGCTTTACCTGGCGGCTAGTATTTCATGGGCTTCGAAATCTTTGAGGTGGTCGCTATAAATGAGGAAACTGGTTAAGATGGGATTTAGTTTCGATATGCATACATACACATAAAATTAAACAAAACAAACTGTGTTTCGTTGTTTTGCAAAGGGATGCACTGCAATTCTGCACAGAGAAGCAGTTCCAGCACTGAGGTGACACGGGGCTTTGACCTGCTCCGTTCCCCGACCTGGGCCGATTCAGCCCAGCTACTAGTCATTGTGTAGCATAACCCTTGAAAGAACACTGCAAGTTATAATGAATGCAACAAAAGTAAAGCCTGACTTTAAGCCCCATCAAGGAATTTCACCCTCAGAATTAAAACAAACGGTAGTTTAAAACACGCAAATGAGTGGGTTGTTTTATAGGGCGTGAACTGGGATATAAATCAGAAGGAGCATACAGTACATAAAACAAAAGAAAAAACCAGGGTGTTATCTAAAAGAAAATATTTAAAACAAACTAATCTGGGGAACTGCAGCAGGCTGTTAGGGCATTATCAAATGATCATTTTCATGAAAAATTTGAAACACTGAGGTTTTCCGTGACTCGTCATTCGAGTGACATGATGTACAAAATGATACCTGATAAAATAATGGCTGACATAAAAAACACACGAGGGATGACAGAAAAAAATTTTTGAGAAATGACGACTGATTGCCAAACTAAATGATCCATGACAAAGAAATTCCTGATAACTGATGCTGAGACGTGAGAAATGACGATGTCCTAATATGGACACCGTAAGACTGGAGCTGGAACGTGGGAGAGACTTTATAACTTCGTGTAGCACACCAGGAAGGATGTGTTTGACCGTGAGTGTATCATTTCCAACACGAGGTATAGCGTGTTGAGGTTCCCCGTCAGTGAGCCTGTTAGTTTATTTATTGTTAACGTTGTGTGGTTCATTTGATAGTTGTCCCGTTCCTGCAGCAAGGAATCTTGTTTTATTTGTTATATTTTATTTTATTCTTTAAGTAGCACGCAGCTGTTTTATATATTCGTTTTAAATAGATTGGGGAAATTGGTACTGTGTACTTTACAAATGTAATCTAGATTGTAACGAGACCATTCAATTGCTGACGTTGTTGTCTACTTTGTATGTATCACAAAAAAGAACAGATTTGCTGAACTGGTTAATTAACCTTACTATAAGAAACTGATAGATCCAAGTATTTTATATAAACTGCAATACTATAATTTGTGGTAACTAGTTGAATTAACGCCACTATAAGAAACTGATAGATTAAGAGTTTGTTTTATTGTATCATCTCTATATGTATCTACTAGACAATTGTTAGATGGTGAACTGAAAGTGGAATTGTCATATTGTTTACATTATTGTTAATGTGCTTGAGATTTTGAAAACAATTATTAATTAAAACTTGTAAAGATTATTTTTGGAGTATGATTGCCTGATTTTTCCTGGATAAAAGAGTTTGTGCGGAACCAACCACTCGAGGTCCTTGTCCTCAATAAACACACGGTGGCGAGTGAAAATAACATAAATTTCGCTATCTGTATATAAAGACCTGCTACACTTCAATACTACTGCCGCTACCGGACACCACACACATAATCATTGTAAACACACCGCCATAGCACAGGCTGCCGACCAGCCATACCGCCGCCGTCACGAGAGCCTCCGCCTCCCACATCCTGCTTCCTATTCCGCTCCCCTTGTCTTTAAAACCAGCCTTTGAAATGAGCCAGGTAAAGGGGAATCATCCTCTGATTGGCGCAGGGGAAAGAAACGAAAGATAAGGGGGTTCTAAAAAAATGAAAGTAGCCTAATTAAAACAATAAAAAAAAACACATAGCAGCGACCTGCTGCAATTGTTCTGCCGTGTGTGTAGCACGGAGTGCCCAGCTGACAAAACCAACACAAGCTTCTCGTAGTTCGCCGTGATCATATAGTGGTTAGTACTTTTGCGTTGTGGCGCAACAACCCCGGTTCAATCCGGGTCACGGCAGGTGAAATCCTCCCACGGCAGAGAAGCTTGTTCTTTTTTTTTCACACACACCATCTTCATGGCATGCACCTTTTGAAAGAAAATAGAATACAATAATTGCTTCGTGTGTTAGTACAGGCATGATGCACACCAGCCTGCTGTCTATGAAATAATAATTACAGAAATAATCAATCTATAAACACCATAAAAATCTCCCACAAACACCAGTCGCTGTATTAACGCCTTTATCGAGTACAGGCAAGATGGGACCTGTCCCAGCAGCCAACATTACAGTGGCTTAATTAAATCTTTGAAGGTGATTTTGGGAACGGAGGCGTTGGTGGTATAGCGGTGAGCATAGCTTCCTTCCAAGCAGTTGACCCGGGTTCGATTCCCGGCCAACGCAAGTTTATTTTGAACTTTTCTTTTAACATTGAATAAAGCGTAATACATTCCCCAACTAATTTGCCTTACTGGAGAATAGTCTTAAAAGCATAACTTTGAAAGTATCACTGTGAGTTATAATGATCTGTGAGGTGATATTAGTCACTACATTAAGCCCCATCAAACGAATGTGTTCATTTGGAATCATGCATTGATAATGCGTTGTCGGAAAACTGCAAATATGGATGGAAGCGTGAGTTGAATGATTAATCACATTCTAAGGATTGATATGGTCCTGTTGTTAGTCCTGCCACCTAAAAATGGCATTGCAGTTACATGCGCTGCAAAATCAAATATTTAAAATTAAACAACCATCTGATAAAACTTACTGCAGCCGGATTGTTTTAGACACACATGGGCACATGAAAAAATCAAACATATGTTACCAAAATAGTCATTGCTGTATGATGTACAGCAACTGTAAAATGAATGGTTTTATAACTGTTATGTGGACTTCTTTGAATTTTTAAGCATTTGATTTGGTGAAAAAGATCCATGACAAAAAATTCTGATAACTGGCTCAGAAGAAATGAGAGGTGCTAATATGGACAGAAGACTGGAGCTGGAACGTGGAGAGACTTTATAACAGATGTGCATCAAGGAAGGATGTGTCCGTGAGTTATCATTTCCAACGACGAGATATTATCCGAGGTTCCCCGGTCAGTGATCCTGTGTTATAGTTTATTTATTGTTAACGTAATGTGGTTCTGTAGTTGTCCCCCACCTGAAACAACTTGTTTTATTTGTTATACCCTATTTTATTCCAATAAACAAGGTTTTATAAATTCATTTTAAATAGATTGGGGGAAATTGGTACTGTGTGAGCTTACTAATGCTATGATTACAATCAGACCATTCAATTGCTGACGTATTATCTACTGATGTATCAACTTAAAAGAACAGATTTGCTGAACTGGTTAATTAACCTTACTATAAGAAACTGATAGATCCAAGATGATTTGATATAAAAAGGGCTATAATTTCAGTCGTCTATTGAATTAATACAAAAAACGATAGATTAAGAGTTTGTTTTATAAGTAACTGTCTCACTAAGATGACGTGTATAAAGAGAACAATTGTTAGATGAACACTAGAGGGAATTGTCATTTGTTTAAATTGTTACTTTGCTTGACAGGTTTTTAAAACTGTTATGTGGAAAACTTATAAAGATTGATTTTTGGAGTATTTGATTGCCTGAAAGATCCATGACAAAAGAAATTCCTGATAACCAACCACTCGAGGTCCTGTCCTCAATGACGATGTCCTAATATGGACAACATAAGACTGGAGCTGGAACGTGGAGATTTATAACTTCGTGCACACTTCAATACTAGGATGTGTTTGACCGTGACATAATCATTTAAACACGAGGTAATGCGTGTTGGGGTTCCCCGACCAGCCATACCGCATTGTTAACGTTGAGTGGTTCATTTGATAGTTGTCCATCCTGCAGCAAGGAATCTTGTTTATTTGTTATTTTTAACCAGCCTTTGAAATGAGCCAGGTGTTTTATATATTCATTTTAAAAAGAGATTGGGGAAATAAAAATGAAAGTTTACAAATGTAATCTAGATTGTAACGACCCATTCAATTGCTGACGTTGTTGTCTACTTTGTATGCCCATCACAAAAAAGAACAGATTTGCTGAACTGGTTAATTAACCTTATTATAAGAAACTGATAGATCCAAGTATTTTATATAAACTGCAATACTATAATTTGTGGTAACTAGTTGAATTAACTTCACTATAAGAAACTGAAATAGATTAAGAGTTTGTTTTATTGTATCATCTCTATCCTGTATCTACTAGACAATTGTTAGATGGTGAACTGAAAGTGGAATTGTCAGATTGTTTACATTATTGTTAATGTGCTTGAGATTTTGAAAACAATTATTAATTAAAACTTGTAAAGATCATTTTTGGAGTATGAAAATGCCTGATTTCTCCTGGATAAAAGAGTTTGTGCGGGAACCAACCACCGAGGTCCTTGTCCCAATAAACACACGGTGGCGTAGTGAAAATAACATAAATTTTGAAGCTATCTGTATATAAAGACCTGCTACACTTCAATACTACTGTGGCTACTGGACACCACACACATAATCATTGTAAAAAACACCGCCATAGGACAGGCTGCCGACCAGCCATACCGCCGCTTCCTGCCAGGAGAGCCTCCGTTCCCTTACATGTTGCTTCCTGATTCCGCTCCCCCCTTGTCTTTAAAACCAGCCTTTGAAAAATATCAGGTAAAGGGAATCATCCTCTGATTGGCGCAGGGAAAGAAACGAAAGATAAGGGACGTTCTAAAATGAAAGTAGCCTAATTAAAACAATAAAACAAAACACATAGCAGCGACCTGCAAATATTGTTCTGCCGTGTGTGTGAATGATTAATCCCAGTCTGACAAAACCAACACAAGCTTCTCGGTAGTTCGCCGACGTATAGTGGTTAGTACTTTGCGTTGTGGCAAAAACAACCCCGGTTCGAATCCGGGTCACGGCAGGTGAAATCCTCACACGGCAGAGAAGCTTGTTCTTTTTTCACACACCATCTTCATGGCATGCACCTTTTTTGAAAGAAAATAGAATACCATAATTGCTTCGTCGTGTAGTACAGGCATGATGCACACCAGCCTGCTGTCTATGAAATAATAATTACAGAAATAATCAATCTATAAACACCATAAAAATCTCCTACAAACACCAGTCGCTGTATTAACGCCTATCGAGTACAGGCAAGACGAGACTGTCCCAGCAGCCAACATTACAGTGGCTTAATTAAATCTTTGAAGGTGATTTTGGGAACGGAGGCGATGGTGGTATAGTGGTGAGCATAGCTGCCTTCCAAGCAGTTGACCCGGTTCGATTCCCGCCAACGCAAGTCTATTTTGAACTTTTTCTTTAACATTGAATAAAGCGTAATACATTCCCCAACTAATTTGCTTTTACTGGAGAATAGTCTTAAAAGCATAA
This sequence comes from Huso huso, assembly GCA_036884735.1. NCBI lineage: Eukaryota > Metazoa > Chordata > Actinopteri > Acipenseriformes > Acipenseridae > Huso > Huso huso. Next base: position 26,307,050 of record CM072681.1, on the reverse strand, counting down.
CTTTGAAAGTATCACTGTGAGTTATAATGATCTGTGAGGTGATATTAGTCACTACATTAAGCCCCATCAAACGAATGTGTTCATTTGGAATCATGCATTGATAAGGCGTTGTCGGAAAACTGCAAATATGGATGGAAGCGTGAGTTGAATGATTAATCACATTCTAAGGATTGATATGGTCCTGTTGTTAGTCCTGCCACCTAAAATGGCGTTGCAGTTACATGCGCTGCAAAATCAAATATTTAAAATTAAACAACCATCTGATAAAACTTACTGCAGCCGGATTGTTTTTTAGACACACATGGGCACATGAAAAAATCAAACATATGTTAATAAAATAGTCATTGCTGTATGATGTACAGCAACTGTAAAATGAATGGTTTTATAATCTGTTATGTGAGACTTCTGTTGAATTTTTAAGCATTTGATTCCCTGTGTACACAAAGATCCATGACAAAGAAATTCCTGATAACTGACGCTGAGACGTGAGAAATGACGATGTGCTAATATGGACACCGTGAAGACTGGAGCTGGAACGGGAGAGACTTTATAACTTCGTGTAGCACACCAGGAAGGATGTGTTTGACCGTGAGTGTATCATTTCCAACACGAGGTATAGCGTGTTGAGGTTCCCCGTCAGTGAGCCTGTTAGTTTATTTATTGTTAACGTTGTGTGGTTCATTTGATAGTTGTCCCGTTCCTGCAGCAAGGAATCTTGTTTTATTTGTTATACTTTATTTTATTCTTTGAGCACGCAGCTGTTTTATATATTCATTTTAAATAGATTGGGGAAATTGGTACTGTGTACTTTACAAATGTAATCTAGATTGTAACGAGACCATTCAATTGCTGACGTTGTTATCTACTTTGTATGTATCACAAAAAAACCAACAGATTTGCTGAACTGGTTAATTAACCTTACTATAAGAAACTGATAGATCCAAGTATTTTATATAAACTGCAATACTATAATTTGTGGTAACTAGTTGAATTAACTTCACTATAAGAAACTGATAGATTAAGAGTTTGTTTTATTGTATCATCTCTATATGTATCTACTAGACAATTGTTAGATGGTGAACTGAAAGTGGAATTGTCATATTGTTTACATTATTGTTAATGTGCTTTGAGATTTTGAAAACAATTATTAATTAAAACTTGTAAAGATTATTTTTGGAGTATGATTGCCTGATTTTTCCTGGATAAAAGAGTTTGTGGGGAACCAACCACTCGAGGTCCTTGTCCTCAATAAACACACGGTGGCGTAGTGAAAATAACATAAATTTCGCTATCTGTATATAAAGACCTGCTACACTTCAATACTACTGCCGCTACCGGACACCACACATAATCATTGTAAACACACCGCCATAGCACAGGCTGCCGACCAGCCATACCGCCGCTGTCACGAGCCTCCTGTTCCCTTACATCCTGCTTCCTATTCCGCCCCCTTGTCTTTAAAAACCAGCCTTTGAAATGAGCCAGGTAAAGGGGAATCATCCTCTGATTGGCACAGGGAAAGAAACGAAAGATAAGGGGACGTTCTAAAAAATGAAAGTAGCCTAATTAAAACAATAAAACAAAACACATAGCAGCGACCTGCTGCAATTGTTCTGCCGTGTGTGTAGCACGGAGTGCCCAGCTGACAAAACCAACACAAGCTTCTCGGTAGTTCGCCGTGATCGTATAGTGGTTAGTACTTTGCGTTGTGGCCTGGACAACAACCCCGGTTCGAATCCGGGTCACGGCAGGTGAAATCCTCACACGGCAGAGAAGCTTGTTCTTTTTTTTCACACACCATCTTCATGGCATGCACCTTTTGAAAGAAAATAGAATACAATAATTGCTTCGTCGTGTTAGTACAGGCATGATGCACACCAGCCTGCTGTCTATGAAATAATAATTACAGAAATAATCAATCTATAAACACCATAAAAATCTCCTACAAACACCAGTCGCTGTATTAACGCCTATCGAGTACAGGCAAGACGAGACCTGTCCCAGCAGCCAACATTACAGTGGCTTAATTAAATCTTTGAAGGTGATTTTGGGAACGGAGGCGTTGGTGGTATAGTGGTGAGCATAGCTGCCTTCCAAGCAGTTGACCCGGTTCGATTCCCGCCAACGCAAGTCTATTTTGAACTTTTCTTTTAACATTGGAATAAAGCGTAATACATTCCCCAACTAATTTGCCTTACTGGAGAATAGTCTTAAAAGCATAACTTTGAAAGTATCACTGTGAGTTATAATGATCTGTGAGGTGATATTAGTCACTACATTAAGCCCCATCAAACGAATGTGTTCATTTGGAATCATGCATTGATAAGGCGTTGTCGGAAAAAACTGCAAATATGGATGGAAGTGAGTTGAATGATTAATCACATTCTAAGGATTGATATGGTCCTGTTGTTAGTCCTGCCACCTAAAAATGGCGTTGCAGTTACATGCGCTGCAAAATCAAATATTTAAAATTAAACAACCATCTGATAAAACTTACTGCAGCCGGATTGTTTTAGACACACATGGGCACATGAAAAAAATCAAACATATGTTACCAAAATAGTCATTGCTGTATGATGTACAGCAACTGTAAAATGAATGGTTTTATAATCTGTTATGTGAGACTTCTGTTGAATTTTTAAGCATTTGATTCCCTGTGTACACAAAGATCCATGACAAAGAAATTCCTGATAACTGACGCTGAGACGTGAGAAATGACGATGTGCTAATATGGACACCGTAAGACTGGAGCTGGAACGTGGAGAGACTTTATAACTTCGTGTAGCACACCAGGAAGGATGTGTTTGACCGTGAGTGTATCATTTCCAACACGAGGTATAGCGTGTTGAGGTTCCCCGGTCAGTGAGCCTGTTAGTTTATTTATTGTTAACGTTGTGTGGTTCATTTGATAGTTGTCCCGTTCCTGCAGCAAGGAATCTTGTTTTATTTGTTATATTTTATTTTATTCTTATGAGCACGCAGCTGTTTTATATATTCATTTTAAATAGATTGGGGGAAATTGGTACTGTGTACTTTACAAATGTAATCTAGATTGTAACGAGACCATTCAATTGCTGACGTTGTTATCTACTTTGTATGTATCACAAAAAGAACAGATTTGCTGAACTGGTTAATTAACCTTACTATAAGAAACTGATAGATCCAAGTATTTTATATAAACTGCAATACTATAATTTGTGGTAACTAGTTGAATTAACTTCACTATAAGAAACTGATAGATTAAGAGTTTGTTTTATTGTATCATCTCTATATGTATCTACTAGACAATTGTTAGATGGTGAACTGAAAGTGGAATTGTCATATTGTTTACATTATTGTTAATGTGCTTGAGATTTTGAAAACAATTATTAATTAAAACTTGTAAAGATTATTTTTGAGTATGATTGCCTGATTTTTCCTGGATAAAAGAGTTTGTGCGGAACCAACCACTCGAGGTCCTTGTCCTCAATAAACACACGGTGGCGTAGTGAAAATAACATAAATTTCGCTATCTGTATATAAAGACCTGCTACACTTCAATACTACTGCCGCTACTCGGACACCACACACATAATCATTGTAAACACCGCCATAGCACAGGCTGCCGACCAGCCATACCGCCGCAGTCACGAGAGCCTCCCCTTCCCTTACATCCTGCTTCCCTATTCCGCCCCCTTGTCTTTAAAACCAGCCTTTGAAATGAGCCAGGTAAAGGGGAATCATCCTCTGATTGGCGCAGGAAAGAAACGAAAGATAAGGGGACGTTCTAAAATGAAAGTAGCCTAATTAAAACAATAAAACAAAACACATAGCAGCGACCTGCTGCAATTGTTCTGCCGTGTGTGTGTAGCACGGAGTGCCCAGCTGACAAAACCAACACAAGCTTCTCGGTAGTTCGCCGTGATCGATAGTGGTTAGTACTTTGCGTTGTGGCCGCAACAACCCCGGTTCGAACTGGGTCACGGCAGGTGAAATCCTCACACACAGCAGAGAAGCTTGTTTGTTTTTTTCACACACCATCTTCATGGCATGCACCTTTTGAAAGAAAATAGAATACAATAATTGTTTCGTCGTGTTAGTACAGGCATGATGCACACCAGCCTGCTGTCTATGAAATAATAATTACAGAAATAATCAATCTATAAACACCATAAAAATCTCCTACAAACACCAGTCGCTGTATTAACGCCATCGAGTACAGGCAAGACGAGACCTGTCCCAGCAGCCAACATTACAGTGGCTTAATTAAATCTTTGAAGGTGATTTTGGGAACGGAGGCGTTGGTGGTATAGTGGTGAGCATAGCTGCCTTCCAAGCAGTTGACCCGGTTCGATTCCCCGCCAACGCAAGTCTATTTTGAACTTTTTCTTTTAACATTGGAATAAAGCGTAATACATTCCCCAACTAATTTGCCTTACTGGAGAATAGTCTTAAAAGCATAACTTTGAAAGTATCACTGTGAGTTATAATGATCTGTGAGGTGATATTAGTCACTACATTAAGCCCCATCAAACGAATGTGTTCATTTGGAATCATGCATTGATAAGGCGTTGTCGGGAAAACTGCAAATATGGATGGAAGCGTGAGTTGAATGATTAATCACATTCTAAGGATTGATATGGTCCTGTTGTTAGTCCTGCCACCTAAAAATGGCGTTGCAGTTACATGCGCTGCAAAATCAAATATTTAAAATTAAACAACCATCTGATAAAACTTACTGCAGCCGGATTTTTTTTAGACACACATGGGCACATGAAAAAAATCAAACATATGTTACCAAAATAGTCATTGCTGTATGATGTACAGCAACTGTAAAATGAATGGTTTTATAATCTGTTATGTGAGACTTCTGTTGAATTTTTAAGCATTTGATTCCCCTGTGTACACAAAAAGATCCATGACAAAGAAATTCCTGATAACTGACGCTGAGACGTGAGAAATGACGATGTGCTAATATGGACACCGTAAGACTGGAGCTGGAACGTGGAGAGACTTTATAACTTCGTGTAGCACACCAGGAAGGATGTGTTTGACCGTGAGTGTATCATTTCCAACACGAGGTATAGCGTGTTGAGGTTCCCCGGTCAGTGAGCCTGTTAGTTTATTTATTGTTAACGTTGTGTGGTTCATTTGATAGTTGTCCTGTTCCTGCAGCAAGGAATCTTGTTTTATTTGTTATACTTTATTTTATTCTTGCGAGCACGCAGCTGTTTTATATATTCATTTTAAATAGATTGGGGGAAATTGGTACTGTGTACTTTACAAATGTAATCTAGATTGTAACGAGACCATTCAATTGCTGACGTTGTTATCTACTTTGTATGTATCACAAAAAGAACAGATTTGCTGAACTGGTTAATTAACCTTACTATAAGAAACTGATAGATCCAAGTATTTTATATATAAACTGCAATACTATAATTTGTGGTAACTAGTTGAATTAACTTCACTATAAGAAACTGATAGATTAAGAGTTTGTTTTATTGTATCATCTCTATATGTATCTACTAGACAATTGTTAGATGGTGAACTGAAAGTGGAATTGTCATATTGTTTACATTATTGTTAATGTGCTTGAGATTTTGAAAACAATTATTAATTAAAACTTGTAAAGATTATTTTTTGGAGTATGATTGCCTGATTTTTCCTGGATAAAAGAGTTTGTGCGGAAACCAACCACTGAGGTCCTTGTCCTCAATAAACACACGGTGGCGTATGAAAAAAAATAACATAAATTTCGCTATCTGTATATAAAGACCTGCTACACTTCAATACTACTGCCGCTACTCGGACACCACACACATAATCATTGTAAACACACCGCCATAGCACAGGCTGCCGACCAGCCATACCACCGCCGTCCGAGAGCCTCCCGTTCCCTTACATCCTGCTTCCTATTCCGCCCCCTTGTCTTTAAAACCAGCCTTTGAAATGAGCCAGGTAAAGGGGAATCATCCTCTGATTGGCGCGGGGAAAGAAACGAAAGATAAGGGGACGTTCTAAAATGAAAGTAGCCTAATTAAAACAATAAAACAAAACACATAGCAGCGACCTGCTGCAATTGTTCTGCCGTGTGTAGCACGGAGTGCCCAGCTGACAAAACCAACACAAGCTTCTCGGTAGTTCGCCGTGATCGTATAGTGGTTAGTACTTTGCGTTGGCCGTTTAAACAACCCCGGTTCGAATCCGGGTCACGGCAGGTGAAATCCTCACACAGCAGAGAAGCTTGTTCTTTTTTTTCACACACCATCTTCATGGCATGCACCTTTTGAAAGAAAATAGAATACAATAATTGCTTCGTCGTGTTAGTACAGGCATGATGCACACCAGCCTGCTGTCTATGAAATAATAATTACAGAAATAATCAATCTATAAACACCATAAAAATCTCCTACAAACACCAGTCGCTGTATTAACGCCTATCGAGTACAGGCAAGACGAGATCTGTCCCAGCAGCCAACATTACAGTGGCTTAATTAAATCTTTGAAGGTGATTTTGGGAACGGAGGCGTTGGTGGTATAGTGGTGAGCATAGCTGCTTTCCAAGCAGTTGACCCGGGTTCGATTCCCGCCAACGCAAGTCTATTTTGAACTTTTTCTTTAACATTGAATAAAGCGTAATACATTCCCCAACTAATTTGCTTTACTGGAGAATAGTCTTAAAAGCATAACTTTGAAAGTATCACTGTGAGTTATAATGATCTGTGAGGTGATATTAGTCACTACTTTAAGCCCCATCAAACGAATGTGTTCATTTGGAATCATGCATTGATAAGGCGTTGTCGGGAAAACTGCAAATATGGATGGAAGCGTGAGTTGAATGATTAATCACATTCTAAGGATTGATATGGTCCTGTTGTTAGTCCTGCCACCTAAAAATGGCGTGCAGTTACATGCGCTGCAAAATCAAATATTTAAAATTAAACAACCATCTGATAAAACTTACTGCAGCCGAATTGTTTTAGACACACATGGGCACATGAAAAAAATCAAACATATGTTACCAAAATAGTCATTGCTGTATGATGTACAGCAACTGTAAAATGAATGGTTTTATAATCTGTTATGTGAGACTTCTGTTGAATTTTTAAGCATTTGATTCCTGTGTACACAAAGATCCATGACAAAGAAATTCCTGATAACTGACGCTGAGACGTGAGAAATGACGATGTGCTAATATGGACACCGAAGACTGGAGCTGAACGTGGAGACTTTATAACTCGTGTAGCACACCAGGAAGGATGTGTTTGACCGTGAGTGTATCATTTCCAACACGAGGTATAGCGTTGAGGTTCCCCGGTCAGTGAGCCTGTTAGTTTATTTATTGTTAACGTTGTGTGGTTCATTTGATAGTTGTCCCGCTCCTACAGCAAGGAATCTTGTTTTATTTGTTATACTTTATTTTATTCTTGCGAGCACGCAGCTGTTTTATATATTCATTTTAAATAGATTGGGGGAAATTGGTACTGTGTACTTTACAAATGTAATCTAGATTGTAACGAGACCATTCAATTGCTGACGTTGTTATCTACTTTGTATGTATCACAAAAAAGAACAGATTTGCTGAACTGGTTAATTAACCTTACTATAAGAAACTGATAGATCCAAGTATTTTATATAAACTGCAATACTATAATTTGTGGTAACTAGTTGAATTAACTTCACTATAAGAAACTGATAGATTAAGAGTTTGTTTTATTGTATCATCTCTATATGTATCTACTAGACAATTGTTAGATGGTGAACTGAAAGTGGAATTGTCATATTGTTTACATTATTGTTAATGTGCTTGAGATTTTGAAAACAATTATTAATTAAAACTTGTAAAGATTATTTTTGAGTATGATTGCCTGATTTTTCCTGGATAAAAGAGTTTGTGCGGGAACCAACCACCGAGGTCCTTGTCCTCAATAAACACACACGTATGAGTAAAAAAATAACATAAATTTCGCTATCTGTATATAAAGACCTGCTACACTTCAATACTACTGCCGCTACTCGGACACCACACACATAATCATTGTAAACACACCGCCATAGCACAGGCTGCCGACCAGCCATACCGCCCGCCGTCACGAGAGCCTCCCGCTCCCCTTACATCCTGCTTCCTATTCCGCTCCCCCTTGTCTTTAAAACCAGCCTTTGAAATGAGCCAGGTAAAGGGGAATCATCCTCTGATTGTCGCAGGGAAAGAAACGAAAGATAAGGGGGACGTTCTAAAAATGAAAGTAGCCTAATTAAAACAATAAAACAAAACACATAGCAGCGACCTGCTTGCAATTGTTCTACGTGCAGTGTGTAGCACGGAGGCCCAGCTGACAAAACCAACACAAGCTTCCTTAGTTCGCCGTGATCGTATAGTGGTTAGTACTTTGCGTTGTGGCCGCAACAACCCCGGTTCGAATCCGGGTCATGGCAGGTGAAATCCTCACACGGCAGAGAAGCTTGTTCTTTTTTTCACACACCATCTTCATGGCATGCACCTTTTGAAAGAAAATAGAATACCATAATTGCTTCGTCGTGTTAGTACAGGCATGATGCACACCAGCCTTCTGTCTATGAAATAATAATTACAGAAATAATCAATCTATAAACACCATAAAAATCTCCTACAAAACACCAGTCGCTGTATTAACGCCTATCGAAAAGCAGGCAAGACGAGACCTGTCCCAGCAGCCAACATTACAGTGGCTTAATTAAATCTTTGAAGGTGATTTTGGGAACGGAGGCGCTTGGTGGTATAGTGGTGAGCATAGCTTTTCCAAGCAGTTGACCCGGGTTCATTCCCGCCAACGCAAGTTTATTTTGAACTTTTTCTTTTAACATTGGAATAAAAGCGTAATACATTCCCCAACTAATTTGCCTTACTGGAGAATAGTCTTAAAAGCATAACTTTGAAAGTATCACTGTGAGTTATAATGATCTGTGAGGTGATATTAGTCACTACATTAAGCCCCATCAAACGAATGTGTTCATTTGGAATCATGCATTGATAAGGCGTTGTCGGAAAAACTGCAAATATGGATGGAAGCGTGAGTTGAATGATTAATCACATTCTAAGGATTGATATGGTCCTGTTGTTAGTCCTGCCACCTAAAAATGGCGTTGCAGTTACATGCGCCGCAAAATCAAATATTTAAAATTAAACAACCATCTGATAAAACTTACTGCAGCCGAATTGTTTTAGACACACATGGGCACATGAAAAAATCAAACATATGTTACCAAAATAGTCATTGCTGTATGATGTACAGCAACTGTAAAATGAATGGTTTTATAATCTGTTATGTGAGACTTCTGTTGAATTTTTAAGCATTTGATTCCTGTGTACACAAAGATCCATGACAAAGAAATTCCTGATAACTGACGCTGAGAGATCGAGAGAAATGACGATGTGCTAATATGGACACCGTAAGACTGGAGCTGGAACGTGGAGACTTTATAACTTCGTGTAGCACACCAGGAAGGATGTGTTTGACCGTGAGTGTATCATTTCCAACACGAGGTATAGCGTGTTGAGGTTCCCCGGTCAGTGAGCCTGTTAGTTTATTTATTGTTAACGTTGTGTGGTTCATTTGATAGTTGTCCTGTTCCTGCAGCAAGGAATCTTGTTTTATTTGTTATACTTTATTTTATTCTTATGGCACGCAGCTGTTTTATATATTCATTTTAAATAGATTGGGGAAATTGGTACTGTGTACTTTACAAATGTAATCTAGATTGTAACGAGACCATTCAATTGTTGACGTTGTTATCTACTTTGTATGTATCACAAAAAAGAACAGATTTGCTGAACTGGTTAATTAACCTTACTATAAGAAACTGATAGATCCAAGTATTTTATATAAACTGCAATACTATAATTTGTGGTAACTAGTTGAATTAACCACTATAAGAAACTGATAGATTAAGAGTTTGTTTTATTGTATCATCTCTATATGTATCTACTAGACAATTGTTAGATGGTGAACTGAAAGTGGAATTGTCATATTGTTTACATTATTGTTAATGTGCTTGAGATTTTGAAAACAATTATTAATTAAAACTTGTAAAGATTATTTTTGGAGTATGATTGCCTGATTTTTCCTGGATAAAAGAGTTTGTGCGGAACCAACCACTCGAGGTCCTTGTCCTCAATAAAACACATCGTATGTAGTGAAAATAACATAAATTTCGCTATCTGTATATAAAGACCTGCTACACTTCAATACTACTGCCGCCACTCGGACACCACACACATAATCATTGTAAACACACCATAGCACAGGCTGCCGACCAGCCATACCGCACACGAGAGCCTCCCGTTCCCTTACATCCTTTCTTCCTATTCCGCCCCCTTGTCTTTAAAACCAGCCTTTGAAATGAGCCAGGTAAAGGGGAATCATCCTCTGATTGGCGAGGGAAAGAAACGAAAGATAAGGGGGACGTTCTAAAAATGAAAGTAGCCTAATTAAAACAATAAACCAAAACACATAGCAGCGACCTGCTGCAATTGTTCTGCCGTGTGTAGCACGGAGTGCCCAGCTGACAAAAACCAACACAAGCTTCTCGGTAGTTCGCCGTGATCGTATAGTGGTTAGTACTTTGCGTTGTGGCCGCAACAACCCCGTTCGAATCCGGGTCACGGCAGGTGAAATCCTCACACGGCAGAGAAGCTTGTTCTTTTTTTTCACACACCATCTTCATGGCATGCACCTTTTGAAAGAAAATAGAATACAATAATTGCTTTGTCGTGTTAGTACAGGCATGATGCACACCAGCCTGCTGTCTATGAAATAATAATTACAGAAATAATCAATCTATAAACACCATAAAATCTCCTACAAACACCAGTCGCTGTATTAACGCCATCGAGTACAGGCAAGACGAGACCTGTCCCAGCAGCCAACATTACAGTGGCTTAATTAAATCTTTGAAGGTGATTTTGGGAACGGAGGCGTTGGTGGTATAGTGGTGAGCATAGCTGTTTTCCAAGCAGTTGACCCGGTTCGATTCCCGCCAACGCAAGTCTATTTTTGAACTTTTTCTTTTAACATTGAATAAAGCGTAATACATTCCCCAACCAATTTGGTTTACTGGAGAATAGTCTTAAAAGCATAACTTTGAAAGTATCACTGTGAGTTATAATGATCTGTGAGGTGATATTAGTCACTACTTAAGCCCCATCAAACGAATGTGTTCATTTGGAATCATGCATTGATAAGGCGCTTGTCGGAAAACTGCAAATATGGATGGAAGCGTGAGTTGAATGATTAATCACATTCTAAGGATTGATATGGTCCTGTTGTTAGTCCTGCCACCTAAAAATGGCGTTGCAGTTACATGCGCCTGCAAAAAAATCAAATATTTAAAAATTAAACAACCATCTGATAAAACTTACTGCAGCCGAATTGTTTTAGACACACATGGGCACATGAAAAAAATCAAACATATGTTACTAAAAATAGTCATTGCTGTATGATGTACAGCAACTGTAAAATGAATGGTTTTATAATCTGTTATGTGAGACTTCTGTTGAATTTTTAAGCATTTGATTCCCTGTGTACACAAAGATCCATGACAAAGAAATTCCTGATAACTGACGCTGAGACGATGAGAAAATGACGATGTGCTAATATGGACACCGTAAGACTGAGCTGGAACGTGGAGAGACTTTATAACTTCGTGTAGCACACCAGGAAGGATGTGTTTGACCGTGAGTGTATCATTTCCAAATACGAGGTATAGCGTGTTGAGGTTCCCGTCAGTGAGCCTGTTAGTTTATTTATTGTTAACGCTGTGTGGTTCATTTGATAGTTGTCCTGTTCCTGCAGCAAGGAATCTTGTTTTATTTGTTATACTTTATTTTATTCTTGCGCACGCAGCTGTTTTATATATTCATTTTAAATAGATTGGGGGAAATTGGTACTGTGTACTTTACAAATGTAATCTAGATTGTAACGAGACCATTCAATTGTTGACGTTGTTATCTACTTTATGTATCACAAAAAAGAACAGATTTGCTGAACTGGTTAATTAACCTACTATAAGAAACTGATAGATCCAAGTATTTTTATATAAACTTCAATACTATAATTTGTGGTAACTAGTTGAATTAACTTCACTATAAGAAACTGATAGATTAAGAGTTTGTTTTATTGTATCATCTCTATATGTATCTACTAGACAATTGTTAGATGGTGAACTGAAAGTGGAATTGTCATATTGTTTTACATTATTGTTAATGTGTGCTTGAGATTTTGAAAACAATTATTAATTAAAACTTGTAAAGATTATTTTGGAGTATGATTGCCTGATTTTTCCTGGATAAAAGAGTTTGTGGGAACCAACCACTGAGGTCCTTGTCCTCAATAAACACACGGTGGCGTAGTGAAAATAACATAAATTTCGCTATCTGTATATAAAGACCTGCTACACTTCAATACTACTGCCGCTACTAGGACACCACACACATAATCATTGTAAACACACCGCCATAGCACAGGCTGCCAACCAGCCATACCTATACTGTCACGAGAGCCTCCCGTTCCCTTACATCCTGCTTCCTATTCCGCTCCCCTTGTCTTTAAAACCAGCCTTTGAAATGAGCCAGGTAAAAGGGGAATCATCCTGATTGGCGAGGGAAAGAAACGAAAGATAAGGGGACGTTCCAAAATGAAAGTAGCCTAATTAAAACAATAAAAACAAAACATAGCAGCGACCTGCTGCAATTGTTCTGTTGCAGTGTGTAGCACGGAGTGCCCAGTTGACAAAACCAACACAAGCTTCCTCGGGTAGTTCGCCGTGATCGATAGTGGTTAGTACTTTTGCGCCAGGGTCGCAACAACCCCGGTTCGAATCGGGCCACGCAGGTGAAAATCCTCACAACGGCAGAGAAGCTTGTTTTTTTTTTTTTTTCACACCATCTTCATGGCATGCACCTTTTGAAAGAAAATAGAATACAATAATTGCTTCGTCGTGTTAGTACAGGCATGATGCACACAGCCTGCTGTCTATGAAATAATAATTACAGAAATAATCAATCTATAAACACCATAAAATCTCCTACAAACACCAGTCGCTGTATTAACGCCCATCGAGTACAGGCAAGACGAGACCTGTCCCAGCAGCCAACATTACAGTGGCTTAATTAAATCTTTGAAGGTGATTTTGGGAACGGAGGCGTTGGTGGTATAGTGGTGAGCATAGTTGTCTTCCAAGCAGTTGACCGGTTCGATTCCGCCAACGAAGTCTATTTTTGAACTTTTTCTTTAACATTGAATAAAGCGAATACATTCCCCCAACTAATTTGCCCTTACTGGAGAATAGTCTTAAAAGCATAACTTTGAAAGTATCACTGTGAGTTATAATGATCTGTGAGGATATTAGTCACTACTTTAAGCCCCATCAAACGAATGTGTTCATTTGGAATCATGCATTGATAAGGCGTTGTCGGAAAACTGCAAATATGGATGGAAGCGTGAGTTGAATGATTAATCACATTCTAAGGATTGATATGGTCCTGTTGTTAGTCCTGCCACCTAAAATGGCGTTGCAGTTACATCGCTGCAAAATCAAATATTTAAAATTAAACAACCATCTGATAAAACTTACTGCCTATGGACGCGAGACACACAGCACATGAAAAAAT
>CM072681.1:26105623-26292920 GCA_036884735.1 Huso huso | reverse complement strand
TCACCATCCTCCTGAACGCTTCCGATGTACCAATATCTATAAGTTAATCTCCAATAATCAACATTCTGCTGGTATTCAGCTAAGAATCTTTGATTAAATCTCGATAAATGATATCAATCGTCGTGGTATGGCTACTCTTCAAACTAATCAATTAATTCGATAGTCTGAAGCCTAAAACACCTCTTTCAATGGCTTCGTCTGCAATAATACGACTACAACTAAAACTTATCTACCTGAACAAATCTAAAACTCATGTATAACTGAAATTGTCACTTTCCAGCGAGGTTGCCTGTGATCTTGTGGTGATATTGGTCACTACATTAGCCCCATCAAGCGAATGTGTTCATTTGAATCATGCATTTGATAAAGGCGTTTGATAGGAAAACTGCAAATATGGATGGAGCGTGAGTTGAATGATTAATCACATTCTAAGGATTGATATGGTCTGTTGTTAGTCCTGCCACCTAAAAATGGCGTTGCAGTTTACATGCGTTGCAAAAATCAAACATATGTTACCAAAATAGTCATTGCTGTATGATGTACAGCAACTGTAAAATGAATGGTTTATAATCTGTTATGTGAGACTTTGTTGAATTTTAAAGCATTTGATTCCTGTGTACACAAAGATCCATGACAAAGAAATTCCCATTAACTGGCGCTGAGGCGTGAGAAATGACGATGTGCTAATATGGACACCGAAGACTGAGCTGGAACGTGGAGAGACTTTATAACTTCGTGTAGCACACCAGGAAGGATGTGTTTGACCGTGAGTGTATCATTTCCAACACGAGGTATAGCGTGTTGAGGTTCCCCGGTCAGTGAGCCTGTTAGTTTATTTATTGTTAACGTTGTGTGGTTCATTTGATAGTTGTCCGTTCCTGCAGCAAGGAATCTTGTTTTATTTGTTATACTTTATTATTTTATTCTTGCGAGCACCCAGCTGTTTTATATATTCATTTTAAATAGATTGGGGAAATTGGTACTGTGTACTTTACAAATGTAATCTAGATTGTAACGAGACCATTCAATTGCTGACGTTGTTATCTACTTTGTATGTATCACAAAAAAGAACAGATTTGCTGAACTGGTTAATTAACCTTACTATAAGAAACTGATAGATCCAAGTATTTGATATAAACTGCAATACTATAATTTGTGGTAACTAGTTGAATTAACTTCACTATAAGAAACTGATAGATTAAGAGTTTGTTTTATTGTATCATCTCTATATGTATCTACTAGACAATTGTTAGATGGTGAACTGAAAGTGGAATTGTCATATTGTTTACATTATTGTTAATGTGCTTGAGATTTTGAAAAACAATTATTAATTAAAACTTGTAAAGATTATTTTTGGAGTATGATTGCCTGATTTTTCCTGGATAAAAGAGTTTGTGCGGGAACCAACCACTGAGGTCCTTGTCCTCAATAAACACACGGTGGCGTAGTGAAAATAACATAAATTTCGCTATCTGTATATAAAGACCTGCTACACTTCAATACTACTGCCGCTACTCGGACACCACACACATAATCATTGTAAACACACCGCCATAGCACAGGCTGCCGACCAGCCATACCGCCGCCGTCACGAGAGCCTCCCTGTTCCTTTACATCCTGCTTCCTATTCCGCTCCCCTTGTCTTTAAAAAACCAGCCTTTGAAATGAGCCAGGTAAAGGGGAATCATCCTCTGATTGGCGCAGGAAAAAAAACGAAAGATAAGGGGACGTTCTAAAAATGAAAGTAGCCTAATTAAAACAATAAAACAAAACACATAGCAGCGACCTGCTGCAATTGTTCTGCCGTGTGTAGCACGGAGTGCCCAGCTGACAAAACCAACACAAGCTTCTCGGTAGTTCGCCGTGATCGTATAGTGGTTAGTACTTTGCGTTGTGGTCGCAACAACCCCGGTTCGAACTGGTCACGGCAGGTGAAATCCTCACACGGCAGAGAAGCTTGTTTTTTTTTTCACACACCATCTTCATGGCATGCACCTTTTTGAAAGAAAATAGAATACAATAATTGCTTTGTCGTGTTAGTACAGGCATGATGCACACCAGCCTGCTGTCTATGAAATAATAATTACAGAAATAATCAATCTATAAACACCATAAAAATCTCCTACAAACACCAGTCGCTGTATTAACGCCTATCGAGTACAGGCAAGACGAGACCTGTCCCAGCAGCCAACATTACAGTGGCTTAATTAAATCTTTGAAGGTGATTTTGGGAACGGAGGCGTTGGTGGTATAGTGGTGAGCATAGCTGTTTTCCAAGCAGTTGACCCGGTTCGATTCCCCGCCAACGCAAGTCTATTTTGAACTTTTTTTTCTTTTAACATTGAATAAAGCGTAATACATTCCCCAACTAATTTGCCTTACTGGAGAATAGTCTTAAAAGCATAACTTTGAAAGTATCACTGTGAGTTATAATGATCTGTGAGGTGATATTAGTCACTACTTTAAGCCCCATCAAACGAATGTGTTCATTTGGAATCATGCATTGATAAGGCGTTGTCGGGAAAACTGCAAATATGGATGGAAGCGTGAGTTGAATGATTAATCACATTCTAAGGATTGATATGGTCCTGTTGTTAGTCCTGCCACCTAAAAATGGCGTTGCAGTTACATGCGCTGCAAAATCAAATATTTAAAATTAAACAACCATCTGATAAAACTTACTGCAGCCGAATTGTTTTAGACACACATGGGCACATGAAAAAAATCAAACATATGTTACTAAATAGTCATTGCTGTATGATGTACAGCAACTGTAAAATGAATGGTTTTATAATCTGTTATGTGAGACTTCTGTTGAATTTTTAAGCATTTGATTCCCTGTGTACACAAAGATCCATGACAAAGAAATTCCTGATAACTGACGCTGAGACGTGAGAAATGACGATGTGCTAATATGGACACCGTGAAGACTGGAGCTGGAACGTGGAGAGACTTTATAACTTCGTGTAGCACACCAGGAAGGATGTGTTTGACCGTGAGTGTATCATTTCCAACACGAGGTATAGCGTGTTGAGGTTCCCCGGTCAGTGAGCCTGTTAGTTTATTTATTGTTAACGTTGTGTGGTTCATTTGATAGTTGTCCCGTTCCTGCAGCAAGGAATCTTGTTTTATTTGTTATACTTTATTTTATTCTTGCGAGCACGCAGCTGTTTTATATATTCATTTTAAATAGATTGGGGAAATTGGTACTGTGTACTTTACAAATGTAATCTAGATTGTAACGAGACCATTCAATTGCTGACGTTGTTATCTACTTTGTATGTATCACAAAAGAACAGATTTGCTGAACTGGTTAATTAACCTTACTATAAGAAACTGATAGATCCAAGTATTTGATATAAACTGCAATACTATAATTTGTGGTAACTAGTTGAATTAACTTCACTATAAGAAACTGATAGATTAAGAGTTTGTTTTATTGTATCATCTCTATATGTATCTACTAGACAATTGTTAGATGGTGAACTGAAAGTGGAATTGTCATATTGTTTACATTATTGTTAATGTGCTTGAGATTTTGAAAACAATTATTAATTAAAACTTGTAAAGATTATTTTGGAGTATGATTGCCTGATTTTTCCTGGATAAAAGAGTTTGTGCGGGAACCAACCACCGAGGTCCTTGTCCTCAATAAACACACGGTGGCGTAGTGAAAATAACATAAATTTCGCTATCTGTATATAAAGACCTGCTACACTTCAATACTACTGCCGCTACTCGGACACCACACACATAATCATTGTAAACACACCGCCATAGCACAGGCTGCCGACCAGCCATACCGCCGCCGTCACGAGAGCCTCCTGTTCCCTTACATCCTGCTTCCTATTCCGCTCCCCTTGTCTTTAAAACCAGCCTTTGAAATGAGCCAGGTAAAGGGGAATCATCCTCTGATTGGCGAGGGAAAGAAACGAAAGATAAGGGACGTTCTAAAAATGAAAGTAGCCTAATTAAAACAATAAAACAAAACACATAGCAGCGACCTGCTGCAATTGTTCTGCCGTGTGTAGCACGGAGTGCCCAGCTGACAAAACCAACACAAGCTTCTCGGTAGTTCGCCGTGATCGATAGTGGTTAGTACTTTGCGTTAGGTCGCAACAACCCCGGTTCGAACCGGGTCACGGCAGGTGAAATCCTCACACGGCAGAGAAGCTTGTTGTTTTTTTTTTCACACACCATCTTCATGGCATGCACCTTTTGAAAGAAAATAGAATACAATAATTGTTTGTCGTGTTAGTACAGGCATGATGCACACCAGCCTGCTGTCTATGAAATAATAATTACAGAAATAATCAATCTATAAACACCATAAAAATCTCCTACAAACACCAGTCGCTGTATTAACGCCTATCGAGTACAGGCAAGACGAGACCTGTCCCAGCAGCCAACATTACAGTGGCTTAATTAAATCTTTGAAGGTGATTTTGGGAACGGAGGCGTTGGTGGTATAGTGGTGAGCATAGTTGCCTTCCAAGCAGTTGACCCGGTTCGATTCCCGCCAACGCAAGTTTATTTTGAACTTTTTCTTTTAACATTGAATAAAGCGTAATACATTCCCCAACTAATTTGCTTTACTGGAGAATAGTCTTAAAAGCATAACTTTGAAAGTATCACTGTGAGTTATAATGATCTGTGAGGTGATATTAGTCACTACATTAAGCCCCATCAAACGAATGTGTTCATTTGGAATCATGCATTGATAAGGCGTTGTCGGAAAACTGCAAATATGGATGGAAGCGTGAGTTGAATGATTAATCACATTCTAAGGATTGATATGGTCCTGTTGTTAGTCCTGCCACCTAAAAATGGCGTTGCAGTTACATGCGCTGCAAAATCAAATATTTAAAATTAAACAACCATCTGATAAAACTTACTGCAGCCGAATTGTTTTAGACACACATGGGCACATGAAAAATCAAACATATGTTAATAAATAGTCATTGCTGTATGATGTACAGCAACTGTAAAATGAATGGTTTTATAATCTGTTATGTGAGACTTCTGTTGAATTTTTAAGCATTTGATTCCCTGTGTACACAAAGATCCATGACAAAGAAATTCCTGATAACTGACGCTGAGACGTGAGAAATGACGATGTGCTAATATGGACACCGTAAGACTGGAGCTGGAACGTGGAGAGACTTTATAACTTCGTGTAGCACACCAGGAAGGATGTGTTTGACCGTGAGTGTATCATTTCCAACACGAGGTATAGCGTGTTGAGGTTCCCCGGTCAGTGAGCCTGTTAGTTTATTTATTGTTAACGTTGTGTGGTTCATTTGATAGTTGTCCCGTTCCTGCAGCAAGGAATCTTGTTTTATTTGTTATACTTTATTTTATTTTTGCGAGCATGCAGCTGTTTTATATATTCATTTTAAATAGATTGGGGGAAATTGGTACTGTGTACTTTACAAATGTAATCTAGATTGTAACGAGACCATTCAATTGCTGACGTTGTTGTCTACTTTGTATGTATCACAAAAAAGAACAGATTTGCTGAACTGGTTAATTAACCTTACTATAAGAAACTGATAGATCCAAGTATTTGATATAAACTGCAATACTATAATTTGTGGTAACTAGTTGAATTAACTTCACTATAAGAAACTGATAGATTAAGAGTTTGTTTTATTGTATCATCTCTATATGTATCTACTAGACAATTGTTAGATGGTGAACTGAAAGTGGAATTGTCATATTGTTTACATTATTGTTAATGTGCTTGAGATTTTGAAAACAATTATTAATTAAAACTTGTAAAGATTATTTTGGAGTATGATTGCCTGATTTTTCCTGGATAAAAGAGTTTGTGCGGGAACCAACCACCGAGGTCCTTGTCCTCAATAAAACACACGGTGGCGTAGTGAAAAAATAACATAAATTTCGCTATCTGTATATAAAGACCTGCTACACTTCAATACTACTGCCGCTACTCGGACACCACACACATAATCATTGTAAACACACCGCCATAGCACAGGCTGCCGACCAGCCATACCGCCGCCGTCACGAGAGCCTCCTGTCCCTTACATCCTGCTTCCTATTCCGCTCCCCTTGTCTTTAAAACCAGCCTTTGAAATGAGCCAGGTAAAGGGGAATCATCCTCTGATTGGCGCAGGGAAAGAAACGAAAGATAAGGGGACGTTCTAAAATGAAAGTAGCCTAATTAAAACAATAAAACAAAACACATAGCAGCGACCTGCTGCAATTGTTCTGCCGTGTGTAGCACGGAGTGCCCAGCTGACAAAACCAACACAAGCTTCTCGGTAGTTCGCCGTGATCGATAGTGGTTAGTACTTTATGTTGTGGTCGCAACAACCCCGGTTCGAACTGGTCACGGCAGGTGAAATCCTCACACGGCAGAGAAGCTTGTTCTTTTTTTTTCACACACCATCTTCATGGCATGCACCTTTTGAAAGAAAATAGAATACAATAATTGCTTTGTCGTGTTAGTACAGGCATGATGCACACCAGCCTGCTGTCTATGAAATAATAATTACAGAAATAATCAATCTATAAACACCATAAAAATCTCCTACAAACACCAGTCGCTGTATTAACGCCTATCGAGTACAGGCAAGACGAGACCTGTCCCAGCAGCCAACATTACAGTGGCTTAATTAAATCTTTGAAGGTGATTTTGGGAACGGAGGCGTTGGTGGTATAGTGGTGAGCATAGCTGTTTTCCAAGCAGTTGACCCGGTTCGATTCCCGCCAACGCAAGTCTATTTTGAACTTTTTCTTTTAACATTGAATAAAGCGTAATACATTCCCCAACTAATTTGCCTTACTGGAGAATAGTCTTAAAAGCATAACTTTGAAAGTATCACTGTGAGTTATAATGATCTGTGAGGTGATATTAGTCACTACTTTAAGCCCCATCAAACGAATGTGTTCATTTGGAATCATGCATTGATAAGGCGTTGTCGGGAAAACTGCAAATATGGATGGAAGCGTGAGTTGAATGATTAATCACATTCTAAGGATTGATATGGTCCTGTTGTTAGTCCTGCCACCTAAAAATGGCGTTGCAGTTACATGCGCTGCAAAATCAAATATTTAAAATTAAACAACCATCTGATAAAACTTACTGCAGCCGAATTGTTTTAGACACACATGGGCACATGAAAAAAAATCAAACATATGTTACCAAAATAGTCATTGCTGTATGATGTACAGCAACTGTAAAATGAATGGTTTTATAATCTGTTATGTGAGACTTCTGTTGAATTTTTAAGCATTTGATTCCCTGTGTACACAAAGATCCATGACAAAGAAATTCCTGATAACTGACGCTGAGACGTGAGAAATGACGATGTGCTAATATGGACACCGTGAAGACTGGAGCTGGAACGTGGAGAGACTTTATAACTTCGTGTAGCACACCAGGAAGGATGTGTTTGACCGTGAGTGTATCATTTCCAACACGAGGTATAGCGTGTTGAGGTTCCCCGGTCAGTGAGCCTGTTAGTTTATTTATTGTTAACGTTGTGTGGTTCATTTGATAGTTGTCCTGTTCCTGCAGCAAGGAATCTTGTTTTATTTGTTATACTTTATTTTATTTTTGCGAGCACGCAGCTGTTTTATATATTCATTTTAAATAGATTGGGGAAATTGGTACTGTGTACTTTACAAATGTAATCTAGATTGTAACGAGACCATTCAATTGCTGACGTTGTTATCTACTTTGTATGTATCACAAAAAAAGAACAGATTTGCTGAACTGGTTAATTAACCTTACTATAAGAAACTGATAGATCCAAGTATTTGATATAAACTGCAATACTATAATTTGTGGTAACTAGTTGAATTAACTTCACTATAAGAAACTGATAGATTAAGAGTTTGTTTTATTGTATCATCTCTATATGTATCTACTAGACAATTGTTAGATGGTGAACTGAAAGTGGAATTGTCATATTGTTTACATTATTGTTAATGTGCTTGAGATTTTGAAAACAATTATTAATTAAAACTTGTAAAGATTATTTTTGGAGTATGATTGCCTGATTTTTCCTGGATAAAAGAGTTTGTGCGGAACCAACCACCGAGGTCCTTGTCCTCAATAAACACACGGTGGCGTAGTGAAAATAACATAAATTTCGCTATCTGTATATAAAGACCTGCTACACTTCAATACTACTGCCGCTACTCGGACACCACACACATAATCATTGTAAACACACCGCCATAGCACAGGCTGCCGACCAGCCATACCGCCGCCGTCACGAGAGCCTCCTGTTCCCTTACATCCTGCTTCCTATTCCGCTCCCCCTTGTCTTTAAAACCAGCCTTTGAAATGAGCCAGGTAAAGGGGAATCATCCTCTGATTGGCGCAGGGAAAGAAACGAAAGATAAGGGGACGTTCTAAAAATGAAAGTAGCCTAATTAAAACAATAAAACAAAACACATAGCAGCGACCTGCTGCAATTGTTCTGCCGTGTGTGTAGCACGGAGTGCCCAGCTGACAAAACCAACACAAGCTTCTCGGTAGTTCGCCGTGATCGTATAGTGGTTAGTACTTTGCGTTGTGGTCGCAACAACCCCGGTTCGAATCCGGGTCACGGCAGGTGAAATCCTCACACGGCAGAGAAGCTTGTTCTTTTTTTTCACACACCATCTTCATGGCATGCACCTTTTGAAAGAAAATAGAATACAATAATTGCTTTGTCGTGTTAGTACAGGCATGATGCACACCAGCCTGCTGTCTATGAAATAATAATTACAGAAATAATCAATCTATAAACACCATAAAATCTCCTACAAACACCAGTCGCTGTATTAACGCCTATCGAGTACAGGCAAGACGAGACCTGTCCCAGCAGCCAACATTACAGTGGCTTAATTAAATCTTTGAAGGTGATTTTGGGAACGGAGGCGTTGGTGGTATAGTGGTGAGCATAGCTGTTTTCCAAGCAGTTGACCCGGTTCGATTCCCCGCCAACGCAAGTCTATTTTGAACTTTTTCTTTTAACATTGAATAAAGCGTAATACATTCCCCAACTAATTTGCCTTTACTGGAGAATAGTCTTAAAAGCATAACTTTGAAAGTATCACTGTGAGTTATAATGATCTGTGAGGTGATATTAGTCACTACTTTAAGCCCCATCAAACGAATGTGTTCATTTGGAATCATGCATTGATAAGGCGTTGTCGGGAAAACTGCAAATATGGATGGAAGCGTGAGTTGAATGATTAATCACATTCTAAGGATTGATATGGTCCTGTTGTTAGTCCTGCCACCTAAAAATGGCGTTGCAGTTACATGCGCTGCAAAATCAAATATTTAAAATTAAACAACCATCTGATAAAACTTACTGCAGCCGAATTGTTTTAGACACACATGGGCACATGAAAAAAATCAAACATATGTTACCAAAATAGTCATTGCTGTATGATGTACAGCAACTGTAAAATGAATGGTTTTATAATCTGTTATGTGAGACTTCTGTTGAATTTTTAAGCATTTGATTCCCTGTGTACACAAAGATCCATGACAAAGAAATTCCTGATAACTGACGCTGAGACGTGAGAAATGACGATGTGCTAATATGGACACCGTAAGACTGGAGCTGGAACGTGGAGAGACTTTATAACTTCGTGTAGCACACCAGGAAGGATGTGTTTGACCGTGAGTGTATCATTTCCAACACGAGGTATAGCGTGTTGAGGTTCCCGGTCAGTGAGCCTGTTAGTTTATTTATTGTTAACGTTGTGTGGTTCATTTGATAGTTGTCCTGTTCCTGCAGCAAGGAATCTTGTTTTATTTGTTATACTTTATTTTATTCTTGCGAGCACGCAGCTGTTTTATATATTCATTTTAAATAGATTGGGGGAAATTGGTACTGTGTACTTTACAAATGTAATCTAGATTGTAACGAGACCATTCAATTGTTGACGTTGTTATCTACTTTGTATGTATCACAAAAAGAACAGATTTGCTGAACTGGTTAATTAACCTTACTATAAGAAACTGATAGATCCAAGTATTTTGATATAAACTGCAATACTATAATTTGTGGTAACTAGTTGAATTAACTTCACTATAAGAAACTGATAGATTAAGAGTTTGTTTTATTGTATCATCTCTATATGTATCTACTAGACAATTGTTAGATGGTGAACTGAAAGTGGAATTGTCATATTGTTTACATTATTGTTAATGTGCTTGAGATTTTGAAAACAATTATTAATTAAAACTTGTAAAGATTATTTTTGGAGTATGATTGCCTGATTTTTCCTGGATAAAAGAGTTTGTGGGAACCAACCACCGAGGTCCTTGTCCTCAATAAACACACGGTGGCGTAGTGAAAATAACATAAATTTCGCTATCTGTATATAAAGACCTGCTACACTTCAATACTACTGCCGCTACTCGGACACCACACACATAATCATTGTAAACACACCGCCATAGCACAGGCTGCCGACCAGCCATACCGCCGTCACGAGAGCCTCCTGTTCCTTACATCCTGCTTCCTATTCCGCCCCTTGTCTTTAAAACCAGCCTTTGAAATGAGCCAGGTAAAGGGGAATCATCCTCTGATTGGCGCAGGGAAAGAAACGAAAGATAAGGGGACGTTCTAAAAATGAAAGTAGCCTAATTAAAACAATAAAACAAAACACATAGCAGCGACCTGCTGCAATTGTTCTGCCGTGTGTGTAGCACGGAGTGCCCAGCTGACAAAACCAACACAAGCTTCTCGGTAGTTCGCCGTGATCGATAGTGGTTAGTACTTTGCGTTGTGGTCGCAACAACCCCGGTTCGAACCGGGTCACGGCAGGTGAAATCCTCACACGGCAGAGAAGCTTGTTCTTTTTTTTTTTCACACACCATCTTCATGGCATGCACCTTTTGAAAGAAAATAGAATACAATAATTGCTTTGTCGTGTTAGTACAGGCATGATGCACACCAGCCTGCTGTCTATGAAATAATAATTACAGAAATAATCAATCTATAAACACCATAAAAATCTCCTACAAACACCAGTCGCTGTATTAACGCCTATCGAGTACAGGCAAGACGAGACCTGTCCCAGCAGCCAACATTACAGTGGCTTAATTAAATCTTTGAAGGTGATTTTGGGAACGGAGGCGTTGGTGGTATAGTGGTGAGCATAGTTGTTTTCCAAGCAGTTGACCCGGTTCGATTCCCCGCCAACGCAAGTCTATTTTGAACTTTTTCTTTTAACATTGAATAAAGCGTAATACATTCCCCAACTAATTTGCCTTACTGGAGAATAGTCTTAAAAGCATAACTTTGAAAGTATCACTGTGAGTTATAATGATCTGTGAGGTGATATTAGTCACTACTTTAAGCCCCATCAAACGAATGTGTTCATTTGGAATCATGCATTGATAAGGCGTTGTCGGGAAAACTGCAAATATGGATGGAAGCGTGAGTTGAATGATTAATCACATTCTAAGGATTGATATGGTCCTGTTGTTAGTCCTGCCACCTAAAAAATGGCGTTGCAGTTACATGCGCTGCAAAATCAAATATTTAAAATTAAACAACCATCTGATAAAACTTACTGCAGCCGGATTGTTTTAGACACACATGGGCACATGAAAAAATCAAACATATGTTACAAAATAGTCATTGCTGTATGATGTACAGCAACTGTAAAATGAATGGTTTTATAATCTGTTATGTGAGACTTCTGTTGAATTTTTAAGCATTTGATTCCCTGTGTACACAAAGATCCATGACAAAGAAATTCCTGATAACTGACGCTGAGACGTGAGAAATGACGATGTGCTAATATGGACACCGTAAGACTGGAGCTGGAACGTGGAGAGACTTTATAACTTCGTGTAGCACACCAGGAAGGATGTGTTTGACCGTGAGTGTATCATTTCCAACACGAGGTATAGCGTGTTGAGGTTCCCCGTCAGTGAGCCTGTTAGTTTATTTATTGTTAACGTTGTGTGGTTCATTTGATAGTTGTCCCGTTCCTGCAGCAAGGAATCTTGTTTTATTTGTTATACTTTATTTTATTCTTGCGAGCACGCAGCTGTTTTATATATTCATTTTAAATAGATTGGGGGAAATTGGTACTGTGTACTTTACAAATGTAATCTAGATTGTAACGAGACCATTCAATTGCTGACGTTGTTATCTACTTTGTATGTATCACAAAAAGAACAGATTTGCTGAACTGGTTAATTAACCTTACTATAAGAAACTGATAGATCCAAGTATTTGATATAAACTGCAATACTATAATTTGTGGTAACTAGTTGAATTAACTTCACTATAAGAAACTGATAGATTAAGAGTTTGTTTTATTGTATCATCTCTATATGTATCTACTAGACAATTGTTAGATGGTGAACTGAAAGTGGAATTGTCATATTGTTTACATTATTGTTAATGTGCTTGAGATTTTGAAAACAATTATTAATTAAAACTTGTAAAGATTATTTTTGGAGTATGATTGCCTGATTTTTCCTGGATAAAAGAGTTTGTGCGGGAACCAACCACTCGAGGTCCTTGTCCTCAATAAACACACGGTGGCGTAGTGAAAATAACATAAATTTCGCTATCTGTATATAAAGACCTGCTACACTTCAATACTACTCGGACACCACACACATAATCATTGTAAACACACCGCCATAGCACAGGCTGCCGACCAGCCATACCGCCGTCACGAGAGCCTCCTGTTCCTTTACATCCTGCTTCCTATTCCGCTCCCCCTTGTCTTTAAAACCAGCCTTTGAAATGAGCCAGGTAAAGGGGAATCATCCTCTGATTGGCGCAGGGAAAGAAACGAAAGATAAGGGGACGTTCTAAAAATGAAAGTAGCCTAATTAAAACAATAAAACAAAACACATAGCAGCGACCTGCTGCAATTGTTCTGCCGTGTGTGTAGCACGGAGTGCCCAGCTGACAAAACCAACATAAGCTTCGGTAGTTCGCCGTGATCGATAGTGGTTAGTACTTTGCGTTGTGGTCGCAACAACCCCGGTTCGAACCTGGTCACGGCAGGTGAAATCCTCACACGGCAGAGAAGCTTGTTCTTTTTTTTTCACACACCATCTTCATGGCATGCACCTTTTGAAAGAAAATAGAATACAATAATTGCTTGTCGTGTTAGTACAGGCATGATGCACACCAGCCTGCTGTCTATGAAATAATAATTACAGAAATAATCAATCTATAAACACCATAAAAATCTCCTACAAACACCAGTCGCTGTATTAACGCCTATCGAGTACAGGCAAGACGAGACCTGTCCCAGCAGCCAACATTACAGTGGCTTAATTAAATCTTTGAAGGTGATTTTGGGAACGGAGGCGTTGGTGGTATAGTGGTGAGCATAGTTGTTTTCCAAGCAGTTGACCCGGTTCGATTCCCGCCAACGCAAGTCTATTTTGAACTTTTTCTTTTAACATTGAATAAAGCGTAATACATTCCCCAACTAATTTGCCTTTACTGGAGAATAGTCTTAAAAGCATAACTTTGAAATTATCACTGTGAGTTATAATGATCTGTGAGGTGATATTAGTCACTACTTTAAGCCCCATCAAACGAATGTGTTCATTTGGAATCATGCATTGATAAGGCGTTGTCGGGAAAACTGCAAATATGGATGGAAGCGTGAGTTGAATGATTAATCACATTCTAAGGATTGATATGGTCCTGTTGTTAGTCCTGCCACCTAAAAATGGCGTTGCAGTTACATGCGCTGCAAAATCAAATATTTAAAATTAAACAACCATCTGATAAAACTTACTGCAGCCGGATTTTTTTTAGACACACATGGGCACATGAAAAAAATCAAACATATGTTACCTAAATAGTCATTGCTGTATGATGTACAGCAACTGTAAAATGAATGGTTTTATAATCTGTTATGTGAGACTTCTGTTGAATTTTTAAGCATTTGATTCCCTGTGTACACAAAGATCCATGACAAAGAAATTCCTGATAACTGACGCTGAGACGTGAGAAATGACGATGTGCTAATATGGACACCGTAAGACTGGAGCTGGAACGTGGAGAGACTTTATAACTTCGTGTAGCACACCAGGAAGGATGTGTTTGACCGTGAGTGTATCATTTCCAACACGAGGTATAGCGTGTTGAGGTTCCCCGGTCAGTGAGCCTGTTAGTTTATTTATTGTTAACGTTGTGTGGTTCATTTGATAGTTGTCCCGTTCCTGCAGCAAGGAATCTTGTTTTATTTGTTATACTTTATTTTATTCTTGCGAGCACGCAGCTGTTTTATATATTCATTTTAAATAGATTGGGGGAAATTGGTACTGTGTACTTTACAAATGTAATCTAGATTGTAACGAGACCATTCAATTGCTGACGTTGTTATCTACTTTGTATGTATCACAAAAAGAACAGATTTGCTGAACTGGTTAATTAACCTTACTATAAGAAACTGATAGATCCAAGTATTTTATATAAACTGCAATACTATAATTTGTGGTAACTAGTTGAATTAACTTCACTATAAGAAACTGATAGATTAAGAGTTTGTTTTATTGTATCATCTCTATATGTATCTACTAGACAATTGTTAGATGGTGAACTGAAAGTGGAATTGTCATATTGTTTACATTATTGTTAATGTGCTTGAGATTTTGAAAACAATTATTAATTAAAACTTGTAAAGATTATTTTTGGAGTATGATTGCCTGATTTTTCCTGGATAAAAGAGTTTGTGGGAACCAACCACGAGGTCCTTGTCCTCAATAAACACACGGTGGCGTAGTGAAAATAACATAAATTTCGCTATCTGTATATAAAGACCTGCTACACTTCAATACTACTCGGACACCACACACATAATCATTGTAAACACACCGCCATAGCACAGGCTGCCGACCAGCCATACCGCCGTCACGAGAGCCTCCTGTTCCTTACATCCTGCTTCCTATTCCGCTCCCCCTTGTCTTTAAAACCAGCCTTTGAAATGAGCCAGGTAAAGGGGAATCATCCTCTGATTGGCGCAGGGAAAGAAACGAAAGATAAGGGGACGTTCTAAAAATGAAAGTAGCCTAATTAAAACAATAAACAAAAACACATAGCAGCGACCTGCTGCAATTGTTCTGCCGTGTGTGTAGCACGGAGTGCCCAGCTGACAAAACCAACACAAGCTTCTCGGTAGTTCGCCGTGATCGTATAGTGGTTAGTACTTTGCGTTGTGGTCGCAACAACCCCGGTTCGAACCGGGTCACGGCAGGTGAAATCCTCACACGGCAGAGAAGCTTGTCTTTTTTTTCACACACCATCTTCATGGCATGCACCTTTTGAAAGAAAATAGAATACAATAATTGCTTTGTCGTGTTAGTACAGGCATGATGCACACCAGCCTGCTGTCTATGAAATAATAATTACAGAAATAATCAATCTATAAACACCATAAAAATCTCCTACAAACACCAGTCGCTGTATTAACGCCTATCGAGTACAGGCAAGACGAGACCTGTCCCAGCAGCCAACATTACAGTGGCTTAATTAAATCTTTGAAGGTGATTTTGGGAACGGAGGCGTTGGTGGTATAGTGGTGAGCATAGCTGTTTTCCAAGCAGTTGACCCGGTTCGATTCCCGCCAACGCAAGTCTATTTTGAACTTTTTCTTTTAACATTGAATAAAGCGTAATACATTCCCCAACTAATTTGCCTTACTGGAGAATAGTCTTAAAAGCATAACTTTGAAAGTATCACTGTGAGTTATAATGATCTGTGAGGTGATATTAGTCACTACTTTAAGCCCCATCAAACGAATGTGTTCATTTGGAATCATGCATTGATAAGGCGTTGTCGGAAAACTGCAAATATGGATGGAAGCGTGAGTTGAATGATTAATCACATTCTAAGGATTGATATGGTCCTGTTGTTAGTCCTGCCTAAAAAAATGGCGTTGCAGTTACATGCGCTGCAAAATCAAATATTTAAAATTAAACAACCATCTGATAAAACTTACTGCAGCCGAATTGTTTTAGACACACATGGGCACATGAAAAAAATCAAACATATGTTACCAAAATAGTCATTGCTGTATGATGTACAGCAACTGTAAAATGAATGGTTTTATAATCTGTTATGTGAGACTTCTGTTGAATTTTTAAGCATTTGATTCCCTGTGTACACAAAGATCCATGACAAAGAAATTCCTGATAACTGACGCTGAGACGTGAGAAATGACGATGTGCTAATATGGACACCGTAAGACTGGAGCTGGAACGTGGAGAGACTTTATAACTTCGTGTAGCACACCAGGAAGGATGTGTTTGACCGTGAGTGTATCATTTCCAACACGAGGTATAGCGTGTTGAGGTTCCCCGGTCAGTGAGCCTGTTAGTTTATTTATTGTTAACGTTGTGTGGTTCATTTGATAGTTGTCCCTGTTCCTGCAGCAAGGAATCTTGTTTTATTTGTTATACTTTATTTTATTCTTGCGAGCACGCAGCTGTTTTATATATTCATTTTAAATAGATTGGGGGAAATTGGTACTGTGTACTTTACAAATGTAATCTAGATTGTAACGAGACCATTCAATTGCTGACGTTGTTATCTACTTTGTATGTATCACAAAAAAGAACAGATTTGCTGAACTGGTTAATTAACCTTACTATAAGAAACTGATAGATCCAAGTATTTGATATAAACTGCAATACTATAATTTGTGGTAACTAGTTGAATTAACTTCACTATAAGAAACTGATAGATTAAGAGTTTGTTTTATTGTATCATCTCTATATGTATCTACTAGACAATTGTTAGATGGTGAACTGAAAGTGGAATTGTCATATTGTTTACATTATTGTTAATGTGCTTGAGATTTTGAAAACAATTATTAATTAAAACTTGTAAAGATTATTTTTGGAGTATGATTGCCTGATTTTTCCTGGATAAAAGAGTTTGTGCGGGAACCAACCACTCGAGGTCCTTGTCCTCAATAAACACACGGTGGCGTAGTGAAAATAACATAAATTTCGCTATCTGTATATAAAGACCTGCTACACTTCAATACTACTGCCGCTACTCGGACACCACACACATAATCATTGTAAACACACCGCCATAGCACAGGCTGCCGACCAGCCATACCGCCGCCGTCACGAGAGCCTCCTGTTCCCTTTACATCCTGCTTCCTATTCCGCTCCCCCTTGTCTTTAAAACCAGCCTTTGAAATGAGCCAGGTAAAGGGGAATCATCCTCTGATTGGCGCAGGGAAAGAAACGAAAGATAAGGGGACGTTCTAAAAATGAAAGTAGCCTAATTAAAACAATAAAACAAAACACATAGCAGCGACCTGCTGCAATTGTTCTGCCGTGTGTGTAGCACGGAGTGCCCAGCTGACAAAACCAACACAAGCTTCTCGGTAGTTCGCCGTGATCGTATAGTGGTTAGTACTTTGCGTTGGGTCGCAACAACCCCGGTTCGAACCGGGTCACGGCAGGTGAAATCCTCACACGGCAGAGAAGCTTGTTCTTTTTTTTTTTTTCACACACCATCTTCATGGCATGCACCTTTTGAAAGAAAATAGAATACAATAATTGCTTGTCGTGTTAGTACAGGCATGATGCACACCAGCCTGCTGTCTATGAAATAATAATTACAGAAATAATCAATCTATAAACACCATAAAAATCTCCTACAAACACCAGTCGCTGTATTAACGCCTATCGAGTACAGGCAAGACGAGACCTGTCCCAGCAGCCAACATTACAGTGGCTTAATTAAATCTTTGAAGGTGATTTTGGGAACGGAGGCGTTGGTGGTATAGTGGTGAGCATAGCTGCCTTCCAAGCAGTTGACCCGGTTCGATTCCCGCCAACGCAAGTCTATTTTGAACTTTTTTCTTTTAACATTGAATAAAGCGTAATACATTCCCCAACTAATTTGCCTTACTGGAGAATAGTCTTAAAAGCATAACTTTGAAAGTATCACTGTGAGTTATAATGATCTGTGAGGTGATATTAGTCACTACTTTAAGCCCCATCAAACGAATGTGTTCATTTGGAATCATGCATTGATAAGGCGTTGTCGGGAAAACTGCAAATATGGATGGAAGCGTGAGTTGAATGATTAATCACATTCTAAGGATTGATATGGTCCTGTTGTTAGTCCTGCCACTAAAAAAATGGCGTTGCAGTTACATGCGCTGCAAAATCAAATATTTAAAATTAAACAACCATCTGATAAAACTTACTGCAGCCGGATTGTTTTAGACACACATGGGCACATGAAAAAAAATCAAACATATGTTGTTAAAATAGTCATTGCTGTATGATGTACAGCAACTGTAAAATGAATGGTTTTATAATCTGTTATGTGAGACTTCTGTTGAATTTTTAAGCATTTGATTCCCTGTGTACACAAAGATCCATGACAAAGAAATTCCTGATAACTGACGCTGAGACGTGAGAAATGACGATGTGCTAATATGGACACCGTAAGACTGGAGCTGGAACGTGGAGAGACTTTATAACTTCGTGTAGCACACCAGGAAGGATGTGTTTGACCGTGAGTGTATCATTTCCAACACGAGGTATAGCGTGTTGAGGTTCCCCGGTCAGTGAGCCTGTTAGTTTATTTATTGTTAACGTTGTGTGGTTCATTTGATAGTTGTCCCGTTCCTGCAGCAAGGAATCTTGTTTTATTTGTTATACTTTATTTTATTCTTTGCGAGCACGCAGCTGTTTTATATATTCATTTTAAATAGATTGGGGAAATTGGTACTGTGTACTTTACAAATGTAATCTAGATTGTAACGAGACCATTCAATTGCTGACGTTGTTATCTACTTTGTATGTATCACAAAAAAAGAACAGATTTGCTGAACTGGTTAATTAACCTTACTATAAGAAACTGATAGATCCAAGTATTTTATATAAACTGCAATACTATAATTTGTGGTAACTAGTTGAATTAACTTCACTATAAGAAACTGATAGATTAAGAGTTTGTTTTATTGTATCATCTCTATATGTATCTACTAGACAATTGTTAGATGGTGAACTGAAAGTGGAATTGTCATATTGTTTACATTATTGTTAATGTGCTTGAGATTTTGAAAACAATTATTAATTAAAACTTGTAAAGATTATTTTTGGAGTATGATTGCCTGATTTTTCCTGGATAAAAGAGTTTGTGCGGGAACCAACCACCGAGGTCCTTGTCCTCAATAAACACACGGTGGCGTAGTGAAAATAACATAAATTTCGCTATCTGTATATAAAGACCTGCTACACTTCAATACTACTGCCGCTACTCGGACACCACACACATAATCATTGTAAACACACCGCCATAGCACAGGCTGCCGACCAGCCATACCGCCGCCGTCACGAGAGCCTCCTGTTCCTTACATCCTGCTTCCTATTCCGCTCCCCCTTGTCTTTAAAACCAGCCTTTGAAATGAGCCAGGTAAAGGGGAATCATCCTCTGATTGGCGCAGGGAAAGAAACGAAAGATAAGGGGACGTTCTAAAAATGAAAGTAGCCTAATTAAAACAATAAAACAAAACACATAGCAGCGACCTGCTGCAATTGTTCTGCCGTGTGTGTAGCACGGAGTGCCCAGCTGACAAAACCAACACAAGCTTCTCGGTAGTTCGCCGTGATCGTATAGTGGTTAGTACTTTGCGTTGTGGTCGCAACAACCCCGGTTCGAACCGGGTCACGGCAGGTGAAATCCTCACACGGCAGAGAAGCTTGTTCTTTTTTTTTTTCACACACCATCTTCATGGCATGCACCTTTTGAAAGAAAATAGAATACAATAATTGCTTGTCGTGTTAGTACAGGCATGATGCACACCAGCCTGCTGTCTATGAAATAATAATTACAGAAATAATCAATCTATAAACACCATAAAAAAATCTCCTACAAACACCAGTCGCTGTATTAACGCCTATCGAGTACAGGCAAGACGAGACCTGTCCCAGCAGCCAACATTACAGTGGCTTAATTAAATCTTTGAAGGTGATTTTGGGAACGGAGGCGTTGGTGGTATAGTGGTGAGCATAGCTGTTTTCCAAGCAGTTGACCCGGTTCGATTCCCCGCCAACGCAAGTCTATTTTGAACTTTTTCTTTTAACATTGAATAAAGCGTAATACATTCCCCAACTAATTTGCTTTACTGGAGAATAGTCTTAAAAGCATAACTTTGAAAGTATCACTGTGAGTTATAATGATCTGTGAGGTGATATTAGTCACTACTTTAAGCCCCATCAAACGAATGTGTTCATTTGGAATCATGCATTGATAAGGCGTTGTCGGGAAAACTGCAAATATGGATGGAAGCGTGAGTTGAATGATTAATCACATTCTAAGGATTGATATGGTCCTGTTGTTAGTCCTGCCACCTAAAAAAAATGGCGTTGCAGTTACATGCGCTGCAAAATCAAATATTTAAAATTAAACAACCATCTGATAAAAACTTACTGCAGCCGAATTGTTTTAGACACACATGGGCACATGAAAAAAATCAAACATATGTTACCAAAATAGTCATTGCTGTATGATGTACAGCAACTGTAAAATGAATGGTTTTATAATCTGTTATGTGAGACTTCTGTTGAATTTTTAAGCATTTGATTCCCTGTGTACACAAAGATCCATGACAAAGAAATTCCTGATAACTGACGCTGAGACGTGAGAAATGACGATGTGCTAATATGGACACCGTAAGACTGGAGCTGGAACGTGGAGAGACTTTATAACTTCGTGTAGCACACCAGGAAGGATGTGTTTGACCGTGAGTGTATCATTTCCAACACGAGGTATAGCGTGTTGAGGTTCCCCGGTCAGTGAGCCTGTTAGTTTATTTATTGTTAACGTTGTGTGGTTCATTTGATAGTTGTCCCGTTCCTGCAGCAAGGAATCTTGTTTTATTTGTTATACTTTATTTTATTCTTGCGAGCACGCAGCTGTTTTATATATTCATTTTAAATAGATTGGGGGAAATTGGTACTGTGTACTTTACAAATGTAATCTAGATTGTAACGAGACCATTCAATTGCTGACGTTGTTATCTACTTTGTATGTATCACAAAAAGAACAGATTTGCTGAACTGGTTAATTAACCTTACTATAAGAAACTGATAGATCCAAGTATTTTATATAAACTGCAATACTATAATTTGTGGTAACTAGTTGAATTAACTTCACTATAAGAAACTGATAGATTAAGAGTTTGTTTTATTGTATCATCTCTATATGTATCTACTAGACAATTGTTAGATGGTGAACTGAAAGTGGAATTGTCATATTGTTTACATTATTGTTAATGTGCTTGAGATTTTGAAAACAATTATTAATTAAAACTTGTAAAGATTATTTTTGGAGTATGATTGCCTGATTTTTCCTGGATAAAAGAGTTTGTGCGGGAACCAACCACTCGAGGTCCTTGTCCTCAATAAACACACGGTGGCGTAGTGAAAATAACATAAATTTCGCTATCTGTATATAAAGACCTGCTACACTTCAATACTACTGCCGCTACTCGGACACCACACACATAATCATTGTAAACACACCGCCATAGCACAGGCTGCCGACCAGCCATACCGCCGCCGTCACGAGAGCCTCCTGTTCCTTACATCCTGCTTCCTATTCCGCTCCCCTTGTCTTTAAAACCAGCCTTTGAAATGAGCCAGGTAAAGGGGAATCATCCTCTGATTGGCGCAGGGAAAGAAACGAAAGATAAGGGACGTTCTAAAAATGAAAGTAGCCTAATTAAAACAATAAAACAAAACACATAGCAGCGACCTGCTGCAATTGTTCTGCCGTGTGTGTAGCACGGAGTGCCCAGCTGACAAAACCAACACAAGCTTCTCGGTAGTTCGCCGTGATCGTATAGTGGTTAGTACTTTGCGTTGTGGTCGCAACAACCCCGGTTCGAACCGGGTCACGGCAGGTGAAATCCTCACACGGCAGAGAAGCTTGTTCTTTTTTTTCACACACCATCTTCATGGCATGCACCTTTTTGAAAGAAAATAGAATACAATAATTGCTTTGTCGTGTTAGTACAGGCATGATGCACACCAGCCTGCTGTCTATGAAATAATAATTACAGAAATAATCAATCTATAAACACCATAAAAATCTCCTACAAACACCAGTCGCTGTATTAACGCCTATCGAGTACAGGCAAGACGAGACCTGTCCCAGCAGCCAACATTACAGTGGCTTAATTAAATCTTTGAAGGTGATTTTGGGAACGGAGGCGTTGGTGGTATAGTGGTGAGCATAGCTGCCTTCCAAGCAGTTGACCCGGTTCGATTCCCGCCAACGCAAGTCTATTTTGAACTTTTTCTTTTAACATTGAATAAAGCGTAATACATTCCCCAACTAATTTGCCTTACTGGAGAATAGTCTTAAAAGCATAACTTTGAAAGTATCACTGTGAGTTATAATGATCTGTGAGGTGATATTAGTCACTACTTTAAGCCCCATCAAACGAATGTGTTCATTTGGAATCATGCATTGATAAGGCGTTGTCGGGAAAACTGCAAATATGGATGGAAGCGTGAGTTGAATGATTAATCACATTCTAAGGATTGATATGGTCCTGTTGTTAGTCCTGCCACCTAAAAAATGGCGTTGCAGTTACATGCGCTGCAAAATCAAATATTTAAAATTAAACAACCATCTGATAAAACTTACTGCAGCCGGATTGTTTTAGACACACATGGGCACATGAAAAAAAATCAAACATATGTTACCAAAATAGTCATTGCTGTATGATGTACAGCAACTGTAAAATGAATGGTTTTATAATCTGTTATGTGAGACTTCTGTTGAATTTTTAAGCATTTGATTCCCTGTGTACACAAAGATCCATGACAAAGAAATTCCTGATAACTGACGCTGAGACGTGAGAAATGACGATGTGCTAATATGGACACCGTAAGACTGGAGCTGGAACGTGGAGAGACTTTATAACTTCGTGTAGCACACCAGGAAGGATGTGTTTGACCGTGAGTGTATCATTTCCAACACGAGGTATAGCGTGTTGAGGTTCCCCGGTCAGTGAGCCTGTTAGTTTATTTATTGTTAACGTTGTGTGGTTCATTTGATAGTTGTCCCGTTCCTGCAGCAAGGAATCTTGTTTTATTTGTTATACTTTTTATTTTATTCTTATGAGCACGCAGCTGTTTTATATATTCATTTTAAATAGATTGGGGAAATTGGTACTGTGTACTTTACAAATGTAATCTAGATTGTAACGAGACCATTCAATTGCTGACGTTGTTATCTACTTTGTATGTATCACAAAAAAAGAACAGATTTGCTGAACTGGTTAATTAACCTTACTATAAGAAACTGATAGATCCAAGTATTTTATATAAACTGCAATACTATAATTTGTGGTAACTAGTTGAATTAACTTCACTATAAGAAACTGATAGATTAAGAGTTTGTTTTATTGTATCATCTATATATGTATCTACTAGACAATTGTTAGATGGTGAACTGAAAGTGGAATTGTCATATTGTTTACATTATTGTTAATGTGCTTGAGATTTTGAAAACAATTATTAATTAAAACTTGTAAAGATTATTTTTGGAGTATGATTGCCTGATTTTTCCTGGATAAAAGAGTTTGTGCGGGAACCAACCACTCGAGGTCCTTGTCCTCAATAAACACACGGTGGCGTAGTGAAAATAACATAAATTTCGCTATCTGTATATAAAGACCTGCTACACTTCAATACTACTGCCGCTACTCGGACACCACACACATAATCATTGTAAACACACCGCCATAGCACAGGCTGCCGACCAGCCATACCGCCGCCGTCACGAGAGCCTCCCGTTCCCTTACATCCTGCTTCCTATTCCGCTCCCCCTTGTCTTTAAAACCAGCCTTTGAAATGAGCCAGGTAAAGGGGAATCATCCTCTGATTGGCGCAGGGAAAGAAACGAAAGATAAGGGGACGTTCTAAAAATGAAAGTAGCCTAATTAAAACAATAAAACAAAACACATAGCAGCGACCTGCTGCAATTGTTCTGCCGTGTGTGTAGCACGGAGTGCCCAGCTGACAAAACCAACACAAGCTTCTCGGTAGTTCGCCGTGATCGTATAGTGGTTAGTACTTTGCGTTGTGGTCGCAACAACCCCGGTTCGAACCGGGTCACGGCAGGTGAAATCCTCACACGGCAGAGAAGCTTGTTTTTTTTTCACACACCATCTTCATGGCATGCACCTTTTGAAAGAAAATAGAATACAATAATTGTTTTCGTCGTGTTAGTACAGGCATGATGCACACCAGCCTGCTGTCTATGAAATAATAATTACAGAAATAATCAATCTATAAACACCATAAAAATCTCCTACAAACACCAGTCGCTGTATTAACGCCTATCGAGTACAGGCAAGACGAGACCTGTCCCAGCAGCCAACATTACAGTGGCTTAATTAAATCTTTGAAGGTGATTTTTGGGAACGGAGGCGTTGGTGGTATAGTGGTGAGCATAGCTGCCTTCCAAGCAGTTGACCCGGTTCGATTCCCGCCAACGCAAGTCTATTTTGAACTTTTTCTTTTAACATTGAATAAAGCGTAATACATTCCCCAACTAATTTGCCTTACTGGAGAATAGTCTTAAAAGCATAACTTTGAAAGTATCACTGTGAGTTATAATGATCTGTGAGGTGATATTAGTCACTACTTTAAGCCCCATCAAACGAATGTGTTCATTTGGAATCATGCATTGATAAGGCGTTGTCGGAAAACTGCAAATATGGATGGAAGCGTGAGTTGAATGATTAATCACATTCTAAGGATTGATATGGTCCTGTTGTTAGTCCTGCCACCTAAAAAAATGGCGTTGCAGTTACATGCGCTGCAAAATCAAATATTTAAAATTAAACAACCATCTGATAAAACTTACTGCAGCCGAATTGTTTTAGACACACATGGGCACACAAAAAAAAATCAAACATATGTTACCAAAATAGTCATTGCTGTATGATGTACAGCAACTGTAAAATGAATGGTTTTATAATCTGTTATGTGAGACTTCTGTTGAATTTTTAAGCATTTGATTCCCTGTGTACACAAAGATCCATGACAAAGAAATTCCTGATAACTGACGCTGAGACGTGAGAAATGACGATGTGCTAATATGGACACCGTAAGACTGGAGCTGGAACGTGGAGAGACTTTATAACTTCGTGTAGCACACCAGGAAGGATGTGTTTGACCGTGAGTGTATCATTTCCAACACGAGGTATAGCGTGTTGAGGTTCCCCGGTCAGTGAGCCTGTTAGTTTATTTATTGTTAACGTTGTGTGGTTCATTTGATAGTTGTCCCGTTCCTGCAGCAAGGAATCTTGTTTTATTTGTTATACTTTATTTTATTCTTGCGAGCACGCAGCTGTTTTATATATTCATTTTAAATAGATTGGGGGAAATTGGTACTGTGTACTTTACAAATGTAATCTAGATTGTAACGAGACCATTCAATTGCTGACGTTGTTATCTACTTTGTATGTATCACAAAAAAAGAACAGATTTGCTGAACTGGTTAATTAACCTTACTATAAGAAACTGATAGATCCAAGTATTTTATATAAACTGCAATACTATAATTTGTGGTAACTAGTTGAATTAACTTCACTATAAGAAACTGATAGATTAAGAGTTTGTTTTATTGTATCATCTCTATATGTATCTACTAGACAATTGTTAGATGGTGAACTGAAAGTGGAATTGTCATATTGTTTACATTATTGTTAATGTGCTTGAGATTTTGAAAACAATTATTAATTAAAACTTGTAAAGATTATTTTTGGAGTATGATTGCCTGATTTTTCCTGGATAAAAGAGTTTGTGCGGGAACCAACCACTCGAGGTCCTTGTCCTCAATAAACACACGGTGGCGTAGTGAAAATAACATAAATTTCGCTATCTGTATATAAAGACCTGCTACACTTCAATACTACTGCCGCTACTCGGACACCACACACATAATCATTGTAAACACACCGCCATAGCACAGGCTGCCGACCAGCCATACCGCCGCCGTCACGAGAGCCTCCCGTTCCCTTACATCCTGCTTCCTATTCCGCTCCCCCTTGTCTTTAAAACCAGCCTTTGAAATGAGCCAGGTAAAGGGGAATCATCCTCTGATTGGCGCAGGGAAAGAAACGAAAGATAAGGGGACGTTCTAAAATGAAAGTAGCCTAATTAAAACAATAAAACAAAACACATAGCAGCGACCTGCTGCAATTGTTCTGCCGTGTGTGTAGCACGGAGTGCCCAGCTGACAAAACCAACACAAGCTTCTCGGTAGTTCGCCGTGATCGTATAGTGGTTAGTACTTTGCGTTGTGGCCGCAACAACCCCGGTTCGAATCCGGGTCACGGCAGGTGAAATCCTCACACGGCAGAGAAGCTTGTTTTTTTTTCACACACCATCTTCATGGCATGCACCTTTTGAAGAAGAAAATAGAATACAATAATTGCTTTGTCGTGTTAGTACAGGCATGATGCACACCAGCCTGCTGTCTATGAAATAATAATTACAGAAATAATCAATCTATAAACACCATAAAAATCTCCTACAAACACCAGTCGCTGTATTAACGCCTATCGAGTACAGGCAAGACGAGACCTGTCCCAGCAGCCAACATTACAGTGGCTTAATTAAATCTTTGAAGGTGATTTTGGGAACGGAGGCGTTGGTGGTATAGTGGTGAGCATAGCTGCCTTCCAAGCAGTTGACCCGGTTCGATTCCCGCCAACGCAAGTCTATTTTGAACTTTTTCTTTTAACATTGAATAAAGCGTAATACATTCCCCAACTAATTTGCCTTACTGGAGAATAGTCTTAAAAGCATAACTTTGAAAGTATCACTGTGAGTTATAATGATCTGTGAGGTGATATTAGTCACTACTTTAAGCCCCATCAAACGAATGTGTTCATTTGGAATCATGCATTGATAAGGCGTTGTCGGGAAAACTGCAAATATGGATGGAAGCGTGAGTTGAATGATTAATCACATTCTAAGGATTGATATGGTCCTGTTGTTAGTCCTGCCACCTAAAAATGGCGTTGCAGTTACATGCGCTGCAAAATCAAATATTTAAAATTAAACAACCATCTGATAAAACTTACTGCAGCCGGATTGTTTTAGACACACATGGGCACATGAAAAAAATCAAACATATGTTACCAAAATAGTCATTGCTGTATGATGTACAGCAACTGTAAAATGAATGGTTTTATAATCTGTTATGTGAGACTTCTGTTGAATTTTTAAGCATTTGATTCCCTGTGTACACAAAGATCCATGACAAAGAAATTCCTGATAACTGACGCTGAGACGTGAGAAATGACGATGTGCTAATATGGACACCGTAAGACTGGAGCTGGAACGTGGAGAGACTTTATAACTTCGTGTAGCACACCAGGAAGGATGTGTTTGACCGTGAGTGTATGTATTTCCAACACGAGGTATAGCGTGTTGAGGTTCCCCGGTCAGTGAGCCTGTTAGTTTATTTATTGTTAACGTTGTGTGGTTCATTTGATAGTTGTCCCGTTCCTGCAGCAAGGAATCTTGTTTTATTTGTTATACTTTATTTTATTCTTGCGAGCACGCAGCTGTTTTATATATTCATTTTAAATAGATTGGGGGAAATTGGTACTGTGTACTTTACAAATGTAATCTAGATTGTAACGAGACCATTCAATTGCTGACGTTGTTATCTACTTTGTATGTATCACAAAAAAGAACAGATTTGCTGAACTGGTTAATTAACCTTACTATAAGAAACTGATAGATCCAAGTATTTTATATAAACTGCAATACTATAATTTGTGGTAACTAGTTGAATTAACTTCACTATAAGAAACTGATAGATTAAGAGTTTGTTTTATTGTATCATCTCTATATGTATCTACTAGACAATTGTTAGATGGTGAACTGAAAGTGGAATTGTCATATTGTTTACATTATTGTTAATGTGCTTGAGATTTTGAAAACAATTATTAATTAAAACTTGTAAAGATTATTTTTGGAGTATGATTGCCTGATTTTTCCTGGATAAAAGAGTTTGTGCGGGAACCAACCACTCGAGGTCCTTGTCCTCAATAAACACACGGTGGCGTAGTGAAAAAATAACATAAATTTCGCTATCTGTATATAAAGACCTGCTACACTTCAATACTACTGCCGCTACTCGGACACCACACACATAATCATTGTAAACACACCGCCATAGCACAGGCTGCCGACCAGCCATACCGCCGCCGTCACGAGAGCCTCCCGTTCCCTTACATCCTGCTTCCTATTCCGCTCCCCCTTGTCTTTAAAACCAGCCTTTGAAATGAGCCAGGTAAAGGGGAATCATCCTCTGATTGGCGCAGGGAAAGAAACGAAAGATAAGGGGACGTTCTAAAAATGAAAGTAGCCTAATTAAAACAATAAAACAAAACACATAGCAGCGACCTGCTGCAATTGTTCTGCCGTGTGTGTAGCACGGAGTGCCCAGCTGACAAAACCAACACAAGCTTCTCGGTAGTTCGCCGTGATCGTATAGTGGTTAGTACTTTTGCGTTGTGGCCGCAACAACCCCGGTTCGATCCGGGTCACGGCAGGTGAAATCCTCACACGGCAGAGAAGCTTGTTCTTTTTTTTTTCACACACCATCTTCATGGCATGCACTTTTTTGAAAGAAAATAGAATACAATAATTGCTTCGTCGTGTTAGTACAGGCATGATGCACACCAGCCTGCTGTCTATGAAATAATAATTACAGAAATAATCAATCTATAAACACCATAAAAATCTCCTACAAACACCAGTCGCTGTATTAACGCCTATCGAGTACAGGCAAGACGAGACCTGTCCCAGCAGCCAACATTACAGTGGCTTAATTAAATCTTTGAAGGTGATTTTGGGAACGGAGGCGTTGGTGGTATAGTGGTGAGCATAGCTGCCTTCCAAGCAGTTGACCCGGGTTCGATTCCCGCCAACGCAAGTCTATTTTGAACTTTTTCTTTTAACATTGGAATAAAGCGTAATACATTCCCCAACTAATTTGCCTTACTGGAGAATAGTCTTAAAAGCATAACTTTGAAAGTATCACTGTGAGTTATAATGATCTGTGAGGTGATATTAGTCACTACTTTAAGCCCCATCAAACGAATGTGTTCATTTGGAATCATGCATTGATAAGGCGTTGTCGGGAAAACTGCAAATATGGATGGAAGCGTGAGTTGAATGATTAATCACATTCTAAGGATTGATATGGTCCTGTTGTTAGTCCTGCCACCTAAAAAATGGCGTTGCAGTTACATGCGCTGCAAAATCAAATATTTAAAATTAAACAACCATCTGATAAAACTTACTGCAGCCGGATTGTTTTAGACACACATGGGCACATGAAAAAAATCAAACATATGTTACCAAAATAGTCATTGCTGTATGATGTACAGCAACTGTAAAAATGGTTTTATAATCTGTTATGTGAGACTTCTGTTGAATTTTTAAGCATTTGATTCCCTGTGTACACAAAGATCCATGACAAAGAAATTCCTGATAACTGACGCTGAGACGTGAGAAATGACGATGTGCTAATATGGACACCGTAAGACTGGAGCTGGAACGTGGAGAGACTTTATAACTTCGTGTAGCACACCAGGAAGGATGTGTTTGACCGTGAGTGTATCATTTCCAACACGAGGTATAGCGTGTTGAGGTTCCCGGTCAGTGAGCCTGTTAGTTTATTTATTGTTAACGTTGTGTGGTTCATTTGATAGTTGTCCCGTTCCTGCAGCAAGGAATCTTGTTTTATTTGTTATACTTTATTTTATTCTTGCGAGCACGCAGCTGTTTTATATATTCATTTTAAATAGATTGGGGGAAATTGGTACTGTGTACTTTACAAATGTAATCTAGATTGTAACGAGACCATTCAATTGCTGACGTTGTTATCTACTTTGTATGTATCACAAAAAAAGAACAGATTTGCTGAACTGGTTAATTAACCTTACTATAAGAAACTGATAGATCCAAGTATTTTGATATAAACTGCAATACTATAATTTGTGGTAACTAGTTGAATTAACTTCACTATAAGAAACTGATAGATTAAGAGTTTGTTTTATTGTATCATCTCTATATGTATCTACTAGACAATTGTTAGATGGTGAACTGAAAGTGGAATTGTCATATTGTTTACATTATTGTTAATGTGCTTGAGATTTTGAAAACAATTATTAATTAAAACTTGTAAAGATTATTTTTGGAGTATGATTGCCTGATTTTTCCTGGATAAAAGAGTTTGTGCGGGAACCAACCACTCGAGGTCCTTGTCCTCAATAAACACACGGTGGCGTAGTGAAAATAACATAAATTTCGCTATCTGTATATAAAGACCTGCTACACTTCAATACTACTGCCGCTACTCGGACACCACACACATAATCATTGTAAACACACCGCCATAGCACAGGCTGCCGACCAGCCATACCGCCGCCGTCACGAGAGCCTTACATCCTGCTTCCTATTCCGCTCCCCCTTGTCTTTAAAACCAGCCTTTGAAATGAGCCAGGTAAAGGGGAATCATCCTCTGATTGGCGCAGGGAAAGAAACGAAAGATAAGGGGACGTTCTAAAAATGAAAGTAGCCTAATTAAAACAATAAAACAAAACACATAGCAGCGACCTGCTGCAATTGTTCTGCCGTGTGTGTAGCACGGAGTGCCCAGCTGACAAAACCAACACAAGCTTCTCGGTAGTTCGCCGTGATCGTATAGTGGTTAGTACTTTGCGTTGTGGCCGCAACAACCCCGGTTCGAATCCGGGTCACGGCAGGTGAAATCCTCACACGGCAGAGAAGCTTGTTCTTTTTTTTCACACACCATCTTCATGGCATGCACCTTTTTGAAAGAAAATAGAATACAATAATTGCTTCGTCATGAAATAATAATTACAGAAATAATCAATCTATAAACACCATAAAAATCTCCTACAAACACCAGTCGCTGTATTAACGCCTATCGAGTACAGGCAAGACGAGACCTGTCCCAGC
Organism: Huso huso; assembly: GCA_036884735.1. NCBI lineage: Eukaryota > Metazoa > Chordata > Actinopteri > Acipenseriformes > Acipenseridae > Huso > Huso huso. The sequence goes on along the minus strand of CM072681.1, from coordinate 26,261,887 downwards.
AGCCAACATTACAGTGGCTTAATTAAATCTTTGAAGGTGATTTTGGGAACGGAGGCGTTGGTGGTATAGTGGTGAGCATAGCTGCCTTCCAAGCAGTTGACCCGGGTTCGATTCCCGGCCAACGCAAGTCTATTTTGAACTTTTTTCTTTTAACATTGGAATAAAGCGTAATACATTCCCCAACTAATTTGCCTTACTGGAGAATAGTCTTAAAAGCATAACTTTGAAAGTATCACTGTGAGTTATAATGATCTGTGAGGTGATATTAGTCACTACTTTAAGCCCCATCAAACGAATGTGTTCATTTGGAATCATGCATTGATAAGGCGTTGTCGGGAAAACTGCAAATATGGATGGAAGCGTGAGTTGAATGATTAATCACATTCTAAGGATTGATATGGTCCTGTTGTTAGTCCTGCCACCTAAAAATGGCGTTGCAGTTACATGCGCTGCAAAATCAAATATTTAAAATTAAACAACCATCTGATAAAACTTACTGCAGCCGAATTGTTTTAGACACACATGGGCACATGAAAAAAAATCAAACATATGTTACCAAAATAGTCATTGCTGTATGATGTACAGCAACTGTAAAATGAATGGTTTTATAATCTGTTATGTGAGACTTCTGTTGAATTTTTAAGCATTTGATTCCCTGTGTACACAAAGATCCATGACAAAGAAATTCCTGATAACTGACGCTGAGACGTGAGAAATGACGATGTGCTAATATGGACACCGTAAGACTGGAGCTGGAACGTGGAGAGACTTTATAACTTCGTGTAGCACACCAGGAAGGATGTGTTTGACCGTGAGTGTATCATTTCCAACACGAGGTATAGCGTGTTGAGGTTCCCCGGTCAGTGAGCCTGTTAGTTTATTTATTGTTAACGTTGTGTGGTTCATTTGATAGTTGTCCCGTTCCTGCAGCAAGGAATCTTGTTTTATTTGTTATACTTTATTTTATTCTTGCGAGCACGCAGCTGTTTTATATATTCATTTTAAATAGATTGGGGGAAATTGGTACTGTGTACTTTACAAATGTAATCTAGATTGTAACGAGACCATTCAATTGCTGACGTTGTTATCTACTTTGTATGTATCACAAAAAGAACAGATTTGCTGAACTGGTTAATTAACCTTACTATAAGAAACTGATAGATCCAAGTATTTGATATAAACTGCAATACTATAATTTGTGGTAACTAGTTGAATTAACTTCACTATAAGAAACTGATAGATTAAGAGTTTGTTTTATTGTATCATCTCTATATGTATCTACTAGACAATTGTTAGATGGTGAACTGAAAGTGGAATTGTCATATTGTTTACATTATTGTTAATGTGCTTGAGATTTTGAAAACAATTATTAATTAACTTGTAAAGATTATTTTTGGAGTATGATTGCCTGATTTTTCCTGGATAAAAGAGTTTGTGCGGGAACCAACCACTCGAGGTCCTTGTCCTCAATAAACACACGGTGGCGTAGTGAAAATAACATAAATTTCGCTATCTGTATATAAAGACCTGCTACACTTCAATACTACTGCCGCTACTCGGACACCACACACATAATCATTGTAAAACACACCGCCATAGCACAGGCTGCCGACCGACCAGCCATACCGCCGTCGTCACGAGAGCCTCCCGTTCCTTACATCCTGCTTCCTATTCCGCTCCCCCTTGTCTTTAAAACCAGCCTTTGAAATGAGCCAGGTAAAGGGGAATCATCCTCTGATTGGCGCAGGGAAAGAAACGAAAGATAAGGGGACGTTCTAAAAATGAAAGTAGCCTAATTAAAACAATAAAACAAAACACATAGCAGCGACCTGCTGCAATTGTTCTGCCGTGTGTGTAGCACGGAGTGCCCAGCTGACAAAACCAACACAAGCTTCTCGGTAGTTCGCCGTGATCGTATAGTGGTTAGTACTTTGCGTTGTGGCCGCAACAACCCCGGTTCGAATCCGGGTCACGGCAGGTGAAATCCTCACACGGCAGAAGCTTGTTCTTTTTTTTCACACACCATCTTCATGGCATGCACCTTTTTGAAAGAAAATAGAATACAATAATTGCTTCGTCGTGTTAGTACAGGCATGATGCACACCAGCCTGCTGTCTATGAAATAATAATTACAGAAATAATCAATCTATAAACACCATAAAAATCTCCTACAAACACCAGTCGCTGTATTAACGCCTATCGAGTACAGGCAAGACGAGACCTGTCCCAGCAGCCAACATTACAGTGGCTTAATTAAATCTTTGAAGGTGATTTTGGGAACGGAGGCGTTGGTGGTATAGTGGTGAGCATAGCTGCCTTCCAAGCAGTTGACGCAAGTCTACTTTGAACTTTTTCTTTTAACATTGGAATAAAGCGTAATACATTCCCCAACTAATTTGCCTTACTGGAGAATAGTCTTAAAAGCATAACTTTGAAAGTATCACTGTGAGTTATAATGATCTGTGAGGTGATATTAGTCACTACTTTAAGCCCCATCAAACGAATGTGTTCATTTGGAATCATGCATTGATAAGGCGTTGTCGGGAAAACTGCAAATATGGATGGAAGCGTGAGTTGAATGATTAATCACATTCTAAGGATTGATATGGTCCTGTTGTTAGTCCTGCCACCTAAAAATGGCGTTGCAGTTACATGCGCTGCAAAATCAAATATTTAAAATTAAACAACCATCTGATAAAACTTACTGCAGCCGGATTGTTTTAGACACACATGGGCACATGAAAAAAAATCAAACATATGTTACCAAAATAGTCATTGCTGTATGATGTACAGCAACTGTAAAATGAATGGTTTTATAATCTGTTATGTGAGACTTCTGTTGAATTTTTAAGCATTTGATTCCCTGTGTACACAAAGATCCATGACAAAGAAATTCCTGATAACTGACGCTGAGACGTGAGAAATGACGATGTGCTAATATGGACACCGTAAGACTGGAGCTGGAACGTGGAGAGACTTTATAACTTCGTGTAGCACACCAGGAAGGATGTGTTTGACCGTGAGTGTATCATTTCCAACACGAGGTATAGCGTGTTGAGGTTCCCCGGTCAGTGAGCCTGTTAGTTTATTTATTGTTAACGTTGTGTGGTTCATTTGATAGTTGTCCCGTTCCTGCAGCAAGGAATCTTGTTTTATTTGTTATACTTTATTTTATTCTTGCGAGCACGCAGCTGTTTTATATATTCATTTTAAATAGATTGGGGGAAATTGGTACTGTGTACTTTACAAATGTAATCTAGATTGTAACGAGACCATTCAATTGCTGACGTTGTTATCTACTTTGTATGTATCACAAAAAGAACAGATTTGCTGAACTGGTTAATTAACCTTACTATAAGAAACTGATAGATCCAAGTATTTTATATAAACTGCAATACTATAATTTGTGGTAACTAGTTGAATTAACTTCACTATAAGAAACTGATAGATTAAGAGTTTGTTTTATTGTATCATCTCTATATGTATCTACTAGACAATTGTTAGATGGTGAACTGAAAGTGGAATTGTCATATTGTTTACATTATTGTTAATGTGCTTGAGATTTTGAAAACAATTATTAATTAAAACTTGTAAAGATTATTTTTGGAGTATGATTGCCTGATTTTTCCTGGATAAAAGAGTTTGTGCGGGAACCAACCACTCGAGGTCCTTGTCCTCAATAAACACACGGTGGCGTAGTGAAAATAACATAAATTTCGCTATCTGTATATAAAGACCTGCTACACTTCAATACTACTGCCGCTACTCGGACACCACACACATAATCATTGTAAACACACCGCCATAGCACAGGCTGCCGACCAGCCATACCGCCGCCGTCACGAGAGCCTCCCGTTCTTACATCCTGCTTCCTATTCCGCTCCCCCTTGTCTTTAAAACCAGCCTTTGAAATGAGCCAGGTAAAGGGGAATCATCCTCTGATTGGCGCAGGGAAAGAAACGAAAGATAAGGGGACGTTCTAAAAATGAAAGTAGCCTAATTAAAACAATAAAACAAAACACATAGCAGCGACCTGCTGCAATTGTTCTGCCGTGTGTGTAGCACGGAGTGCCCAGCTGACAAAACCAACACAAGCTTCTCGGTAGTTCGCCGTGATCGTATAGTGGTTAGTACTTTGCGTTGTGGTCGCAACAACCCCGGTTCGAATCCGGGTCACGGCAGGTGAAATCCTCACACGGCAGAGAAGCTTGTTCTTTTTTTTCACACACCATCTTCATGGCATGCACCTTTTTGAAAGAAAATAGAATACAATAATTGCTTCGTCGTGTTAGTACAGGCATGATGCACACCAGCCTGCTGTCTATGAAATAATAATTACAGAAATAATCAATCTATAAACACCATAAAATCTCCTACAAACACCAGTCGCTGTATTAACGCCTATCGAGTACAGGCAAGACGAGACCTGTCCCAGCAGCCAACATTACAGTGGCTTAATTAAATCTTTGAAGGTGATTTTGGGAACGGAGGCGTTGGTGGTATAGTGGTGAGCATAGCTGCCTTCCAAGCAGTTGACCCGGGTTCGATTCCCGGCCAACGCAAGTCTATTTTGAACTTTTTCTTTTAACATTGGAATAAAGCGTAATACATTCCCCAACTAATTTGCCTTACTGGAGAATAGTCTTAAAAGCATAACTTTGAAAGTATCACTGTGAGTTATAATGATCTGTGAGGTGATATTAGTCACTACTTTAAGCCCCATCAAACGAATGTGTTCATTTGGAATCATGCATTGATAAGGCGTTGTCGGGAAACTGCAAATATGGATGGAAGCGTGAGTTGAATGATTAATCACATTCTAAGGATTGATATGGTCCTGTTGTTAGTCCTGCCACCTAAAAATGGCGTTGCAGTTACATGCGCTGCAAAATCAAATATTTAAAATTAAACAACCATCTGATAAAACTTACTGCAGCCGGATTGTTTTAGACACACATGGGCACATGAAAAAAATCAAACATATGTTACCAAAATAGTCATTGCTGTATGATGTACAGCAACTGTAAAATGAATGGTTTTATAATCTGTTATGTGAGACTTCTGTTGAATTTTTAAGCATTTGATTCCCTGTGTACACAAAGATCCATGACAAAGAAATTCCTGATAACTGACGCTGAGACGTGAGAAATGACGATGTGCTAATATGGACACCGTAAGACTGGAGCTGGAACGTGGAGAGACTTTATAACTTCGTGTAGCACACCAGGAAGGATGTGTTTGACCGTGAGTGTATCATTTCCAACACGAGGTATAGCGTGTTGAGGTTCCCCGGTCAGTGAGCCTGTTAGTTTATTTATTGTTAACGTTGTGTGGTTCATTTGATAGTTGTCCCGTTCCTGCAGCAAGGAATCTTGTTTTATTTGTTATACTTTATTTTTTATTCTTGCGAGCACGCAGCTGTTTTATATATTCATTTTAAATAGATTGGGGAAATTGGTACTGTGTACTTTACAAATGTAATCTAGATTGTAACGAGACCATTCAATTGCTGACGTTGTTATCTACTTTGTATGTATCACAAAAAAGAACAGATTTGCTGAACTGGTTAATTAACCTTACTATAAGAAACTGATAGATCCAAGTATTTTATATAAACTGCAATACTATAATTTGTGGTAACTAGTTGAATTAACTTCACTATAAGAAACTGATAGATTAAGAGTTTGTTTTATTGTATCATCTCTATATGTATCTACTAGACAATTGTTAGATGGTGAACTGAAAGTGGAATTGTCATATTGTTTACATTATTGTTAATGTGCTTGAGATTTTGAAAACAATTATTAATTAAAACTTGTAAAGATTATTTTTGGAGTATGATTGCCTGATTTTTCCTGGATAAAAGAGTTTGTGCGGGAACCAACCACTCGAGGTCCTTGTCCTCAATAAACACACGGTGGCGTAGTGAAAATAACATAAATTTCGCTATCTGTATATAAAGACCTGCTACACTTCAATACTACTGCCGCTACTCGGACACCACACACATAATCATTGTAAACACACCGCCATAGCACAGGCTGCCGACCAGCCATACCGCCGCCGTCACGAGAGCCTCCCGTTCCCTTACATCCTGCTTCCTATTCCGCTCCCCCTTGTCTTTAAAACCAGCCTTTGAAATGAGCCAGGTAAAGGGGAATCATCCTCTGATTGGCGCAGGGAAAGAAACGAAAGATAAGGGGACGTTCTAAAAATGAAAGTAGCCTAATTAAAACAATAAAACAAAACACATAGCAGCGACCTGCTGCAATTGTTCTGCCGTGTGTGTAGCACGGAGTGCCCAGCTGACAAAACCAACACAAGCTTCTCGGTAGTTCGCCGTGATCGTATAGTGGTTAGTACTTTGCGTTGTGGCCGCAACAACCCCGGTTCGAATCCGGGTCACGGCAGGTGAAATCCTCACACGGCAGAGAAGCTTGTTCTTTTTTTTCACACACCATCTTCATGGCATGCACCTTTTTGAAAGAAAATAGAATACAATAATTGCTTCGTCGTGTTAGTACAGGCATGATGCACACCAGCCTGCTGTCTATGAAATAATAATTACAGAAATAATCAATCTATAAACACCATAAAATCTCCTACAAACACCAGTCGCTGTATTAACGCCTATCGAGTACAGGCAAGACGAGACCTGTCCCAGCAGCCAACATTACAGTGGCTTAATTAAATCTTTGAAGGTGATTTTTGGGAACGGAGGCGTTGGTGGTATAGTGGTGAGCATAGCTGCCTTCCAAGCAGTTGACCGGGTTCGATTCCCGCCAACGCAAGTCTATTTTGAACTTTTTCTTTTAACATTGGAATAAAGCGTAATACATTCCCCAACTAATTTGCCTTACTGGAGAATAGTCTTAAAAGCATAACTTTGAAAGTATCACTGTGAGTTATAATGATCTGTGAGGTGATATTAGTCACTACTTTAAGCCCCATCAAACGAATGTGTTCATTTGGAATCATGCATTGATAAGGCGTTGTCGGGAAAACTGCAAATATGGATGGAAGCGTGAGTTGAATGATTAATCACATTCTAAGGATTGATATGGTCCTGTTGTTAGTCCTGCCACCTAAAAATGGCGTTGCAGTTACATGCGCTGCAAAATCAAATATTTAAAATTAAACAACCATCTGATAAAACTTACTGCAGCCGGATTGTTTTAGACACACATGGGCACATGAAAAAAAATCAAACATATGTTACCAAAATAGTCATTGCTGTATGATGTACAGCAACTGTAAAATGAATGGTTTTATAATCTGTTATGTGAGACTTCTGTTGAATTTTTAAGCATTTGATTCCCTGTGTACACAAAGATCCATGACAAAGAAATTCCTGATAACTGACGCTGAGACGTGAGAATGACGATGTGCTAATATGGACACCGTAAGACTGGAGCTGGAACGTGGAGAGACTTTATAACTTCGTGTAGCACACCAGGAAGGATGTGTTTGACCGTGAGTGTATCATTTCCAACACGAGGTATAGCGTGTTGAGGTTCCCCGGTCAGTGAGCCTGTTAGTTTATTTATTGTTAACGTTGTGTGGTTCATTTGATAGTTGTCCCGTTCCTGCAGCAAGGAATCTTGTTTTATTTGTTATACTTTATTTTATTCTTGCGAGCACGCAGCTGTTTTATATATTCATTTTAAATAGATTGGGGGAAATTGGTACTGTGTACTTTACAAATGTAATCTAGATTGTAACGAGACCATTCAATTGCTGACGTTGTTATCTACTTTGTATGTATCACAAAAAAGAACAGATTTGCTGAACTGGTTAATTAACCTTACTATAAGAAACTGATAGATCCAAGTATTTTATATAAACTGCAATACTATAATTTGTGGTAACTAGTTGAATTAACTTCACTATAAGAAACTGATAGATTAAGAGTTTGTTTTATTGTATCATCTCTATATGTATCTACTAGACAATTGTTAGATGGTGAACTGAAAGTGGAATTGTCATATTGTTTACATTATTGTTAATGTGCTTGAGATTTTGAAAACAATTATTAATTAAAACTTGTAAAGATTATTTTTGGAGTATGATTGCCTGATTTTTCCTGGATAAAAGAGTTTGTGCGGGAACCAACCACTCGAGGTCCTTGTCCTCAATAAACACACGGTGGCGTAGTGAAAATAACATAAATTTCGCTATCTGTATATAAAGACCTGCTACACTTCAATACTACTGCCGCTACTCGGACACCACACACATAATCATTGTAAACACACCGCCATAGCACAGGCTGCCGACCAGCCATACCGCCGCCGTCACGAGAGCCTCCCGTTCCCTTACATCCTGCTTCCTATTCCGCTCCCCCTTGTCTTTAAAACCAGCCTTTGAAATGAGCCAGGTAAAGGGGAATCATCCTCTGATTGGCGCAGGGAAAGAAACGAAAGATAAGGGGACGTTCTAAAAATGAAAGTAGCCTAATTAAAACAATAAAACAAAACACATAGCAGCGACCTGCTGCAATTGTTCTGCCGTGTGTGTAGCACGGAGTGCCCAGCTGACAAAACCAACACAAGCTTCTCGGTAGTTCGCCGTGATCGTATAGTGGTTAGTACTTTGCGTTGTGGCCGCAACAACCCCGGTTCGAATCCGGGTCACGGCAGGTGAAATCCTCACACGGCAGAGAAGCTTGTTTTTTTTTTTTTCACACACCATCTTCATGGCATGCACCTTTTGAAAGAAAATAGAATACAATAATTGCTTCGTCGTGTTAGTACAGGCATGATGCACACCAGCCTGCTGTCTATGAAATAATAATTACAGAAATAATCAATCTATAAACACCATAAAAATCTCCTACAAACACCAGTCGCTGTATTAACGCCTATCGAGTACAGGCAAGACGAGACCTGTCCCAGCAGCCAACATTACAGTGGCTTAATTAAATCTTTGAAGGTGATTTTGGGAACGGAGGCGTTGGTGGTATAGTGGTGAGCATAGCTGCCTTCCAAGCAGTTGACCCGGGTTCGATTCCCGCCAACGCAAGTCTATTTTGAACTTTTTCTTTTAACATTGGAATAAAGCGTAATACATTCCCCAACTAATTTGCCTTACTGGAGAATAGTCTTAAAAGCATAACTTTGAAAGTATCACTGTGAGTTATAATGATCTGTGAGGTGATATTAGTCACTACTTTAAGCCCCATCAAACGAATGTGTTCATTTGGAATCATGCATTGATAAGGCGTTGTCGGAAAACTGCAAATATGGATGGAAGCGTGAGTTGAATGATTAATCACATTCTAAGGATTGATATGGTCCTGTTGTTAGTCCTGCCACCTAAAAATGGCGTTGCAGTTACATGCGCTGCAAAATCAAATATTTAAAATTAAACAACCATCTGATAAAACTTACTGCAGCCGGATTGTTTTAGACACACATGGGCACATGAAAAAAAAATCAAACATATGTTACCAAAATAGTCATTGCTGTATGATGTACAGCAACTGTAAAATGAATGGTTTTATAATCTGTTATGTGAGACTTCTGTTGAATTTTTAAGCATTTGATTCCCTGTGTACACAAAGATCCATGACAAAGAAATTCCTGATAACTGACGCTGAGGCGTGAGAAATGACGATGTGCTAATATGGACACCGTAAGACTGGAGCTGGAACGTGGAGAGACTTTATAACTTCGTGTAGCACACCAGGAAGGATGTGTTTGACCGTGAGTGTATCATTTCCAACACGAGGTATAGCGTGTTGAGGTTCCCCGGTCAGTGAGCCTGTTAGTTTATTTATTGTTAACGTTGTGTGGTTCATTTGATAGTTGTCCCGTTCCTGCAGCAAGGAATCTTGTTTTATTTGTTATACTTTATTTTATTCTTGCGAGCACGCAGCTGTTTTATATATTCATTTTAAATAGATTGGGGGAAATTGGTACTGTGTACTTTACAAATGTAATCTAGATTGTAACGAGACCATTCAATTGCTGACGTTGTTATCTACTTTGTATGTATCACAAAAAAGAACAGATTTGCTGAACTGGTTAATTAACCTTACTATAAGAAACTGATAGATCCAAGTATTTTATATAAACTGCAATACTATAATTTGTGGTAACTAGTTGAATTAACTTCACTATAAGAAACTGATAGATTAAGAGTTTGTTTTATTGTATCATCTCTATATGTATCTACTAGACAATTGTTAGATGGTGAACTGAAAGTGGAATTGTCATATTGTTTACATTATTGTTAATGTGCTTGAGATTTTGAAAACAATTATTAATTAAAACTTGTAAAGATTATTTTTGGAGTATGATTGCCTGATTTTTCCTGGATAAAAGAGTTTGTGCGGGAACCAACCACTCGAGGTCCTTGTCCTCAATAAACACACGGTGGCGTAGTGAAAATAACATAAATTTCGCTATCTGTATATAAAGAGCTGCTACACTTCAATACTACTGCCGCTACTCGGACACCACACACATAATCATTGTAAACACACCGCCATAGCACAGGCTGCCGACCAGCCATACCGCCGCCGTCACGAGAGCCTCCCGTTCCCTTACATCCTGCTTCCTATTCCGCTCCCCCTTGTCTTTAAAACCAGCCTTTGAAATGAGCCAGGTAAAGGGAATCATCCTCTGATTGGCGCAGGGAAAGAAACGAAAGATAAGGGGACGTTCTAAAAATGAAAGTAGCCTAATTAAAACAATAAAACAAAACACATAGCAGCGACCTGCTGCAATTGTTCTACCGTGTGTGTAGCACGGAGTGCCCAGCTGACAAAACCAACACAAGCTTCTCGGTAGTTCGCCGTGATCGTATAGTGGTTAGTACTTTGCGTTGTGGTCGCAACAACCCCGGTTCGAATCCGGGTCACGGCAGGTGAAATCCTCACACGGCAGAGAAGCTTGTTCTTTTTTTTCACACACCATCTTCATGGCATGCACCTTTTTGAAAGAAAATAGAATACAATAATTGCTTCGTCGTGTTAGTACAGGCATGATGCACACCAGCCTGCTGTCTATGAAATAATAATTACAGAAATAATCAATCTATAAACACCATAAAAATCTCCTACAAACACCAGTCGCTGTATTAACGCCTATCGAGTACAGGCAAGACGAGACCTGTCCCAGCAGCCAACATTACAGTGGCTTAATTAAATCTTTGAAGGTGATTTTGGGAACGGAGGCGTTGGTGGTATAGTGGTGAGCATAGCTGCCTTCCAAGCAGTTGACCCGGGTTCGATTCCCGGCCAACGCAAGTCTATTTTGAACTTTTTCTTTTAACATTGGAATAAAGCGTAATACATTCCCCAACTAATTTGCCTTACTGGAGAATAGTCTTAAAAGCATAACTTTGAAAGTATCACTGTGAGTTATAATGATCTGTGAGGTGATATTAGTCACTACTTTAAGCCCCATCAAACGAATGTGTTCATTTGGAATCATGCATTGATAAGGCGTTGTCGGGAAAACTGCAAATATGGATGGAAGCGTGAGTTGAATGATTAATCACATTCTAAGGATTGATATGGTCCTGTTGTTAGTCCTGCCACCTAAAAATGGCGTTGCAGTTACATGCGCTGCAAAATCAAATATTTAAAATTAAACAACCATCTGATAAAACTTACTGCAGCCGGATTGTTTTAGACACACATGGGCACATGAAAAAAAATCAAACATATGTTACCAAAATAGTCATTGCTGTATGATGTACAGCAACTGTAAAATGAATGGTTTTATAATCTGTTATGTGAGACTTCTGTTGAATTTTTAAGCATTTGATTCCCTGTGTACACAAAGATCCATGACAAAGAAATTCCTGATAACTGACGCTGAGACGTGAGAAATGACGATGTGCTAATATGGACACCGTAAGACTGGAGCTGGAACGTGGAGACTTTATAACTTCGTGTAGCACACCAGGAAGGATGTGTTTGACCGTGAGTGTATCATTTCCAACACGAGGTATAGCGTGTTGAGGTTCCCCGGTCAGTGAGCCTGTTAGTTTATTTATTGTTAACGTTGTGTGGTTCATTTGATAGTTGTCCCGTTCCTGCAGCAAGGAATCTTGTTTTATTTGTTATACTTTATTTTATTCTTGCGAGCACGCAGCTGTTTTATATATTCATTTTAAATAGATTGGGGGAAATTGGTACTGTGTACTTTACAAATGTAATCTAGATTGTAACGAGACCATTCAATTGCTGACGTTGTTATCTACTTTGTATGTATCACAAAAAGAACAGATTTGCTGAACTGGTTAATTAACCTTACTATAAGAAACTGATAGATCCAAGTATTTTATATAAACTGCAATACTATAATTTGTGGTAACTAGTTGAATTAACTTCACTATAAGAAACTGATAGATTAAGAGTTTGTTTTATTGTATCATCTCTATATGTATCTACTAGACAATTGTTAGATGGTGAACTGAAAGTGGAATTGTCATATTGTTTACATTATTGTTAATGTGCTTGAGATTTTGAAAACAATTATTAATTAAAACTTGTAAAGATTATTTTTGGAGTATGATTGCCTGATTTTTCCTGGATAAAAGAGTTTGTGCGGGAACCAACCACTCGAGGTCCTTGTCCTCAATAAACACACGGTGGCGTAGTGAAAATAACATAAATTTCGCTATCTGTATATAAAGACCTGCTACACTTCAATACTACTGCCGCTACTCGGACACCACACACATAATCATTGTAAACACACCGCCATAGCACAGGCTGCCGACCAGCCATACCGCCCGCCGTCACGAGCCTCCCGTTCCCTTACATCCTGCTTCCTATTCCGCTCCCCCTTGTCTTTAAAACCAGCCTTTGAAATGAGCCAGGTAAAGGGGAATCATCCTCTGATTGGCGCAGGGAAAGAAACGAAAGATAAGGGGACGTTCTAAAATGAAAGTAGCCTAATTAAAACAATAAAACAAAACACATAGCAGCGACCTGCTGCAATTGTTCTGCCGTGTGTGTAGCACGGGTGCCCAGCTGACAAAACCAACACAAGCTTCTCGGTAGTTCGCCGTGATCGTATAGTGGTTAGTACTTTGCGTTGTGGCCGCAACAACCCCGGTTCGAATCCGGGTCACGGCAGGTGAAATCCTCACACGGCAGAGAAGCTTGTTCTTTTTTTTTTTCACACACCATCTTCATGGCATGCACCTTTTTGAAAGAAAATAGAATACAATAATTGCTTCGTCGTGTTAGTACAGGCATGATGCACACCAGCCTGCTGTCTATGAAATAATAATTACAGAAATAATCAATCTATAAACACCATAAAAATCTCCTACAAACACCAGTCGCTGTATTAACGCCTATCGAGTACAGGCAAGACGAGACCTGTCCCAGCAGCCAACATTACAGTGGCTTAATTAAATCTTTGAAGGTGATTTTGGGAACGGAGGCGTTGGTGGTATAGTGGTGAGCATAGCTGCCTTCAAGCAGTTGACCGGGTTCGATTCCGCCAACGCAAGTCTATTTTGAACTTTTTCTTTTAACATTGGAATAAAGCGTAATACATTCCCCAACTAATTTGCCTTACTGGAGAATAGTCTTAAAAGCATAACTTTGAAAGTATCACTGTGAGTTATAATGATCTGTGAGGTGATATTAGTCACTACTTTAAGCCCCATCAAACGAATGTGTTCATTTGGAATCATGCATTGATAAGGCGTTGTCGGGAAAACTGCAAATATGGATGGAAGCGTGAGTTGAATGATTAATCACATTCTAAGGATTGATATGGTCCTGTTGTTAGTCCTGCCACCTAAAAAAATGGCGTTGCAGTTACATGCGCTGCAAAATCAAATATTTAAAATTAAACAACCATCTGATAAAACTTACTGCAGCCGGATTGTTTTAGACACACATGGGCACATGAAAAAAAATCAAACATATGTTACCAAAATAGTCATTGCTGTATGATGTACAGCAACTGTAAAATGAATGGTTTTATAATCTGTTATGTGAGACTTCTGTTGAATTTTTAAGCATTTGATTCCCTGTGTACACAAAGATCCATGACAAAGAAATTCCTGATAACTGACGCTGAGGCGTGAGAAATGACGATGTGCTAATATGGACACCGTAAGACTGGAGCTGGAACGTGGAGAGACTTTATAACTTCGTGTAGCACACCAGGAAGGATGTGTTTGACCGTGAGTGTATCATTTCCAACACGAGGTATAGCGTGTTGAGTTCCCCGGTCAGTGAGCCTGTTAGTTTATTTATTGTTAACGTTGTGTGGTTCATTTGATAGTTGTCCCGTTCCTGCAGCAAGGAATCTTGTTTTATTTGTTATACTTTATTTTATTCTTGCGAGCACGCAGCTGTTTTATATATTCATTTTAAATAGATTGGGGGAAATTGGTACTGTGTACTTTACAAATGTAATCTAGATTGTAACGAGACCATTCAATTGCTGACGTTGTTATCTACTTTGTATGTATCACAAAAAGAACAGATTTGCTGAACTGGTTAATTAACCTTACTATAAGAAACTGATAGATCCAAGTATTTTATATAAACTGCAATACTATAATTTGTGGTAACTAGTTGAATTAACTTCACTATAAGAAACTGATAGATTAAGAGTTTGTTTTATTGTATCATCTCTATATGTATCTACTAGACAATTGTTAGATGGTGAACTGAAAGTGGAATTGTCATATTGTTTACATTATTGTTAATGTGCTTGAGATTTTGAAAACAATTATTAATTAAAACTTGTAAAGATTATTTTTGGAGTATGATTGCCTGATTTTTCCTGGATAAAAGAGTTTGTGCGGGAACCAACCACTCGAGGTCCTTGTCCTCAATAAACACACGGTGGCGTAGTGAAAATAACATAAATTTCGCTATCTGTATATAAAGACCTGCTACACTTCAATACTACTGCCGCTACTCGGACACCACACACATAATCATTGTAAACACACCGCCATAGCACAGGCTGCCGACCAGCCATACCGCCGCCGTCACGAGAGCCTCCCGTTCCTTACATCCTGCTTCCTATTCCGCTCCCCCTTGTCTTTAAAACCAGCCTTTGAAATGAGCCAGGTAAAGGGGAATCATCCTCTGATTGGCGCAGGGAAAGAAACGAAAGATAAGGGGACGTTCTAAAAATGAAAGTAGCCTAATTAAAACAATAAAACAAAACACATAGCAGCGACCTGCTGCAATTGTTCTACCGTGTGTGTAGCACGGAGTGCCCAGCTGACAAAACCAACACAAGCTTCTCGGTAGTTCGCCGTGATCGTATAGTGGTTAGTACTTTGCGTTGTGGCGCAACAACCCCGGTTCGAATCCGGGTCACGGCAGGTGAAATCCTCACACGGCAGAGAAGCTTGTTGTTTTTTTTTTTCACACACCATCTTCATGGCATGCACCTTTTTGAAAGAAAATAGAATACAATAATTGCTTCGTCGTGTTAGTACAGGCATGATGCACACCAGCCTGCTGTCTATGAAATAATAATTACAGAAATAATCAATCTATAAACACCATAAAAATCTCCTACAAACACCAGTCGCTGTATTAACGCCTATCGAGTACAGGCAAGACGAGACCTGTCCCAGCAGCCAACATTACAGTGGCTTAATTAAATCTTTGAAGGTGATTTTGGGAACGGAGGCGTTGGTGGTATAGTGGTGAGCATAGCTGCCTTCAAGCAGTTGACCCGGGTTCGATTCCCGGCCAACGCAAGTCTATTTTGAACTTTTTCTTTTAACATTGGAATAAAGCGTAATACATTCCCCAACTAATTTGCCTTACTGGAGAATAGTCTTAAAAGCATAACTTTGAAAGTATCACTGTGAGTTATAATGATCTGTGAGGTGATATTAGTCACTACTTTAAGCCCCATCAAACGAATGTGTTCATTTGGAATCATGCATTGATAAGGCGTTGTCGGGAAAACTGCAAATATGGATGGGCGTGAGTTGAATGATTAATCACATTCTAAGGATTGATATGGTCCTGTTGTTAGTCCTGCCACCTAAAAATGGCGTTGCAGTTACATGCGCTGCAAAATCAAATATTTAAAATTAAACAACCATCTGATAAAACTTACTGCAGCCGGATTGTTTTAGACACACATGGGCACATGAAAAAAAAATCAAACATATGTTACCAAAATAGTCATTGCTGTATGATGTACAGCAACTGTAAAATGAATGGTTTTATAATCTGTTATGTGAGACTTCTGTTGAATTTTTAAGCATTTGATTCCCTGTGTACACAAAGATCCATGACAAAGAAATTCCTGATAACTGACGCTGAGGCGTGAGAAATGACGATGTGCTAATATGGACACCGTAAGACTGGAGCTGGAACGTGGAGAGACTTTATAACTTCGTGTAGCACACCAGGAAGGATGTGTTTGACCGTGAGTGTATCATTTCCAACACGAGGTATAGCGTGTTGAGGTTCCCGGTCAGTGAGCCTGTTAGTTTATTTATTGTTAACGTTGTGTGGTTCATTTGATAGTTGTCCCGTTCCTGCAGCAAGGAATCTTGTTTTATTTGTTATACTTTATTTTATTCTTTGCGAGCACGCAGCTGTTTTATATATTCATTTTAAATAGATTGGGGAAATTGGTACTGTGTACTTTACAAATGTAATCTAGATTGTGTGAGACCATTCAATTGCTGACGTTGTTATCTACTTTGTATGTATCACAAAAAGAACAGATTTGCTGAACTGGTTAATTAACCTTACTATAAGAAACTGATAGATCCAAGTATTTTATATAAACTGCAATACTATAATTTGTGGTAACTAGTTGAATTAACTTCACTATAAGAAACTGATAGATTAAGAGTTTGTTTTATTGTATCATCTCTATATGTATCTACTAGACAATTGTTAGATGGTGAACTGAAAGTGGAATTGTCATATTGTTTACATTATTGTTAATGTGCTTGAGATTTTGAAAACAATTATTAATTAAAACTTGTAAAGATTATTTTTGGAGTATGATTGCCTGATTTTTCCTGGATAAAAGAGTTTGTGCGGGAACCAACCACTCGAGGTCCTTGTCCTCAATAAACACACGGTGGCGTAGTGAAAATAACATAAATTTCGCTATCTGTATATAAAGACCTGCTACACTTCAATACTACTGCCGCTACTCGGACACCACACACATAATCATTGTAAACACACCGCCATAGCACAGGCTGCCGACCAGCCATACCGCCGCCGTCACGAGAGCCTCCCGTTCCTTACATCCTGCTTCCTATTCCGCTCCCCTTGTCTTTAAAACCAGCCTTTGAAATGAGCCAGGTAAAGGGAATCATCCTCTGATTGGCGCAGGGAAAGAAACGAAAGATAAGGGGACGTTCTAAAAATGAAAGTAGCCTAATTAAAACAATAAAACAAAACACATAGCAGCGACCTGCTGCAATTGTTCTACCCGTGTGTGTACGGAGTGCCCAGCTGACAAAACCAACACAAGCTTCTCGGTAGTTCGCCGTGATCGTATAGTGGTTAGTACTTTGCGTTGTGGCGCAACAACCCCGGTTCGAATCCGGGTCACGGCAGGTGAAATCCTCACACGGCAGAGAAGCTTGTTTTTTTTTTTTTCACACACCATCTTCATGGCATGCACCTTTTTGAAAGAAAATAGAATACAATAATTGCTTCGTCGTGTTAGTACAGGCATGATGCACACCAGCCTGCTGTCTATGAAATAATAATTACAGAAATAATCAATCTATAAACACCATAAAAATCTCCTACAAACACCAGTCGCTGTATTAACGCCTATCGAGTACAGGCAAGACGAGACCTGTCCCAGCAGCCAACATTACAGTGGCTTAATTAAATCTTTGAAGGTGATTTTGGGAACGGAGGCGTTGGTGGTATAGTGGTGAGCATAGCTGCCTTCCAAGCAGTTGACCCGGGTTCGATTCCGGCCAACGCAAGTCTATTTTGAACTTTTTCTTTTAACATTGGAATAAAGCGTAATACATTCCCCAACTAATTTGCCTTACTGGAGAATAGTCTTAAAAGCATAACTTTGAAAGTATCACTGTGAGTTATAATGATCTGTGAGGTGATATTAGTCACTACTTTAAGCCCCATCAAACGAATGTGTTCATTTGGAATCATGCATTGATAAGGCGTTGTCGGAAAACTGCAAATATGGATGGGCGTGAGTTGAATGATTAATCACATTCTAAGGATTGATATGGTCCTGTTGTTAGTCCTGCCACCTAAAAATGGCGTTGCAGTTACATGCGCTGCAAAATCAAATATTTAAAATTAAACAACCATCTGATAAAACTTACTGCAGCCGGATTGTTTTAGACACACATGGGCACATGAAAAAAAATCAAACATATGTTACCAAAATAGTCATTGCTGTATGATGTACAGCAACTGTAAAATGAATGGTTTTATAATCTGTTATGTGAGACTTCTGTTGAATTTTTAAGCATTTGATTCCCTGTGTACACAAAGATCCATGACAAAGAAATTCCTGATAACTGACGCTGAGGCGTGAGAAATGACGATGTGCTAATATGGACACCGTAAGACTGGAGCTGGAACGTGGAGAGACTTTATAACTTCGTGTAGCACACCAGGAAGGATGTGTTTGACCGTGAGTGTATCATTTCCAACACGAGGGTATAGCGTGTTGAGGTTCCCCGGTCAGTGAGCCTGTTAGTTTATTTATTGTTAACGTTGTGTGGTTCATTTGATAGTTGTCCCGTTCCTGCAGCAAGGAATCTTGTTTTATTTGTTATACTTTATTTTATTCTTGCGAGCACGCAGCTGTTTTATATATTCATTTTAAATAGATTGGGGGAAATTGGTACTGTGTACTTTACAAATGTAATCTAGATTGTAACGAGACCATTCAATTGCTGACGTTGTTATCTACTTTGTATGTATCACAAAAAGAACAGATTTGCTGAACTGGTTAATTAACCTTACTATAAGAAACTGATAGATCCAAGTATTTTATATAAACTGCAATACTATAATTTGTGGTAACTAGTTGAATTAACTTCACTATAAGAAACTGATAGATTAAGAGTTTGTTTTATTGTATCATCTCTATATGTATCTACTAGACAATTGTTAGATGGTGAACTGAAAGTGGAATTGTCATATTGTTTACATTATTGTTAATGTGCTTGAGATTTTGAAAACAATTATTAATTAAAACTTGTAAAGATTATTTTTGGAGTATGATTGCCTGATTTTTCCTGGATAAAAGAGTTTGTGCGGGAACCAACCACTCGAGGTCCTTGTCCTCAATAAACACACGGTGGCGTAGTGAAAATAACATAAATTTCGCTATCTGTATATAAAGACCTGCTACACTTCAATACTACTGCCGCTACTCGGACACCACACACATAATCATTGTAAACACACCGCCATAGCACAGGCTGCCGACCAGCCATACCGCCGCCGTCACGAGAGCCTCCCGTTCCCTTACATCCTGCTTCCTATTCCGCTCCCCCTTGTCTTTAAAACCAGCCTTTGAAATGAGCCAGGTAAAGGGGAATCATCCTCTGATTGGCGCAGGGAAAGAAACGAAAGATAAGGGACGTTCTAAAAATGAAAGTAGCCTAATTAAAACAATAAAACAAAACACATAGCAGCGACCTGCTGCAATTGTTCTACCGTGTGTGTAGCACGGGTGCCCAGCTGACAAAACCAACACAAGCTTCTCGGTAGTTCGCCGTGATCGTATAGTGGTTAGTACTTTGCGTTGTGGCGCAACAACCCCGGTTCGAATCCGGGTCACGGCAGGTGAAATCCTCACACGGCAGAGAAGCTTGTTCTTTTTTTTTTTCACACACCATCTTCATGGCATGCACCTTTTTGAAAGAAAATAGAATACAATAATTGCTTCGTCGTGTTAGTACAGGCATGATGCACACCAGCCTGCTGTGTCTATGAAATAATAATTACAGAAATAATCAATCTATAAACACCATAAAAATCTCCTACAAACACCAGTCGCTGTATTAACGCCTATCGAGTACAGGCAAGACGAGACCTGTCCCAGCAGCCAACATTACAGTGGCTTAATTAAATCTTTGAAGGTGATTTTGGGAACGGAGGCGTTGGTGGTATAGTGGTGAGCATAGCTGCCTTCCAAGCAGTTGACCCGGGTTCGATTCCGGCCAACGCAAGTCTATTTTGAACTTTTTCTTTTAACATTGGAATAAAGCGTAATACATTCCCCAACTAATTTGCCTTACTGGAGAATAGTCTTAAAAGCATAACTTTGAAAGTATCACTGTGAGTTATAATGATCTGTGAGGTGATATTAGTCACTACTTTAAGCCCCATCAAACGAATGTGTTCATTTGGAATCATGCATTGATAAGGCGTTGTCGGGAAAACTGCAAATATGGATGGGCGTGAGTTGAATGATTAATCACATTCTAAGGATTGATATGGTCCTGTTGTTAGTCCTGCCACCTAAAAATGGCGTTGCAGTTACATGCGCTGCAAAATCAAATATTTAAAATTAAACAACCATCTGATAAAACTTACTGCAGCCGGATTGTTTTAGACACACATGGGCACATGAAAAAAAATCAAACATATGTTACCAAAATAGTCATTGCTGTATGATGTACAGCAACTGTAAAATGAATGGTTTTATAATCTGTTATGTGAGACTTCTGTTGAATTTTTAAGCATTTGATTCCCTGTGTACACAAAGATCCATGACAAAGAAATTCCTGATAACTGACGCTGAGGCGTGAGAAATGACGATGTGCTAATATGGACACCGTAAGACTGGAGCTGGAACGTGGAGAGACTTTATAACTTCGTGTAGCACACCAGGAAGGATGTGTTTGACCGTGAGTGTATCATTTCCAACACGAGGTATAGCGTGTTGAGGTTCCCCGGTCAGTGAGCCTGTTAGTTTATTTATTGTTAACGTTGTGTGGTTCATTTGATAGTTGTCCCGTTCCTGCAGCAAGGAATCTTGTTTTATTTGTTATACTTTATTTTATTCTTGCGAGCACGCAGCTGTTTTATATATTCATTTTAAATAGATTGGGGGAAATTGGTACTGTGTACTTTACAAATGTAATCTAGATTGTGTGAGACCATTCAATTGCTGACGTTGTTATCTACTTTGTATGTATCACAAAAAGAACAGATTTGCTGAACTGGTTAATTAACCTTACTATAAGAAACTGATAGATCCAAGTATTTTATATAAACTGCAATACTATAATTTGTGGTAACTAGTTGAATTAACTTCACTATAAGAAACTGATAGATTAAGAGTTTGTTTTATTGTATCATCTCTATATGTATCTACTAGACAATTGTTAGATGGTGAACTGAAAGTGGAATTGTCATATTGTTTACATTATTGTTAATGTGCTTGAGATTTTGAAAACAATTATTAATTAAAACTTGTAAAGATTATTTTTGGAGTATGATTGCCTGATTTTTCCTGGATAAAAGAGTTTGTGCGGGAACCAACCACTCGAGGTCCTTGTCCTCAATAAACACACGGTGGCGTAGTGAAAATAACATAAATTTCGCTATCTGTATATAAAGACCTGCTACACTTCAATACTACTGCCGCTACTCGGACACCACACACATAATCATTGTAAACACACCGCCATAGCACAGGCTGCCGACCAGCCATACCGCCGCCGTCACGAGAGCCTCCCGTTCCCTTACATCCTGCTTCCTATTCCGCTCCCCCTTGTCTTTAAAACCAGCCTTTGAAATGAGCCAGGTAAAGGGGAATCATCCTCTGATTGGCGCAGGGAAAGAAACGAAAGATAAGGGGACGTTCTAAAAATGAAAGTAGCCTAATTAAAACAATAAAACAAAACACATAGCAGCGACCTGCTGCAATTGTTCTACCGTGTGTGTAGCACGGGTGCCAACTGACAAAACCAACACAAGCTTCTCGGTAGTTCGCCGTGATCGTATAGTGGTTAGTACTTTGCGTTGTGGCCGCAACAACCCCGGTTCGAATCCGGGTCACGGCAGGTGAAATCCTCACACGGCAGAGAAGCTTGTTCTTTTTTTTCACACACCATCTTCATGGCATGCACCTTTTGAAAGAAAATAGAATACAATAATTGCTTCGTCGTGTTAGTACAGGCATGATGCACACCAGCCTGCTGTCTATGAAATAATAATTACAGAAATAATCAATCTATAAACACCATAAAATCTCCTACAAACACCAGTCGCTGTATTAACGCCTATCGAGTACAGGCAAGACGAGACCTGTCCCAGCAGCCAACATTACAGTGGCTTAATTAAATCTTTGAAGGTGATTTTGGGAACGGAGGCGTTGGTGGTATAGTGGTGAGCATAGCTGCCTTCAAGCAGTTGACCGGGTTCGATTCGGCCAACGCAAGTCTATTTTGAACTTTTTCTTTTAACATTGGAATAAAGCGTAATACATTCCCCAACTAATTTGCCTTACTGGAGAATAGTCTTAAAAGCATAACTTTGAAAGTATCACTGTGAGTTATAATGATCTGTGAGGTGATATTAGTCACTACTTTAAGCCCCATCAAACGAATGTGTTCATTTGGAATCATGCATTGATAAGGCGTTGTCGGAAAACTGCAAATATGGATGGGCGTGAGTTGAATGATTAATCACATTCTAAGGATTGATATGGTCCTGTTGTTAGTCCTGCCACCTAAAAATGGCGTTGCAGTTACATGCGCTGCAAAATCAAATATTTAAAATTAAACAACCATCTGATAAAACTTACTGCAGCCGGATTGTTTTAGACACACATGGGCACATGAAAAAAAATCAAACATATGTTACCAAAATAGTCATTGCTGTATGATGTACAGCAACTGTAAAATGAATGGTTTTATAATCTGTTATGTGAGACTTCTGTTGAATTTTTAAGCATTTGATTCCCTGTGTACACAAAGATCCATGACAAAGAAATTCCTGATAACTGACGCTGAGGCGTGAGAAATGACGATGTGCTAATATGGACACCGTAAGACTGGAGCTGGAACGTGGAGAGACTTTATAACTTCGTGTAGCACACCAGGAAGGATGTGTTTGACCGTGAGTGTATCATTTCCAACACGAGGTATAGCGTGTTGAGGTTCCCGGTCAGTGAGCCTGTTAGTTTATTTATTGTTAACGTTGTGTGGTTCATTTGATAGTTGTCCCGTTCCTGCAGCAAGGAATCTTGTTTTATTTGTTATACTTTATTTTATTCTTGCGAGCACGCAGCTGTTTTATATATTCATTTTAAATAGATTGGGGGAAATTGGTACTGTGTACTTTACAAATGTAATCTAGATTGTAACGAGACCATTCAATTGCTGACGTTGTTATCTACTTTGTATGTATCACAAAAAGAACAGATTTGCTGAACTGGTTAATTAACCTTACTATAAGAAACTGATAGATCCAAGTATTTTATATAAACTGCAATACTATAATTTGTGGTAACTAGTTGAATTAACTTCACTATAAGAAACTGATAGATTAAGAGTTTGTTTTATTGTATCATCTCTATATGTATCTACTAGACAATTGTTAGATGGTGAACTGAAAGTGGAATTGTCATATTGTTTACATTATTGTTAATGTGCTTGAGATTTTGAAAACAATTATTAATTAAAACTTGTAAAGATTATTTTTGGAGTATGATTGCCTGATTTTTCCTGGATAAAAGAGTTTGTGCGGGAACCAACCACTCGAGGTCCTTGTCCTCAATAAACACACGGTGGCGTAGTGAAAATAACATAAATTTCGCTATCTGTATATAAAGACCTGCTACACTTCAATACTACTGCCGCTACTCGGACACCACACACATAATCATTGTAAACACACCGCCATAGCACAGGCTGCCGACCAGCCATACCGCCGCCGTCACGAGAGCCTCCCGTTCCTTACATCCTGCTTCCTATTCCGCTCCCCTTGTCTTTAAAACCAGCCTTTGAAATGAGCCAGGTAAAGGGGAATCATCCTCTGATTGGCGCAGGGAAGAAACGAAAGATAAGGGGACGTTCTAAAAATGAAAGTAGCCTAATTAAAACAATAAAACAAAACACATAGCAGCGACCTGCTGCAATTGTTCTACCGTGTGTGTAGCACGGGTGCCCAACTGACAAAACCAACACAAGCTTCTCGGTAGTTCGCCGTGATCGTATAGTGGTTAGTACTTTGCGTTGTGGTCGCAACAACCCCGGTTCGAATCCGGGTCACGGCAGGTGAAATCCTCACACGGCAGAGAAGCTTGTTCTTTTTTTTCACACACCATCTTCATGGCATGCACCTTTTTGAAAGAAAATAGAATACAATAATTGCTTCGTCGTGTTAGTACAGGCATGATGCACACCAGCCTGCTGTCTATGAAATAATAATTACAGAAATAATCAATCTATAAACACCATAAAAATCTCCTACAAACACCAGTCGCTGTATTAACGCCTATCGAGTACAGGCAAGACGAGACCTGTCCCAGCAGCCAACATTACAGTGGCTTAATTAAATCTTTGAAGGTGATTTTGGGAACGGAGGCGTTGGTGGTATAGTGGTGAGCATAGCTGCCTTCAAGCAGTTGACCCGGGTTCGATTCCGGCCAACGCAAGTCTATTTTGAACTTTTTCTTTTAACATTGGAATAAAAGCGTAATACATTCCCCAACTAATTTGCCTTACTGGAGAATAGTCTTAAAAGCATAACTTTGAAAGTATCACTGTGAGTTATAATGATCTGTGAGGTGATATTAGTCACTACTTTAAGCCCCATCAAACGAATGTGTTCATTTGGAATCATGCATTGATAAGGCGTTGTCGGGAAAACTGCAAATATGGATGGGGCGTGAGTTGAATGATTAATCACATTCTAAGGATTGATATGGTCCTGTTGTTAGTCCTGCCACCTAAAAATGGCGTTGCAGTTACATGCGCTGCAAAATCAAATATTTAAAATTAAACAACCATCTGATAAAACTTACTGCAGCGGATTGTTTTAGACACACATGGGCACATGAAAAAAAATCAAACATATGTTACCAAAATAGTCATTGCTGTATGATGTACAGCAACTGTAAAATGAATGGTTTTATAATCTGTTATGTGAGACTTCTGTTGAATTTTTAAGCATTTGATTCCCTGTGTACACAAAGATCCATGACAAAGAAATTCCTGATAACTGACGCTGAGGCGTGAGAAATGACGATGTGCTAATATGGACACCGTAAGACTGGAGCTGGAACGTGGAGAGACTTTATAACTTCGTGTAGCACACCAGGAAGGATGTGTTTGACCGTGAGTGTATCATTTCCAACACGAGGTATAGCGTGTTGAGGTTCCCCAGTCAGTGAGCCTGTTAGTTTATTTATTGTTAACGTTGTGTGGTTCATTTGATAGTTGTCCCGTTCCTGCAGCAAGGAATCTTGTTTTATTTGTTATACTTTATTTTATTCTTGCGAGCACGCAGCTGTTTTATATATTCATTTTAAATAGATTGGGGGAAATTGGTACTGTGTACTTTACAAATGTAATCTAGATTGTGTGAGACCATTCAATTGCTGACGTTGTTATCTACTTTGTATGTATCACAAAAAGAACAGATTTGCTGAACTGGTTAATTAACCTTACTATAAGAAACTGATAGATCCAAGTATTTGATATAAACTGCAATACTATAATTTGTGGTAACTAGTTGAATTAACTTCACTATAAGAAACTGATAGATTAAGAGTTTGTTTTATTGTATCATCTCTATATGTATCTACTAGACAATTGTTAGATGGTGAACTGAAAGTGGAATTGTCATATTGTTTACATTATTGTTAATGTGCTTGAGATTTTGAAAACAATTATTAATTAAAACTTGTAAAGATTATTTTTGGAGTATGATTGCCTGATTTTTCCTGGATAAAAGAGTTTGTGCGGGAACCAACCACTCGAGGTCCTTGGCGTAGTGAAAATAACATAAATTTCGCTATCTGTATATAAAGACCTGCTACACTTCAATACTACTGCCGCTACTCGGACACCACACACATAATCATTGTAAACACACCGCCATAGCACAGGCTGCCGACCAGCCATACCGCCGCCGTCACGAGAGCCTCCCGTTCCCTTACATCCTGCTTCCTATTCCGCTCCCCCTTGTCTTTAAAACCAGCCTTTGAAATGAGCCAGGTAAAGGGGAATCATCCTCTGATTGGCGCAGGGAAAGAAACGAAAGATAAGGGGACGTTCTAAAAATGAAAGTAGCCTAATTAAAACAATAAAACAAAACACATAGCAGCGACCTGCTGCAATTGTTCTACCGTGTGTGTAGCACGGGTGCCAACTGACAAAACCAACACAAGCTTCTCGGTAGTTCGCCGTGATCGTATAGTGGTTAGTACTTTGCGCGTTGTGGCGCAACAACCCCGGTTCGAATCCGGGTCACGGCAGGTGAAATCCTCTCACGGCAGAAGCTTGTTCTTTTTTTTCACACACCATCTTCATGGCATGCACCTTTTGAAAGAAAATAGAATACAATAATTGCTTCGTCGTGTTAGTACAGGCATGATGCACACCAGCCTGCTGTCTATGAAATAATAATTACAGAAATAATCAATCTATAAACACCATAAAAATCTCCTACAAACACCAGTCGCTGTATTAACGCCTATCGAGTACAGGCAAGACGAGACGTGTCCCAGCAGCCAACATTACAGTGGCTTAATTAAATCTTTGAAGGTGATTTTGTGAACGGAGGCGTTGGTGGTATAGTGGTGAGCATAGCTGCCTTTCAAGCAGTTGACCCGGGTTCGATTCTCGGCCAACGCAAGTTTATTTTGAACTTTTTCTTTTAACATTGGAATAAAGCGTAATACATTCCCCAACTAATTTGCCTTACTGGAGAATAGTCTTAAAAGCATAACTTTGAAAGTATCACTGTGAGTTATAATGATCTGTGAGGTGATATTAGTCACTACTTTAAGCCCCATCAAACGAATGTGTTCATTTGGAATCATGCATTGATAAGGCGTTGTCGGGAAAACTGCAAATATGGATGGGCGTGAGTTGAATGATTAATCACATTCTAAGGATTGATATGGTCCTGTTGTTAGTCCTGCCACCTAAAAATGGCGTTGCAGTTACATGCGCTGCAAAATCAAATATTTAAAATTAAACAACCATCTGATAAAACTTACTGCAGCCGGATTGTTTTAGACACACATGGGCACATGAAAAAAATCAAACATATGTTACCAAAATAGTCATTGCTGTATGATGTACAGCAACTGTAAAATGAATGGTTTTATAATCTGTTATGTGAGACTTCTGTTGAATTTTTAAGCATTTGATTCCCTGTGTACACAAAGATCCATGACAAAGAAATTCCTGATAACTGACGCTGAGGCGTGAGAAATGACGATGTGCTAATATGGACACCGTAAGACTGGAGCTGGAACGTGGAGAGACTTTATAACTTCGTGTAGCACACCAGGAAGGATGTGTTTGACCGTGAGTGTATCATTTCCAACACGAGGTATAGCGTGTTGAGGTTCCCCGGTCAGTGAGCCTGTTAGTTTATTTATTGTTAACGTTGTGTGGTTCATTTGATAGTTGTCCCGTT
This sequence comes from Huso huso, assembly GCA_036884735.1. Classification (NCBI taxonomy): domain Eukaryota; kingdom Metazoa; phylum Chordata; class Actinopteri; order Acipenseriformes; family Acipenseridae; genus Huso; species Huso huso. The sequence goes on along the minus strand of CM072681.1, from coordinate 26,234,295 downwards.
CCTGCAGCAAGGAATCTTGTTTTATTTGTTATACTTTATTTTATTCTTGCGAGCACGCAGCTGTTTTATATATTCATTTTAAATAGATTGGGGGAAATTGGTACTGTGTACTTTACAAATGTAATCTAGATTGTGTGAGACCATTCAATTGCTGACGTTGTTATCTACTTTGTATGTATCACAAAAGAACAGATTTGCTGAACTGGTTAATTAACCTTACTATAAGAAACTGATAGATCCAAGTATTTTATATAAACTGCAATACTATAATTTGTGGTAACTAGTTGAATTAACTTCACTATAAGAAACTGATAGATTAAGAGTTTGTTTTATTGTATCATCTCTATATGTATCTACTAGACAATTGTTAGATGGTGAACTGAAAGTGGAATTGTCATATTGTTTACATTATTGTTAATGTGCTTGAGATTTTGAAAACAATTATTAATTAAAACTTGTAAAGATTATTTTTGGAGTATGATTGCCTGATTTTTCCTGGATAAAAGAGTTTGTGCGGGAACCAACCACTCGAGGTCCTTGTCCTCAATAAACACACGGTGGCGTAGTGAAAATAACATAAATTTCGCTATCTGTATATAAAGACCTGCTACACTTCAATACTACTGCCGCTACTCGGACACCACACACATAATCATTGTAAACACACCGCCATAGCACAGGCTGCCGACCAGCCATACCGCCGCCGTCACGAGAGCCTCCCGTTCCTTACATCCTGCTTCCTATTCCGCTCCCCCTTGTCTTTAAAACCAGCCTTTGAAATGAGCCAGGTAAAGGGGAATCATCCTCTGATTGGCGCAGGGAAAGAAACGAAAGATAAGGGGACGTTCTAAAAATGAAAGTAGCCTAATTAAAACAATAAAACAAAACACATAGCAGCGACCTGCTGCAATTGTTCTACCCGTGTGTGTAGCACGGTGCCAGCTGACAAAACCAACACAAGCTTCTCGGTAGTTCGCCGTGATCGTATAGTGGTTAGTACTTTGCGTTGTGGCCGCAACAACCCCGGTTCGAATCCGGGTCACGGCAGGTGAAATCCTCACACGGCAGAGAAGCTTGTTGTTTTTTTTCACACACCATCTTCATGGCATGCACCTTTTTGAAAGAAAATAGAATACAATAATTGCTTCGTCGTGTTAGTACAGGCATGATGCACACCAGCCTGCTGTCTATGAAATAATAATTACAGAAATAATCAATCTATAAACACCATAAAATCTCCTACAAACACCAGTCGCTGTATTAACGCCTATCAGTACAGGCAAGGCGAGACCTGTCCCAGCAGCCAACATTACAGTGGCTTAATTAAATCTTTGAAGGTGATTTTGGGAACGGAGGCGTTGGTGGTATAGTGGTGAGCATAGCTGCCTTCAAGCAGTTGACCGGGTTCGATTCCCGGCCAACGCAAGTCTATTTCGAACTTTTTCTTTTAACATTGGAATAAAGCGTAATACATTCCCCAACTAATTTGCCTTACTGGAGAATAGTCTTAAAAGCATAACTTTGAAAGTATCACTGTGAGTTATAATGATCTGTGAGGTGATATTAGTCACTACTTTAAGCCCCATCAAACGAATGTGTTCATTTGGAATCATGCATTGATAAGGCGTTGTCGGGAAAACTGCAAATATGGATGGGCGTGAGTTGAATGATTAATCACATTCTAAGGATTGATATGGTCCTGTTGTTAGTCCTGCCACCTAAAAATGGCGTTGCAGTTACATGCGCTGCAAAATCAAATATTTAAAATTAAACAACCATCTGATAAAACTTACTGCAGCGGATTGTTTTAGACACACATGGGCACATGAAAAAAAATCAAACATATGTTACCAAAATAGTCATTGCTGTATGATGTACAGCAACTGTAAAATGAATGGTTTTATAATCTGTTATGTGAGACTTCTGTTGAATTTTTAAGCATTTGATTCCCTGTGTACACAAAGATCCATGACAAAGAAATTCCTGATAACTGACGCTGAGGCGTGAGAAATGACGATGTGCTAATATGGACACCGTAAGACTGGAGCTGGAACGTGGAGAGACTTTATAACTTCGTGTAGCACACCAGGAAGGATGTGTTTGACCGTGAGTGTATCATTTCCAACACGAGGTATAGCGTGTTGAGGTTCCCCGGTCAGTGAGCCTGTTAGTTTATTTATTGTTAACGTTGTGTGGTTCATTTGATAGTTGTCCCGTTCCTGCAGCAAGGAATCTTGTTTTATTTGTTATACTTTATTTTATTCTTGCGAGCACGCAGCTGTTTTATATATTCATTTTAAATAGATTGGGGGAAATTGGTACTGTGTACTTTACAAATGTAATCTAGATTGTGTGAGACCATTCAATTGCTGACGTTGTTATCTACTTTGTATGTATCACAAAAAGAACAGATTTGCTGAACTGGTTAATTAACCTTACTATAAGAAACTGATAGATCCAAGTATTTTATATAAACTGCAATACTATAATTTGTGGTAACTAGTTGAATTAACTTCACTATAAGAAACTGATAGATTAAGAGTTTGTTTTATTGTATCATCTCTATATGTATCTACTAGACAATTGTTAGATGGTGAACTGAAAGTGGAATTGTCATATTGTTTACATTATTGTTAATGTGCTTGAGATTTTGAAAACAATTATTAATTAAAACTTGTAAAGATTATTTTTGGAGTATGATTGCCTGATTTTTCCTGGATAAAAGAGTTTGTGCGGGAACCAACCACTCGAGGTCCTTGTCCTCAATAAACACACGGTGGCGTAGTGAAAATAACATAAATTTCGCTATCTGTATATAAAGACCTGCTACACTTCAATACTACTGCCGCTACTCGGACACCACACACATAATCATTGTAAACACACCGCCATAGCACAGGCTGCCGACCGACCAGCCATACCGCCGCCGTCACGAGAGCCTCCCGTTCCTTACATCCTGCTTCCTATTCCGCTCCCCCTTGTCTTTAAAACCAGCCTTTGAAATGAGCCAGGTAAAGGGGAATCATCCTCTGATTGGCGCAGGGAAAGAAACGAAAGATAAGGGGACGTTCTAAAAATGAAAGTAGCCTAATTAAAACAATAAAACAAAACACATAGCAGCGACCTGCTGCAATTGTTCTACCGTGTGTGTGCACGGGTGCCCAGCTGACAAAACCAACACAAGCTTCTCGGTAGTTCGCCGTGATCGTATAGTGGTTAGTACTTTGCGTTGTGGCCGCAACAACCCCGGTTCGAATCCGGGTCACGGCAGGTGAAATCCTCACCACGGCAGAGAAGCTTGTTCTTTTTTCACACACCATCTTCATGGCATGCACCTTTTTGAAAAAAATAGAATACAATAATTGCTTCGTCGTGTTAGTACAGGCATGATGCACACCAGCCTGCTGTCTATGAAATAATAATTACAGAAATAATCAATCTATAAACACCATAAAAATCTCCTACAAACACCAGTCGCTGTATTAACGCCTATCAGTACAGGCAAGGCGAGACCTGTCCCAGCAGCCAACATTACAGTGGCTTAATTAAATCTTTGAAGGTGATTTTGGGAACGGAGGCGTTGGTGGTATAGTGGTGAGCATAGCTGCCTTCAAGCAGTTGACCCGGGTTCGATTCGGCCAACGCAAGTCTATTTTGAACTTTTTCTTTTAACATTGGAATAAAGCGTAATACATTCCCCAACTAATTTGCCTTACTGGAGAATAGTCTTAAAAGCATAACTTTGAAAGTATCACTGTGAGTTATAATGATCTGTGAGGTGATATTAGTCACTACATTAAGCCCCATCAAACGAATGTGTTCATTTGGAATCATGCATTGATAAGGCGTTGTCGGGAAAACTGCAAATATGGATGGGCGTGAGTTGAATGATTAATCACATTCTAAGGATTGATATGGTCCTGTTGTTAGTCCTGCCACCTAAAAATGGCGTTGCAGTTACATGCGCTGCAAAATCAAATATTTAAAATTAAACAACCATCTGATAAAACTTACTGCAGCCGGATTGTTTTAGACACACATGGGCACATGAAAAAAATCAAACATATGTTACCAAAATAGTCATTGCTGTATGATGTACAGCAACTGTAAAATGAATGGTTTTATAATCTGTTATGTGAGACTTCTGTTGAATTTTTAAGCATTTGATTCCTGTGTACACAAAGATCCATGACAAAGAAATTCCTGATAACTGACGCTGAGGCGTGAGAAATGACGATGTGCTAATATGGACACCGTAAGACTGGAGCTGGAACGTGGAGAGACTTTATAACTTCGTGTAGCACACCAGGAAGGATGTGTTTGACCGTGTGTGTATCATTTCCAACACGAGGTATAGCGTGTTGAGGTTCCCCGGTCAGTGAGCCTGTTAGTTTATTTATTGTTAACGTTGTGTGGTTCATTTGATAGTTGTCCCGTTCCTGCAGCAAGGAATCTTGTTTTATTTGTTATACTTTATTTTATTCTTGCGAGCACGCAGCTGTTTTATATATTCATTTTAAATAGATTGGGGGAAATTGGTACTGTGTACTTTACAAATGTAATCTAGATTGTAACGAGACCATTCAATTGCTGACGTTGTTATCTACTTTGTATGTATCACAAAAAGAACAGATTTGCTGAACTGGTTAATTAACCTTACTATAAGAAACTGATAGATCCAAGTATTTTATATAAACTGCAATACTATAATTTGTGGTAACTAGTTGAATTAACTTCACTATAAGAAACTGATAGATTAAGAGTTTGTTTTATTGTATCATCTCTATATGTATCTACTAGACAATTGTTAGATGGTGAACTGAAAGTGGAATTGTCATATTGTTTACATTATTGTTAATGTGCTTGAGATTTTGAAAACAATTATTAATTAAAACTTGTAAAGATTATTTTTGGAGTATGATTGCCTGATTTTTCCTGGATAAAAGAGTTTGTGCGGGAACCAACCACTCGAGGTCCTTGTCCTCAATAAACACACGGTGGCGTAGTGAAAATAACATAAATTTCGCTATCTGTATATAAAGACCTGCTACACTTCAATACTACTGCCGCTACTCGGACACCACACACATAATCATTGTAAACACACCGCCATAGCACAGGCTGCCGACCAGCCATACCGCCGCCGTCACGAGAGCCTCCCGTTCCCTTACATCCTGCTTCCTATTCCGCTCCCCCTTGTCTTTAAAACCAGCCTTTGAAATGAGCCAGGTAAAGGGGAATCATCCTCTGATTGGCGCAGGGAAAGAAACGAAAGATAAGGGGACGTTCTAAAAATGAAAGTAGCCTAATTAAAACAATAAAACAAAACACATAGCAGCGACCTGCTGCAATTGTTCTGCCGTGTGTGTAGCACGGAGTGCCCAGCTGACAAAACCAACACAAGCTTCTCGGTAGTTCGCCGTGATCGTATAGTGGTTAGTACTTTGCGTTGTGGCCGCAACAACCCCGGTTCGAATCCGGGTCACGGCAGGTGAAATCCTCACGGCAGAGAAGCTTGTTCTTTTTTTTCACACACCATCTTCATGGCATGCACCTTTTTGAAAGAAAATAGAATACAATAATTGCTTCGTCGTGTTAGTACAGGCATGATGCACACCAGCCTGCTGTCTATGAAATAATAATTACAGAAATAATCAATCTATAAACACCATAAAAATCTCCTACAAACACCAGTCGCTGTATTAACGCCTATCGAGTACAGGCAAGACGAGACCTGTCCCAGCAGCCAACATTACAGTGGCTTAATTAAATCTTTGAAGGTGATTTTGGGAACGGGCGTTGGTGGTATAGTGGTGAGCATAGCTGCCTTCCCAAGCAGTTGACCGGGTTCGATTCGGCCAAGCGCAAGTCTATTTTGAACTTTTTCTTTTAACATTGGAATAAAGCGTAATACATTCCCCAACTAATTTGCCTTACTGGAGAATAGTCTTAAAAGCATAACTTTGAAAGTATCACTGTGAGTTATAATGATCTGTGAGGTGATATTAGTCACTACATTAAGCCCCATCAAACGAATGTGTTCATTTGGAATCATGCATTGATAAGGCGTTGTCGGGAAAACTGCAAATATGGATGGAAGCGTGAGTTGAATGATTAATCACATTCTAAGGATTGATATGGTCCTGTTGTTAGTCCTGCCACCTAAAAATGGCGTTGCAGTTACATGCGCTGCAAAATCAAATATTTAAAATTAAACAACCATCTGATAAAACTTACTGCAGCCGGATTGTTTTAGACACACATGGGCACATGAAAAAAATCAAACATATGTTACCAAAAAATAGTCATTGCTGTATGAGCATGATGTACAGCAACTGTAAAATGAATGGTTTTATAATCTGTTATGTGAGACTTCTGTTGAATTTTTAAGCATTTGATTTCCTGTGTACACAAAGATCCATGACAAAGAAATTCCTGATAACTGACGCTGAGGCGTGAGAAATGACGATGTGCTAATATGGACACCGTAAGACTGGAGCTGGAACGTGGGAGACTTTATAACTTCGTGTAGCACACCAGGAAGGATGTGTTTGACCGTGAGTGTATCATTTCCAACACGAGGTATAGCGTGTTGAGGTTCCCCGGTCAGTGAGCCTGTTAGTTTATTTATTGTTAACGTTGTGTGGTTCATTTGATAGTTGTCCCGTTCCTGCAGCAAGGAATCTTGTTTTATTTGTTATACTTTATTTTATTCTTGCGAGCACGCAGCTGTTTTATATATTCATTTTAAATAGATTGGGGGAAATTGGTACTGTGTACTTTACAAATGTAATCTAGATTGTAACGAGACCATTCAATTGCTGACGTTGTTATCTACTTTGTATGTATCACAAAAAGAACAGATTTGCTGAACTGGTTAATTAACCTTACTATAAGAAACTGATAGATCCAAGTATTTTATATAAACTGCAATACTATAATTTGTGGTAACTAGTTGAATTAACTTCACTATAAGAAACTGATAGATTAAGAGTTTGTTTTATTGTATCATCTCTATATGTATCTACTAGACAATTGTTAGATGGTGAACTGAAAGTGGAATTGTCATATTGTTTACATTATTGTTAATGTGCTTGAGATTTTGAAAACAATTATTAATTAAAACTTGTAAAGATTATTTTTGGAGTATGATTGCCTGATTTTTCCTGGATAAAAGAGTTTGTGCGGGAACCAACCACTCGAGGTCCTTGTCCTCAATAAACACACGGTGGCGTGGCGTGTGAAAAGTGAAATTTAAAAATAACATAAATTTCGCTATCTGTATATAAAGACCTGCTACACTTCAATACTACTGCCGCTACTCGGACACCACACATAATCATTGTAAACACACCGCCATAGCACAGGCTGCCGACCAGCCATACCGCCGCCGTCACGAGAGCCTCCGTTCCTTACATCCTGCTTCCTATTCCGCTCCCCTTGTCTTTAAAACCAGCCTTTGAAATGAGCCAGGTAAAGGGGAATCATCCTCTGATTGGCGCGGGGAAAGAAACGAAAGATAAGGGGACGTTCTAAAAATGAAAGTAGCCTAATTAAAACAATAAAACAAAACACATAGCAGCGACCTGCTGCAATTGTTCTACCGTGTGTGTAGCACGGAGTGCCCAACTGACAAAACCAACACAAGCTTCTCGGTAGTTCGCCGTGATCGTATAGTGGTTAGTACTTTGCGTTGTGGCCGCAACAACCCGGTTCGAATCCGGGTCACGGCAGGTGAAATCCTCACGGCAGAGAAGCTTGTTCTTTTTTTTCACACACCATCTTCATGGCATGCACCTTTTTGAAAGAAAATAGAATACAATAATTGCTTCGTCGTGTTAGTACAGGCATGATGCACACCAGCCTGCTGTCTATGAAATAATAATTACAGAAATAATCAATCTATAAACACCATAAAAATCTCCTACAAACACCAGTCGCTGTATTAACGCCTATCAGTACAGGCAAGACGAGACCTGTCCCAGCAGCCAACATTACAGTGGCTTAATTAAATCTTTGAAGGTGATTTTGGGAACGGAGGCGTTGGTGGTATAGTGGTGAGCATAGCTGCCTTCAAGCAGTTGACCGGGTTCGATTCGGCCAACGCAAGTCTATTTGAACTTTTTCTTTTAACATTGGAATAAAGCGTAATACATTCCCCAACTAATTTGCCTTACTGGAGAATAGTCTTAAAAGCATAACTTTGAAAGTATCACTGAGTTATAATGATCTGTGAGGTGATATTAGTCACTACATTAAGCCCCATCAAACGAATGTGTTCATTTGGAATCATGCATTGATAAGGCGTTGTCGGAAAACTGCAAATATGGATGGGGCGTGAGTTGAATGATTAATCACATTCTAAGGATTGATATGGTCCTGTTGTTAGTCCTGCCACCTAAAAATGGCGTTGCAGTTACATGCGCTGCAAAATCAAATATTTAAAATTAAACAACCATCTGATAAAACTTACTGCAGCCGGATTGTTTTAGACACACATGGGCACATGAAAAAAAATCAAACATATGTTACCAAAATAGTCATTGCTGTATGATGTACAGCAACTGTAAAATGAATGGTTTTATAATCTGTTATGTGAGACTTCTGTTGAATTTTTAAGCATTTGATTCCCTGTGTACACAAAGATCCATGACAAAGAAATTCCTGATAACTGACGCTGAGGACGTGAGAAATGACGATGTGCTAATATGGACACCGTAAGACTGGAGCTGGAACGTGGAGAGACTTTATAACTTCGTGTAGCACACCAGGAAGGATGTGTTTGACCGTGAGTGTATCATTTCCAACACGAGGTATAGCGTGTTGAGGTTCCCCGGTCAGTGAGCCTGTTAGTTTATTTATTGTTAACGTTTGTGTGGTTCATTTGATAGTTGTCCCGTTCCTGCAGCAAGGAATCTTGTTTTATTTGTTATACTTTATTTTATTCTTGCGAGCACGCAGCTGTTTTATATATTCATTTTAAATAGATTGGGGAAATTGGTACTGTGTACTTTACAAATGTAATCTAGATTGTGTGAGACCATTCAATTGCTGACGTTGTTATCTACTTTGTATGTATCACAAAAAGAACAGATTTGCTGAACTGGTTAATTAACCTTACTATAAGAAACTGATAGATCCAAGTATTTTATATAAACTGCAATACTATAATTTGTGGTAACTAGTTGAATTAACTTCACTATAAAGAAACTGATAGATTAAGAGTTTGTTTTATTGTATCATCTCTATATGTATCTACTAGACAATTGTTAGATGGTGAACTGAAAGTGGAATTGTCATATTGTTTACATTATTGTTAATGTGCTTGAGATTTTGAAAACAATTATTAATTAAAACTTGTAAAGATTATTTTTGGAGTATGATTGCCTGATTTTTCCTGGATAAAAAGAGTTTGTGCGGGGAACCAACCACTCGAGGTCCTTGTCCTCAATAAACACACGGTGGCGTAGTGAAAATAACATAAATTTCGCTATCTGTATATAAAGACCTGCTACACTTCAATACTACTGCCGCTACTCGGACACCACACACATAATCATTGTAAAACACACCGCCATAGCACAGGCTGCCGACCAGCCATACCGCCGCCGCCGTCCACGAGAGCCTCCCGTTCCTTACATCCTGCTTCCTATTCCGCTCCCCTTGTCTTTAAAACCAGCCTTTGAAATGAGCCAGGTAAAGGGAATCATATCCCTGATGATTGGCGCAGGGAAAGAAACGAAAGATAAGGGGACGTTCTAAAAAAAAGTAGCCTAATTAAAACAATAAAACAAAACACATAGCAGCGACCTGCTGCAATTGTTCTACCGTGTGTGTAGCACGGGTGCCAGCTGACAAAACCAACACAAGCTTCTCGGTAGTTCGCCGTGATCGTATAGTGGTTAGTACTTTGCGTTGTGGCCGCAACAACCCCGGTTCGAATCCGGGTCACGGCAGGTGAAATCCTCACACGGCAGAGAAGCTTGTTCTTTTTTTTCACACACCATCTTCATGGCATGCACCTTTTTGAAAGAAAATAGAATACAATAATTGCTTCGTCGTGTTAGTACAGGCATGATGCACACCAGCCTGCTGTCTATGAAATAATAATTACAGAAATAATCAATCTATAAACACCATAAAAATCTCCTACAAACACCAGTCGCTGTATTAACGCCTATCGAGTACAGGCAAGACGAGACCTGTCCCAGCAGCCAACATTACAGTGGCTTAATTAAATCTTTGAAGGTGATTTTGGGAACGGAGGCGTTGGTGGTATAGTGGTGAGCATAGCTGCCTTCAAGCAGTTGACCGGGTTCGATTCCCGGCAACGCAAGTCTATTTTGAACTTTTTCTTTTAACATTGGAATAAAGCGTAATACATTCCCCAACTAATTTGCCTTACTGGAGAATAGTCTTAAAAGCATAACTTTGAAAGTATCACTGTGAGTTATAATGATCTGTGAGGTGATATTAGTCACTACATTAAGCCCCATCAAACGAATGTGTTCATTTGGAATCATGCATTGATAAGGCGTTGTCGGAAAACTGCAAATATGGATGGGCGTGAGTTGAATGATTAATCACATTCTAAGGATTGATATGGTCCTGTTGTTAGTCCTGCCACCTAAAAATGGCGTTGCAGTTACATGCGCTGCAAAATCAAATATTTAAAATTAAACAACCATCTGATAAAACTTACTGCAGCCGGATTGTTTTAGACACACATGGGCACATGAAAAAAAATCAAACATATGTTACCAAAATAGTCATTGCTGTATGATGTACAGCAACTGTAAAATGAATGGTTTTATAATCTGTTATGTGAGACTTCTGTTGAATTTTTAAGCATTTGATTCCCTGTGTACACAAAGATCCATGACAAAGAAATTCCTGATAACTGACGCTGAGGCGTGAGAAATGACGATGTGCTAATATGGACACCGTAAGACTGGAGCTGGAACGTGGAGACTTTATAACTTCGTGTAGCACACCAGGAAGGATGTGTTTGACCGTGAGTGTATCATTTCCAACACGAGGTATAGCGTGTTGAGGTTCCCAGTCAGTGAGCCTGTTAGTTTATTTATTGTTAACGTTGTGTGGTTCATTTGATAGTTGTCCCGTTCCTGCAGCAAGGAATCTTGTTTTATTTGTTATACTTTATTTTATTCTTGCGAGCACGCAGCTGTTTTATATATTCATTTTAAATAGATTGGGGGAAATTGGTACTGTGTACTTTACAAATGTAATCTAGATTGTAACGAGACCATTCAATTGCTGACGTTGTTATCTACTTTGTATGTATCACAAAAAGAACAGATTTGCTGAACTGGTTAATTAACCTTACTATAAAAACTGATAGATCCAAGTATTTTATATAAACTGCAATACTATAATTTGTGGTAACTAGTTGAATTAACTTCACTATAAGAAACTGATAGATTAAGAGTTTGTTTTATTGTATCATCTCTATATGTATCTACTAGACAATTGTTAGATGGTGAACTGAAAGTGGAATTGTCATATTGTTTACATTATTGTTAATGTGCTTGAGATTTTGAAAACAATTATTAATTAAAACTTGTAAAGATTATTTTTGGAGTATGATTGCCTGATTTTTCCTGGATAAAAGAGTTTGTGCGGGAACCAACCACTCGAGGTCCTTGTCCTCAATAAACACACGGTGGCGTAGTGAAAATAACATAAATTTCGCTATCTGTATATAAAGACCTGCTACACTTCAATACTACTGCCGCTACTCGGACACCACACACATAATCATTGTAAACACACCGCCATAGCACAGGCTGCCGACCAGCCATACCGCCGCCGTCACGAGAGCCTCCGTTCCCTTACATCCTGCTTCCTATTCCGCTCCCCCTTGTCTTTAAAACCAGCCTTTGAAATGAGCCAGGTAAAGGGAATCATCCTCTGATTGGCGCAGGGAAAGAAACGAAAGATAAGGGGACGTTCTAAAAATGAAAGTAGCCTAATTAAAACAATAAAACAAAACACATAGCAGCGACCTGCTGCAATTGTTCTACCGTGTGTGTAGCACGGGTGCCCAGCTGACAAAACCAACACAAGCTTCTCGGTAGTTCGCCGTGATCGTATAGTGGTTAGTACTTTGCGTTGTGGCGCAACAACCCGGTTCGAATCCGGGTCACGGCAGGTGAAATCCTCACACGGCAGAGAAGCTTGTTCTTTTTTTTTCACACACCATCTTCATGGCATGCACCTTTTTGAAAGAAAATAGAATACAATAATTGCTTCGTCGTGTTAGTACAGGCATGATGCACACCAGCCTGCTGTCTATGAAATAATAATTACAGAAATAATCAATCTATAAACACCATAAAAATCTCCTACAAACACCAGTCGCTGTATTAACGCCTATCGAGTACAGGCAAGACGAGACCTGTCCCAGCAGCCAACATTACAGTGGCTTAATTAAATCTTTGAAGGTGATTTTGGGAACGGAGGCGTTGGTGGTATAGTGGTGAGCATAGCTGCCTTCAAGCAGTTGACCGGGTTCGATTCGGCCAGCGCAAGTCTATTTTGAACTTTTCTTTTAACATTGGAATAAAGCGTAATACATTCCCCAACTAATTTGCCTTACTGGAGAATAGTCTTAAAAGCATAACTTTGAAAGTATCACTGTGAGTTATAATGATCTGTGAGGTGATATTAGTCACTACATTAAGCCCCATCAAACGAATGTGTTCATTTGGAATCATGCATTGATAAGGCGTTGTCGGAAAACTGCAAATATGGATGGGCGTGAGTTGAATGATTAATCACATTCTAAGGATTGATATGGTCCTGTTGTTAGTCCTGCCACCTAAAATGGCGTTGCAGTTACATGCGCTGCAAAATCAAATATTTAAAATTAAACAACCATCTGATAAAACTTACTGCAGCCGGATTGTTTTAGACACACATGGGCACATGAAAAAAATCAAACATATGTTACCAAAATAGTCATTGCTGTATGATGTACAGCAACTGTAAAATGAATGGTTTTATAATCTGTTATGTGAGACTTCTGTTGAATTTTTAAGCATTTGATTCCCTGTGTACACAAAGATCCATGACAAAGAAATTCCTGATAACTGACGCTGAGGCGTGAGAAATGACGATGTGCTAATATGGACACCGTAAGACTGGAGCTGGAACGTGGAGAGACTTTATAACTTCGTGTAGCACCAGGAAGGATGTGTTTGACCGTGAGTGTATCATTTCCAACACGAGGTATAGCGTGTTGAGGTTCCCGGTCAGTGAGCCTGTTAGTTTATTTATTGTTAACGTTGTGTGGTTCATTTGATAGTTGTCCCGTTCCTGCAGCAAGGAATCTTGTTTTATTTGTTATACTTTATTTTATTCTTGCGAGCACGCAGCTGTTTTATATATTCATTTTAAATAGATTGGGGGAAATTGGTACTGTGTACTTTACAAATGTAATCTAGATTGTGTGAGACCATTCAATTGCTGACGTTGTTATCTACTTTGTATGTATCACAAAAAGAACAGATTTGCTGAACTGGTTAATTAACCTTACTATAAGAAACTGATAGATCCAAGTATTTTATATAAACTGCAATACTATAATTTGTGGTAACTAGTTGAATTAACTTCACTATAAGAAACTGATAGATTAAGAGTTTGTTTTATTGTATCATCTCTATATGTATCTACTAGACAATTGTTAGATGGTGAACTGAAAGTGGAATTGTCATATTGTTTACATTATTGTTAATGTGCTTGAGATTTTGAAAACAATTATTAATTAAAACTTGTAAAGATTATTTTTGGAGTATGATTGCCTGATTTTTCCTGGATAAAAGAGTTTGTGCGGGAACCAACCACTCGAGGTCCTTGTCCTCAATAAACACACGGTGGCGTAGTGAAAATAACATAAATTTCGCTATCTGTATATAAAGACCTGCTACACTTCAATACTACTGCCGCTACTCGGACACCACACACATAATCATTGTAAACACACCGCCATAGCACAGGCTGCCGACCAGCCATACCGCCGCCGTCACGAGAGCCTCCCGTTCCTTACATCCTGCTTCCTATTCCGCTCCCCCTTGTCTTTAAAACCAGCCTTTGAAATGAGCCAGGTAAAGGGGAATCATCCTCTGATTGGCGCAGGGAAAGAAACGAAAGATAAGGGGACGTTCTAAAAATGAAAGTAGCCTAATTAAAACAATAAAACAAAACACATAGCAGCGACCTGCTGCAATTGTTCTGCCGTGTGTGTAGCACGGAGTGCCAGCTGACAAAACCAACACAAGCTTCTCGGTAGTTCGCCGTGATCGTATAGTGGTTAGTACTTTGCGTTGTGGCCGCAACAACCCCGGTTCGAATCCGGGTCACGGCAGGTGAAATCCTCACACGGCAGAGAAGCTTGTTCTTTTTTTCACACACCATCTTCATGGCATGCACCTTTTTGAAAGAAAATAGAATACAATAATTGCTTCGTCGTGTTAGTACAGGCATGATGCACACCAGCCTGCTGTCTATGAAATAATAATTACAGAAATAATCAATCTATAAACACCATAAAAATCTCCTACAAACACCAGTCGCTGTATTAACGCCTATCGAGTACAGGCAAGACGAGACCTGTCCCAGCAGCCAACATTACAGTGGCTTAATTAAATCTTTGAAGGTGATTTTTGGGAACGGAGGCGTTGGTGGTATAGTGGTGAGCATAGCTGCCTTCAAGCAGTTGACCCGGGTTCGATTCCCGGCCAACGCAAGTCTATTTTGAACTTTTTCTTTTAACATTGGAATAAAGCGTAATACATTCCCCAACTAATTTGCCTTACTGGAGAATAGTCTTAAAAGCATAACTTTGAAAGTATCACTGTGAGTTATAATGATCTGTGAGGTGATATTAGTCACTACATTAAGCCCCATCAAACGAATGTGTTCATTTGGAATCATGCATTGATAATGCGTTGTCGGGAAAACTGCAAATATGGATGGGCGTGAGTTGAATGATTAATCACATTCTAAGGATTGATATGGTCCTGTTGTTAGTCCTGCCACCTAAAAATGGCGTTGCAGTTACATGCGCTGCAAAATCAAATATTTAAAATTAAACAACCATCTGATAAAACTTACTGCAGCCGGATTGTTTTAGACACACATGGGCACATGAAAAAAATCAAACATATGTTACCAAAATAGTCATTGCTGTATGATGTACAGCAACTGTAAAATGAATGGTTTTATAATCTGTTATGTGAGACTTCTGTTGAATTTTTAAGCATTTGATTCCTGTGTACACAAAGATCCATGACAAAGAAATTCCTGATAACTGACGCTGAGGCGTGAGAAATGACGATGTGCTAATATGGACACCGTAAGACTGGAGCTGGAACGTGGAGAGACTTTATAACTTCGTGTAGCACACCAGGAAGGATGTGTTTGACCGTGAGTGTATCATTTCCAACACGAGGTATAGCGTGTTGAGGTTCCCCGGTCAGTGAGCCTGTTAGTTTATTTATTGTTAACGTTGTGTGGTTCATTTGATAGTTGTCCCGTTCCTGCAGCAAGGAATCTTGTTTTATTTGTTATACTTTATTTTATTCTT
Organism: Huso huso; assembly: GCA_036884735.1. Classification (NCBI taxonomy): domain Eukaryota; kingdom Metazoa; phylum Chordata; class Actinopteri; order Acipenseriformes; family Acipenseridae; genus Huso; species Huso huso. The sequence goes on along the minus strand of CM072681.1, from coordinate 26,218,688 downwards.
GCGAGCACGCAGCTGTTTTATATATTCATTTTAAATAGATTGGGGGAAATTGGTACTGTGTACTTTACAAATGTAATCTAGATTGTGTGAGACCATTCAATTGCTGACGTTGTTATCTACTTTGTATGTATCACAAAAAGAACAGATTTGCTGAACTGGTTAATTAACCTTACTATAAGAAACTGATAGATCCAAGTATTTTATATAAACTGCAATACTATAATTTGTGGTAACTAGTTGAATTAACTTCACTATAAGAAACTGATAGATTAAGAGTTTGTTTTATTGTATCATCTCTATATGTATCTACTAGACAATTGTTAGATGGTGAACTGAAAGTGGAATTGTCATATTGTTTACATTATTGTTAATGTGCTTGAGATTTTGAAAACAATTATTAATTAAAACTTGTAAAGATTATTTTTGGAGTATGATTGCCTGATTTTTCCTGGATAAAAGAGTTTGTGCGGGAACCAACCACTCGAGGTCCTTGTCCTCAATAAACACACGGTGGCGTAGTGAAAATAACATAAATTTCGCTATCTGTATATAAAGACCTGCTACACTTCAATACTACTGCCGCTACTCGGACACCACACACATAATCATTGTAAACACACCGCCATAGCACAGGCTGCCGACCAGCCATACCGCCGCCGTCACGAGCCTCCCGTTCCCTTACATCCTGCTTCCTATTCCGCTCCCCCTTGTCTTTAAAACCAGCCTTTGAAATGAGCCAGGTAAAGGGGAATCATCCTCTGATTGGCGCAGGGAAAGAAACGAAAGATAAGGGGACGTTCTAAAAATGAAAGTAGCCTAATTAAAACAATAAAACAAAACACATAGCAGCGACCTGCTGCAATTGTTCTACCGTGTGTGTAGCACGGGTGCCCAGCTGACAAAACCAACACAAGCTTCTCGGTAGTTCGCCGTGATCGTATAGTGGTTAGTACTTTGCGTTGTGGCGCAACAACCCCGGTTCGAATCCGGGTCACGGCAGGTGAAATCCTCACACGGCAGAGCTTGTTTTTTTTTTCACACACCATCTTCATGGCATGCACCTTTTGAAAGAAAATAGAATACAATAATTGCTTCGTCGTGTTAGTACAGGCATGATGCACACCAGCCTGCTGTCTATGAAATAATAATTACAGAAATAATCAATCTATAAACACCATAAAAATCTCCTACAAACACCAGTCGCTGTATTAACGCCCTATCGAGTACAGGCAAGACGAGACCTGTCCCAGCAGCCAACATTACAGTGGCTTAATTAAATCTTTGAAGGTGATTTTGGGAACGGAGGCGTTGGTGGTATAGTGGTGAGCATAGCTGCCTTCCAAGCAGTTGACCCGGGTTCGATTCCGGCCAACGCAAGTCTATTTTGAACTTTTCTTTTAACATTGGAATAAAGCGTAATACATTCCCCAACTAATTTGCCTTACTGGAGAATAGTCTTAAAAGCATAACTTTGAAAGTATCACTGTGAGTTATAATGATCTGTGAGGTGATATTAGTCACTACTTTAAGCCCCATCAAACGAATGTGTTCATTTGGAATCATGCATTGATAATGCGTTGTCGGAAAACTGCAAATATGGATGGGCGTGAGTTGAATGATTAATCACATTCTAAGGATTGATATGGTCCTGTTGTTAGTCCTGCCACCTAAAAATGGCGTTGCAGTTACATGCGCTGCAAAATCAAATATTTAAAATTAAACAACCATCTGATAAAACTTACTGCAGCCGGATTGTTTTAGACACACATGGGCACATGAAAAAAATCAAACATATGTTACCAAAATAGTCATTGCTGTATGATGTACAGCAACTGTAAAATGAATGGTTTTATAATCTGTTATGTGAGACTTCTGTTGAATTTTTAAGCATTTGATTCCTGTGTACACAAAGATCCATGACAAAGAAATTCCTGATAACTGACGCTGAGGCGTGAGAAATGACGATGTGCTAATATGGACACCGTAAGACTGGAGCTGGAACGTGGAGAGACTTTATAACTTCGTGTAGCACACCAGGAAGGATGTGTTTGACCGTGAGTGTATCATTTCCAACACGAGGTATAGCGTGTTGAGGTTCCCCGGTCAGTGAGCCTGTTAGTTTATTTATTGTTAACGTTGTGTGGTTCATTTGATAGTTGTCCCGTTCCTGCAGCAAGGAATCTTGTTTTATTTGTTATACTTTATTTTATTCTTGCGAGCACGCAGCTGTTTTATATATTCATTTTAAATAGATTGGGGGAAATTGGTACTGTGTACTTTACAAATGTAATCTAGATTGTAACGAGACCATTCAATTGCTGACGTTGTTATCTACTTTGTATGTATCACAAAAAGAACAGATTTGCTGAACTGGTTAATTAACCTTACTATAAGAAACTGATAGATCCAAGTATTTTATATAAACTGCAATACTATAATTTGTGGTAACTAGTTGAATTAACTTCACTATAAGAAACTGATAGATTAAGAGTTTGTTTTATTGTATCATCTCTATATGTATCTACTAGACAATTGTTAGATGGTGAACTGAAAGTGGAATTGTCATATTGTTTACATTATTGTTAATGTGCTTGAGATTTTGAAAACAATTATTAATTAAAACTTGTAAAGATTATTTTTGGAGTATGATTGCCTGATTTTTCCTGGATAAAAGAGTTTGTGCGGGAACCAACCACTCGAGGTCCTTGTCCTCAATAAACACACGGTGGCGTAGTGAAAATAACATAAATTTCGCTATCTGTATATAAAGACCTGCTACACTTCAATACTACTGCCGCTACTCGGACACCACACACATAATCATTGTAAACACACCGCCATAGCACAGGCTGCCGACCAGCCATACCGCCGCCGTCACGAGAGCCTCCCGTTTCCTTACATCCTGCTTCCTATTCCGCTCCCCTTGTCTTTAAAACCAGCCTTTGAAATGAGCCAGGTAAAAGGGAATCATCCTCTGATTGGCGCAGGGAAAAAACGAAAGATAAGGGGACGTTCTAAAAATGAAAGTAGCCTAATTAAAACAATAAAACAAAACACATAGCAGCGACCTGCTGCAATTGTTCTGCCGTGTGTGTAGCACGGAGTGCCCAGCTGACAAAACCAACACAAGCTTCTCGGTAGTTCGCCGTGATCGTATAGTGGTTAGTACTTTTGCGTTGTGGCGCAACAACCCCGGTTTGAATCCGGGTCACGGCAGGTGAAATCCTCACACGGCAGAGAAGCTTGTTCTTTTTTTCACACACCATCTTCATGGCATGCACCTTTTTGAAAGAAAATAGAATACAATAATTGCTTCGTCGTGTTAGTACAGGCATGATGCACACCAGCCTGCTGTCTATGAAATAATAATTACAGAAATAATCAATCTATAAACACCATAAAATCTCCTACAAACACCAGTCGCTGTATTAACGCCTATCGAGTACAGGCAAGACGAGACCTGTCCCAGCAGCCAACATTACAGTGGCTTAATTAAATCTTTGAAGGTGATTTTGGGAACGGAGGCGTTGGTGGTATAGTGGTGAGCATAGCTGCCTTCAAGCAGTTGACCCGGGTTCGATTCCGGCCAACGCAAGTCTATTTTGAACTTTTTCTTTTAACATTGGAATAAAGCGTAATACATTCCCCAACTAATTTGCCTTACTGGAGAATAGTCTTAAAAGCATAACTTTGAAAGTATCACTGTGAGTTATAATGATCTGTGAGGTGATATTAGTCACTACATTAAGCCCCATCAAACGAATGTGTTCATTTGGAATCATGCATTGATAATGCGTTGTCGGGAAAACTGCAAATATGGATGGAAGCGTGAGTTGAATGATTAATCACATTCTAAGGATTGATATGGTCCTGTTGTTAGTCCTGCCACCTAAAAAATGGCGTTGCAGTTACATGCGCTGCAAAATCAAATATTTAAAATTAAACAACCATCTGATAAAACTTACTGCAGCCGGATTGTTTTAGACACACATGGGCACATGAAAAAAATCAAACATATGTTACCAAAATAGTCATTGCTGTATGATGTACAGCAACTGTAAAATGAATGGTTTTATAATCTGTTATGTGAGACTTCTGTTGAATTTTTTAAGCATTTGATTCCTGTGTACACAAAGATCCATGACAAAGAAATTCCTGATAACTGACGCTGAGGCGTGAGAAATGACGATGTGCTAATATGGACACCGTAAGACTGGAGCTGGAACGTGGAGAGACTTTATAACTTCGTGTAGCACACCAGGAAGGATGTGTTTGACCGTGAGTGTATCATTTCCAACACGAGGTATAGCGTGTTGAGGTTCCCGGTCAGTGAGCCTGTTAGTTTATTTATTGTTAACGTTGTGTGGTTCATTTGATAGTTGTCCCGTTCCTGCAGCAAGGAATCTTGTTTTATTTGTTATACTTTATTTTTATTCTTGCGAGCACGCAGCTGTTTTATATATTCATTTTAAATAGATTGGGGGAAATTGGTACTGTGTACTTTACAAATGTAATCTAGATTGTAACGAGACCATTCAATTGCTGACGTTGTTATCTACTTTGTATGTATCACAAAAAGAACAGATTTGCTGAACTGGTTAATTAACCTTACTATAAGAAACTGATAGATCCAAGTATTTTATATAAACTGCAATACTATAATTTGTGGTAACTAGTTGAATTAACTTCACTATAAGAAACTGATAGATTAAGAGTTTGTTTTATTGTATCATCTCTATATGTATCTACTAGACAATTGTTAGATGGTGAACTGAAAGTGGAATTGTCATATTGTTTACATTATTGTTAATGTGCTTGAGATTTTGAAAACAATTATTAATTAAAACTTGTAAAGATTATTTTTGGAGTATGATTGCCTGATTTTTCCTGGATAAAAGAGTTTGTGCGGGAACCAACCACTCGAGGTCCTTGTCCTCAATAAACACACGGTGGCGTAGTGAAAATAACATAAATTTCGCTATCTGTATATAAAGACCTGCTACACTTCAATACTACTGCCGCTACTCGGACACCACACACATAATCATTGTAAACACACCGCCATAGCACAGGCTGCCGACCAGCCATACCGCCGCCACGAGAGCCTCCCGTTCCTTACATCCTGCTTCCTATTCCGCTCCCCCTTGTCTTTAAAACCAGCCTTTGAAATGAGCCAGGTAAAGGGGAATCATCCTCTGATTGGCGCAGGGAAAGAAACGAAAGATAAGGGGACGTTCTAAAAAATGAAAGTAGCCTAATTAAAACAATAAAACAAAACACATAGCAGCGACCTGCTGCAATTGTTCTGCCCGTGTGTAGCACGGAGTGCCCAGCTGACAAAACCAACACAAGCTTCTCGGTAGTTCGCCGTGATCGTATAGTGGTTAGTACTTTGCGTTGTGGCGCAACAACCCCGGTTCGAATCCGGGTCACGGCAGGTGAAATCCTCACACGGCAGAGAAGCTTGTTTTTTTTTCACACACCATCTTCATGGCATGCACCTTTTGAAAGAAAATAGAATACAATAATTGCTTCGTCGTGTTAGTACAGGCATGATGCACACCAGCCTGCTGTCTATGAAATAATAATTACAGAAATAATCAATCTATAAACACCATAAAAATCTCCTACAAACACCAGTCGCTGTATTAACGCCTATCGAGTACAGGCAAGACGAGACCTGTCCCAGCAGCCAACATTACAGTGGCTTAATTAAATCTTTGAAGGTGATTTTGGGAACGGAGGCGTTGGTGGTATAGTGGTGAGCATAGCTGCCTTCCAAGCAGTTGACCGGGTTCGATTCCCGGCCAACGCAAGTCTATTTTGAACTTTTTCTTTTAACATTGGAATAAAGCGTAATACATTCCCCAACTAATTTGCCTTACTGGAGAATAGTCTTAAAAGCATAACTTTGAAAGTATCACTGTGAGTTATAATGATCTGTGAGGTGATATTAGTCACTACATTAAGCCCCATCAAACGAATGTGTTCATTTGGAATCATGCATTGATAAGGCGTTGTCGGGAAAACTGCAAATATGGATGGAAGCGTGAGTTGAATGATTAATCACATTCTAAGGATTGATATGGTCCTGTTGTTAGTCCTGCCACCTAAAAATGGCGTTGCAGTTACATGCGCTGCAAAATCAAATATTTAAAATTAAACAACCATCTGATAAAACTTACTGCAGCCGGATTGTTTTAGACACACATGGGCACATGAAAAAAATCAAACATATGTTACCAAAATAGTCATTGCTGTATGATGTACAGCAACTGTAAAATGAATGGTTTTATAATCTGTTATGTGAGACTTCTGTTGAATTTTTAAGCATTTGATTCCCTGTGTACACAAAGATCCATGACAAAGAAATTCCTGATAACTGACGCTGAGGCGTGAGAAATGACGATGTGCTAATATGGACACCGTAAGACTGGAGCTGGAACGTGGAGAGACTTTATAACTTCGTGTAGCACACCAGGAAGGATGTGTTTGACCGTGAGTGTATCATTTCCAACACGAGGTATAGCGTGTTGAGGTTCCCGGTCAGTGAGCCTGTTAGTTTATTTATTGTTAACGTTGTGTGGTTCATTTGATAGTTGTCCCGTTCCTGCAGCAAGGAATCTTGTTTTATTTGTTATACTTTATTTTATTCTTGCGAGCACGCAGCTGTTTTATATATTCATTTTAAATAGATTGGGGGAAATTGGTACTGTGTACTTTACAAATGTAATCTAGATTGTAACGAGACCATTCAATTGCTGACGTTGTTATCTACTTTGTATGTATCACAAAAAGAACAGATTTGCTGAACTGGTTAATTAACCTTACTATAAGAAACTGATAGATCCAAGTATTTTATATAAACTGCAATACTATAATTTGTGGTAACTAGTTGAATTAACTTCACTATAAGAAACTGATAGATTAAGAGTTTGTTTTATTGTATCATCTCTATATGTATCTACTAGACAATTGTTAGATGGTGAACTGAAAGTGGAATTGTCATATTGTTTACATTATTGTTAATGTGCTTGAGATTTTGAAAACAATTATTAATTAAAACTTGTAAAGATTATTTTTGGAGTATGATTGCCTGATTTTTCCTGGATAAAAGAGTTTGTGCGGGAACCAACCACTCGAGGTCCTTGTCCTCAATAAACACACGGTGGCGTAGTGAAAATAACATAAATTTCGCTATCTGTATATAAAGACCTGCTACACTTCAATACTACTGCCGCTACTCGGACACCACACACATAATCATTGTAAACACACCGCCATAGCACAGGCTGCCGACCAGCCATACCGCCGCCGTCACGAGAGCCTCCCGTTCCCTTACATCCTGCTTCCTATTCCGCTCCCCCTTGTCTTTAAAACCAGCCTTTGAAATGAGCCAGGTAAAGGGGAATCATCCTCTGATTGGCGAGGGAAAGAAACGAAAGATAAGGGGACGTTCTAAAAATGAAAGTAGCCTAATTAAAACAATAAAACAAAACACATAGCAGCGACCTGCTGCAATTGTTCTACCGTGTGTGTAGCACGGAGTGACCAGCTGACAAAACCAACACAAGCTTCTCGGTAGTTCGCCGTGATCGTATAGTGGTTAGTACTTTGCGTTGTGGCCGCAACAACCCCGGTTCGAATCCGGGTCACGGCAGGTGAAATCCTCACACGGCAGAGAAGCTTGTTCTTTTTTTTTCACACACCATCTTCATGGCATGCACCTTTTGAAAGAAAATAGAATACAATAATTGTTTGTCGTGTTAGTACAGGCATGATGCACACCAGCCTGCTGTCTATGAAATAATAATTACAGAAATAATCAATCTATAAACACCATAAAATCTCCTACAAACACCAGTCGCTGTATTAACGCCTATCGAGTACAGGCAAGACGAGACCTGTCCCAGCAGCCAACATTACAGTGGCTTAATTAAATCTTTGAAGGTGATTTTGGGAACGGAGGCGTTGGTGGTATAGTGGTGAGCATAGTTGCCTTCAAGCAGTTGACCGGGTTCGATTCCGCCAACGCAAGTCTATTTTGAACTTTTTCTTTTAACATTGGAATAAAGCGTAATACATTCCCCAACTAATTTGCCTTACTGGAGAATAGTCTTAAAAGCATAACTTTGAAAGTATCACTGTGAGTTATAATGATCTGTGAGGTGATATTAGTCACTACATTAAGCCCCATCAAACGAATGTGTTCATTTGGAATCATGCATTGATAAGGCGTTGTCGGAAAACTGCAAATATGGATGGAAGCGTGAGTTGAATGATTAATCACATTCTAAGGATTGATATGGTCCTGTTGTTAGTCCTGCCACCTAAAAATGGCGTTGCAGTTACATGCGCTGCAAAATCAAATATTTAAAATTAAACAACCATCTGATAAAACTTACTGCAGCCGGATTGTTTTAGACACACATGGGCACATGAAAAAATCAAACATATTTTACCAAAATAGTCATTGCTGTATGATGTACAGCAACTGTAAAATGAATGGTTTTATAATCTGTTATGTGAGACTTCTGTTGAATTTTTAAGCATTTGATTCCCTGTGTACACAAAGATCCATGACAAAGAAATTCCTGATAACTGACGCTGAGGCGTGAGAAATGACGATGTGCTAATATGGACACCGTAAGACTGGAGCTGAAACGTGGAGAGACTTTATAACTTTGTGTAGCACACCAGGAAGGATGTGTTTGACCGTGAGTGTATCATTTCCAACACGAGGTATAGCGTGTTGGGGGTTCCCGGTCAGTGAGCCTGTTAGTTTATTTATTGTTAACGTTGTGTGGTTCATTTGATAGTTGTCCCGTTCCTGCAGCAAGGAATCTTGTTTTATTTGTTATACTTTATTTTATTCTTGCGAGCACGCAGCTGTTTTATATATTCATTTTAAATAGATTGGGGGAAATTGGTACTGTGTACTTTACAAATGTAATCTAGATTGTAACGAGACCATTCAATTGCTGACGTTGTTGTCTACTTTGTATGTATCACAAAAAGAACAGATTTGCTGAACTGGTTAATTAACCTTACTATAAGAAACTGATAGATCCAAGTATTTTATATAAACTGCAATACTATAATTTGTGGTAACTAGTTGAATTAACTTCACTATAAGAAACTGATAGATTAAGAGTTTGTTTTATTGTATCATCTCTATATGTATCTACTAGACAATTGTTAGATGGTGAACTGAAAGTGGAATTGTCATATTGTTTACATTATTGTTAATGTGCTTGAGATTTTGAAAACAATTATTAATTAAAACTTGTAAAGATTATTTTTGGAGTATGATTGCCTGATTTTTCCTGGATAAAAGAGTTTGTGCGGGGAACCAACCACTCGAGGTCCTTGTCCTCAATAAACACACGGTGGCGTAGTGAAAATAACATAAATTTCGCTATCTGTATATAAAGACCTGCTACACTTCAATACTACTGCCGCTACTCGGACACCACACACATAATCATTGTAAACACACCGCCATAGCACAGGCTGCCGACCAGCCATACCGCCGCCGTCCACGAGAGCCTCCCGTTCCTTACATCCTGCTTCCTATTCCGCTCCCCTTGTCTTTAAAACCAGCCTTTGAAATGAGCCAGGTAAAGGGGAATCATCCTCTGATTGGCGCAGGGAAAGAAACGAAAGATAAGGGGCGTTCTAAAATGAAAGTAGCCTAATTAAAACAATAAAACAAAACACATAGCAGCGACCTGCTGCAATTGTTCTGCCGTGTGTGTAGCACGGAGTGACCAGCTGACAAAACCAGCACAAGCTTCTCGGTAGTTCGCCGTGATCGTATAGTGGTTAGTACTTTGCGTTGTGGCCGCAACAACCCCGGTTCGAATCCGGGTCATGGCAGGTGAAATCCTCACCACGGCAGAGAAGCTTGTTCTTTTTTTCACACACCATCTTCATGGCATGCACCTTTTGAAAAAAAATAGAATACAATAATTGCTTTCATCGTGTTAGTACAGGCATGATGCACACCAGCCTGCTGTCTATGAAATAATAATTACAGAAATAATCAATCTATAAACACCATAAAAATGTCCTACAAACACCAGTCGCTGTATTAACGCCTATCGAGTAGAGGCAAGACGGGACCTGTCCCAGCAGCCAACGTTACAGTGGCTTAATTAAATCTTTGAAGGTGATTTTGGGAACGGAGGCGTTGGTGGTATAGTGGTGAGCATAGCTGCCTTCCAAGCAGTTGACCCGGGTTCGATTCCCGGCCAACGCAAGTCTATTTTGAACTTTTTCTTTTAACATTGGAATAAAGCGTAATACATTCCCCAACTATTTTGCCTTACTGGAGAATAGTCTTAAAAGCATAACTTTGAAAGTATCACTGTGAGTTATAATGATCTGTGAGGTGATATTAGTCACTACATTAAGCCCCATCAAACGAATGTGTTCATTTGGAATCATGCATTGATAAGGCGTTGTCGGGAAAACTGCAAATATGGATGGGCGTGAGTTGAATGATTAATCACATTCTAAGGATTGATATGGTCCTGTTGTTAGTCCTGCCACCTAAAAATGGCGTTGCAGTTACATGCGCTGCAAAATCAAATATTTAAAATTAAACAACCATCTGATAAAACTTACTGCAGCGGATTGTTTTAGACACACATGGGCACATGAAAAAAATCAAACATATGTTACCAAAATAGTCATTGCTGTATGATGTACAGCAACTGTAAAATGAATGGTTTTATAATCTGTTATGTGAGACTTCTGTTGAATTTTTAAGCATTTGATTCCCTGTGTACACAAAGATCCATGACAAAGAAATTCCTGATAACTGACGCTGAGGCGTGAGAAATGACGATGTGCTAATATGGACACCGTAAGACTGGAGCTGGAACGTGGAGAGACTTTATAACTTCGTGTAGCACACCAGGAAGGATGTGTTTGACCGTGAGTGTATCATTTCAAAACGAGGTATAGCGTGTTGGGGTTCCCGGTCAGTGAGCCTGTTAGTTTATTTATTGTTAACGTTGTGTGGTTCATTTGATAGTTGTCCCGTTCCTGCAGCAAGGAATCTTGTTTTATTTGTTATACTTTATTTTATTCTTGCGAGCACGCAGCTGTTTTATATATTCATTTTAAATAGATTGGGGAAATTGGTACTGTGTACTTTACAAATGTAATCTAGATTGTGAGACCATTCAATTGCTGACGTTGTTGTCTACTTTGTATGTATCACAAAAAAGAACAGATTTGCTGAACTGGTTAATTAACCTTACTATAAGAAACTGATAGATCCAAGTATTTTATATAAACTGCAATACTATAATTTGTGGTAACTAGTTGAATTAACTTCACTATAAGAAACTGATAGATTAAGAGTTTGTTTTATTGTATCATTATTATTATTATTATTATTATTATTATTATTATTATTATTATTATTATTATTTTATTTTTAGCAGACGCCCTTATCCAGGGCGACTTACAATCAATAAGCAAATACATTTCAAGTGTTACAATACAAGTAATACAATAAGAGCAAGAAATACAATAACTTTTGTTCAAGCAAAGTACAAGTGTGACAAACCACAATTCAATAATACAGCAGATATTAGTGATAGTTACATCAGGATATGATTAAATACAAAGTACTACAGGTTAAACACTTGGCAGATTACAGTATTCTGTAGTACAAGATTAAATGCAGTAAAATAGGGGGCAGATAAGAGCAAAATAAAGCACATTTAAATGAAGGGTGATAGTGTCCCAGGATAGAAACAGAGGAGTTCTACAGGTGCTGTTTGAAGAGGTGAGTCTTAAGGAGGCGCCGGAATGTGGTCAGGGACTGGGCAGTCCTGACATCTGTAGGAAGGTCATTCCACCACTGCGGAGACAAGGGTGGAGAAGGAGCGGGCTCTGGAGGCAGGGGCGTGGCGGAGGTAGAGAGCTAGTCTTCTAGTGCAGGCGGAGCGGAGAGGTCGAGTGGGGGTGTAGGGAGAGATGAGGGTCTGGAGGTAGCTGGGTGCAGTCTGGTCAAGGCATCTGTAGTCTAGTACAAGAGTCTTGAACTGGATGCGAGCGGTGATCGGGAGCCAGTGGAGCAGCGGAGTAGTGGAGTAAGCGTGGGCGGCGAGGCAGAGAGAACACCAGGCGGGCAACAGAGTTCTGGATGAGCTGGAGCGGACGGGTGGCGGACTCAGGGAGGCCAGCCAGGAGGGAGTTGCAGTAGTCTAGGCGGGAGAGTACCAGGGCCTGGACCAGGAGCTGGGTAGCATAGTTGGTGAGGAAGGGTCGGATTCTTCGGATGTTGCTCAGGAAGAATCGGCAAGTGCGTGCCAGAGTGGAGATGTGCTGGGAATAAGAGAGGCAGGGGTCCAGGGTGATTCCAAGGTTCTTAGCTCAGGAAGAGGGAGAGAGTGTGGTAGATTCCAGAGGAACAGAGATAGAGAGATCAGAGGAGGGGAGGAGGAGGGAAAGAAAAGGAGGTCAGATTTAGAGAGGTTGAGTTTGAGGTGATGCGAGTGCATCCAGGAGGAAATAGCAGACAGACAGGTAGAGATACGGGAGGAGATGGTGGAGTCAGAGGTGGGGAAGGAGAGGAAAATCTGAGCATCATCAGCATAGAAATGGTATGAGAAACCATAGGATGCGATATGGGGGGCCCAGGGAGCGGGTGTAGAGAGAGAACAGGAGAGGACCCAAGACTGACCCTTGGGGACTCCATTTAAGAGTGGGTGAGGTGTGGAGGTTGCTCCACGCCAGGTTACCTGGTAAGTGCGGTTGGAGAGGTAGGAGGAGAACCAGGCCAGAGCAGTGCCAGAGATCCCCAGGTCAGCAAGAGATGATAGTAGAATAGAGTGATCAACAGTGTGTTAGAGTGTTACACAAGATGTCTCATACCATTGTTAGTTCCTGCTCTGAGAAAGTGGATCTTGAGGATCAGCAAATGTCTGAACTTATAAAAGCCTTTAAAAAAATACACATTAGCCCTTCCTCAGAGGCTAAAGAAACCATGGACTGCAAAAAAGGTTCAAGAGAGTTCAAGCAAGGGGCCTTTAAGCATCCGTTCCAATGATCCTCTGTGTACTGTACATACTCCTCTGTGGACTGAACTGAAAATAGACCCCAATGAGAGAGAGGGGACGGCTGTTTTAGGGTAACTCTGAAAACGCCCCTAGGGGTGGTGCCTCATGGACCCCCCATTCATGGATCTCTGATAGGTCGTCTCAAAGGATCCCCCATTGTGCCAGAGGCGTCATCACCCCTCATAGGCTGACACCTGATCTTTGGGAGCATACTAAAGTCTGACGCCATGTCTTCTGCAAACTTTAGATAATTCTCTGAAAATGCCATTCTTGAACCTTGCGACGACGTCGACGGTCCTTTAGGCATCTCTTTTGAAAAAGTATTAAAGATATTTAGGGGTGTCCTGGCTTCTCTATTGGAAGTGATCATTGACCGTGATATGGTGAAAAATTGCCGCGGTTGCGAAATTGACCACCCGAGCCAGCTGAGACACAGCTGCCTTTATGAAGCGGACCCGATTATTTTGATCAACATTTTGAAGAAATACTAGAAAAAAATACACATCCCGTGGCTGAAGTTTCTGGTGGCTAAAGCTCTAGCTTGTTTCAATTTCCATCCATCTTTGACAAAACTTCAGAAACTGGTGGAAGATATTTTAACAGAGCTAAGACCAGAACACAGCATTAGATGTAAACTGAGCCATCTACAAGAAACCCTGAATGACAAGACCCGAGACATTGTTAACAAAATAACCAAAGCTTTTTACCATCGCAGTTTTACTAACTCCCAAGCTCCTTTAGCTTATTACGGTGCCTATGACTTTGAAAATGGGGAACGTCCAGACTCCAGCAAAACTGAGGAAAACCATGGAGGGGCTGTTGTTTGAGTTAATAGCGGAGAAAGTGGCTTGCAAGAGACTCTTTCAAAACCTGATCCCCGTAAATGTAAAAATGTTCAACAATTTAAAAAGTGTAACTGATTTAATCCATAAAGATGTTGATGCTCAAGAATGGTTAGAGTTGGTAGATACACATGTAAAACACTATAACCCCTTAAATGCATTTTAATGAATATATTACCTAAAATGTTTGATGAAATAGAAGACTGTAAATGTATACATATCATTGTTTTGTATGTTTATGTGACTGATGTCTGTTTTGATAACCTGGCAAGGTTTTTAAGAGATGAAGATATATCAAAAGTTGTACAAAATGTCGTGGATTACTTAGTGACTAATCATGAATGTTTGTGTAAAAACTTTATATGTCTTCTAAAATGTCCTAATCTTCTTGATAAACTGTGAATAAAACTTTTGAACTTCACACATGTCTCAGAGGTGTTATGATAAACTTTGAATAAAAACTTTTTGAAGTACATATTTGTCGCAGTTGTGTTATTTTGGTTAAAGATGACACATCAGCGTATGAAAAAATATACTACGATCCCTCAAATCCTGGGGTTTTAGGGGGTTTACAGACTCTTCAAAGGGCTCTGGGGTCTGATGGGCCTAAAGTCTCTGAGAGGGTCTTAACAGACTTTTTATCAGAGCAAGACTCATATACGTTGCATAAGCCCTCTAAAATAAACTTTAAAAGAAACACTGTATTTGTATCTAATATCGATACACAGTGGCAAGCTGATTTAGTGGATATGTCTAGCTTGTCAAAAGAAAATGGAGGTTACAAGTACATGCTAACATGTATAGATATCTTATCCAAATATGCCTGGGTAATACCATTGAAAAATAAGTCATCTAAGACGGTGACAGAGGCGTTCAAGAGGATCCTCAGCACGGGCAGGAAACCTAAAAAACTACAAACTGATAAAGGGACAGAATTTCTAAACAAAGCATTTCAGCACATGCTAAAAAAAAACATAATATTCTACACTTTACCACGGGGAACGAACTAAAAGCCTCTATTGTTGAGAGATACAACAGGACTCTGAAAACAAAAATGTGGAAATATTTCACCGCTTTTAACACTCACAAGTATATGGATAAAATACAAGAAATGGTTCAGGCTTATAACAACTCCTTTCACCGTACTATTCAAATGAAACCTCCAGAAGTTAATGAAGACAATTCATTTAAAGTGTTTAAAACTTTATACTCTAAGAAGAAAAGCCCTAAACATATAAAGTTTAAGTTTGCAGTCAGTGACAACGTCAGAATTTCAAAGTTAAGAGCTCCCTTTATAAAAGGCTATGAACAGACGTTTACGGCAGAGATTTTTACTATAACAGAATGTATACCAAGATTTCCACCGGTGTATAAACTATGTGATTATGATGGAGAGGCTATAAATGGCACCTTTTATGAACCAGAATTGCAGAAAATAAATGTCAAGACAGATAGGTTGTTTAGGATAGAGAAGATAGTTGCTGAGAAAAAGGAAAACGGTAAAAGTTCTTATCTCATAAAATGGGCCGGTTGGCCTGAAAAATTTAACAGTTGGGTCGCTGGGCATCAGGTGGTGGATCTAAAGAGTTAACAAGTCCAGGGTGTATTTAATTACACTTAAAACATTATTCAAGATGTCTCAAGACTCTTTTTATGTGACTCTGCCTAGTAACACTTCACAGGATGTTTTCCCTAAAAACGCTATATCCAATTTTACTACCAAGTTGGTTAAAACAATGAATCTACCGGGAAAATGGGAAGTTTGCTTAGCAGAGATTCAATATCCCCATACCTGGGATAATATAAACCTTAATGACACCACTTGTATTACTTTTGATATAGAAAAGGCAATAAAACATGATTATACTATACCAAAAGGATATTATGAGACCCTTCAGGATGTAATAACGACCATGAACAATGTCCTGCTCGGAAAAGGACTAGAACAGAAAGGTGACAAGGCACCCGATGAACAATATAAAAATTATTTGAAATTAGTCTATAAACCTATAGAAAGAAGAATTTATATAAAAAGTACTACTTCATTTGTGATTTTTGCCAAAGAACAACTCGGCCAAATGTTGGGATTTCGTGAGACTATACAGGGTGAAACTATTGGACTATTGGGCCCTATTGAGGCTAAACTGTATAGTGCTCATTTGAGGACCATCTACCCTGCCGATATCCGAGCGGGTTTTTATACCATGTATGTCTATACAGATATCACTACACATCAAGCCGTTGGAGATAGTTACGTGCCTCTTCTAAGGTGTGTCCCTATTAAAGGCAAAAACAATGATATAATCACAGTAACTTACGACAGACCTCATTACGTACCCCTCAGCAAGACCAGCTTTGACACGTTAACTATACAAATTAAGATGGATCAAAACAAGTTAGTGCCATTCCGTTTTGGGAAGGTTGTAGTGAAGTTGCATTTCCGACCTGTAAAGCCTCTTTTTTACACCTAATTGAAAAGAAAAATGAGACCCCATGGATATGTCAATCCTTATATTAATTATTACAAAAATCAAGCTGGTAATGGTCTGCCTGGATTTTCTGGAGCTCCTGTAATGTACGGAGCGTGTATAGGGGGTAGTTTTCAGAAAAGCTTTACCGTTACTTAGAAGGGGTTTTGAAATAGTTAAACCTCATTTTAAATCAGCTGATAAAAATATTGTTAGTGACGTAGTGTCAAATGTCCTAACAAGTCATAACCCTCCTAGCCACAACAAGAGCCAGAACAGGGGAGGGATTGATGGTTATTTCCAGAGGATACAAGAGAAAATGCAGCAAACCCCCGGGATCTCGCTATCATTATCACAAAAAGGCTAAACCCTCTACATTCAGGTCATTTAGTAGCGGTAACCAGAGAAGGAGCAAGAAACCAAAGACTCACGGAACAAAGAAAAACAGAAACATCTTTTAAATCATGACTCTGGTACATCATATGTCTCAAGAATGTGTGTTTACTATCCCCTATACTCAGACAAGTATCGAAAAAAACCTTTATGTTGAAATTCCCCCCCTGTCTGCCTTGTCTGACACGGCTCCGCTCGAATTTTACATAGCGGGGAATGGGGAAGATTATCTTGATTTGAATAATACTCTTTTAAGACTTTCATGCAAAATTACTAAGGCTGATGTCACTGATTTAGTGGGGGGCAGTATAGTTGGTATTATCAATTACCCTGTAGCTGCCATGTTTTTACAAGTGGATGTAACTTTAGGAGACCGCCTAATTAGTCAAAGCAGTAATACTTATCCTTACTGTAGCATTATAGAAGCAATGCTAAACTTTAGTAAGGACACCCTAGAATCTCAATTCAATTTGTTTTACAAAGATACCCCAAGACACATGGATGAGAATGATCCTGCAGGGGATAATGAAGGTTTAGTTAAATGGCATGTTTTTACCAGAATGAGCCATACATTTGAACTTTTAGGACCACTGCATTCGGATATATTTTTTTTCAAGAAAAACTCATGCTAAATGGAATTGACCTGAAAATTAAAATGGTGAGGGACAGTGACACTTTTTGTTAAATGTCTGATGCCTCAGAGGCATTCAAACTTAAAATTTTAGAAGCATCTCTCTATATTAGAAAAGTAGAAATAGCCCCTGAGGTAAGAATAGGTCACGCACAAGCCTTGATGACCTCTAATGCCAAATATCCTATTGATAGAGTGGCTATGAAAGTTTTTAGTGTTCCTAGAGGGAGCAGGGTCTGTAATCAGGAGAATTTGTTTCTGGGGCAGTTACCAAAGTTTGTGGTTATTGGTTTAACAGCTAACAATGCTTTTAGTGGGTCCTACGCTAAAAACCCTTTTAACTTTAAACACTTTGCCGGGAACTTTATAGCTATGTACGTCGATGGTGAACAAGTCCCCTCAAAACCTTTACAACCCAACTATACAGCAAGACACAACCCCGTCCGTGAATATTACAGTCTAATACAAACCACGGGTAGACATCTCAAAGACAAGCCGCTGATAATTGATCGGTCAGACTTTATTAGAGGCTATGCGCTCTATGCCTTTGATTTGACCCCTGACCAAGAATGTGGAGATCCTTTTTCCTTAGTAAAAAATGGTAATATGCGTCTTGAAATGCGTTTTGCCAATGCTCTGCCAGAGACTGTGAATATGATTGTTTATGCTGTTTTTGAGAACGTGATTGAGGTTTCCCACCAAAGAGCAGATCCTTTTTTAAATGAACACCACTCAGCTTACAGCGCTGCTATCCAGCAACCCCTTGACTGAAAAGTATTTTTATGGGGTCCTAGCTAGTGATCAACTACCTAAAGGAAAAATAAAAAAAACTTCCGGCCATGATTATTGTCAACACAGACCCCCAATATTATCCTGCAGAACACTGACTGGGAATTTATCTAAAAGAAGAGGGTCAGGGAGAGTTTTTTGATTCTTACGGTAACCCTCCAGATTTTACTTATTTTCCTAAGACTATCTCAAACTTTTTAGACAACAACGCTAAACAAACAGTGTACAATAATCAGCCTCTACAAGGTCTTATGACCTCGACCTGTGGCCGTCACTGTGTTTTCTTCTTACATCATCGAGCCTAAGGACTTACTTACCCCGAGGTTATGGCTCTCTACAGCTCTGATTTAAACAAAAATGATCTGATGGTGTCCAGATTTATACATTGTATGTCTACCCTAAAAAACAGAACTGTATAAATATATTTTCATGCGTGCAGTGTGTCAAGACTCACCATGATTTTAAAAAATGTTATGAATGTTAGTCTTCAAAAAACTTATGACAATGTAGATGTTGAATAAAATATTTTTATTGCTGTAAAGACTTATACAGACATATATATATCAGACATTGATTATACACCATTTGCATGAATATACAACAAATGTATCAGACAATGATTACACAACATTTGCATGAATATACAACAAAAATGTAAAGATGTGTATGAAACTCAATAAAAAACAGTACCCTCTTAATAAGTTTCCCATAACTGTTGTCTTTTTTTCTGCTTCTTATTCATAGGGGTCTCTAAGGGTTGTTTTTTATAGGCTTCTATGAGTTGACATGTTTGAGAATTAGGTACTGTAGAATAAGGGACATTTATCACCGCCAAACCTTTGATGAATTCATTCCATCCTACAGGTAGCCTATGTTCAGGGATATTGGTATTCCCAGTAGCGGCCTTGATTAAATCAACCATATGCGACCCTCTAATGTTCTTGCCCCTAAGAATGAATTCCCCTTGATCATTCCATGAGGTAACCAAAGCATTCTGAGACATAGCATTTAAAATAAAATTAGCATTTTTCTTAGATCTGGAGGGAACGCTACTCATAACATCAGTCACTACCTTAGATTCAGATTCTGCATGAGTTTGTGCCATTTCCTCAGAGGGGGTGTAATCAAAGTCAGGGATAATATAAACCTTAATGACACCACTTTTATTACTGGTGTATAGCTTAACTTTCTCGTGGTCACTGATGTCAGTTCTAAGTAGAATGCTTTTCATTTCAGAGTCAAGTCTACTTTCAACTGCTTTTTTAATAGGTTCGGGGTGCTGTGGCTCAGGCTGTTGAAGTCTATTGAGTTGATGTTGCGGTACCAGAAACATTTTCTGGGAGTGAGTCATTTTTTACAAATTAACTTTGAGGTGTTAAGAGTCCTGATAAAAAAGGCAGAGCAATCTTTATTAAAGCGCCAATAAAAACACCACTCTGATTCACAGTTTTTTTCTTCTTTTTAATTGAATGATTCTTATTACATAGGCTCTTTATAACACGCCGCTGCTTTTTGAGGGTGCTTAACTGACTCGAGGTCAAAGGGATGTTACCCTTTAAGGCGTTTAAGGCAATTTCCACAATAGATTTGATAAAATCGTCTGAGGCGTCTCGTAAAACTGCTCTTCTCTGATGAGCAGAGCTGCGAACTATGCTCTTTAAGAGATGGAGGTTACGTTTTATTCTAGCCGACATGCTGCGTTGTTGAAGAGCATAGATAAATAAAAGTTTTAGCGCTATAACAGGCAGATTATAAGTGTTTTGTCTTGGTATTTCTCATGATATAAGCAACTGGCCAATCACGAGTAAATAAACCAGTTCTTAGACGGTATGCTTCGGGGGTTTGGGCTTTCAAGTCTATTAAAAGATAACCATAGGGTTTTTTTGTAACATCTTCAAACGCTTCTAAGAAAAATTTGGAGTTACCGGGGTACATCTGCCGGGCTATCGTATTGATTTGAAGTTTATCTCTGGGGTTTTTAAACAGAATAATGTAATTGGCATTCAAGTTTATGTTACGGCTCATTTGTCCTTGAAAAAACAAATTTTGAACCAAATACAGCACACATAAATTCCTATGATAAACGTATTTTGTAAAAGCTTTCTGTATTTCATCATTTTCGCTAGCCGCCTCCATCAAGTCATCTATAATGATTAAATTGATTTTGTTAGGAGGCAGTAAATTATCATCGGATAATGAAGCCGGTATGCCTTCAATAAATTTTACATTTTTAAATTTAAGTGCCAATTCGTTGTATAATGGCTGCCAACAGCTATAGCACCATATGATATTCTTAGGGGTTTGGGAAAAGATCTGTGGAGAGTTTTCTAAAAGCTGCTTCACAAAATAACTTTTGCCTGAATTGGAGGGCCCGGATATTATAGCTGTAAAAGGTATGGTTAGTCTAATATCGAAGCCATCTTCAGTAGCCATAAGGAAGAGATGTGTAATCAGACAGCAAGACTCTCTTATTGTAGACAATTTGAAAAGTTTTCTGGAGTGGTTTGTTGAAATTATTTTTTATTACGGTGAATCTGGGAGCCATGAATCATGATATGCTCCGCGGGGGTGTTTCTATCAGGAGTCACAAAGTTTTGAACTAGGTCTTTTAATGAAGTGAGGTTAATTAATTTGGAATTCTCATAGTTTAGGGTAATACCCTTTACTTTGATACATGTTTTTCCTCTGTTTGTGATGTATCCATACGTTTTAGGTCCCCCTGACACAAACTCTGTAATGTATTCCCCCGGCTTCAACTCGCTAGTTAAATCTCCAAGATAATCGCCAAGTTCTGGACGCCAAGCATGGGGCCTACTGACAAAGATCACAGAGTCCGTATCATGGTACAGACAACGACCCTGCAGATGATCCATGAGGTTATAGAGCGCTAGCCGGGCATAAGCAGTTGTAAACGCCGCTATGAATACGTTTACATTACCTGGGGGAGTATAGGTTTCAGAAGCATAACGCCACTGAACCTGCACCACCGTATCACTTACAAAACAAAAATGCGAAACCTGATATCTTTTTGAAAAGAGATCATGGAAAAACTGGTCAGGATCTTTAACCAAGCTTGTAGAGAGTTGGTTAGTTTTTTGTCCAAATTTCCCCCAGATAGAGTTCAGAGCTAATTTGGAGTTTTGTCTTTTAGCAGGGTTAACATGAATGTTTTGAGGATCTAATTGAACCCCGTCTTTCTGAAAATATTCAGCAATATAAAGCTCTTTACGCACCTCGTCGGTACAATGAGAGGGGTAACCTGAACTTTCCTGTTTCCCCTTGAGATGACTATTAATGTAACCTGTAAAGAGAGTGTCAGATTTCTGAGGAAAATGCCAAACTTCGTGTATTTTAGACACTTTGTAACCTTTCTCAAGAGCTTTGACTACCTCTACACTGCACCATGTCCCTGTCAAGGCTCTTTCTCCAGAGGTATGGTTACATACCCCGGTCTGGTTTAGTGTTTCTGCGCAAGAACGGCAGAGGGTAAACATTATTTTACCACAGATTCTGGCAGGCAGTACGGGGAAAAAAAGACCCCTAGGAGGCAGAACAGTTAATTTGAACAAGCCAAGGTACTGCCTCAAGTCTTGAAAATGATGGTAAATTATGGTAGGATGGTCTACAGGGTACACTTTTGTTTTGTTGACAAAAGGGTACAAGCTAGTGAAATCAAAGTATTCCACCCTGTCATTTTCCTGGGCCGTATAATGTAATGTAATGGCATTTGTTCGACCCCCAAACAGCGCCTCACGAGGATTGATACGTTCTGGAAAATCAGAGCGAACCAAAAAAACTTGAGGCTGTTTTTTCAGGGTGTTACAATCATGCTCCCAAATAACTCTGACATCCAACCCGTAAACCTTTTGCAATGTTTCAATCTTTTCATCAAAGTGATGATACATCGTATCGCAGGATACTTTGCTTAAGGGGTTTACATCGGCTGAATCATAGCATTGGGGGCAACCATGAAAAAAGCACCCTGCAAATTCAAAAGCCGTACACTTACCATTAATCACAGCATACCCGTCCAAGAAAAAGGGCCCTATTTTAAGCTCTCCATAGTTTAAAGCATGTTGAATGAAAACATTTTCAGTTTCAGATACATACATTAACCATTGTATCGAGGCATTTGAAAAGCTTTTTTGCTGGTCACTGTAATTGTCTGGAGGAATGATAGCTATTGTGTCTTTAGGCATAAATTTACTTCTATACATAGCCATGCACAGTGAAGCAATGGTAGTACATTGGAAGGGGTCTATCTGCCCTATAGCATAAACCTCTGTACGGAATCTGATACAGGCCTCTTTCAAAATTTCAACATCATTTTTGCAGTAGAACGCCATTTCTTCTCTGAAATTAAAAATGCCATTCTTAATCGAATCGTACCATTTGTAAAAGTCATCACGTTCTTTAGACATCATTTGCTGAACACCATAGTAACGTGGTTCAGGATAGGGCCCAACGTAATTCTGGTTTTCAACAGTATTGAAAAAATGAGGAAAATATCCTTTTCTGGCTTCAAATCCCATAGCTGAAGGCATTGCACTTAACTTCATGGGCATAAAGTTAAAGGAATCAATGTAGCGCATCTTAACCCTTTGCGGTCCATTGTCGGACTGGGTCCGACATTGCAATTATTCCTCTCAGGTCCTTTGTCGGACTGGGTCCGACATCATTATAGCAACGCAAAAACGGGTTTCTAGTCGTTTTTTCTCCGGAAAAAGCGAGAAAACCATTCAATTGCCGAGTGGGGGGCGACAGGGCCGAGACAAGAAAAAAAAAAAAAAAAAAAAAAAAAAGGCGTATCACATGAATAGTCATATATGGCCCTGGTATCAGATAACGGGGCGGTCATAGTAAACAAGCTGGCTGAGTGCGTCAGCGCACAGAGACTATCATGGACATTTGCAGAGCTTTTTTCAGATGTTATAGTAATAAAATAATGACTTTGATCGCAATATTGAGGAGTTTGGTGATAAAACGAGTGATCCGGAGATGATTGATCGGTATGTACGACTATTATTTTTATTATTATTTATTTCTTACATAGATGAAAGCGATAGCGAAAGAAAGGGTGTGGCGGGGCTGGAGAAGCCTAGTGAGTGCTTTGTTGATATATGGGGCCATTTAAACCCGTTTGACTGTGGAAAAAATACATTTTAAACAGCGCGTCTAAAATTAACTGCGCGTGTGAAAATAAATTGGACCTGACGCGCCTGACGCGCACTTAATAAATGGACTGCAAAGGGTTAAAAGCCTCATCTGTAAAACACATTAACTTGCTACCCTGAGCTATGATATGAGGGTTAACACTGTTGGTAACTAAATAATTCATCAGTAAATAGCTGTCATACGATTTCGCGTTGTGTGCCAAGAAAGTATAGCCTGCGTAACAGGGCCTGCGATACCTTTCAAAAAACTTTTTCACACAATCCTCGCCCTCCCAAAACCATGATTACCCATCCATGTGCATGCAGTACAAATAATTTGGAATGTGCAAGCCATCTTCCTGCCAGCATTCAAAATCATAAAACACGTATTTATCTGTGGGCTCATAAGGTTTTGGCACTTGAATGAAGCATTTGTGATCAGTGTGAGGTAACAACACAGCCTTACATATCTTACAGTAGGGACTAGGACATTTATGAGCTGCAGGTTTAGTAGGGTCGCATTTATAGAGAGAATAGCAACTTGTACACAGTTTTAAGATGTCACACATAGAGACCTGTTTTTCACTGTTGGCTTTATCTCGGAGAATCTTATGCTCATCATAACATAGCTGTGATCGACAATAACGATTGCAATCATTACATTTTACCTTTACAGAGGCATCGCTGTTACAGGCTGGTGAAAAACACACATTACAGTGTCCCTCACAACGATGTCCAGATCGGTTACTGTAGGCTGTGTAACAGTAATTACACAGATAGGCGGCACCCAGAAAACCTTTCAAGTTAACAATACCGTAGAAATGATTCTCATGAAGAAACAGAAATACTGTTGGTCGAGTATCTGTTTGGTGTTTCAGGAACACGTCCTTTTGAGGACATCTGTACCACACCACAATTTTAACATCTAGGGCCTGTTTAAATTTATCTATGTCAGCAAACGAAACCCTCTGATGTTCACTTAACCCCACACTCTGTTGAAGTTTTAAAGCCTCAGCCATACACACATCATAGGCACCCCTGAATTCTGGAAATAACAAGCTCAGAACGCTGTAAGCAAAACATAATTGAATGTCTCTGTTGTAACATATAATCAGATGCTTGGCTTTTTTTCTAATGAGCTCACTTTTCATTAAGGTCTGCAAACCTCTCCTTAGACCCCCTCCTTCAGGACACCTAATAACTTGTATAATCAACATCAAAGAGTCATCAGCCAAAATTTCACTATGACTTTGAAGGAGAGCTTCAATCTGACTGAGAAAATCATCTAGACTTAATTTGTCTCCAGTCATTTTTACATACACTGGTATATCTAAGGATCCTGTTCTTAATTCAAGCTGTACAATGTCTGCGGGTCTTAACGTTCTAGAAACCTCACTCAACATATTCTCTAACGTTTCATGCAGTACAGTAAAAACTTCAGTGTAGGAATCCAAGTCATACAGGTGTGTAAAGTTAAGAGGTTGCTTCAATTCGATATTGTTAAACATAGGTCTATGTCTAAGCTGTACACCTTCCCCACCAATTCTACCCCCATCGCTAACCCTGTTGGGGTTCTGTAAACCAGAGGGACCAGCCACTTGGTCATCATGTACTACACCACCCCCCGGGACTTTTATGCTAAAAGAGTCATCCTGACAAGACCCCCCGTTTAAGCCTTCCCCTATTTGGTTTTCCATATCATCTACACTCTCTGTATTAACATGATTTTCTCTAGACATTTCTTGCAAAAGCTTATCCAAAGAGTCAAAATTGATCTGAGTCAATTTAGCATCATTAATAACCCCTGGGTGCAGGAGGTTATTGTTGTTTATATTAGGGATGATGTCATTTATGGGGGGACTATCTGTAGAAATCTCATCAATCAGAGCCTTGATTGATGGTAAATTACACGAGTTAGAATTTAAATTATTTAATAGTTTGTCTAGATAGTCAAAATTCTCAAAAGCTCCTAAATTTGGGGGGTGAACAGTGATTGGTCTTACATCTAGGGCTGGAGACTTAGTATGTGTAGGGGATCTTGTTGAGGGAGCAGTATTTAAGGTACTTTGGGGGATGATTGCAGAATTAACCACAGAATTTGACACAGTTTGATTTGGATCAATTGAAACCTTTTTATTTTTTTGAACACCAGTCACAGCATCATCATTATCAGAATCATCATCAACATTATTTTCAACATGGTTTCTCTTACAAGTTTTTTTCCCCGAAAGGGTGCCATTATTGCTCTACAATTACAAAGTTACTGCTTCAAAAAACCTAGAGTTTTCAACAGGGTTATTAAGGTCTGAATATTCTGAGCCACCTCAGGGTCATACACTAGAGCCCTTATAGCAGGGTGTCTGTAAATGATCTTATCTATAGTCAATTCTACATGTTTCAAGAGCTCCACGCTGTGATATCTCGTAGTCGAAGATGAGGCTTGCGTTGGTTTTGTCCTTTGAGGTACTTCTGAGACTGATGGGGTAACTCTTGGTCTCGGTGAAATGTGTAACCTTCTGGAAATTTTACGTAGCCTTTTAGACTTCGGGTCCCTGATGACTGATGTTTCATCCTCTGGAGAATCGCTGTCCACAATAAGAGTAGGTCTAGCGGGTCGTTCTAAATGAAAATATAACAAAATATACAATCAGACCAAAATACATTAACAGATGTTTAATGAAATATTTAACTTTTTTTTAAAAAAAAATGCTTCATTTTTAAATAGTTACTTACTTTTTGAGAGGTCTTTTTTCAGATTTTGGTTGTTTATTGTTGGGCTCCAAGGAGGTCCTCGCCTTTACATCTATGCCCTCTGATGTACTGGCCACGTTTTTCCTTGGGGTTTTTTCAGGGTTTTCTAAAAAATAATAAGATAAATGGTTGAATATGATTGTTTTAGTCACCTAAAATAATTAATATTAATTATAAATGATCAAACATATTTTTATTAATCTATAAAACAATACTGATTCTACTTTTAGACACTTCTGAGTCTGACGGTAGCTCACTGAAAGATGTAATGAAGTACTCTTCCAGTTGAGAGGAGTCTTCAACGTAGTCAGATTCTAAAACATAATGAAACAGATATGTCTTTAAAAATGAAATAATAATAATAAATAAAAATAAAAATAAAAATATAAATTAATAATAAAAATAATAATCTAAAATAATGTATATAACCCATAATAATTATACATAACTTAATATCCAAGTATATAATAATTATATATATGTATTCGCTATTAATAAAACAAAAACAGACATAAATATAGTTAGTAATAGTCCACACTTTAAAAACATAAAAGTTTTTACTCACTTTTAGGCGTTTCTACCGTCACTGAGAGATTACTTAAAAACACCTCAAGGGCAACCATTGGTATCGTTAGCTCCTGTTGAATGTGCTCTCCGGGGCAAAGTTCTGTAATTTAAAGGCGACATGAATACTTAGAGAAAAAAAAAAGATCACGATATTTAGGTCTAGCGTCGGTAACAAAAAAAAAAAAAAATGTATGACACATACCGTTATAGCCCTGAGCCTCTAGAAGCCATGTGGGGTATAGGGGGTGTAATAGTCGTCTGGTCATTATGTTGCGCAGTCACTTCCTCTTCATATGAATTTAACTGTTCTTCTATAAGTTCCTCGATATCTGCAAATATGAAAAAAATATAATTAAAAATAAATAATAATAATAATAAATAATAATATAAAATAAAATAATAATACTTAACTAAATTGATTCATGTTAAAATATTACTAAAATTCCCAATGTTAAAGTGTGTATTTTATAATCGAGTTTATATCTCTGAGTTATAGACTCGTCACAGACAAAACCGCTAGGGTCTTCATTCACAAGCTAAAAACACCATTTTTTTTCCATAAGGCGTAACGACATACATTCCCATGCATACATTTCTAAACATAGCGGCTTACGCTCTGAGTTAAAACGCATTTCAAACATTTTTTACATAATATCTATTAACATTTTACAGACAATTTTCAAAACGTTACATTTATAATACATACATTTTAATTAACATCTTTTTTTCGCTCTGAGTTAAGACGGCATTTAAGCATTAAACATAGAGTTACGTACCTTGTAACAGATCATTGTTCTTGTTTTGTGCGCTGTCCATTTATCTTGATAGCGTGGTTGCTTGATTCGTTCTTGACAGATTCAGGCTTTTTTCAGAAGTGCTTACATGTCCTGAGAGTCGTGTTTATATCGTCTTTAGATCCGCGGTCTTGGAGGTCGTAACCACCAGGGGACCGGGTCAGGAAAACGGATGCCCATAAAATCAATTTTCACGATGGTGTGACAACTAACCCCAATAAAAATACTTCAGGGGGTTTAACTTCCTATGTAAATGATGCTTGCTTTCAGCACCCCATTGCTCCACTCTGTTCATTAAGTGTACAATCGAATGAAAATATTCTCACTCGTTTTGTGAACGTTTATGCAATCTCTTTTATAACTTGTTTCATTTTAGAGGTTTTATTAGTTTTTACCCTATAACCACATCTTCTGTTTTATTTAATGGCCCTTATACACACACACACACACACACACACACACACACATACACCCTCACGTGCGCAGTGAGATAACATAGCCTATATCTAGAAAAATATAACTTATAAATGGGTCATTACATCAGGATGGGGAAAACATAACGTTACACTATGCTCATATGTTTTAATATATCTAAACAGTAAAACTTATTAATATTTTGAAAATCATCAGAATAGTTTGATCGTGTTTGAGGGCTATTCAGATCTGATGGTGTATAGTCTGGTCGTGTATGAGGCTATTCAAAACTGTTGGTGAAAAAAGCACTTACAATATTTTTCTCTCTTATTTTTATTTGCAATATAACACGTATTTCGATTTTATTTTATTTTTTCTTAAAACATTTCTTTTGTAATCTTTTTGATTGAAACTATATTCAGTTTGAAATATCACCAGGCTTTCCGATCCTGCTGAGACCAGACGGCACCAAGATTCACACAGTTTCAAAAAGCATTCTACGCGGGGGTTTCTGTGTATGTGTCTGTGTGTGTGTCTGTGTGTGTGGGAGTGTGTCTGTGTGCGCGCACGTGTGGGAGTGTGCCTGTATGTAGTAGCGTGCATGTTTGGGACCAAAGGAACCGCCCCCTATTTAAGTCACAGAACGAGCTTTTGAAGTCATTCCTCAGCTGATGTTTGAAGAGAGAAGAAGTATGAGAGAGAGAGAGAGAGAATTCAGGCAGGACTCATGCGTTTGTCCGGGGAGTTTTTTTTTTTTTTTTTGAAAATGGTAAGAGAGAGCTTTTTCAGAAATTGTACTCTGGTAGATTTTGTTTTGTTTTTGTTATTTTATAAATATTTAATTAAATATCTATTTTGTTTTTAATGATATACTTTTAAAACGACTAACGCTCAAGTTGTACTGTGATTTATGTGTGTAATACTTGTTTAAACACATTTTAAATGTCGAATAAGTTGTTTTCTGCATTTTTCTATTGCTTTTGTGATACACTATTTTAAACTTTCTCCTGTTTCAACTATTGGTTTTTGTATGTGAAAATATCTTTTGCTTTTAACGTAGCCTGGTGAAAATATGTATACACCCAGCATAAGTTAACATAAGCATATAAAAATGTAAAAATCACTGCGCCTCAAACCTTTGAACAACCTCATGCGTCTTATTAAACAATGATTTTTGTAAATATGGACAAATGCATTAAGGGTATATGCATATATATATATATATATATATATATATATATATACACACCATAAGCATATATGTCTGTGACCCTTTTAAAAACGACAAAACACTCCAAGTTTTACTGTGATTTCTGTGTGTAATGTTTAAATGCTCTTAAATGTCGAATAAGTTGTTATCTTTTTTGTTTTTTCTTTTTGCTTTTAATACCCTCTTTTTAAACTTTCTCTTTTCATTAAGTGTCTTATGTAAAAAATACTAAGACTTTAATGTTGTCTGCACCAAGTTAACAAAAGCATTTATAAAACTTTGGGTAAACCCCCTAGCCCCTGATTACATAAATAACATATTAAACACTGATTTTTGTAAATATCTTATAAAATACGTGTAATAAGTTTATAGGCATATATATATATATATATATATATATATATATATATATATATATATATATATATATATATATATATATATATATATATATGTCTATATTCAATAAGCATATATGTCTTATAACAACCATAAAATCCACCCCCCCCTCGTTATATATTCATAAATTCAAAAATCCACGACCCCCTCATTATATATTCATATTTTCATACATATAAGGTCAAAAGGTCAAAAGGCTCACAAATCAGACTTTTGACATAAGCTATAGTAATATTACTACTATTAATTAAAACTTGTAAAGATTATTTTTGGAGTATGATTGCTTGATTTCTCCTGGATAAAAGAGTTTGTGCGGGAACCAACCACTCGAGGTCCTTATCCTCAATAAACACATGGTGGCGTAGTCAAAATAACATAAATTTCGCTATCTGTATATAAAGACCTGCTACACTTCAATACTACTGCCGCTACTCGGACACCACACACATAATCATTGTAAACACACCGCCATAGCACAGGCTGCCGACCAGCCATACCGCCGCCGTCACGAGAGCCTCCCGTTCCCTTACATCCTGCTTCCTATTCCGCTCCCCCTTGTCTTTAAAACCAGCCTTTGAAATGAGCCAGGTAAAGGGGAATCATCCTCTGATTGGCGCAGGGAAAGAAACGAAAGATAAGGGGACGTTCTAAAAATGAAAGTAGCCTAATTAAAACAATGAAACAAAACATTTAGCAGCGACCTGCTACAATTGTTCTGCCGTGTGTGTAGCACGGAGTGCCCAGCTGACAAAACAAACACGAGCTTCTCGGTAGTTCGCCGTGATCGTATAGTGGTTAGTACTTTGCAACAACCCCGGTTCGAATCCGGGTCACGGCAGGTGAAATCCTCACACGGCAGAGAAGCTTGTTCTTTTTTTCACACGCCATCTTCATGGCATGCACCTTTTTGAAAGAAAATAGAATACAATAATTGCTTCATCGTGTTAGTACAGGCATGATGCACAACAGCCAGCCTGTCTATGAAATAATAATTACAGAAATAATCAATCTATAAACACCATAAAAATCTCCCACAAACACCAGTCGCTGTATTAACGCCTATCGAGTAGAGGGAAGACGGGACCTGTCCCAGCAGCCAACGTTACAGTGGCTTAATTAAATCTTTGAAGGTTATTTTGGGAACGGAGGCGTTGGTGGTATAGTGGTGAGCATAGCTGCCTTCCAAGCTGTTGACGCAACGCAAGTGTAGCGGACGCACTGTGACTGGGACTCTCTTCCCCCCTTGTTGCACCCCTACAAGCTAACCCGACTACGTCACCCCCTAATATAGTTTTATGTTATAGAGCTAGAGGGATACCCTATAGGACTAGACACATAAGCAAATGTTACCAAGTTTCTACAACAGGCCCCCCTCAATTAAATGAGCTAGCAGACAAGAATGCAGTTTAATATGTTTTATTTACAAAAGAAATATTAAACAAAAACAAGTTCAACAATGAATGCCTAACTATGTATAAAAAATGACTGATAGATGCAATTCCGAAAACTACCACAAAGATTTCTATTAACCATACGCTTAAGGGTTCTACTAATACAATAGATGATAACCACAAGGCACGCCTTAATTTTAAACCACTGGATAACTCCCAGCGTGTGCTCATAGAGGGGCAAACTAAAAAAATTTAAATAAAATTAAACTACTAGTGCACATATATGTCAAAACCAAATGTGTAATTACAACAAAGTAATTCTCTATAACAAAAAAAATACAGAGCAACAAGGTGAATACAAAACAAACCATAATTGTGCAATAAACGTAAAAAACTAAATATAATTCCAAACAAAACAACACCCCTCCAAATTAACCTACCACACTGGCAGAGTCCCAGGGAGAATTCCTTAGTGCTGGCTATGGTTAGTAATATTGCAGTATGTATAAAACGGCAGTATGGGCAACAGAAGCAAGCGCTAAATCAGTTTAGTACTATCCGAACCGCATTTTGTGTAACTACAGGTCAAAACTGCATAGACAGTAAAAATAAATAAATAAACAAAGCAAAACACTAATCAAATGATGATAAAACAAACGTACAAGAAACAGTGGGGGTCACACTCCTAAAACAAAAAACACACATATTAAAAGCACACCATTAAAGGTACATTAAATTGGTTACAATTAACATGCAATTAGGTTGTTAGTAGCAGTTGTCTTACCTGCTACACAAGTGCATTTTGAACTTTTTCTTTTAAGATTAGAATAAAGCGTAATACATTCCCCAACTAATTTGCCTTACTGGAGAATAGTCTTAAAAGCATAACTTTTAAAGTATCACTGTGAGTTATAATGCTCTGTGAGGTGATATTAGTCAGACCTAGATGCTCTAGATATTGAGGAATTAGTGTCGCCTTGCTGTGTGCCTGTTAGGGACAGTCTGATTTGCTTTACCTGGCGGCTAGCATTTCTATGGGCATCGAGAGGTGGTCGCTATAAATGAGGAAACTGGTTAAGATGGGATTTAGTTTTGATATACATACATACACATAAAAAATAACCAAAACAAAAACAAGACTGTGTTTCGTTGTTTTGCAAATGGATGCACGGCAATGTCTGCACAAAGGAGCAGTCCCAGCACTGAGGTGACACGTCGGCTTTGACCTGCTCCGTTCCCGACTACTACTAGCTACTCGTCATTGTTCTGCCGTGTGTGTAGCATGGAGCGCCCAGATGACAAAGCAAGCATCTCGGTAGTTCGCCGTGATCGTATAGTGGTTTGTACTTTGCGTTGTGGCCACAACAACCCCGGTTCGAATCATGGCAGGTGAAATCCTCACACGACAGAACTATAATGAGATCTCTGCTATTCCTAATCTATATAAATGATTTAGATTCTGGTATAGTAAGCAAACTTGTTAAATTTGCAGACGACACAAAAATAGGAAGAGTGGCAAACAATGCAATGCAGCAGCAAATGTCATTCAAAATGATCTAGACAGCATTCAGAACTGGGCAGACACATGGCAAATGACATTTAATAGAGAAAAGTGTAAGGTATATCACGCTGGCAATAAAAATGTGCATTATAAATATCATAGGGAGATACTGAAATTGAAGAAGGAATCTATGAAAAAGACCTAGGAGTTTATGTTGACTCAGAAATGTCTTCATCTAGACAATGTGGGGAAGCTATAAAAAAAAGGCCAACAAGATGCTCGGATATATTGAGCTTATTGATCCCAGAATCTCATCAAGCAGCTTCTTGAAGGATCCCAGGGTGTCAGCTTCAATAACATTAAAGGGGAATTGGTTCCAGACCCTCACAATTCTCTGTGTAAAAAAGTGCCTCCTATTTTCTGTTCTGAATGCCCCTTTATCTAATTTCCATTTGTGACCCCTGGTCCTTGTTTCTTTTTTCAGGTCAAAAAAGTCCCTTGGGTCGACATTGTCAATACCTTTTAGGATTTTGAATGCTTGATCACCGCGTAGTCTTCTTTGTTCAAGACTGAATAAATTCAATTATTGTAGCCTGTCTGCATACGTCATGCCTTTTAAACCCAGGATAATTCTGGTTGCTCTTCTTTGCACTCTTTCTAGAGCAGCAATATCCTTTTTGTAACGAGGTGACCAGAACTGAACACAATATTCTAGGTGAGGTCTTACTAATGCATTGTAAAGTTTTAACATTACTTCCCATGATTTAAATTCAACACTTCTCACAATATATCCGAGCATATTGTTGGCCTTTTATAGCTTCCCCACATTGTCTAGATGAAGACATTTCTGAGTCAACATAAACTCCTAGGTCTTGTTCATAGTTCCCTTCTTCAATTTCAGTATCTCCCATATGATATTTATAATGCACATTTTTATTGCCTGCATGCAATACTTTACACTTCTCTCTATTAAATGTCATTTGTCATGTGTCTGCCCAGTTCTAAATGCTGTCTAGATCACTTTGAATGACCTTTGCTGCTGCAACAGTTTGCCACTCCTATTTTTGTGTCGTCTGCAAATTTAACGAGTTTGCTTACTATACCAGAATCTAAATCATTAATGTAGATTAGGAATAGCAGAATACCTAATACTGATCCCTGTGGTACACCACTGGTTACCTCGCTACATTTTGAGGTTTCTCCTCTAATCAGTACTTTCTGTTTTCTATATGTTAACCACTCTGTAATCCATCTGCGTTCAGTTTGAGAATTAATCTTTTATGCAGGATTTTGTCAAAAGCTTTCTGGAAATCTAAATAAACCATGTCGTATGCTTTGCAATTATCCATTGTCAATGTTGCATCCTCAAAAAAGTCAAGCAGATTAGTTAGACATGATCTCCCTTTCCTAAAACCATGCTTACTGTCTCCCAGGATAGTGTTACCATATAGGTAATTTTCCATTTCAGATCTTATTATAGTTTCCATAAGTTTACATATAATAGAAGTCAGGCTTATTGGTCTGTAGTTACCTGGTTCGGTTTTGTCTCCCTTTTTGTGGATCGGTATTACGTTTGCTATTTTCCAGTCTGTCGGTACAACCCCTGTGTCAAGAGACTGTTGCATGATCTTGGTTAGCGGTTTGTAAATAACTTCTTTAATTTCTTTGAGTACTATTGGGAGGATCTCATCCGGCCAGGGGATTTGTTTATTTGAAGAGCTCCCAGTCTCTTTAACACTTCTGCCTTTGTTATGCTAAAGTTATTTAAAATTGGATAGGAACAGGTCAACATGTGGGGCATGTTGTCCGTGTACTCCTTTGTAAAAACCTGTGAAAAGTAATCATTTAATATATTTGCTATTTTTTTCTTCATCTATGATTTTGCCATTTGTGTCTTTTAGACATTTAACCTCCTCTTTGAATGTTCTCTTGCTGTTATAATATTGGAAAAACATTTTGGAATTGGTTTTAGCCCCCTTAGCAATATTGATTTCTATCTCTCTCTTGGCCTTTCTAACTTCCTTTTTGACTTGTGTTTGCAGTTCCAAGTACTCTTTTTGTGTACTTTGTTTTTGGTCCTTTTAAACGCTCTGTAAAGTGCCTTTCTTCACTGAATATTTTTTTAATTGATCTATTAAACCATTTTGGCCATTTTGTTTTAGATTTAGATTTGTCTACTTCGCAACTCAGTGCAGCATCCCCAGGCAGCTAAGCTGGCAGCTGTGTGGCGTGGAAAGCTAATTAAAAGTGTCTCGGGTCCGTTTAGGAGCGACAAAAACAGAGAACCCCCAAACCCCGGGACAGCAAGGTTGATGCCTGGAAGGCTTAGCGCATAAGCAGCAGAAGAATAGGATGTGGCCGGGGGTCCCCTCAGGCCGACGAGGAACAGCCGGGCGGCAGTGGTTGAGACGAAAGGCCGACCTGGACAGCCGGGGGAGTGAGACTCACTTCCCCCCAAAAGAGGACCCCCGGTTCCCCGCAAGAACCGCACCGTGGGATAGAAAAGAGATCGCAGAGCCGCACACATAGACAAAAGCTAGAAGAAAACAGAAAAGACAAGAGATGTTAGTAGACAACCTATGTCTATAAACCGTCCACACTGTGGAGAGGAACCCCCCCCCCCTTGCAGGGAGGAAACCTCTGGTAGGCCTGGCTGAGAGGACACCCCCCCATTCCGGGCAAGCTAACTAGTGCTTGGTGAGCTGTGGCGATGTCTGCAGAGGATGATCAAATATAAAGTTCAACAGCTGAAGAGGTCCAGCGCCCCATAGACTTAATCAAGTGTTGATTGAGGTAGCTGCTCCAATCCGGAAAGAATGGGGGGAGAAATAGTTTGAAGAAAGCCCGACCTATGACAAGAGGGTGGATAAACGGGATGAGAACCAGTGTCTCGTAACTATAGACCTGGAGCTGCCTCTGAGCGTTAGACGGATCTCTGGAATGGACGAGAGAGGAGGAGAGGAGATAGATTGAAGGCGAAATTGATACTGAATGCCAGCTAGGTAGCATCTAAATAGAGGAGGGGGCTAAACGTAGAGACAGCCTGAGGTGAGTGATGAAGGCGAGGAGGTGCTGTAGGTTGAAAGATGTATGAGAGATCCGGTTTTGATCACAAAAGTGAGTAAATAAAGACCAGGCAGTCGAGTAGGAGGAACGGGTAGATGGGGCGAGAGCGCTCTCCATGAATCCACATGCTGATTGAAGGGGGCAGGAGAGAGAGTTATTCAGTTGAATATTTTTTTGCTGAAGGGTGGTACGAGACGAGGGTTGGGGTCTGCTCCTGGGACCAGGTTGCGGAACGTATGGATCTTGATGTAACTGTCTGTTTTTGAAGTCCTGATGAATAGGAGGAAGTTATTTCCGGGGACTTGAGTGAGGTCAAAGAGCCGCAGGCTGATGGCTGGGATGAGATTGGTTGTCTTGATGGAGAGGAGGATGCGAGACTCTCAGGCAGACCTCCAGGATTGAAAGGAGCGGGGTGGGAAACAGAGGAGGAACTGGTGCTGGATACTGGGCCAGGTTAAGGGATAGCCTGAGGTCTGTCATAAAGGCAAGGAGGTGCTGAAGGTTATAGGTGGTGAGAGAGATACGAATCTGGGCACAGAATGTGATGAAGGAAGACCAGGCAGTAGAATAAGAAGAGCGAGTGGAAGGGGAGAAGGCAATTCTCCCTGAAGCTGCAGGCTGACTGGGGGAGGCCGGAGAGTGTGCAGTTTAGTGGAACACCAGCTGATTGAAAGGAGGAACTTGCCGCGAGTTCGGGTCTGCTTCTGGGACCGGGCTGTGAAACTTGCGGACCATCACACAACCTCCACCATGTTTAACACTGGGCATGGTTAACTTTTTTTTTTATTGCAAGGTGTAGTATTCTGTAGTAAAATTTCTACAGCTGGCCAAAGTCCAGTATCTGGGTGTACAGAATGGTTCACAAGACCTCATGGTTGAAATGGCTTAACGCTCCAAGTCTATCCATTGTATTCCCCTTGATGTCCTGGTAACTGTTGCTTTTTTTTTTTAAACCGATAAATCAACTGGTGTTGTCACGGTAAGTTCACAGGGTGCACTCTGTTCCTTCAGGAGTCCTGCAGAGGAAGTGCTTCACAGTTAGACATTGTGCTTCCATGGTCAGGTCATCTCTGAGTGTCAAGCAAACTGATGGGATGGATAGGAGAGTTGGAGAAGGGACGGAGATGAGGCAGCAGAAATACTGAATTCCGGAGATATAAGCTTTAACAGTAGTGGCGGCTAAGTGAAGAGAATCCTTTGCATGGGCGATGGAGGCTAGAATCCGTTGCTCATTAAATCGGAATGGGATGTATTTTGTTTTGAGTGCAGAAAGTAGTAAATGTTTTCCATCCAGTGGTAAAGGAAGATTTGGTTGTTGGGGCTAAGAGTGTGGCCATGTAGTGATGAGCAGATTGCAGAAGGTTGGAGAGTGTTGTATTTAGTTGAACAGTAGATGTTGATGTTGCAGAGTTTGATGAGGGCTGAGGTGGCAGCTGGACCTGAACAAATATATGAAATCGACTGCCGAGTTGTTTCTAAAAACGAAGGCAGAGAGATGAGATGCCAACCATCCTGTGTTAGTTAATACGGGATTGATCAGTGGTTTGCTACCATCATGTCTGTTTGGAATGGAAAAGGTTTCACAACTCCAGTCATTCTCCTAATAGTGGAACTCCTTAATTCATAAATCAAGACAGATTTCCAGTCTCGTACCATGTATTAAAGCTTGTAGTATCTGAGAGGATGAGCAGACATATGACTAAATTGCTGAGGAAGTCAAGTGCGCCGTATATATTATATATATTTTTTTTAATCCATGTATTGGAGATAAGCTGGAGTGTTGGAAGCTCTAGTGGAGAGCAGTTGCAGGCTTAAACAGTAAACTAAAGCAACTTTTGCATGCTGCAATAGTGAGCAGATCTGAAGAGGGAGCCGAGATTTGCTGTAATGAGGAGATATTAACAGTAGAGACAAGATCTGCTGAACGTGCAGAGACCTGAGGGAGTAGACGATGGAATGCTGTCAGTAGTGTGCAGAGGCTTGCTGTAGAGAGCAGAGAACTGCTGAGTGTGGTGGAAACTGGTTGTCACAAAGACGGCCGGAGTGGGTGGCGTCAGACCAGAAGCAGGAAATAAATAAACAAAACGAGAGGTAGAGTTTGGTGGAGCTGAGCGAATGCTTTCGCTCAGCATTTAATAAATAAACAGAACAGAAAATAAAAGGTTTGAACACAAAACAGGACACGGCACTTACGCCAAAATAAACAGATAAACAAAACGAACAGACACTGACACACAGGGACGAACACTAAACAAACACGTACCACGTAGCAATTGCTTCTCTATTGATTATCTCCTCACTCTCTCCCGTTCCTTCGCCCTGAACACACAACCCCAAGTGAAAGAAACGTGCATCTATATATACTGTTGTGCTGGGATTCAATTACTAATTAATTATTCACTTGAATCCCAGCACATGAATTAATTCTGTGCAACCCCGTGCTCACATATTATTACATACTTTAAATGCACGTGAAGTGATTATACAATTTTAACTCACACGTGAAACACAGACCCGTTTATATCCCGTGTAGCAATGACTATACACCAACATTTACACACGCAACATGCAACACATAACACACAAATGCACACAGGGGCGGGGCACATTGCCACACTGGTATTTGAGAGTTAATGCGTTTTTAGTTGATGTTGGAGATGGGGCAGAGATGAAGAATGCATAGATCTAAGGCCGCTACAGAACCTGAGAGGATGGGAATGCGTTGCTCGGAGGCTGCTGCAAAACCTATTGATTTGATCAGGAGCAGTCTAAGAGTGTATTGTCTATTGCAGTGTAGGAGGACGCTTTGACTGAAATGTTGATAATCGTAGCACATAGTTTCCGTATGTGACTGGTAGCTCAAATTGAATGAAATGGACTTTGAAAGTTATATTAAGTGCTTTGATGAAGCTGGGGGCAAATGAGGAAGTGCAAATCCGGGAACAAGAAGGTTGCAGGAATGGCCTGATGCAGGGAAGCTGGAAAATTAATGTCAGGGTGGATTCTTAACATCTCAGAAAGCTGATAAGCTTGGCTCCATGACCAGGTCCTCGAGGGGAGGGGTTTGGATTTGAAAAAATTCAAGTTAATATATGTAGCAAAAGAGGTTGAGGCAGGAGGGTACTGAGAATCCCTTGGAATGACAACGAACTGCAGGAATTGATAGAAAGTTTGGAGTGTGCGAGATTCACAGCAAAAGCAATTCAGCTTAAATTATGTAGAGCTTGTGGTGTTATGCTGCCATCTAGAGGTTATGATTGGAATTGAAACTATTGGATTCTGTGAAGCAGGGTAGCATATATTTGGTTATTGCGATTAAAATCCTCGTCTATGTATAAAACATTTGCTTTAGAACAGTTAGTGGTGATATAAGTAAGTTAACGTAGGTCTAGAAGAGGAGCCTGCAGTATTTAGATCTCACAATTTGGCGAGTTGAAGCACTGATGTTGCAAAAGCGCAGCAGCAAGAGCCAGATGATTGCAGTAGTGAGGCACAGGCTCGCATTGCCTGTTAAAGCTGCCTGGTCGCCATGGCAACTTACCACTCCCAGTAGTCACTCGATGAGGCGTTGCCGTGGTAACCATGGTCTGCGAGGCGCCGGTGGGAAAGAGTTGCAGTACAGCAGTGACGTTGGAACAGTCTTTCTGATGAAAATGCAGACCAAGTTGAGTATGGCACAGCGCTGTAGCTGTGCTGGAGACTGGAGGGAGCAGGAAAGACTAACGTTGGAGCGCCTGCAGAAAAATAGAAAAGCTGAATGATGAAAAGAATCACCTGAGCAGGTAGGAAAATAGCTGATACTATCTTGACAGCGCTGAGCAGAGAAATGGCCTGCAGTGAAAGGAGCGAACAACAAAAAATAAACACAGACAAGGAAGAGGAAATAGTGCTGGGTTAAGTAGAAAAAGAGAGAGATAGACAGGAGGGGCAGCCAATAACATACGTGGAGCAGCGCTGGCCATGCCCTAATAATTGACGAGGCGAGCGCTGCATTGTGTGGTTGGCTGGAAATACTAAATGAGACTGAACTGGGATCAGCTTCCACCCCAAAGAGATCGGCGGACGCTTCCCGGGCAGGACGCCACGGAGGGAAGGTAAGACTAAAGAAAATGATTTAGGATAAGAAAAAAGCAGCGCAAAGCGGGAGAGAGCCCTCTACGTCATCCCCCGAATTACGCCTAAAGGCTAACATGAAGTGTAATGTATTGCATGTAGGCAATAAAAATGTGTATTATAAATATCATATGGGAGATACTGAAATTGAAGAAGAGAACTATGAAAAGACCTAGGAGTTTATGTTGACTCAGAAATTTCTTCATCTAGACAATGTGGGGAAGCTATAAAAAAGGCCAACAAGATGCTCGGATAAATTGTGAGTGTTGAATTTAAATCAAGAGAAGTAATGTTAAAACTTTACAATGCATTAGTAAGACCTCACCTAGAATATTGTGTTCAGTTCTGGTCACCTCGTTACAAAAAGGATATTGCTGCTCTAGAAAGAGTAACCAGAATTATCCCGGGTTTAAAAGGCATGTCGTATGCAGACAGGCTAAAAGAATTGAATCTATTCAGTCTTGAACAAAGAAGACTACGTGGCAATCTGATTCAAACATTCAAAATCCTAAAAGATATAGACAATGTTGACCCAGGGACTTTTTTGACCTGAAAAAAGAAACAAGGACCAGGGGTCACAAATGGAGATTAGATAAAGGGGCATTCAGAACAGAAAATAGGAGGCACTTTTTTACACAGAGAATTGTGAGGGTATGGAACCAACTCCCCAGTAATGTTGTTGAAGCTGACACCCTGGAATCCTTCAAGAAGCTGCTTGATGAGATTCTGGGATCAATAAGCTACTAAAAACCAAACGAGCAAGATGGGCTGAATAGCCTCCTCTCCTTTGTAAACTTTCTTATGTTCTTATGTTTGGACATATAAAAAAATGTACAGTGAATATAGTTGTTGTCTGGACATATTAAGAAATTGTACAGTGAATATAGTTGTTTGGACATATAAAAAATTGTACAGTGAATATAGTTGTTTAGACATATAAAAATGGTACAGTGAATATAGTTGAGGTTTGGACAATTTAAAAAATTGTACAGTGAATATAGTTGTTTGGACATATTAAAAACATGTACAATGAATATCGTTTGGAAATATTAAACAATTGTACAGTGAATATAGTTGTTGTTTGGACATATAAAACAATTGAACAACAAATATAGTTGTTGTTTGGACATATTAAAAATTGTACAGTGAATATAGTTGTTTAGACATAAAAAATGTACAGTGCATATAGTTGTTGTTTGGACATATTAAGGAATTGTACAGTGAATATAGTTTGGACATATACAAAAAAATGTACAGTGAATATAGTTTGATCATAGTAAAAAATGTACAGTGAATATAGTTGTTGTTTGGACATATAAAAAAATTGGACAGTGAATATTGTTGTTTGGACATTAAGTAATTGTACAGTGAATATAGTTTGTACATATAAAAAATGATACTGTGAATACAGTTGTTGTTTTGACATATAAAAAAATTTAAACTGAATATAGTTGTTGTTTAGACATAAAAAAATGGTACAGTTAATATAGTT
Organism: Huso huso; assembly: GCA_036884735.1. Lineage (NCBI taxonomy): Eukaryota > Metazoa > Chordata > Actinopteri > Acipenseriformes > Acipenseridae > Huso > Huso huso. The sequence continues at coordinate 26,177,635 of CM072681.1, read as the reverse complement.
GTTTAGACATATTAAAAAATTGGACAGTGAATATAGTTGTTGTTTGGACATATACAAAACTTGTACAGTGAATATAGTTGTTGTTTGGACATATTAAAAAATTGTAAACTGAATATAGTTGTTGGGACATATTAAAAATTGGACAGTGAATATCGTTTTTTGGACATGTTACGAAATTGTACAGTGAATATAGTTTGGACATATACAAAACTTGTACAGTGAATATAGTTGTTGTTTGGACATATTAAAAAATTGTACAGTGAATATAGTTTGGACATATAAAAAATTGTACAGTGAATATAGTTGTTTAGACATAAAAAATTGGACAGTGAATATAGTTGTTTGGACATATAAAAAAATGTACAGTGAATATTGTTGTTGTTTAGACATAAATTGTACAGTGAATATATTTATTGTTTGGACATATGTGATGGATGCGAGTGGTGTATTGAATAAATAATCAGTCCCGAAACAGTATTTCTCCCAAAACGACTGTGTTTATTGAAATAAACCTCCCCTTTACCAGCGATGGTATTTGGGGGGAACACAGCTGGCTGACACACAAAACAAAAATACAAAACCCAAACAGAAAGTGTCCACAATGAAATCCCGAGTGTCCTGTGCATGAGAGTGCTCTGTAATCCACACAGGGTGTGCTGATGTTGGTGAAGGGAAGATAGTGCTCTGTGATCTCCTACTCCGCATCTGAAAACACACAACAAACACGTAATCCAAAAAACACAACGCTCCGGCTGGTGGCTCAGTTTCTCAGCGCAAGAGGAGGTACTGACGTAGCTGCTTCCCCTTTGTACCCAGCAAACTCCTCCCTGCAGTCAACGCGTCGCCATGGTTTCTCCAATAGAGGGCTGCCCCGCAGCTGACTGCAATGGAATCGTCCTGAGTACTTGCAGCTACGCACCCCTCCTAATATGGTCACCTTCCGGTTTCCACCTACCACCGAGGTAGCGGATCTAGGAGGCAGCTTACCTTCCCCCTTATACAGCACCCTTTCTAATTGGGAGGGAGATTTACAGCATCGATCCTTTCTCTCTCTATCACAACTTATTAAAAACTGTACCGTGAATATAGTTTGGACATATAAAAAAACACTGACAGTGAATATAGTTGTTTGGACATATTAAGAAATTGTACAGTGAATATAGTTTGGACATATAAAAATGTGTACTGTGAATATATTTGTTGTTTGGACATACAAAAAAATTGTTAAGTGAATATAGTTGTTTGTGACTGTGTGGAAGCGACAGTGTGGGTGAAGTACGAGTGGACAAGTACATCACAGTTAGAAGCAGTAAGGAGAGATTACATCTTTAATTCCTTTAATCAGAAAACTCTGCAACTAAAGTCTAACAGCTGTGTGTCTTTTTCTGATAACAAGCTGATTCAAATTCGCTGCCGTTCAGCAAACAGCAAACAAACAGAAGCCAGCCAGTGTTCACTGCGACAGCGTGTGGAAGCAACAGTGTGGGAGAAGTACGAGTGGACAAGTACATCACAGTTAGAAGCAGTTTGAAAGCAGGTTGACCGCTGCAGAAGCTAAACTAAACTTTAAAAAAAATGGTCTTCAAGCCAGTAATCTGTGATAACTGCATGATGTGGGAAATCTGAGAAAACCCAATGGAGCTCAACCAAGTTTGTGTAAAGTGCCGCACGATCCAGGACTTGCTTCAGCGATTAAGCCTGCTAGAAAAGGAGCTGGAGGAAATGAGACAGCAACAGGAGCTTGAGGAGCTGACACACCCACAATTCATGGAAGTCTGCACCCCTAGTAGACTGAAAGCCACCAGGGAGATGGAAGAGATTCGAAACAGCTGGGTTCAGATAGGCAGAAGCAGGGAAACAAAGAAACTTTGTCAAATACAACCACCAGAAATCCAAACATCCAACAAATTTGAGCCACTTCAACATTTAGATGACCAAAACCAACATCAAGAGAATGAAAGGAACAACATCCAGGACCCTATAAACAGTGCTGGCCAAGCAGCAATAAGGGAGGTCATGATTGTTAGGGACTCCATATTGAGAAATACAGCAAGTTCAGTTCGCAGTTTGGACCCCCTTACTACAACTGTGTGCTGCCTTCCAGGAGCCTCTGTCAAGCACATCACTGAGAACGTGGACAGGCTCCTAGAACGAACAGGAGACGACCCGGTAGTAGTCGTCCACATTGGTACAAACAACATTGGAAGAGACAGGCCAAGATCCCTGCAAAACAAATTCAGAGAGATGGGAAGGAAATTAAAAAGACAAAACCAAAACTGTGGTATTTTCTGGGATACTGCCGGCACCTTGCAAAGGGCCATATAGACAGCTGGAAATACAAAATCAAAATGCATGGCTGAAATCGTGGTGCACACAGGAAGGCTTCACCTTTCTTGAACATTGGAGCATATTCTACAACAAGGACTATCTATATAGGTGGGACAGACTGCAACAGAAAGGGAACCAATCTACTCGGAGAAAGAATCCTTGAGGAGGTCCAGAAGCATTTAAACTAGAAAGGAAGGGGGGAGAAAACAAAAAAACAGAAGGGAGACCACATCAAAACAAGGGCAACAACTCAGGTAAGACAGCTATTAAATGTATTAATCTTAATGCTAGAAGTCTCAGAAACAAAATGTTAGAACTTGAAGCTACTGCACTAACAAGTAATTACGATGTGATAGGTGTTACAGAAACTTGGTGAGAGAGTGATGGAGATGAATATATTAGTGGGTACACACTGTATTGGAAAGACAGGCAGGACAGAAGAGGCAGAGGGGTAGCGCTATACATAAGAAATAGTCTTGAAGCCCAGGTGTTAAATCTGAACAAAGAAAACAACGCCGAATCAATATGGGTCAGAATAATGGACAAAAATTAAAAGGGCATAATAATAGGAGCATGCTATAGACTGCCAAATTCAGACGCCAAGCAAATTAATCTGTTATACAATGACATTAGAAATGTGTGTAGAAAAGGAGAAGCCATACTAATGAGGGATTTCAACTCCCCCCATATAAAATGGGAAAACCTGGTGGGGAGCACAACAGGTGAAATTGAAATAGTGGAAATGACAAATGACTGCTTCCTAACGCAAAGACAGAATAACTAAAACAGAGGTCAGTGAGCCATTGGCAAACTCAGACCACAACATGTTCTCATTTGAAGTGTTTTTTAAAACCCCAAAAGTAATGACTAAAGCTAAGGTTTACAATTTTAGAAAAGCAAACTATGAAGGAATGAAACAGAGACAAACAGAAGTAGATTGGAGCAAAATAGAGAAAACATCCACAGAAAAAGGATGGCTGTTTTTTAAAAATGTAGTACTAGAGGCGCAAAACAATTACATCCCAAAAGTAGACAAATCTAAATCTAAAACAAAATTGCCAAAATGGTTTAATAGGTCAATTAATTTGCAGAGCGTTTAAAAGGGACCAAAAACACAGTACACAGAAAGAATACTTGGAACTGCAAACACAAGTCAAAAAGGAAGTTAGAAGGCCAAGAGAGAGATAGAAATCAATATTGCTAAAACCAATTCCAAAATGTTTTTCCAATATTATAACAGCGTGGAAGAATAAACACTTCAGTCTATATTTAGATCCAAAGTTGTTCAGTGCACTTTATTAACATTCCAGCAATTGCAGGGAGACAATCAGAAGGCAACCGAACATAAGTTCTAGTTAACCCATGAGTTCTCTGCTCGCAGGCAGAAACAAAGAGTTTATATAGCTAAACAGGCATGATTCTACATAAGGCAGTAACCAATCAAGTCTTTACAAGTATTCTACTTGTACCAATCACATGTTAATAAGCTTCTTATAGTAACCTTGTATTTCTATCAACAGTGGCTAGTACTGTGCATTGTCAAATCCTCTTCCTTATTTCTCTTCGTCTGGTGGGGCAGTGGTCTTCTTGCAGTGGGAGGCGTGGATCCAAGTCTGGAGGCCCTGGCACTTTAATGCAGTATGAGTGGTGAGTAGAACCTGATAAGGGCCTTTCCACCTAGGAGTGAGTGCAGTTTTCCGCTGATGTACCTTGACGTGGACCCAATCTCCTGGACTAAGGTCGTGGCACTGTTCTCCAGAGTCTCTAGGTAACGCCTCTTGAACCTGTGAATGGAAAGCTTTGACACATCTCATTAAAGTCTGGCAGTATTGCAAAACAGTTTCATTAGTTAAAGTAATGTCCATCAACAGAGGGTTAATGGGAGGAGTGGCTGGAAGTCTCATGGGCCTTCCCATTAGTATTTCATGTGGACTCAGTCCGACCCTCCTGTTGGTACTGGATCGCATGCTCATAAGAGCAAGGGAGAGCATCAGGCCATTTGAGACCAGTTTCAGCACAGATTTTTGCAATTTTGTTTTTCAGTATTCCATTTGTCTCTCCACCGCTCCTGCAGACTGTGGGTGGTGGTGTATGGAAGTTCTGCTGAATTTGTAGGGCTCTGCATATCTCTTTTACTATTTGTCCTGTAAAGTGAGTTTCTTCGCTGTTAATAGATAGGGTATTCAAACCGAGGGATAAATTCCTTCAAAGTCTCTTGCTTACTGTTAGAGTGTCTGCTTTGGCACATGGGTAAGCTTCTACCCATCCAGAAAACAAACATACAACGACTAATACATATTCATAAGAGCAACATTTCTGCATTTGTATAAAAAATCTATTTGGATATTTACAAAAGGGCCCACAGATTTTCCCACATTGTATGCTTGGCAGATAGGACAAGCATGACAATACTGTTGAGCCACTCTTGGGAAATTTGGAGCATACCAATCTTTTCTAATATTTCGTAGGGTTTTGGTTTGAACATTGGTGGGGACTACCCCCCCAGGAAGAACATTTTTGGAGACAGCTGTTAAATGGTCACTTCTGGTAGCTTGAAATGAATGCTGGAATCGAGGACAATTTGATTGACATGAAGTTGGCTGGTATTCAAAACAAGAAGCTGGTTTGACATTGCTATAGAATTACTAACCTCAATTATAACCTATCCCAGCCTTTTTAAGCTATACACCTGCCACTCAAGCATGAGCACATGCACGCTCACATGCTCTGCCTGCCTCCTGTGTCTGTGCACCTGGGTGCATTGTCATTCACCTGATAAAATAATAAATTGATGCATGCCATATAAAGAAAATATATGGCTATGCTAACTTTATTGGCTAAGTATACTATATAGCATTAGCCTACTATCATATCACAATGTGCCTCAAACAATAATATATCTCAAAACTGAGTCTAACCTTTCACTGTTATAATCACTAAGCCATCACAGACCTCACCTGCGACCCTGTTGCTCTACCTGTCTCTGTATTGCTTTTAGGTTGCACTGCTAGCAATGGGTCGCTAATGTAATAAACCTACCTACCTACCCATTAGGTTCAGGTTTTTTCACTCAAACTATGTTGCAGCCCAGGCATTCAGTGGCTCACACTCATATCAGCCTAACTTCAGATCCAGAGTCCAAGCCAGCGGTTCTCAACCTAAACACGCCACTGAAATTTATTTTTATATCTGCCCCCCCCCCTTTTTTAAATTAACTTTTTAATATATTTTTTTATTACTGCCTATATAATATAGTGTGTGTATTTTCCTGGATAGTCACACTGTCCATTCAATCAAATACATATGTTCGTGTTTTTTTTTGTAAAAAATATCAAGCAAAATTAAGTTAGTTACAAAGGGAGGAAGGAGAATAGAAATAATGTGACAACGCATTAACCAACAAACACAAAATAAAAATCGAATTAAACAGATTATATTTATTCTTATTTTTTAAGTAAATGTGAAAATTGTGACACAAATTACACCATTTAAGAATACTAGAATTTTTTTTTTTAAACCCGAGAATAATAGGTCAAGACGTCAGCCATCTGACTGCACCCCCCAAACGCCAACAAATCCCAGGGTGCCATTCTTTTAAAGCTACCGGTATCTCTTTTTTTTTTTAATGTGCTGCAAAGGGTGAAAAGTGCATCGTTTGGCACGTCACTGGTTATTATTCAAGGGGAGCAAAAGGGGATCTTGAGAGAGTTAACCCTTTGTGGAGCGGATAAAATGACTTGACAAAAAACGTTTCAGATTAATCAAAATTATTGGTAGGGACAATTCAACGGTCCCTTGACATTGGTAGGGACATCTGGGCACGCACGGTGGAGTCAAGCATCTCCCCTTTGCTCACGTGCGCCACACTGTGTTGCAAGAGGGCAAGGTAGGGGAGCAAAACCTGTGGTGCAACTAGGCGACCATCTGGGCAGCGCCACAGGTTATCAGGGTGTAAAAGGCACCCTGCCAGTCTCCATGTTTCTTTTTCAGCATTTGGTGTTTGATCTTGGAGGAGAGCCAATTCATGAACGGTGGCTAAAGGAGACTGTAATTGGAGAGGAGAAAGCAAAGTAGTGGCCTGAGGTAGGGAAAGGGCGCTGTCTTGGCAGCAGAGTCTGCCAAGGCATTTCCTTAGTAACTTCATCTTATAAAGACTGGTGAGCAAGGCATTTTACAATAGCAATTTCAGACAGGAGCTGTAAAGCCTCTAAGAGAGCTGCAACGTAAGGGCAACGTAAGTGGGGACCCTAAAACAAGTTTTCAGATTGTTCTACAATAAGGGCTGCTGCTGCTAGGCAGGAAGGTAGGCCTGCAGCCACAGAATCAAGAGCTGAGCTGCAATAGGCTAATGGCCTATGCTTATCCCCATGCATTTGAGTAAGAACCCCTAATGCAAACCCGTTCTTTTCATGGCAATAGAGTGTAAAGGGTTTAGAGTAATCAGGCAACCCTAAAGCAGGGGCACTAGTGAGGACCTGTTTGATTGCAACAAAGGCTTGTTCAGCAGTATCTTCCCAGGGGAGGGGTTCAGGAGTAGTGGAACGGGTGAGTTCTTGTAAATGTTTGATTAAAGAGGCATACCCGAGGATCCACTGACAACAATACCCTGCCATACCCAGGAAAGTACGCATTTGAGATATAGTAGTGGGTTTAGGGACATTTAGAATAGTTTCTACTCGTTCTGACGAGAGATGGTGCTGTCCTGCAGAGATATCATGTCCTAAATAACATACTCTAGGTAGGCACAGCTGTAGTTTAGCCTTTGAGGCTTTGTGACCTTTTGTAGCAAAGGCAATAAGGAGTATCACATAATCCTGTTTACAAGCATCTAGAGAGGGAGAAGCAAGTAAAAGGTCATCTACATATATTGAACCAGGGAGTCGGGTCCAAGTGTATTGGAGCCCATCATACGTAAAAGCAAACAGAAAATGGCTGTCGGGGTGGATAGGGATAGAGAAAAAAGCAGAGGTCAACTACTGTAAAATATGTAGCAGAGGAGAGTATGCAGGAGAGAATTGTGGTGGGGTTGGGAACTACAGGGAAAGAAGGGAGTACTACAGCATTAACAGCTCTAAGATCTTGCACAAACAGATAGGTTTCCTTCCCAGGCTTTTTAACAGGCAAGATGGGGGAATTACAAGGGCTATTGGTAGGGATAATAATACCCTGTTGTAAGAGAATTGTAATAACTGGTCGGATACCTTCCTTGGCTGGAGGTTTCAATGGGTACTGGGGAAGTCTAGGTAATGCTTTAGTTGGATTGAGACTGATGTGCACGGGGTCAGCAGTCATAATATGCCCTACTTTGTTAGAGTGTTGCGACCAGAGAGTAGAAGGTACAGATGCTAAGATTTCAGACTGTAACTGAGAATCCTGCTGTTCAGGGGTTTGAGGTAAAGTAGTCGAAAACATTAGAGCAGCGAGCACTGCTGGTTCATTGTGAGAAGGTACACTGAGAAAAACTCCATCAGGAGTGCAGTAAATAGTACAGCCAAGCTTGCCCAAAAGATCTCTGCCTAACAGGGCAGCAGTGTGGAGTAGTGGTTAGGGCTCTGGACTCTTGACCGGAGGGTCGTGGGTTCAATCCCCAGTGGGGAACACTGCTGTTGTACCCCTGAGCAAGGTACTTTACCTAGATAAAATAATGTGATATCTTGTAACAATTGTAAGTCGCCCTGGATAAGGGTGTCAGCTAAGAAATAAAATAATAATAATAATAATAACAGATTAACAGGAGAGGAGGGACTGAGCAAAAAGGCCTGTTGATCAGTCCTACAGGGAGAGGGGCTGAGACAGGGAGTGTTTGAATTTGATTAGAAATGCCTACAGCTTTACAGTTTCACTAGAAAGAGGAAGTTGAGGAAAGTCAGAAGATCTGAGAGGAGAGCGGCTAGCACCAGTGTCTACAAGACATTGAGTCAGCTTACTACTAATAGAACAGGAAACAAAGGGACCTGACTGGTCTAATTGCAGAAAAGGAGCGATGAAGCTACCAATTCCCAGGCTGTCCTAATGATAAACATTGGTCGATGGATCAGGAGGGCAGAGCTTGAGTTTGGAATGCATCTAAAGTCTGGCCAGGTCTGTTAGGGCATTCGTTTTTCCAGTGTCCAATTTGACAACAAAAATGGCAATTACTATTACAGTTAGAGGGAAATTGCCCTCGTCCTCGTCCCCCGACCCCTTCTCCCCTGATTGACTAATAATGCTGGATTTGCAAATCCATTAACCCTTTGCAGTCCATTTATTAAGTGCGTGTCAGGCGCGTCAGGTCCAATTTATTTTCACACGCAGCGCAGTTAATTTTAGACGCTGTTTAAAAAAGTATTTTTTCCCCACAGTCAAACGGGTTTAAAAGGCCCTGCACATCAACAAAGCACTCACTAGGCATCTCCAGCCCCGCCCCACCCTTTCGTTCACTATAGCTTTCACATATGCTAAGAAATAAATAATGATAATAACAATAGTCGTACATACCGATCAATCATCTCCTGATAACTTGTTTTATCACCAAACGCCTCAATAATGCGATCCAAGTCATTATTTTATTACTATAACAACTGAAAAAGCTCTGCAAATGTCCGTGATATTCTCTGAGCGCTGATGCAGTCACAGTCAGCTTGTTTCCTTATGGCCTCCATTATCAGATGCCAGGGGCAATATGACTATTCTGGAGATACACCATTTTATGGATGGCGTCCGGACCAGGAAGTAACTGACACCAAAACAGTGGCCATTGAATGGTGAATGCTATTTTTTCAGCGTAAAAAACAACAAACCCAAAACAAATGATTTAAACAAAACAACAATGGACAAAAGGAAAAAGGCAATGTCGGACCAGGTCCGAAATAAACAAACAAAGGGTTAAGGTAAGGCACTCCTTACTGTTACCAAAAGTTTTCCCGGCTCTAATGTTTTGCCACCCGTACTCTCCTTTACAGAATTACTGGGAGAACCCTGTTTATGATGTCATTAACGTGATGTCAGGTGTCTTATTATCCACACATAAGGATGCAGAGTTAAGGTTGCATGGCTGTCTTTAACTTAAATTTCCTAACCTTTTGGACTTTTGCAACGGGGTTTTTAAACCTTACTTTAACAAAGTTGTTGCCATTGAATATTGCAAACAAAATGGTGTTAATGATGTCAGGCCAGAACACTGACACCAGGCAAGTACTGACAGTCTCAAAAATACACCTTTTTATCGGCTGTTTATTTAAATAACAAAATACATACATAAATATTTAAAAAAAACACTTTGCTCCCGTTTTGCGAAATAAAAGATTTGAACAAAATAATCACAAACTCAAAACAGAACAAAACAATACAGACCAGGCTGGGCAATGGACTGTCATTGTTCCTGTACATTTAATTACACTAGTTTTAACCTCCTCTCTTGCTTTCCCGGCTCTTGTTTTCCTCTTGAACAGCCACCTTGAATTACTGGGAGAACCCTGTTGATGATTCATGGAGGATGACCATCTCCTGATTAGCAACAATTACACAACTAAATAAACTTGGGATATGGTCAACCTCTGCATGAGGTTTTAACCTTTTACTTTGGACCAAACCTTCCCATCCTTTAACAAAGTTGTTACTAATTGAATACAATAACAAATGGCTTGGCTATGTTGTCACATTTTAAATAAATACAAATAATCACTCAGTTTCAAAAAGACATATTTACACTGTACAATTTAAATAATAAAAATAATAAAAAAAAAACAAATACAAAAAATAAACTGCACACGGAGGGTAAAAAAAGATTTGAACAAAATAATCACAAAATAAACAGAACAATTTAAACAGATCAGGGCTGGGCACGCCCTGTTCATTATCAAACCCCATTTAATTACACTAGTTTTAAGCTCCACCTCCCCCTCTTTCTCAAATTCCCGGAAGAACACCCACCAAGGTGCAGAGAGGGACAGGCTTTTGGAGGTGACCATCTCCGATTACAACAATTACACAACTAATTAAACTCGGGAGATGGTCATCTTCTGCATGAGGTTTTTTATTACTGTGGATGGGGCTTCCTGGTGAAGCGGAGCCGGCAGCAACTCCAGGTGAAGCGGAGCCGGCAGCAACTCCAGGTGAAGCGGGACCCTCAGTGACCCCAGGCGAAGCAGGACCCTCAGCAACCCCAGGCGAAGCAGGACAGGCAGAAACTCCAGGCAGAGCAGGACAGGCAGCAACCCTAGGAGCAGCCCCAGGCAATGCAGAGCAACAGGCAGCCCTAGGCAATGCGGAGCAACAGGCAGCCCCAGGCGATGCGGAGCAGCAGGCAGCCCCAGGCGATGCGGAGTAGCAGGCAGCCCCAGGCGATGTGGAGCAGCAGGCAGCCCCAGCAGAGCAGGCAACCCCAGCGTAGCAGGCAACCCCAGTGGAGCAGGGGATGATGAACTGGTATCCCCAGGCGATGGCGAACTGGCATCCCCATGCGATGGCCCTCAGGAGGTGACGGCGGCAGCGGTGGTGCTGGTGTTGGCCCTCTTCTTAGCCACTGCGACCCGGTGGTTTTCCCCTTGCTCTGCTCAGCAGCCTATGCAAGGTCGGTCGCACCGCCAGCATCCTGTCCCGGTCCATCCTGTCTTGAAGGGAGAGGCAGCCTCCCTCCCGGGCGGGCGGTGGTGGAGGCAGAGGCAGCTCATGCTGCTCTGCTCCAGGCGAAGGCAGCAGGGCTCTTCCCCTTCTGGCTGCGAAGGCGGCAGGGGCTCCTCCCCTTCTGGCTGTGAAGGCAGCAGGGGCTCCTCCCCTTCTGGCTGCGAAGGCAGGGGCTCCTCCCCTTCTGGCTGTGAAGGCAGCAGGGCTACTCCCCTTCTGGCTGCAGCGGGGAACCAGCATGTACTGTTTTCGACCTCCTTCTTGGGCTGTGGAACCAGCACCGACTCCCCCCTTCTTGGGCTGTGGACGCACCGACTCCCCCTTCTTGGGCTGTGGATGTTTGGGCTCCTCCCACTCAAGCGCAGGACGTTCGGGCTGCTCCCACTCCAGGTCTGTGTCCTGGAAGACCTCCAGGCAGTAGTGCTCCTCATGCCCGTACCGCATACAGTTGGTGCACCACTCCTTTTCCTCCCGTGCCTTTCTTCCTCTCTTTTTCCTCACCTCTGTCTGGGTCTTCTGGGTCTCTTCTCCCTGCCATATGGGGAAGGTGCCAGGGGATACGTGCCATGGCTCCCCATGGCTAAACCACCACTCCTCCCCCCACCAGTAGGTGAGGCAGACTTGCTGTGGCTGTTGCTGCTGCTGTTGTTGTTGCAGCTGCTGCTGTCTGCAGCTCTTCCTCCTTCCTCCCATCCTCTTTCTTCACTCCACAAGAAATTAAAAAAAAAAAAAAAATCTGCAGTACCCTAACTCTGCCTGTGTCCAGGAGGCGCTGGTGATCCCACCTTCGACACCACGTGTGACAGGAATAGCGTTGCGGTGACGTCAGGCCAGAAGCAGGAACCAAAACACTGACACCTGGTAAGTACTGCAGTTTCAAAAAGACGCTGCGGTGCAGTTTATTTAAATAAAAAAAATAAATATTTAAACAAAAACACTTTGCTCACTGAGCAAAATTAAAATGTTATTTAAAATTAAATTTGGGACTATATCACACTGTGTATGTATACACAATTAAAGTTCCTGGTTTTGTCTTAAAAAGAATGCCGCTGCTAGGATCCTTACCAAATGTAAAAAACATTATCACATCACCCTTCGTCAGCACTGGCTACCTGTAAAGTTCAGGATTATTTTCAAAACCCTCCTGCTCACCTACAATGCCCTTCATCACACAGGTCCCGAGTACCTCCTCAACCTGCTGACCTGTTATGTCTCTGCCTGCAAGCTGAGGTCCTTCGACTCTGGCCTGCTTGTTATCCCCAAGCAAAAGTGCACCACACTTGGAGAACGCTCGTTTAGCTTCATGGCTCCGACTCTTTGGAACTCTGTCCCAGATTTAGTACGTGATGCTCCCAACATCGCTTGCTTTAAATGAACTCTCAAGACCCACCTGTTCTCTCTTGCTTTCCATGCTCTTTAAGCCTGATGTCTGCTATTAGCTGCTGTGTTGCTGCAGCTAATGTCGATCAAGAGGACTTTTTTGACCTGAAAAAAGAAACAAGGACCAGGGGTCACAAATGGAGATTAGATAAAGGGGCATTCAGAACAGAAAATATGAGGCACTTTTTTTACACAGAGCATTGAGAGGGTCTGGAACCAACTCCCCAGTGACGTTGTTGAAGCTGACACCCTGGGATCCTTCAAGAAGCTGCTTTATGAGATTCTTGGATCAATAAGCTACTAACAACCAAACAAGCCAGATGGGCTGAATGGCCTCCTCTCATTTGTAAACTTTCTTATGTTCTTATACTGATCCTTGCTTGGATCTATAAATAGATAAACAGGGAACAGAAACGGTGAACTTACCTCTCAGGAGTAAATCTCTGCAATGAAGATTCTGCTTAAAATTTATGACTAAATATTCTGCCAGAGATATTATGACATCGTTTTCCTTTATGATGTCACCTTCATGTCAGTGCTGAACATGAACAGCATGATGTCTGTTGCCATGGCGCTGTGCTTATAAACAAATAACTGCATTTAAAATGGCTGTTCTGGGCAGGGGGAGCGGGCAGTTTTCTTCAATACAATGAATAATAATTCATTTGAAATATCTACAATGCAAGCTGGTCCTGTTGCTTTTGCTGGTCTTTCTCTGCTCTGCATACCAGTGATGCATCCAGATCTACTGTGCCGGTTCACGTTTTAATTAGTATTATGTGATTTTTATTGGTGACACCTTTTTAATGATAGAACAGAACAAAAGAGACTTTTTAGAACCAAACACATGTAACTAAAGAAATCAGATCTTCTTTTGTTTTCTTTTATACTTTTCAGTTAATTAAAATGGTTTCTTGCATTAAAGTTTCTAAAACCGTTTTAAAAAACATTGGAATTGGACTGTTTAATACAAACCTTTCACTCTTTGACATTTATTATCTGATTTAATTATTCATTCAATACATTTAGTTTTTTAACCTGCTCTGTCACTCCACTGGGTAGTTATTCATATAATAAAAAGCATTTCATTCAAAGAGCTTTAGTTTTCTAACGCCTCTCAGGTTTTTCTTGTGGAATGGGATGCTTTTTAATCACAATAAGACACCTGAGGCCATATTTTCAAAGCTTTTACACCAATCTTGTGTTCAAACATCTGAGTAATATACTGTATTTCAAGTCCCCTTCAGCACTCTCAATGTGTTTAGTTTTTTATTGTGTAACATTAACGTGGTGTTTTGTCCTTTTTAAAATAAATATGTTAATTATAGAGTAGAATGGAGGAAACGCTTTGATAATACGGCCCCTCGAGTCTCACAGAGCAGCGCACTCCTTGGCGTGTCTCATTGCTGATGACTCTTCTGCTGCTGTGGAGGCGGGTCTGTTGCCTGGTTTAGTTCGCAGCGCAGTCTGAGGAGGATCCTAAATCTGTGCCACTGGACAGCAGGGAGGAATACTGTCCTGTATAAAGAATAGGATACCATAATACAGTTTAAGAGAAACTAAATAAAAGCATGGGGTAGAAATAGCAGAGGTTACTGCCTGGAAGTTTACTCGTAAAGAATGACCTTTCTGCTACCCTGTGCTGTATTTACCAAAAACAAGTTCACACACAGTGACCCTCCAAGACCATCGAAAAGAAAGCTATGAAACTGCGCGCATGCCTACGCCATTTTGGATCTGTTTGTGACAACGGCGCTCAAGTTCAATTAACCTAATATACTTCTAAAAACATTATCAGTGGTATGCCGTTAGTGTTTGAACATCTCGTTCTGATAAGGACAGGAAATAGCAATATCGGTACACAAAACACAGATTATACATCAGCGACAAACTCGCTGCATCGACGCTGCTGCCTTCAGTCACAGCGTCCCTATTGATATAGGGCTATACCAACTCCAGCATGAGGGAGGGGGAATTCAAATTGTATTCACTGGAAAAACTACAGCTACAAATAGCTCATTTACGATGTTACAATTGAACGTATTGTTAATTTTTAATTAAAAATATCACAATTCCATTTGCCGTCCATATTAGATGAATTGCCAAACCGAACTAAACGGTTTATATTTTGCTATTGGTATATTCCTCGTTCTGCAGCGCCTCCCTCGTTCTGTGGAAGGCAGACAAACACTGAGATAGGAGGTAAGGGAGTCTTTATTGAGTTGTAAAGTATGTTTTAAAACTACAGAAAGCTGTTATATTTCATTACTTTAAAAGAGTCAGATTGTTGTGGGACATGAGCGCATTGTTATTATGTGTGTGTGTGTGTTGTATTTCTGAAGCGGCTTTGTTGGTTGCAGTCTGCGTGACACAGGCACAGGGCTGGCAGATTGGCGGTTTTCCAGCCACATTGTGTTTGTTTTGGAACATTTAGCTAAATATTGTATTTGGCGGTCTGGCTTTTTTTTTTCGTGCATGTTTTTTTTTTATTCTTGAGACAGCGTGGAAATTATAGCCTAGCAATCGGGAATCGGAATTCGGAAGCGGAGATTGGGAATTTTTTAAAACAAGATAAAAAATATTTTCAGTATCAGCTAGTACTGTGGAGTGCGTTTAAGTGTACCGTAATTATTGTAATAGTAGTGCTTCCAAAACGTTAATACTGTGCATATTGTTTTATACTTACCTGAACACACACGGTAAGCTGGCTTTCTATCCTTTTTAATGTGTTTGAAATCATTTTTAAATATACTTTCAATGAAGTGTATCTTTGTTGCCTTTACTAGTTTTATTCTGCTGGTATCATTTAAAACACCGAGGGAGACCTCAATTACAAACTCGTGCTGTGGAACGTCACACAGTCTATTTTTTAATATTGCTAGGTGAAAGAAACTTGTTTCTATAGTAACTACGTATTTGTATTTTGATACAGGATATCTGGCACCACACGAGGTTAAAATAAACATCAGTTTACAAGCCTTGCTTTCAGATAGTGTTGCACTTCCTTGGTCACCTGGGGGATGAAATTGTCCCCTCCCCTTGAACGGCTTCTTTCACAGTAACTTAAACTGTATTCTTGTAATCTCATAGTACTGTATACATCTGTTTGTAAAATGAGTCTTTTAAGTACTCTGTCCTGATTGGTCAAAACCAGTCAAATGGGGGTGTGAATATTACAGCATATCCCCATGGGCTGGCACTTATTTTCAAGAAGTGGCGAATCACTTGTAGCTATACTAGAATTATGAAAAAATAAACGGTAGACAGATTTAAAATTATATTAATAAACAAGACTAACCACATTTAATATATAATTTGGAAAAAATTAATTAAAAAAAAAGTTAGCTAGATTTAAATTCACAATAAAGATGACTGACAAGATTTATATCAATTTTGATCTTTTGGGAAACCAAACTCTAGATGAGATTTTGAATGAGTCTGAATCGGACACCAACAATAATTCAAGTGGTAAAGGAAGTACTACTACTAGGCATTTTGAACTTGCTGAAGCGCAGCTTCTGGACATAGAAAAACAAAAATCATTAAATGCTGATTTCAAAGTAATTCCTTTATCTGATCTAAATCATTTGCTCCGGGAGTTTTATGCCACTGTGCGTAGCTCAGAGGGAAGGGAGTATTCAGTCTCAAGCTATGTGACCTTACCAGCCTGTCTTAACCATTTTATAAACAGTCCAGCAACAAACCGCAAAGTGAATTTGAGAAGTGACTGAGTATTTCAAAATGTAAACAACATCTTTGTTGCCACTGTGAAGTGGACCGCAAATCTGGCATGGATACCTCCTGTCACTACCCCCGGATCACAAAGGACGATTTAAAATAATAATAATAATAATAATAATAATAATAATAATCTTCCCCAACACTGTCACCTGAGAGGTTTGGTTTGATGTACAACTAAATATGGCCAGATGTGGCAAAGAAGGTCTGCGTTATTTAAAAGCAGACTTGTTTGTGCTTTGCCATGGTGAATACGGCAGGAATATTGCACTTTTAAAATTTAATGAACAAACCAAGAATCACAAGAATTATAATGAATCAAATAAAGAAAAACTCAGAGGTTTCATTTACTCCATCCCCGGAAATCCTCTCTGCCCTGTACTAAGTTTGAAAAAATATGTTAGTAAAATCCCTAAATCTTCAAAACTGCAATTTTAATGGCAGTGTTCAATTTAACATCTATAAATAGTGCTTCTTGGTTTTAATCAGTTAAATGTTTATTAAAAAAAATGTTGTTTTAATAATTTAATTAACCCTCTGTGGTCCTGTGTCGGACCAGGTCCGATATTACAATTTTCCCTTTCCGGTCCGATGTCGGACCCTGTCCGACATCATCAAAAAGACGTAAAACACAGGTCTCTAGTCGTTTTTTCTCCGGAAAAAGCAGAGAAAACTATTCAATGACTGAGTGAGATCGATAGGAGGCGAGAGAAGCCAAAAAAATAAAAAATAGGGGGCATATCCGAGCAATACACATAGCCCCGGCACCACAGAGATAATACGGCCATAAACAAACAAAATAGCTGCTTCCGCATCCAGCGCTCAAAGAATATCCCGGACATTTGCAGAGATTTTTGAGATGTTTATAGTAATAAAATAATGACTTGGATCGTATTATTGAGGAGTTTGGTGATAAAAGCAGTGATCAGGAGATGATTTATCGGCATCCACGACTATGAAGAGGTATGTGAAAAATACAGCAAACAAGGTGTGGGGCAGGGCTGGAGATGCAGTACTGAGTGTCCTGTTGATATGCAGTGCCTATTAACCTGTACCTGTTTTACTGTGAAAATAAATACTTTTAAACAGCACGTCTAAAATAAACTGCATGTGTGCAAATAAATTGGACCTGACAAGCTGAATAAATTGACCTCAAAGGATTAATGCATTTTTTGTTTTATTTTTTTAAGTTTTAAGGGACTGGTTTTTCTTAGGTCAGCCAGAGGTGGAAGGCTATTTAACCCTTAGCGGTCCATTTATTCAGTGCGTCTCAGGCGCGTCAGGTCCAATTTATTTTCACACACGCAGTTTATTTTAGACGCGCTGTTTAAGTATTTTTTTCACAGTAAAACAGGTTTAAAAGGCTCTGCATATCAACAGGACACTCAGTACTGCATCTCCAGCCCCACCCCACCCCATGTTGGCTGTATTTTTTACATACCTCTACATAGTAGTGAATACCGATAAATCATCTCCTGATCACTCGTTTTATCACCAAACTCCTCAATAATGTGATCCAAGTCATTATTTTATTACTAAAACATCTAAAAAAAGCTCTGCAAATGTCTGTGATATTCTTTGATCGCTGGATGCAGAAGCAGCTATCTTGTTTATGTCCGTGTTATCTATGTGGTGTTGGGGCTATCTGTATTCATGAGATACGCCCCCCCCCCTTTTTTTCGATTGCCATTGAATCGTTTTCTCTTCATTTTCAGGAGATAAAACGACTAGAGACCTGTTTTATGTCTTTTTGATGATGTCGGACAGGGTCCGACATTGGACCGGAAAGGGAAAATTGCAATATCTGACGAGGTCCGACATAGGACCACAAAGGGTTAATAAAAATGATAGTTGACCCATTTTATAAGCGCAATAAGGCACTTCAGGGTGTGGGATATACCTTATGCCTTATTGCGTACATAAGTGAAACAAAGCAAATATATGAATTATAAAAATCCATGTTCTCCTTGAACTAAACTAAACATTTCAACACATTTTTAGATTTGGAGTGGCTGCTAATGGCTCTCGTGTGAAGAGAAGAAAGGACACATTCACTGACGAGACAGTCTGAGCAAGTGACTAGAGCCGTGCTGCAGATCCCACTGACAATACCTGAAGTAAGGTTCTCTTTCTTTTTTCATTGCACTTTTAAATCAGCTTCATACTCGGCTTATATTGTCAGAAAGTGCTTTCACACAGAGGGGTTTTGACGGTTCAGAACCGCCACTGAAGCGGCTTATAGGTCTGTGTGAAAGGCTATACCGCCACTGAAGCGCTATAGTGGGTGTGGCTTCAAAGTCAACATGCCACGTCACTCCAGCGTAGGTAGGTAAGGGGCGTGCATGCAAAAACTGAAAAAAATTATATGTTGTAGCCTACTTCAATAGGAACATTAGCCTGCTATATTATATTAAGCCAAAACAATAAAATTAATAACAATCTGGTTCTCTTGCCTTTTTCAATGAATATAATTAAATTAATAGAGAATAAAAACATACTAGATTACAACTACCTAGCCTAAGTTTAATTAATCGTTTTTGTAATCTACCAGCGGCTTCTGTTGCATCGCTGATAATAGTGCAGACCGTGGGTCAAACCAATGTTCGTGTTGGGGTGTGTTTTTTCATCAATTTCGTCCTTCAGGAGTGCCTCTGAATGCCTTTTAATTTGTTTGTTTTTTAAACCATTTAAAAGCAAAACCATAACAAAACATGTATACAGGCTTTTTTATTTTTTATTATTTGTCCTGCGGTTGCCTTTAATTTCTCTGCACGCACTACTACTTTGTATATGATGTAGAATACGTGATTGTAAACATCTAACACAAGTACGTACAATACTCTTTCAAATAAACGTGTTCTGATTTTGAATATGCTCGTCTTAGGGTCGGTATTATTGTCATTGCTTGCGCCCTGGCACCTCTTTCTTTACAAATTAAGCACTGCATGCATGTGTTAGGTCTTGTCAGTGTTTCAGATTGCAGGAGAACAGTCTGTTGTTATTATTATTTATTTCTTTGCAGACACCCTTATCCAGGAGAACAAATACATTTCTGTTACAATACAAGTAATACAATAAGAGCAAGAGTTACAATAACTTTTGTTCAAGCAAAGTACAAGTGTGACAAACCACAATTCAATAATACAGCAGATAATAGTGATAGTTACATCAGGATATGATTAAATATATCCTAATGAGAACAATCTGTTGATTGACAGGTTTGAAAGTCACGCGATCTCTTTGGCTGTGTGAAAGGGTTATGACGGTATTAACGGCATAGATTGTGATTTCATGCTGTGTGAAAGGGTATTTTAACACTTGTTAAAACGTTTCAGAGATTTAATGAAGTAGCTGCATTTCTGTGTGGAAATTGTATAACTAACTGTTTGTAATTGTAACACATTGTGTGTCACAACAGTTAATACTGATCTTGAGTCAAGGTGTTTAACTCCTGCAGCTTTGCTTATGATTTAATGAAGCAGATGCATTAATGCCTGAAAGGAGTTTTCTGCAATTACAAACTCGATATGATGATTATTATTGTTACAGACAGTACACTACAATTACAAACTCCATGGTGATGATTATTATTGTTACAGACAGTACACTACACTTACAAACTCCATGGTGATAATTAGGCTTCCAAGCCGTAGGCTGGGGAAGCCTATTTTTAGGATGATTATTATTAATAAAATAATAATAATATTGTTTTTTTTTTCTACCATAACATGATCAAAAAACTCACGAAATTCGGTACACTGGTAGATGCCTATGGGTGATAGTCGGTGATATTCAGCAAATTTGCACAAGTCACATGGTTCAGCAGCCATATTGGATTTTATGGAATTTGTTTAAACGCCTATGTATTGGAAACCGCTTACTGCAGAGTTCTGAAAATTGCTATACATGTTGAGGGATAGTCCATGATTAACTGTTGTTAATATGAAGCTGATTGGTTCTTTGGTATGGCAACCACATTGATTAATGACATAAAATTACCATAAAAATATAAAATCATCAAAATTCAAACATCTTCTCACAAACCGCTTATCTGATTGAAACAAAAATTGGAATAAAACATCTCCGTATGGTCATCTGTTACGCTTGTTCAAGGGAAGGTGCTAGTGTGAAAATCATGGTGTCCGTGCTGCATGACATCATCAACATACGCAACTGGCTATAAAACTGTAACTTCTTATTGGCTGCACCAAAACGCACAAAATTTGACACGGATGTAGAAGACTATAGGATGTTGTGTCATGGTCAATATGGCGGCCTTTGGTCACATGGTGTGGCAGCCATCTTGGATTGAATGAAAATTTTGGACAATATTCAGAAGTCTTCTCATGAATGGTAAATAGTACAGCAGTGAAAAAATTTGTACATAGTGCACACATGTCCACGATTGATTCTACTTCAGGAAAAATGGATCGGTCACATGGTGCGGCAGCTGTGTTGGATTTTGCGTAAACAGCAGCTCCTCATGAGCCCTTTGGCTGATTGACATGAATCTCGGGTATTTGTTATCTTTGTACTGTCCTCTAAAAAATTGTCAGGAATATGTCCTACATCAACAAACATGACCGCCGTGAGCCAATCAATTTGGGTGACATGCCAGTTTGCCCAAATTTTACCCTGAAATGACACATTCCCACCACTGGGGACAGCTGTTAACATGGTACAGTCAACAAGCTAGAGAAAAAAATCTTTCTTAAAACGGACATTTTTTGCTAACAAAAACAGTTTTACTAACTCATGTAACTTAATTACAGTGGAAAGGATGGTATTAATTCACACGTACACACAGTATACAGTATATAAAGACACATACTGTAAACTACTGCTGCAGCTGCAACCACACGAAAAAATAAAAAAATAACCAGCACTGCGCTTTTTAAACCAGAAGACAATCGAAACAAACAAAAAAATACATAATACATGAGCTTTACAATCACATGAATACAGTTTGCTTAAAAGTCGTTATATAATTATGTTTACGACTGAACTGTGGTTAAACACAGTCACAGATCCTGAATCTGTTCCAGCAACCCTGCGCGTGTAACCCATTTAAAAGATGCGTGGGGGGCGTTGAGGCCATTATCTTTAATTAAACGAGTTATTTTTGGTAATGAAATGCATACACAAAACTGTTCAGAATCGCTTGCTCTATGAAATATCATTGTAACTGTAAAGATCACATTGTTATTCATGGAGAATAAAAAGCGGACATTTTTTTCCTTTTTTTTTTTTTTTTAAAAGCGCTGTGGCAGCTACAGGATCTACTCTTAGGTAGGCTGACAGACTCCTCAAATCATTATATAAATGATGTTTAATACGTTTGGTTATTTGTGTGTTTTAAAGTGTTTCTAGTATAAACCACTCCACAAGGTGTTGACAAGTCAATGGGAAAATTCAAAGTCTCGAAATAAAAGTTATACAGAGTTTGTAAAACTTATGAACAAATTTGTTTTATTAAAGCTGCCATGAGTATAATTTCAGGAGAATGTTAACATATAACAGGCGTCAGGTACGTTCTACCTTTTATTTTAATTATATAAAGTTGTATTTATAGGGCTCTGTTTACAAATAAATTGTCTCTGATTCAGTAGTATCTACATACGGAATTCAAGTGAATGGGTACACTGTATTGATACGACGTCTGTTATTTTTTTTATTTCATAACTACATTCATAGTTATAATTAAGACTAAACTGATAAAACCACAATCGCAAATCCTCAATAGGTGGCAACGAAGCAGCCGGTGTATTTAAAAGACGTATGGAGGTTCTTTTCACTGATCACAATATACATGATTAACCAAGGTGTGCAATATAACTAGCTTATGTGTAATATAGGCCTACATGATTAAAATGTGCAATATAACTGGGCTACTATTGATGTGCAAAAATTACTATTTATGTGCAAACTACAATGAGTTTATCAAGTGTGCAATATGATGTTTTTGATTCAGCCGGACATAATGTTTGTTATATCACTTTGGATGTGATTTATTATGAAATAATTTGTTTTGTATTTGATCCAGCTCTCCAAAAGGTCTATTACCTGCAGAGCACTATAAATGCTCCATTTGTACTGTCTCTCTGGGTTCTGTTCCAGCTTCTTCTCTACTCTGTCCTGTTTATAATTCCTCGGCAGAGGATTCGAGTGGTGTTACTCATGAATTGTGCACATGTTATGTCCTAGTAGCGGTTTGCTGACAATTACATATGATGAATTGTGTATTTGACAAGCACCCCTGATAGCTAATCGTTACACTATTATCACTTTCTATTGCTTTAAAAAAATGCACATTAAATGATAGTGCCATTAAAATATACAAAAACCAATACATGCTGTAGACTTTATTTTATATTGCAAAATGAAGAATAGGGCACCACACGCTCAAACAAAGAGCGATTTAGAATTTAGAACAATGTTAGCCTCTTATATGCATTATTTTCAAACTCTATGACTGCATACTATTTAGAATTTTGTGTGCATCCAAATACAATTTAAATAACCTACTAACCAATAATTTCAATATGTGGGCCAAAATTGACACAGTTAGCACAGTTGTGATGATAACGTTTCATTATAATAACCAATGCGCTTAAATTTCACGATAACTGCTTGGAAGCCGTAAAGTTGCTCGCAACTCTAGTTATTACTATTGTTACATTAGTGATACTGCAGACATAAAAAGCTATACCTCCCAGAATCCCTTGCCCGTTTTTGTAGTCCTGTGTGTGGTGTCATAGGTCTGCCAGCCTCGGCGTTGTCATTACACAGGCATATTCTGCTGATTAGATTCCTTCTTGCTTTGACATGCTACTTTCAGTACGGTATGCAAGTTTAGGGTGAAACTATCAACATTCCTCTGCTGTTCTAGCATCACAAGAAGTGTCTATTTATGTGGGCCTAATATATTTGTTTTGGTTTTCACTGTGGTTTATATAGTCTGTTCTGGTATTGCTCCCTGGTGTGAGCCCCGTGAGGTATTACTTTAGCTTTTCAGTCTTTACACTGTGTGTACAAGTGACACGTTCCATAACGTTCCAGGAGGCTGTGTGGTCCAGTGGTTAAAGAAAGGGCTTGTAACCAGGAGGTCCCGGTTCAAATCCCACCTCAGCCACTGACTCATTGTGTGACCCTGAGCAAGTCACTTAACCTCCTTGTGCTCCGTCTTTCGGTGAGACGAATTGTAAGTGACTCTGCAGCTGATGCATAGTTCACACACCCTGTCTCTGTAAGTCGCCTTGGATAAAGGCGTCCTGCTAAATAAACTAATAATAACAAACGGGTACTGAACAACATGTAGGCACTGGTTTCCCCCAATGGGAAGGAATCTTTAGATCCTTGCACCAGCCCGAACCAAGTTCTGTTATTTGGGCTGCTTGGGGAAAAAAAAGACATGAGTAAACAGAAGGAATAGATGATAGAGAGAGAGAAAGAAGCGATGAGTTATTGGGGAATTGAATTCACAACATCCACTGGAAACCCTGTGTGTGGTGCGGGGTGTGTAATGTGTTTATATTGTATAGAGGATGGCGAGTTTGATGCGAGACTCGAGCAGACACAGGCGCATTCATTATTATTAAAGCTGCTCGCAGACTCTCCGGCGCCGGCACTTTGAGTGCTCTTTGAAACAGACTGACTTCGGATCGTATTTGTATTCATGGTGGGTTAATCAGAGATGACTATCGGCGGCCCATCTGTAGTACTACAGGAGATTTGAATTGCACAGTTTGTACCGCTCTGTGCAGCGCCGTCCCGTTTGCAACACGGTACATGAACTGTATTCTGTTAAACTGTCAGGTGTCCTCCTGTACTGTACGTGCGTGGTTAATAATAATAACAACAACACAGTGATCGCTGCTTTCTATACGATCGCAATGTGCTGTGTGTCAATTAGGGTTACCAGATTTCCACAGGGAAAAACTGGGACTTTTTTTTTCTTCAATTCATAAAAAACAACTGTATGTAATTTATAACTGTATATAATAAGACAAAGTTGAGGCAGAGCTTCCTCAACTTTTTCAAAAAAATTATATATATATATATATATATATATATATATATATATATATATATATATATATATATATGAGGAACGGTAGTTCCTCGTACAAGTTAGAAAAACTTGTCGGGAAACTGCCAAGACTCTATACAGCTCCAAGAGTTTTGCTATTTTCACCATGTTGCAGAGGCAAAACTGAATCACTTAGAATTGCCATCAAGGTTCTCCCCAGAAATTCTGTACAGCTGAGCGGCAGAACATTATAACCGGGAGCACTTTTTTAACAGAAAAAAATAAACTTGCCTTACCTTAAATAAATAATCGAAAAAGAATTTGAATAATGTGTTGTCTTTCGTTGACTACATCTGATTTCGCTTTTATGTTCTACATTTTCTTTTTCATTTCTGTTTTTATTATGGTAAATTACCGTGCTTATTTAGGACCTCACGTATTTGACTGGGGAAAGATAACGTAGGGTTATTTTGCTGTTCTACACTTTTGAATGAAACTGTTCATTTTAACATTTTTTTTTTTTTTTAACACAACAGTACTCGCACATGTTTGGTCACCATCATAACTGTTGCATGAAACCGGAGTCTAATAATCCAGCACCTCTGCACTTCAGCATTTGTATGTCAGCTGACGAGTGTTCAGCTGATATCCCATCATGGCTTTCTTCTTAAAGGTGTACAGCCTCACATAAATCCCCAATATCTCTCACAAGCACCTGGGTACGTATTTTTTACGATATCATATTTTTTGGTGCATATGTATAGCTATTATTTACTGTATATAACCTTACAGTACAATAATAATGGACTGAATGATAATACCCAAAAATAAATAATCTTAATATTTTTTTAATAAAGTAGCCGGTGCAAATATAGTATTAGGCAAATTGGATTTGCGCGATCGCTGGCTTATTTTGAAAAGCCTGCATTCATTGTCACTATTTTTGCTTTTGAAAGTAATCAGTTATTTTTTTAGCAGTCATTTTAACGTTTTAGCCTCTAAGTGCTTAACACAGAAAACCCACCACTTCAGCTCTCTGGTTAAATGTTGTGTTAAGACGTAACACAGCATGTGTTTCCAAGATTTTTTTTTACCCAAAAATGTGCAACTGATCTAGTCTGCTAGAAGCGCAATCAGTCCTTATTGTTAAAGGCACAGTAGCATCCGCAAGACGGGCGGATCAGGTTTTTTCAGCCGGGCGACCCGCCCGCATGGAAAAGCCTGGGGAGAACCCTGACCATCTGTACCAGTACCAAAAGTTTGAAACTTTCTTACATCAAATGTGTAAAAAAACATAAATACCTCTTACACACAATGAGATAACTAAGGTAAAATTGTTATTCTCCTTTTTCTACTTCCTCTTCTGTTTATTACTTTTTAATAGTGTGTAACGACTTTTCAAACAGAAAAGCTAAATAGCTGGACATCTACCAATCATGTGGTTTCACATGTTGGTCAACATCAAAATAAACCAGGGAACGCAAGCAGTTTGATATCCACACCATTTATATTAAACAATTTATTTGTTATAAAACAGCACCTCGCAAAAATAAAAGTTGTTTGAACTTGCAACATGAGGTCCTTGAAGAGCACACGGCCTTAGCCCGCTGCACCACTGCGTTGTTGTTGAAATGAGTTAATTTTTTAAGCTTGCATCCATGCCTGACCAGCTTTCGCTGAAAACGTGAAGGTTCTGCTCGATTCTAGAAATTTTCAATTTCCTGTTTGAAAATATCCAGTTTCCTGTTTTTTTGGTAGATAACAGACTGGAATTGTACTCAAGAGTGGCATGTAGCTTCCTTGTCTAAATCTCTGATAAATTGTACTTCCTTGTTTAATTAAAAATAAATAAAACAATAATTTATTAGGTAAAAATAAATGAATGATTTAAATAAATGCATAGAGGAATACATACTTAGCAATAAGTATAATAAATAAATGTAGAAATGAATACATGTTTATATTATAAAAGTATAAATAAATTAATAAATAGTAAGCCAGAAAAAAATATTAAAAATATACATATATGTTCTCTTAATTGATTTGGCTGATGCTTTCATCCAGTGCAATTGACATTTGTATACTTATATAAAAACTTCAAGTTTCATTTAACCTAAAAAAAAAAGTTATACAACTAGACACAAGTGATCCTTCACTTGCAGCATCTGAGGAGTAGTGGTTAGAGACTGGAGGGTCATGAGTTCAATCCCAGGTGAGGGGACACATCATTGCTTTACCTAGTAGTGTGCAAGGTATATTTGTATTTGGACTAGTTTAAATTGTCATAATAAAATACCTTGTTTTGAATTTGTCATGTAGAACCTGACTGTTATCGAAATAATCAGACTAGACAACGTTTCTAGGGAATACAAAAGAACAGTTTTATTAAAATAAAACTAAATAAAAGGAAAAAAAAAAAAAAAATTAAAGGTGCAACAACTAAACTAAAATAATATAGAAAGGGAAGAATTAACTAAACCGTACAGAAAAGAGTTTAAAACAACCCCACTCCGCTGGTTGATCAGCGATCCAACGCAATCTGTGGGAGATTCCCTTTAAGGTTACAAATGCATTCCTGACCACTATTTAAAACTAATGTTAGTCTTAACAGGGGTATCGTTAGTAACACAAATATTTACTTTCGTTAATATTTGATAATCAAAGCATCGTTAAATAAGTCTCACATATGTAGTTTTGGTTCAGAAGGCAATTCTCGCTCTTGCTAGATAAAGACGTTGTTTGCGTCCAGACAACATATCGAGAATTATCTATTATCAAGACAGCTAAATTTGGATTCTAGCTTCTAACGCAGAATGACAATTGCCTTGTAAAACCCACATCAATGTGTATAAAGCACATACAAACAAATACTATGGTGTTCATTAACACAAAGTATGAATTGAAAGCAATAATACTTTTCTTACATTCTACGTAAAACAAAACTTTAATTTTACTTTAAGGTCTGCTTATTTTCAAGTTCATAAGAGGATTAAAACACTACTTATTGAATACTTAACGGACGTGCTGTGCCTCCTCCAGCTGTTCCGTGTCTTCAACAATACAGGTGCTCGAGGGCTCTCCTGCTGGCAAGGACAGATCCAGGTTCCAGGGTCTGCCTTCCTCGCGTTTCTTCTCCACTTCAGGATGCGAAAAGAAATGTCTTTGCAAAGAACAAGAGTCATTAACTATTTAGGTGTTCCACTGAAACAGCAATTTCTCCACCAATATGTGCACTCTTTGTCCGGTTATGTCTGGGATATTCCACCGCAAACTCCGGCACTGCCAGCTCAATAAATTGAATATATTTCAATTTATGTCGACTTCAAATGTTCATCCAACTGTTTCTCCGGTGATCAAGTTAGAGATTAGATTACAAGTACTTAGACATCTTACGCAGTGGATTCCCACACCAAGGCAAACACTAGAATAGTTATCTCAAGAGTGTCGGAAAGCGGTATCTCTGTTCCAGCTGGCCATGAGGCTGGATCTCCAGATTGTCACAGTTCAAAGAGCCCTGTTTGAGTGTCGTGCTCATACTTTTGTAATGTTCTCTTTACCCTGTGATTGGGTAGTTTGGTTATTTTGGGCAGTGCCTGAGTCCACATGGAGTGTTTTTCATTGGTTGTTCTGTTCTATATTTCAATTCTGTTACTTTCACACATAGAATGATATTATGACCCACTTTGTCACTACAACCTAGATTGGTCCAGTAAAAAACCCAACTGTATAAATATAAAAAATAACGTCAAAATTAGAAAGTTGGCCTGGATAAGGGTGTCTGCTGAGAAATAAAATAATAAATTTCTGGTTTGGATGGGAGACTGCCTGGCAGTACCAGGTACTTTAAACTTTTCTTTGGAGTGTTACTTGTTTACAATAACAAATAGTAGATTAAACAGCAAAAATGAGCTTATTTACTTTTAATTTATTGATGCCAGCAGCTTTGCTCGCCTTAAAAAATTCCCAGCTCGTTGCACTCATCTTAAATAATTCCCACCTCGCTTTGCTCGCCTTAAAAAAGATTCCCGGGTCACTGCGCTCGCCAGCTACTCACTACTATTCTCTCTTAGCAGAACTTTTCATCTCTGATTCTATTACAGCATAGCTCTCTCACTTTTCTATAAGGCACCTGAGACGCACTGTTCTGACTGATTTTTATTAATCGATATTTAAATAATTGCATAAGAGAAGTTATAAATATATATGTATTTCACGCCTTGTGAACAGGCTGGCTTTAGTGGTGACGTCAGACCGGAAAGGATTACACAGACATACAGTAGTGGAAGGTGAAACTGAGATGCAATGGCTGTGCTCAGTAAGTTTATTAAACAAACAAAAATAAACGGTTGAACAAAACACAGGACACAGCACTTTACACCAAAATAAATAGACAAGCAAAACGGACTAACAAGTAAACAGTGGACGAACAGACAAACAAACACGGTGAGTAAAAAATAAACTTATATTTCCTTTTTCCTTAGTTTTTAAATTCTCTCCTCTCCACACCCTTTCTCCACTCACCGAACACACAACCCTGAGTGAGTGCTTTGTGCATCTATATATACTGTTGTGCCGGGATTCAATTACTAATTAATTATTCACTTGAATCCCAGCACGTGAACTAATCTGTGAAAACCCTGTTCTCACATATTAAGTACTTAAATGCACATGAAGTAAAGTTCAATCCCTGTGCCTAAATACAGTTATACATTTTAAATAACTCGTGCTACACACACCCATTTATATCCCGTGCAGCAATATCTATACACCAACATTAACACACCACACACAACATATAACACAGAAATGCACACAGGGGCAGGGCACATTGCCACACGCCTCCACCCGCTGTTTTAATTGCATTAGGATCATTTCAGACACCACCTGATACACGAGCATAACAAACTCAGCAATGCATTATCCACCGTTGGTTAAAAAAAAAATAAATGAAACGGACACATTTGTTATATAAGGTAGGCTATGTTAGGTGGATGACAGATTCCTAATATTGTGAAGGTGGCTCTTTTGATCAAAAATAAATTAATAGTAATACAGTGCCTTGCGAAAGTATTCGCCCCTTGAACTTTGCGACCTTTTGCCCACATTTCAGGCTTCAAACATAAAGATATGAAACTGTAATTTTTGTGAAGAATCAACAACAAGTGGGACACAATCATGAAGTGGAACGAAATTTATTGGATATTTCAAACTTTTTTAACAAATAAAAACTGAAAAATTGGGCGTGCAAAATTATTCAGCCCCTTTACTTTCAGTGCAGCAAACTCTCTCCAGAAGTTCAGTGAGGATCTCTGAATGATCCAATGTTGACCTAAATGACTAATGATGATAAATAGAATCACCTGTGTGTAATCAAGTCTCCGTATAAATGCACCTGCACTGTGATAGTCTCAGAGGTCCGTTTAAAGCGCAGAGAGCATCATGAAGAACAAGGAACACACCAGGCAGGTCCGAGATACTGTTGTGGAGAAGTTTAAAGCCGGTTTGGATACAAAAGATTTCCCAAGCTTTAAACATCCCAAGGAGCACTGTGCAAGCGATAATATTGAAATGGAAGGAGTATCAGACCACTGCAAATCTACCAAGACCTGGCCGTCCCCTCTAAACTTTCAGCTCATACAAGGAGAAGACTGATCAGAGATGCAGCCAAGAGGCCCATGATCACTCTGGATGAACTGCAGAGATCTACAGCTGAGGTGGGAGACTCTGTCCATGGGACAACAATCAGTCGTATACTGCACAAATCTGGCCTTTATGGAAGAGTGGCAAGAAGAAAGCCATTTCTTAAAGATATCCAAAAAGTGTCGATTTACAGTTTGCCACAAGCCACCTGGGAGACACACCAAACATGTGGAAGAAGGTGCTCTGGTCAGATGAAACCAAAATCGAACTTTTGGCAACAATGCAAACGTTATGTTTGGCGTAAAAGCAACACAGCTCATCACCCTGAACACACCATCCCCACTGTCAAACATGGTGGTGGCAGCATCATGGTTTGGGCCTGCTTTTCTTCAGCAGGGACAGGAAGATGGTTAAAATTGATGGGAAGATGGATGGAGCCAAATACAGGACCATTCTGGAAGAAAACCTGATGGAGTCTGCAAAAGACCTGAGACTGGGACGGAGATTTGTCTTCCAACAAGACAATGATCCAAAACATAAAGCAAAATCTACAATGGAATGGTTCACAAATAAACATATCCAGGTGTTAGAATGGCCAAGTCAAAGTCCAGACCTGAATCCAATCGAGAATCTGTGGAAAGAACTGAAAACTGCTGTTCACAAATGCTCTCCATCCAACCTCACTGAGCTCGAGCTGTTTTGCAAGGAGGAATGGGCAAAAATTTCAGTCTCGATGTGCAAAACTGATAGAGACACCCCAAGCGACTTACAGCTGTAATCGCAGCAAAAGGTGGCTACAAAGTATTAACTTAAGGGGCTGAATAATTTTGCCGCCTAATTTTTCAGTTTTTATTTGTTAAAAAGTTTGAAATATCCAATAAATTTCGTTCCACTTCATGATTGTGTCCCACTTGTTGATTCTTCACAAAAATTACAGTTTCATATCTTTATGTTTGAAGCCTGAAATGTGGCAAAAGGTCCAAAGTTCAAGGGGGCGAATACTTTCATGAGCACTGTAGCTGCTTACTTATTTTGAATGTTAACTTTTAAATATTTAGCCGTGCTGTTTTGAGAATAGGCCTATATAGTGTATATCTTAGTGGTAATATATTTATTTTAATTAGTCATGGCCCCAAAGGACTCGGCATACTCTCATTTGGCCCTGATAAAAATATTTTTGATAACAAATGACCTGCAAAGTTGTTTATCACACTAGACTCTGTTGTGGGAAAGTTTGCAAGAAAGTGGTACTTATTATCATTCCTCATTCACTGAGCTGGGAGCTTCGTTGGATTGAAGTGGAGTAGAATTTATTAATTATATAGAAACTGTGGAGATTCTGAGAAGGATTCAAGGATTTTCTGGATTCTACCATACGACATGGTTTATTTAGATTTCCAGAAAGCTTTTGACAAAGTCCCGCATAAAAGATTAATGCTCAAACTGAACGCAGTACGGATTCAAGGAATTGCATGCACATGGATTAGGGAGTGGTAACAGGTAGAAAACAAAGTATTGATTAGAGGAGAAACCTCGAAATGGAGTGAGGTAACCAGTGGTGTACCACAGGGATCAGTATTAGGTCCTCTGCTATTCCTAATCTACATTAATGATTTAGACTCTGATATAGTAAGCAAACTCGTTAAATTTGCAGGCGACACAAAAATAGGAGGAGTGGCAGACACTGTTGAAGCAGCAAAGGTCATTCAAAATGATCTAGACAGCATTCAAAATTGGGCAGACACATGGCAAATTAAATTTAATAGAGAAAAGTGTAAAGTATTGCATGCGGGCAATAAAAAATGTGCATTATAAGTATCATATGGGAGATAGTGAAATTGAAGAAGGAACTATGAAAAAGACCTAGGAGTTTATGTTGACTCAGAAATGTCTTCATCTAGACAATGTGGGAAGCTATAAAAAGGCTAACAAGATGCTTGGATATATTGTGAGAAGTGTTGAATTTAAATCAAGGGAAGTAATGTTAAAACTTTACAATGCATTAGTAAGACCTCACCTAGATTATTGTGTTCAGTTCTGGTCACCTCGTTACAAAAAGGATATTGCTGCTCTAGAAAGAGTGCAAAGAAGAGCAACCAGAATTATCCCGGGTTTAAAAGGCATGTTGTATGTAGAGAAGCTAAAAAAAATTTAATCTATTCAGTCTTGAACAAAGAAGACTATGCAGTGGTCTGATTCAAGCATTCATAATTCTAAAAGGTATTGACAGGTATTGTCGGCCCAGGGGACTTTTTCGACCTGAAAAAAGAAACAAGGACCAGGGGTCACAAATGGAGATTAGATAAAGGGGCATTCAAAACAGAAAATAGGAGGCACTTTTTTACACAGAGAATTGTGAGGGTCTGTAACTCAATAAGCTACTAACAACCAAACAAGCAAGATGGGCCGAATGGCCTCCTCTTGTTTGTAAACATTCTTATGTTCTAATAATAAGACAAATAATAATAGAACTGCATATCAAATATCCACAAAAAAAACGAAGAATGCAATTTTCTCTGTGAAACTGACAAAAAATTGGCATCCGCCATTGTTTTTCATATTTAAAAAATAGACTTTGCTTGATTTTTTTATTCAACATAATATTTAAATAAGAAAACAAATGAAAATGGCATGGACAAAATGATGGGAAAGTAATATTTTGTTGCAAACCTTTAGAGGCAAACTGCAATCAAAATCTCAATGAACTTCAAATCTGTTAACATAGTTTGGCCCTCTTCCTGAGCAAACTGCCAGCTGTCTCAGGTTTGATGGGTGCCTCTCAGAAACAGCTCTTTCCATAGATGTTCAGGATTCAGATCAGGACTCATAGAAGGCCACTTCAGAATAGTCCAATGTTTTGTTCTTATCCATTCTTGGGTGCTTTTAGCTGTGTGTTTTGGGTCATTATCCCGTTTGACCTGCGACTGAAACAGAGCTTTCTGACACTGGGCAGTACGTTTAGTCAGAATGCCTTGATAGTCTTGAGATTTCATTGTGCCCTGCACAGATTAAACAATTATAGCCCCAAACATAACGAGCCTCCTCCATGTTTCACTGTAGGTATGGTGTTCTTTTCTTTGAAATCAATTCAATGATGTGACTTGCAAAAAAACTCACAATCATTCTCCCAGAAGGATTGTGGCTTGTCAATATGCATTTTAGCAAACAGTCTATGTTTTTTCTGTCAAAAGTGGAGTCCTCCTGGGTCTTCTTCCATGGAGCCCACTTTTGCTCCGGATGGTCGATCAGAAACTGGTACCTTCACCTTGAGTTCAGCTTGTATCTCTTTGGCAGTTATCCTTGGTTCTTTTTCTACCATTCGCACTATCCTTCTGTTCACTCTGGGGTCGATTTTCCTCTTGCGGCCGTGCCCAGGAGGTTGGCTACAGTTCCATGGACCTTAAACTTCCAACTGTTGTCACAGGAACATCAAGCTGCTTGGAGATGGTCTTGTAGCCTTTACCTTTACCAGATTACTTTCTGATCTCCTCAGACAACTCTCTCCTTTGCTTTTCTGGTCCATGTTCAGTGTGGTGCCACAATGGTACCAAAACAGCACAGTGACTACTTTTCTCCATTTAAATAGGCTGAATGACTGATTTACAAGATTGGAGACATGTGTGATACTAATTAAATAAACTAATTAGTTTGAAATATCGCTATAATCCAATTATTTATTATCTTTTCTAAGGGGTACCAACAAATGTGTCCAGGCCATTTTAGAATATCTTTGTATAATAAGCAATAATTAATCTCTTTTCACAGCTTCTTTGCTTTATTCTATGACATACCAAAGGCATGCAAGTATACATGATAAAATAGCTTTTAATTTCATCACTTTTCAGGAGGAATGAAGCATTATTTCAATGAGCTGTAAGGGTACCAACAAATTTGAGCACGTCTGTATATAATATATGCAGTACTGTGCAAAAGCTTTCAAAAATAGACATGTTAATAGTTTATATTTATCAATTAACAAAATGCAAAGTGAGTAAACAGAAGAAAAATCTAAATCAAATCCATATTTGGTGTGACCACCCTTTGCCTTCAAAACAGCATCAATTCTTCTAGGTACACTTGCACAGAGTCAGGGATTTTGTAGGCATATAGTCAGGTGTATGATTAAACAATTATACCAAACAGGTGCTAATGATCATCAATTCAATATGTAGGTTGAAACACAATCATTAACTGAAACAGAAACAGCTATCAGCAACTATGCTTCCCACCTCCTGGTCCAGGCCCTGGTACTCTCCCGCCTAGACTACTGCAACTCCCTCCTGGCTGGCCTCCTTCCTCCACCCGTCCGCTCCAGCTCATCCAGAACTCTGCTGCCCGCCTGGTGTTCTCTCTGCCTCGCTTCGCCCACGCTACTCCCTACTCCGCTCGTTCCACCTCCCAATCAGCATCCAGTTCAAGACTCTTGTACTAGCCTACAGATACCTTGACCAGACCACCCAGCTACCTCCAGACCCTCATCTCTCCCTACACCCCCCTTGACTTCTCCTCCGCTTGCACTAGAAGACAGCTCACTCCCCTGCCTCCAGAACTCCTTCTCCACCCTTGCTATCAGTGGTGGAATGACCTTATACAGGTGTCAGGACTGCCCAGTCCCTGACCACATTCAGCGCCTAAATGACTCACCTCTTCAAACAGCACCTGTTTGTTTGTATCCTGGGACACTATCCCTTCATGTAAATGTGCTTTATTTTGCCCTTATCTGCCCCCTATTTTACTGCATTTAATCCTTACTTCAGAATACTGTAATCTGCCAAGTGTTTAACCTGTAGTACTTTGTATTTAATCATATCCTGATGTAACTATCACTATTTAATCATATCCTGATGTAACTATCACTATTATCTGCTGTATTATTGAATTGTGGTTTGTCACACTTGTACTTT
This sequence comes from Huso huso, assembly GCA_036884735.1. NCBI lineage: Eukaryota > Metazoa > Chordata > Actinopteri > Acipenseriformes > Acipenseridae > Huso > Huso huso. The sequence continues at coordinate 26,143,012 of CM072681.1, read as the reverse complement.
GCTTGAACAAAAGTTATTGTATTTCTTGCTCTTATTGTATTACTTGTATTGTAACATTTGAAATGTATTTGCTTATGATTGTAAGTCGCCCTGGATAAGGGTGTCTGCTAAGAAATAAATAATAATAATAATAATAATAAAACTGGGTGAGGAACAGCCAAACAGCTAACAAGGTGAGGTTGCTGAAGACAGTTTACTGTCAAAAGTCATACACCATGGCAAGACTGAGCACAGCAACAAGACACAAGGTAGTTATACTGCATCAGCAAGGTCTCTCCCAGGCAGAAATTTCAAGGCAGACAGGGGTTTCCAGATGTGCTGTCGAAGCTCTTTTGAAGAAGCACAAAAAAACGGGCAATGTTGAGGACCGTAGACGCAGTGGTCGGCCAAGGAAACTTACTGCAGCAGATGAAAGACACATCATGCTTACTTCCCTTCGCAATCATAAGATGTCCAGCAGTGCCATCAGCTCAGAATTGGCAGAAAACAGTGGGTCCCTGGTACACCCATCTACTGTCCGGAGAAGTCTGGTCAGAAGTGACCTTCATGGAAGACTTGCTGCCAAAAAGCCATACCTCCGACGTGGAAACAAGGCCAAGCGACTCAACTTTGCACGAAAACACAGGAACTGGGGTGCAGAAAAATGGCAGCAGGTGCTCTGGACTGATGAGTCAAAATTTGAAATATTTGGCTGTAGCAGAAGGCAGTTTGTTCGCTGAAGGGCTGGAGAGCGGTACACAAATGAGTGTCTGCAGGCAACAGTGAAGCATGGTGGAGGTTCCTTGCAAGTTTGGGGCTGCATTTCTGCAAATGGAGTTGGGGATTTGGTCAGAATTAATGGTCTCCTCAATGCTGAGAAGTACAGGCAGATACTTATCCATCAGGCAATACCATCAGGGAGGCATCTGATTGGCCCCAAATTTATTCTGCAGCATGACAACGACCCCAAACATACAGCGAAAGTCATTAAGAGCTATCTTCAGCGTAAAGAAGAACAAGGAGTCCTGGAAGTGATGGTATGGCCCCACAGAGCCCTGATCTCAACATCATCAAGTCTGTCTGGGATTACATGAAGAGAGAGAAGCAACTGAGGCTGCCTAAATCCACAGAAGAACTGTGGTTTGTTCTCCAAGATGTTTGGGCCAACCTACCTGCCGAGTTCCTTCAAAAACTGTGTGCAAGTGTACCTAGAAGAATTGATTCTGTTTTGAAGGCAAAGGGTGGTCACACCAAATATTGATTTGATTTAGATTGTTCTTCTGTTCACTCACTTTGCATTTTGTTAATTGATAAATATAAACTATTAACATGTCTATTTTTGAAAGCATTCTTACTTTACAGCATTTTTTCACACCTGCCTAAAACTTTTGCACAGTACTGTATATATCTATATATATATATATATGTGTGTGTGTGTGTGTGTATATATATATATATATATATATATATATATATATATATATATATATATATATATATATATATATATATATATAGGGCGGACACTCTGCCACACTACTATAATAAACAAAGTACTTTTTATTGCTTTCATGCTGAACCTGTACCAGTCTGCACTGGTGGACTTTTACATTTTGACTCGGAAGCTTTACGTCCTGTGCTTTCCTCTGCAGGTGAAGCGTCACATTGATCTTGTTAGGGAAACTGATATGCTGACAATAAAGTCTGTATTCATTCTTGTCTTTCCATCACTCATGCATGCAATTCAAAACACAGGATTTTCACAGCTATCACATTACATGCACATAACAAAACCCAAAGAATATAAAAACATTGCTAACATTTTTGACATGCGGTAGAGTTTTAATGACATGTCGGCAAATTATATTTTTGCACTTTCTAGCAAATGCACTGTAATGATGACATAAACAAGTACCAATGAACTCCCTTTTGATCCGCTTCTAGCGCATTCCTGTTTTATGTGTTATCTTTGCTGTGACTTTTTATAAGTAATATGCACTGGGATTCACTTACCTAAACTTAAAGAACGGAAGAAACTACAGTAAACAGTAAAAGTAAACTTTGGAAAAGAGATCGGGGTGGCGATCTGAAAGAAGTTTAAATAAATTGGTTGCATTTCCTCCTTTAGTTTTTTCACTTTCGAACATTTTGACTGTCCGCGTTCAACCAGATTGCCATTGTCATCTGGCTGAAATCCAAAATGTTTCCACACCAAGCATCTCTCTCCGGCATTCACCATGACTGCTGCAGTAATTTAATTTGTGCAGAACGTGCAGGGTAGTTGGTCACGTCCGCTAAGCGGAAATAAGTAAGCTTACTGTTTTTAAAGCACACAATTACAGAGTTTTGTTTTAAAAGAAAACAGTATTGAAAAACTGTGATACTTTGATCTTAGGTATTGTAGGATTTTGGTATCATGATGTACCGTAGGTATCGATATACCGCGGAACACTAGTAACACTACATTTAAAGATTCATGCAACATGTTATGCTAACTGGTTTGTTCAGTATATACAGTTTTTTGTTAAAACACACATTTCATTAGTTAAACAGGAGAATTACGCTCAGTAATCTATTATAAAAAGAAAACAGATAGATAAATTAATGCCCCTCCAAGATTGTATTTTGTCTATTATTCAAAGTGATAAAACAAGGAAGCCGTTACTTGGATCTGGTAATGTTATAGCTAGCTATTTGCTCCTGTTTTTTTTTTTTCGTTGTCCAGAATGTTTAAAAAGTTCTAATAATGGTCTACCTATTGTGTTTATTTTTAGCATGGGTGAATCCAGGGTTAACATTATAACCAAACTACAGCCGCATTCTCCATTACAATTTAAATTAGCATTTTATAGACACTGAATAAACAGTTTGGTCGTTGCCTGTTATCTTATAAAATTGTAATGTTCAACAGTTATTTAATTTTTTTTTGGTCTATAAAGTAAACTTCATACCTTGAAATTGTATCCCCGTTGTTCTGTACTGTAGGTATTTGTACTTCACTGTCCAATAGGATTTGCATTGTGGGCCTCGTGGATATCTACATGGGGCTGTACAAGCCTCAGTCATCTACAAATCGGGAAGCTCTATTATCAACAGTTTCCCGCTTTATGAAAGATACTAATTATATACGTATTTAAAAAAAATTAAAAAATAAATACCGGTAATTCTGTATGTGTTTTTAGGGTCGGTCATATAAACTGCAGTTTAAGGTATCATAAAAATGCTACTGCATAGCAAACTAGTAGTAAATTAAGAGTTTGGGGTAGCAAAATGCTACCAAATATATGTTAACTTTGAGCGCAGATAAATAGGATGCTATAATGTTCCCTTTTAAAATACATATGCTAAATTATAAAAAATGGTGTCCTTAATCTTTAATGCTGAATTTAAAATCAGCAAGAGATGAGGCCTCCATTCCAAACCATGGCAGATCATTCCACACCTGTGGGGCTCTGAAGCTGAACACTCTGCCACCTGCCTGCTTTCACTGTGTCTATGGAATACTTGTCATGGGTTATAAAATAAATGGGGGTTAATGTTTACATTTCCATTTGAGAAGAGTTGTCAGCCTGATGTGTAAATGTAGACAGTAACACCTTTTTCTTGAAATGTCCGCTCTGCCCTTGGAAATACTGGCAGGGATGGAGTTAAATTCTCCTCCCTGCCCAGGTTGATTACGTCAGGTGGGAGCAATCAAGTAACTAATTATTTAATGATCATCCAGCCACCTGGCATAAAAGGAGGCCTCAGCCTCCCAGTAGGGAGAAAGTTCTAGAAGGAGAAGAAGCAAGAGTGTTTTTCTGTGTGTGCTGTTTTTGTTCGTTTTTGGTAAACCAGTGAAGGCAATGCCCAGCCTGGAAGCCGTATTTTTGTAAGTTTTGTTTTGTGCTTATTGTCTATTTCTGTTTAAAACCTTTTTGTTTGGCCCTCGTGCCGGTTTATTTTGTATTTTTGTGTATTAAAAAGTTGGGGAAACGCCACCTGGAGGCTCAGGGCAATATTTTTTTGTGTGTTTTTGAGTTTTGTGAGTTTTTTTTGAAAAAAAAAAGGGCAGAAGCAGGCAGCGGCAGCAGCGACAGCAGCATCAAAAGCTGCTGCCACCCCAGCTGACCCAGCCAGCCTTTTTCCCTGGTGCTCCTGGTGTGGGAAGGAGGACCACCGCTGGAGATCCTGCCCAGAGGTGCCACCAGCGGACTGGTGTGGGTGCTGCGAGATCTACGGCCACAACTGGGCAGGATGCTCCTACGTCCTGGCCCAGGAGGAGGGAGATGACGACTGGGAGTTGTTATTAAAAAGGCTTGCGGCAGAGTTGTGCCCTGGCTGTGGGGCATATGGGCACACAGTGGCCATCTGCCCCACCCAAACAGAGGGGAGAATAGGAGGCAGAGAGGAAGGAAGACATGGGAGGAAGAGGAGTGGTGCACCCAATGCATGCAGTACGGGCATGAGGAGCACCACTGCCCGGAGGTGTTACAGGACACAACCTGGAGTGGGAGGAGCCCGAACGTCCTGTGCCTGAGTGGGAGGAGCCCGAACGCCCTGCGCCTGAGTGGGAGGGAGGCGTCCTGCGCCTGAGTGGGAGGAGCCCGAACGTCCTGCGCCTGAGTGGGAGGAGCCCGAATGTCCTGCGCCTGAGTGGGAGGAGCCCGAACGTCCTGCGCCTGAGTGGGAGGAGCCCGAATGTCCAGAGCCCAAGAGGGGGAAGTCGGTGCATCCAGAGCCCAAGCCTGGGGGGAGTCGGTGCGTCCAGAGCACAAGATGGGGAAGGCCGAACGTCCACATTCCAGGTATCCGCCAGAAGAGGGAGAGTTCCTGCTGGTTCCTCCTCCACCGAAGTGGGAGGACTGTGTGTCGCTCCCACCTCCACCAGCAGGGGGAGAGTACCTGCTGGTTTTGCCTCCATCGCTGCCACCAGCAGAGGGAGCATGCCTGCTGGTTCCCCTGCTGCTCCCGTCCCGAGAGCCAGAGGGGGTGGAGCTGCCATCCCGAGAGCCAGAAGAGCTGGAGCTGCTGTCCCGAGAACCTGAGGGGGTGGAGCTGCCATCTCGAGAGTCAGAGGGGGTGGAGCTGCCGTCCCGAGAGCCTGAAGAGGTGGAGCTGCCGTCCCGAGAGCCTGAAGAGGTGGAGCTGCTGTCCCGAGAGCCAGAGAGGGTGGAGCTGCCGTCCCGAGAGCCAGAGGGGATGGAGCCAGGGACCCGAGCGCCAGAAGGGGAGGAGCCACAGACCCAAGAGCCAGAAGGGGAGAAGGCTGAAGCCCCTCAGCAGCCCTTGCACATGCTGCTGAGAGGAGCTCCGCCTGCTGTTTGTGAGGGGCCGCCGTTCCCGCCTCCGCCACCAGAGGGGGACGGGCCGCCGTTCCCGCCTCCGCCACCAGAGGGGGACGGGCCGCCGTTCCCGCCTCCGCCACCAGAGGGGACGGGCCGCCGTTCCGCCTCCGCCACCAGAGGGGCGGGCCGCCCGTTCCGCCTCCGCCACCAGAGGGGACGGGGCGCCCGTTCCCGCCTCCGCCACCAGAGGGAGACGGGCCGCCATTCCCGCCTCCGCCACTAGAGGTGCCACCAGCGTTGCTCCTGCTGGAGGGTCCAGGTTCCCTGCCAATGTTTGTGTGCTTGAAGGTCCGGTCGCCCCGCTATTGAAGAAAGCTTGGAGGATCCAACATCAACCCCGCCCACCACCGCCCGCTGAAATAGCCCACCCAAAGGACATAAGGGGACTCTTGGGGGGAGGGCTTGGGTTCAAAGGAGGGGGGGGTGGAGTTTGGCCGATTGCAGCCTCTGTACTTTGTACGTGGGGGGAGGTGTGTGGCAGAGCAGGGCTCTGCCCTTGGAAATACTGGCAGGGATGGAGTTAAATTCTCCTCCCTGCCCAGGTTGATTACGTCAGGTGGGAGCAATCAAGTAATTAATTATTCAATGATCACCCAGCCATCTGGCATAAAAGGAGGCCTCAGCCTCCCAGTAGGGAGAAAGTTCTAGAAGGAGAAGAAGCTAGTGTTTATCTGTGTGTGCTGTTTTTGTTCGTTTTTGGTAAACCAGTGAAGGCAATGCCCAGCCTGGAAGCCGTATTTTTGTAAGTTTTGTTTTGTGCTTATTGTTTATTATTTCTGTTTAAAACCTTTTTGTTTGGCCCTCGTGCCGGTTTATTTTGTATTTTTGTGTATTAAAAACTTTATTTTGAACTTTTCACACTGTCTCCAAGTCTCAACCTCTGTCATCCTGTCACAGTCCGACATGCACATGACAAATGACATTTTAATTGGCACAGAACAACCACCTTGAAATAGAAACACACAAGTGACACAAATGACAGGCTTGTTGTTGATTTAAACACTTCCGCCTCTGTGTTTTGGGGAGGGGAAATGTCTTCACACAAGGGGTGGTTGATATGATGTCATTGGGCACGCACTGCAGTTCAGGGTGCTATGTACGCACATACAGGGCCAAAGCCAGCCTAGGTCTGTGCTCAAGTGTAAACGGGGGGGCTCAAATGATAAGAATCTTTTAATCTTATTGAACCTAAGCCAGTTCAGGTCTAACTTGTAAGTGAAAACACACCAATAGAGAACAGATCATAATACTTCATTTCATTTTCTGTTTTTAGGACTGCCTTATCTTGGTGAAAGCCAAGGAACAAAGATGGATTCTGTTTCCTTTAAACAGGAGGTGGTTCTGGAAATGGATCCTTTCCGCATTAAGGAAGAAACTGAACTGGAGCCTGTCCACATTAAAGTGGAAGAGACTGAACTGGAGCCTGTCCACATTAAAGAAGAAGAGACTGAACTGGAGCCTGTCCACATTAAAGAAGGGGAGTCTATTGACTTGTTGCTTAAGGATTCAGAAAGCATATCCCGGCCAAAGATATCATATCAATGTACTGAATGTGGGAAAAGCTTAAGTCGGTTAGGACACCTAAAAAGACACCAGCGAATTCATACTGGAGAGAAGCTGCATCACTGTATTGTATGTGGGAAGAGTTTCAGTCAGTCAGGATCCCTGAAAAGACATCAGAAAATTCACACTAGAGAGACACCGTATCACTGTTCTGAATGTGGAGAGAGCTTCGGTCATATAGAAATCCTAAAAATACACCAACGATTGCACACTGGTGAGAAGCCATATCACGGTACTGAATGTGGGGAGAGTTTCAATGTGTCAGCAAACCTAAACATACACTGACGAATTCACACTGGAGAGAAGCCGTATCACTGTATTGAAAGTGGGAAGAGCTTCAGTCAGTTAGGAAACTTAAAAATACACCAGCAAATTCACAATGGAGAATAGCCATATCACTGTTCTGAATGTAGGGAGAGATTCAGTCAGTTAGGAAGCCTAAAAATACACCAGCAAATTCACACTGATGAGAAGTCGTATCACTGTACAAATTGTTGCAAGACATTTGCTTTCACCAGTCAACTGAAAAAGTGTAAATGCCAGTTTTGAAAATGCAGTTGAAACTGATAGAAATCAATATTCTAAGCAGTATTACAGTGATCTTTGTTTTCGGTCCTTCCAGTCCAGGTCTTTGTTTCAAACAGATTGTAAATTAATGAATCAACCTTCTTAAATCATTCAGGACCTCGTTGGAATCTATTAATTGTCTTATTGCCCCTCGACCATAGTCTGCACGGGTTTAATAAGGATGCGTGACTGTCAGCTAGTTAAATAATCAGTAGCTTATCAGTCACGCATCCTCACAAGGTTTTAAAATCAAAAATACAAAACAATAACAAATAATGGCGACGGATTTACATCCACGCCGCAAACAATAATAAGACAAATAATAACAAAACAGCGCACATGTATATAGGGGCGGGACACTCCGCCACACTACTACAATAAACAAAGTACTTTTTATTGCTTTCATGCTGAACCTGTACCAGTCTGCACTGGTGGTCTTTTACAGTGTGACTCGGAAGCTTTAGGTCCTGTGCTTTCCTCTGCAGGTGAAGCGTCATATTGATCTTGTTAGGGAAACTGATATGCTGACAATAAAGTCTGTATTCATTCTTGTCTTTCCATCACTCATGCATGCAATTCAAAACACAGGATTTTCACAGCTATCACATTACATGCACATAACAAAACCCAAAGAATATAAAAACATTGCTAACATTTTTGACATGCGGTAGAGTTTTAATGACATGTCGGCAAATTATATTTTTGCACTTTCTAGCAAATGCACTGTAATGATGACATAAACAAGTATCAATGAACTCCCTTTTGATCAGCTTCTAGCGCATTCCTGTTTTATGTGTTATCTTTGCTGTGACTGTTAAGTAATATGCACTGGGATTCACTTACCCAAACTAAAGAACGGAAGAAACTGCAGTAAACAGTAAAAGTAAACTTTGGCAAAGAGATCGGGGTGGCGATCTGAAAGAAGTTTAAGTAAATTGGTTGCATTTCCTCCTTTAGTTTTTTCACTTTCGAACATTTTGACTGTCCGCGTTCAACCAGATTGCCATTGTCATCTGGCTGAAATCCAAAATGTTTCCACATTCGCCATGACTGCTGCAGTAATTTAATTTGTGCAGAACGTGCAGGGTAGTTGGTCACGTCCGCTAAGTGGAAATTAGTAAGCTTAGTTCATATTGTTTTTAAAGCACACAATTAGTTTTGTTTTAAAAGCTAAAAAAACAGTATTGAAAAACTGATACTTTGATATTTATTTGTATTTTCCCCCGATATTGGGTATCATAGGATTTTGGTATCATGATGTACCGTAAGTATCGATATACCGTGGAACACTAGTACCACTACATTTAAAAGATTCATGCAATATGTTATGCTAACTGGTTTGTTCATAAATATTTATGCTCACATCCCTGCCTTTTGACTGCATGTATAAATGCTTTACAATTAATTAAGTAGTAATAACAGAATAAGGGATATCAACCAAGATATAAAAAAACATACTGGGTTCGTTTTATTAAGCAGTGACATTAGTTAACTATGTGTGTGTAAGTTGTAGTTTGACGGTGCAATATACAGTATATACCGTCTTTTGTTAAAACACACGTTTCATTAGTTAAACAGGAGAAGTACGCACAGTAATCTATTATAAAAAGAAACCAGATCGATAAATTAATGCACCTCCAAGATATGTATTTCATCTATTATTCGAAGTGATAAAACAAGGAAGCCGTTACTTGGATCTGGTAATGTTATAGCTAGCTATTTGCTCCTGTTTTTTTGTTTTTTTCATTGTCCAGAATGTTTAAAAAGTTCTAATAATGGTCTACCTATTGTGTTTATTTTTACCTTGGGTGAAACCAGGGTTAACATTATAACCAAACTGGAGCCGCATTCTCCATGACAATTTAAATTAGCATTTTATAGACACTGAATAAACAGTTTGGTCGTTGCCTGTTATCTTATAAAATCGTAATGTTCAACAGTTATTTAATTTTTTTTTTGGTCTATAAAGTAAACTTCATACCTTGAAATTGTATCCCCGTTGTTCTGTACTGTAGGTATTTGTACTTCACTGTCCAATATGATTTGCATTGTGGGCCTCGTGGATATCTACATGGGGCTGTACAAACCTCAGTCATCTACAAATCGGGAAGCTCTATTATCAACAGTTTCCCGCTTTATGAAAGATACTAATTATATACGTATTTAAAAAAAATTTAAAAATAAATACCGGTAATTCTGTATGTGTTTTTAGGGTCGGTCATATAAACTGCAGTTTAAGGTATCATAAAAATGCTACTGCATAACAAACTAGTAGTAAATTAAGAGTTTGGGGTCGCAAAATGCTACCAAATATATGTTAACTTTGAGCGCAGATAAATAGGATGCTATAATGTTCACTTTTAAAATACATATGCTAAATTATAAAAAATGGTGTCCTTAATCTTTAATGCTGAATTTAAAATCGGCAAGAGATGGGGCCTCCCTTCCAAACCATGGCAGATCATTCCAGAGCTGTGGGGCTCTGAAGCTGAACGCTCTGCCACCTGCCTTCTTTCACTGTGTGTCTATTGGATACTTGTCATGGGTAAGAAAATAAATGGGAGTTATTGTTTACATTTCCATATAAGAGTTGTTAGCCTGATGTGTAAATGTAGACAATAAGACCTGTTTCTTGAAATGTCCGTGTGGAAGGGTGGTGGGCAATTCACTGACACACTCAGGAGACAAGGTTTTATTTGTAACACCGCTCGGGCGCACTGATTTATTTTTACCCGCAGAGGGCACTGTTGTCCGTGGCCTGAATACTGGCAACAGTAAACAGGACCACGGGTTTACCAATGCTGGTATACACTCAAGTGCACATACAAGAGCTCAAAAATAATGAAAACAAAAGGCGAAAGGAAAAGGGAAAATAAAACAGTAATAAAACTACAAAAGAAAAGTGCTGCTTACGCAGTGCCCCCACTGCCGCTAAGCCGGTACGGGCTTCTGACCTACGCTCAGTTAATTCCTATACACTGGGGTGGCCAGAGTTCCCCGTACAACTACACACGTCACCTTGGGTACGTAATTATTTCTTTTACTTTTTAGTTTCTTTTAAGGCAGGCTATCTCACTCAGCCATGCTTGCCTGTTCTCTGTTTACACCGATGTCTTCTGCCAAGTTCTTATGGGCCGAGCAATCCCCCAAGCCTGCCTCTCAGCCATTCAGAGAGAGGGAAAGCCAACACACCTTCTTCCCCACCTCTGTGTCATCGCCATGACTGAGACGGATCTTATGAGACTGCTGCCCTCTTCCTGCAGAACCACGGATACGCCAGATAGTCAGTACAGATCTCCCCTGTTACAGTCCGATATGCATGTTTTCAATGATCCGCTCCATTTCTAATGACAAAATGCTATCTTAATTGGCACTGAACGACCACTTTGAGTAAAAACACACAAGTGACACAAATGACAGGCTTGTTGATTCCACCTCTGTTTTGGGAGGGGAAATGTCTTCACACAAGGGGTGGTTGATATGATGTCATCGGGCATGCACTGCAGTTCAGGGGCTATGCATGCACATACAGGGCCAAAGCCAGCCTAGGACTGTACTCAAGTGTAAACGGGGGGGGGGGTCAAATGATAAGAATCTTTGAATCTGATTGAACCTAAGCCAGTTCAGGTCTAACTTGTAAGTGAAAACACACCAATAGAGAACAGATCATAATACTTCATTTCATTTTCTGTTTTTAGGACTGCCTTATCTTGGTGAAAGCCAAGGAACAAAGATGGATTCTGTTTCCTTTAAACAGGAGGTGGTTCTGGAAATGGATCCTTTCCGCATTAAGGAAGAAACTGAACTGGAGCCTGTCCACATTAAAGAGGAAGAGACTGAACTGGAGCCTGTCCACATTAAAGAAGAAGAGACTGAACTGGAGCCTGTCCACATTAAAGAAGGGGAGTCTATTGACTTGTTGCTTAAGGATTCAGAAAGCATATCCCGGCCAAAGATATCATATCAATGTACTGAATGTGGGAAAAGCTTAAGTCGGTTAGGTCACCTAAAAAGACACCAGCGAATTCATACTGGAGAGAAGCCACATCACTGTATTGTATGTGGGGAGAGTTTCAGTCAGGCAGGAACCCTAAACAGACACCAGCAAATTCACACTGGAGAGAAGCCGTATCGCTGTACTGAATGTGGGGAGAGCTTCAGTCGGTTAGGAAGTCTAAAAAGACACCAGCGAATTCACACTGGAGAGAAGCCGCATCACTGTTCTGAATGTGGGAAGCGTTTCAGTCATGTAGAAAGCCTAAAAATACACCAGCGAATGCACACTGGTGAGAAGCCGTATCTCTGTTCTGAATGTGGGGAGAGTTTCAGTGTGTTAGCAAACCTAAACATACACCAGCGAATTCACACTGGAGAGAAGCCATATCACTGTTCTGAATGTGGGAAGAGTTTCAGTCAGCTAGGAAGCCTAAAATTACACCAGCGAATGCACTCTGGAGAGAAGCCGTATCACTGTAGTGAATGTGGGGAGAGTTTCAGTGTGTCAGCAAACCTAAACATACACCAGCGAATTCACACTGGAGAGAAGCCGTATCACTGTATTGAATGTGGGAAGAGTTTCAGTCAGCTAGGAAGCCTAAAAATACACCAGCGAATGCACTCTGGAGAGAAGCCGTATCACTGTAATGAATGTGGGGAGAGTTTCAGTGTGTCAGCAAACCTAAACATACACCGGCGAATTCACACTGGAGAGAAGCCGTATCACTGTACTGAATGTAGGAAGAGCTTCAGTCAGTTAGGAAGCTTAAAAACACACCAGCGAATTCACAATGGAGAATAGCCATATCACTGTCTGAATGTAGGGAGCTTCAGTCAGTTAGGAAGCCTAAAAACACACCAGCAAATTCATATTGGTGAGAAGTCGTATCACTACCAATTGTTGCAAGACATTTGCTTTCAGCAGTCAACTGAAAAAGTGTAAATGCCAGTTTTGAAAATGCAGTTGAAACTGATAGAAATCAATATTCAGCAGTATTACAGTGGTCTTTGTTTTCGGTCCTTCCAGTCCAGGTCTTTGTTTCAACCAGATTGTAAATGAATGAATCAACCTTCTTATAAATCATTCAGGACCTCATTTGAAGTGAGGGCCACTGCTCTATACCAATCAAACCTGTGTGATGCTCCAGTGATAATTTATTTTAAAGAAACCTGTTTCTGTGCCAACCTAAGTGGATGTAATCATGCTTTAGTATACATGAGAGGATGAGTGTGAGCCAAAGCAGCTGTCAAATGTGTGCTTGTATTTTGATCCTCAAATTTATTTGATAAAAGTATATTGATTTTCTTAACAGTGAAAAATAGTAAACTGTAATAATTGTGTTCTTTCAATAAAAGAATCTTGTTCTCTTGATTCATACTATTACTTTCATTATTAACATACATATTTGGATTATCTTTTAATAATAATAATATTTATTTCTTAGCAGACACCTTTATCCAGGGCAACTAACGGTTGTTAGAAAGTACCCCAGTACAAAATATCACAGCATGTACAGACTAATAGAATACAACATGAATAGTTTAATAAAAACTGGATAAGTTGTACTGAACAGAGATGTCTCTATGGAAGCCAAAGTGTACGTTTCATGGTAATGTATATTAAACTGACTGATTCACAGCATGTGTAGTAACTTGAGATCACAAGATAAAAAATATAGGTGTGACTCTGGAAGGGTGGTGGGCAATTCACTGACACACATGGGAGACAGAAGTTTTATTTGAAAACACTGCACTGTTGTCCAGTTTTATTATTTTTTATGTTTTTCTTTTAGCCCCCAGAAGGCGCTGTAGTCCATGGCCTGAGTACCAGCAACGGCACACAGGACCACAGGAATACCAATACTGGTAAACAGTAAAAACTGGCACACTCAGAGGTGCTCAAAATAATAATGAAAACAAAAGGTGAAATGAAAATGGAAAATAAAACACAGTAATAAAAGTACAAAATAAAGGTGCTGCTTACGCAGTGGACCCACTGCCGCTAAGCCCGTCAGCTCGGGATCTCTGTCCTACGCTGTTATACACTGGGGTGGCCAAGGTTCCCCTATCACTACATACTTCCCCTTGGCTATGTAACAATTGATTTTAATGAAAATCTTTATTTATTGCTGTCTGTCTTCCTCAGCCATGCTTGCCTTCTCAGCCAGCATCTCTGTGTGTTTCCAATCACGGGCCACCCGAATGCACAACCAAGCGCAGTTCTAATGGCCGAGCAATCCCCCAAGGCCTGCCTCTTGGAAAGCCAACACACTCTTTTCCCCACCTCTCCGTGTCATCGCCATGACTGACAGGCAGATCTTACAAGACTGCTGCCCTCTTCCTGCAGAACCACGGATATGCCTGATAGTCCTCACAAATCTCCCCTGTTACACATCCTCCTCCCCAGAATGGCACCACCGGTCCATTCAAAAATCCTACATCCCAATGACTTCCCAAGAGAAAAAAATTGCGTTTTGATGCAGTTTCCCTGCTCGGTGGACTACCCTGAAGGCATAGGGCTGCAGGGCCAAGTACCACCGCGTGATTCTGGTGTTGTTATCCTTCATCCGGTGAAGCCATGCTAAGGGGGCATGATCTGTAATCAGGGTGAAGTGTCGCCCCAGGAGGTAGTACCGGAGTGACTCGACTGCCCATTTTACTCCGAGACATTCCTTGATGGTACTATAGTTTTTCACATGGGGAAGGAGCTTCCTGCTGATATACAGGACTGGGTGCTCGCACCTCCTGAGACAACACTGCCCCGAGACCTGTCTCTGACGCATTTGTCTGCAGGGTGAACCTCCTACTGAAATCAGGATTGCTTAGCACTGGCTTGCTACACAGCCTTCGCTTCAAAGCGAGAAAGGCTCTCTGGCACGGCTCTGTCAACTGAACCGTATTTGGGGCAGCCTTCTGGGTGAGGTCTGTCAAGGGAGCAGCGAGCGTGGCGAAGCTCAGGATGAACTTCCTATAATAGCCCGCTAGTCCCAAGAAAAAGCGCATCTGGGTTTTGGTCGTAGGGACTGCCCAGACAGCCAAGGCTTTCACCTTAACAATCAGCGGTCTGATCTGGCCGCTCTACTCGATACCCAAAATAATCCGACTCACTCTAACCAAAATTGGTACAACACGAAGGGATTCGAAAACGCCGTTCTCTCTCTGGGTTCCGGGGTCAGGTATCTGCCAGTACCCCTTCGTTAAATCCAGTGTCGTCATAAAATGAGCCGTGCCTAGACGCTCCAGCAACTCATCTACCTGGGGCATGGGATAAGTGTCAAACTTCGATTTTTCATTAACTCGTCTGAAGTCAATGCAAAATTGAGTTGACCCGTCTGGCTTATCCACTAAAACAATCAGACTGTTCCAGTCACTTTGGAACTCCTCTATTACACCCAGTCTGAGCATATCATCAATCTTCGCCTTTATTACTGCCACCAGTGCCCAAGCCTGATATTTCTATGTTGGTGACCCCCTTTTTTGGAAACACAGAAAGATCAGGTCCCAGGTCTGTGACATCATCTGCTTGCAACACTAACAAAGCCACCTGTTGCAACCAGGGTTTCAAGAGGTTTACATGATAAATGTATTTTTCTCTCCATCGCTCCAGCTGGCAGATCTCATAATCCACCATCACAACCTGCTACTGCACTAACAAGTAACTACGATGTGATAGGTGTTACAGAAACTTGGTTGTTTGAGAGTGATGGAGATGAATATAATATTAATGGGTACACACTGTATAGGAAAGACAGGCAGGACAGAAGAGGCAGAGGGGTAGCACTATACATAAGAAATAGTCTTGAAGCCCAGGTGTTAAATCTGGAAAAAGAAAACAAAGCCGAATCAATTTGGGTCAGAATAATGGACAAAAATTCAAAGGGCATAATAATAAGAGCATGCTATAGACCGCCAAATTCAGACGCCGAGCAAAATAATTTGTTATACAATGACATTAGAAATGTGTGTAGCAAAGGAGAAGCCATACTAATGGGGGATTTCAACTTCCCCCATATAAAATGGGAGAACCCGGTGGGGAGCACGACGGACGAAATTGAAATTGTGGAAATGACAAATGACTGCTTCCTAATGCAATTTGTCAAGGCAACGACTAGAGGGGAGGCATGCCTTGATTTAGTTTTTTCAAATAACGACAGAATAACTAAAACAGAGGTCAGAGAGCCTTTGGCAAACTCAGACCACAACATGGTCTCATTTGAAGTAATTTTTAAAAAACAAAAAGTAATGACTAAAGCTAAGGTTTACGATTTTAGAAAAGCAAACTATGAAGGTATGAAACAGAGACAAAAGTAGATTGGAGTAAAATAGAGAAAACATCCACAGAAAAAGGATGGCTGTTTTTTAAAAAATGTAGTACTAGAGGCACAAAACAATTACATCCCAAAAGTAGACAAATCTAAATCTAAAACAAAATGGCCAAAATGGTTTAATAGATCAATTAAAAAAAATATTCAGTGAAGAAAGGCACTTTACAGAGCGTTTAAAAGGACCAAAAACAAAGTACACAAAAAGAGTACTTGGAACTGCAAACACAAGTCAAAAAGGAAATTAGAAAGGCCAAGAGTGAGATAGAAATCAATATTGCTAAGGGGGCTAAAACCAATTCCAAAATGTTTTTCCAATATTATAACAGCAAGAGAACATTCAAAGAGGAGGTTAAATGTCTAAAAGACACAAATGGCAAAATCATAGATGAAGAAAAAAAATAGCAAATATATTAAATGATTACTTTTCACATGTTTTTACAAAGGAGGACACGGACAACATGCGCCACATGTTGACCTGTTCCTATCAAATTTAAATAACTTTAGCATAACAAAGGCAGAAGTGTTAAAGAGACTGGGAGCTCTTCAAATAAACAAATCCCCTGGCCGGATGAGATCCTCCCAATAGTACTCAAAGAAATGAAAGAAGTTATTTACAAACCGCTAACCAAGATCATGCAACAGTCTATTGACACAGGGGTTGTACCAACAGACTGGAAAATAGCAAACGTAATACCAATCCACAAAAAGGGAGACAAAACCGAACCAGGTAACTACAGACCAATAAACCTGACTTATATTGTATGTAAACTTATGGAAACTATAAAAAGATTCAAAATGGAAAATTACCTATATGGTAACAATATCCTGGGAGACAGTCAGCATGGTTTTAGGAAAGGGAAATCGTGTCTAACAAACTTGCTTGAATTTTTTGAGGATGCAACATTGACAATGGATAATTGCAAAGCATACAACATGGTTTATTTAGATTTCTAAATAACAAGCTTTTGACAAAGTCCCGCTAAAAGATGAATTCTCAAACTGAACGCAGTAGGGATTCAAGGAAATGCATGCACATGGATTAGGTAGTGGTTAACATATAGAAAACAGAAAGTACTGATTAGAGGAGAAAACTCAAAATGGAGCGAGGTAACCAGTGGTGTACCACAGGGATAAGTATTAGGTATTCTGCTATTCCTAATCTACATTAATGATTTAGATTCTGGTATAGTAAGCAAACTCGTTAAATTTGCAGATGACACAAAAATAGGAGGAGTGGCAAACACTGTTGCAGCAGCAAAGGTCATTCAAAATGATCTAGACAGCATTCAGAACTGGGCAGACACATGGCAAATGACATTTAATAGAGAAATGTGTAAAGTATTGCATGCAGGCAATAAAAATGTGCATTATAAATATCATATGGGATATACTGAAATTGAAGAAGGGAACTATTTAAAAGACCTAGGAGTTCATGTTGACTAAGGCCAACAAGATGCTCGGATATATTGTGAGAAGTGTTGAATTTAAATCATGGGAAGTAATGTTAAAACTTTACAATGCATTAGTAAGACCTCACCTAGAATATTGTGTTCAGTTCTGGTCACCTCGTTACAAAAAGGATATTGCTGCTCTAGAAAGAGTGCAAAGAAGAGCAACCAGAATTATCCCGGGTTTAAAAGGCATGTTGTATGTAGAGAAGCTAAAAAAATTTAATCTATTCAGTCTTGAACAAAGAAGACTATGCAGTGGTCTGATTCAAGCATTCATAATTCTAAAAGGTATTGACAGGTATTGTCGGCCCAGGGGACTTTTTCGACCTGAAAAAAGAAACAAGGACCAGGGGTCACAAATGGAGATTAAATAAAGGGGCATTCAGAACAGAAAATAGTAGGCACTTTTTACACAGAGAATTGTGAGGGTCTGGAACCAACTCCCCAGTAATGTTGTTGAAGCTGACACCCTGGGATCCCTCAAGAAGCTGCTTGATGAGATTCTGGGATCAATAAGCTACTAACAACCAAACGAGCAAGATGGGCTGAATGGCCTCCTCTCGTTTGCAAACTTTCTTAAGTTCTTATTTTTTAATGTCGGCACTGAAGTCTCGAGCGATGAAGTTGACGGCCGAGGATGACCCAGAGGCTTACTTGGTGGCGTTTGAGGGGATGTCTACCACTGTGTCATGGCCTTGGGAACTCTGGGCAAGCCAGCTGGGACCCTGCCTGATCGGGGAGGCTCAGGCAGCCTACCAGGCCATGAGCGACCTCAGCGCTGCCAGTTATGACCTGGTCAAGCTGGTCATTCTCCACTGCGTGAACATTACGGCAGAGACCCACCAGGTACGGTTCAGGGAGTACTGAAGATCCCCAGAGACACGCCCCAGGGTGGTTGCGGAGTGGTTGTGTGACCACATGGTCCACTGGCTGACCCCCAAGAAGAAAGCCAACTTGGAAATAGGGGAATGTCACAAAGACGGCCGGAGTGGGTGGCGTCAGACCAGCAGCAGGAATTAAACAGACAGAGAGGTGTGGTTTGATGGAGCTGAGCGAATGGTTTCGCTCAGCATTTAATAAACAGAACAGAAAATAAAAGGTTTGAAACAACAAAAACACAGGACGTGGCACTTGCAGCCAAAATAAACAGGTAAACAAAACGGACTAGACAGTGCACAGACAGACGAACAAAACACGGTGAGCAGACACGTTTAACTATTATTATTATTATTATTATTTTTCTTATTATTATTACCTCCGTCTCCAATCCCGTTCTCCACTCACTGAACACCTAACCCCGACTGAAAAACGTGCATCTATATATACTGTTGTGCTGGGATTCAATTAGTAATTAATTATTCACTTGAATCAGCACGTGAATTAATTCTGTGCAACCCGTGCTCACATATTACATTTAACCAGCACGTGAAGTGATTTGTGCCCTCCTCGTGCCTAAATACAAATCTACATTTTTAAATACACGTGAAACACAGACCCGTTTATATCCGTGTACCAATCTATACACCAACATTAACACACACACAACATACAACACATAATAAGCACACAGGGGTGGGGCACATTGCCACATATACCCCCCTGTGCAAAGCACACATGGCCTCAACGGCCACCTCCCCATAAAAAATCCAGCAGTCCAGGCCAAAGTCTCGGGCTGGGAAGGGAGGCTTCCAGGGGCCCACAGATGGCAATGTTGCCAGTAGCCAGGCTGCTACTGGCCATGCTGTCAGCAGACATGCTGACAGCTCCCAGATAACTCCTTCAGCCGGGGCAGTCCTGGCAGCGGAAAGGCTGCTTGGGGATGGTCTCCTGACCTCCCCTCTTCTTCAGAACCGGCAGCTCCCTCTTCCGGGGCTCCGGCCACAGTATCTTCTGCAGCACAAGTGCTGCAGTGGGAGCAGGTCTCCGGACCTCCCCACGATCTCCGGCAGCGAAACTGCTGCAGTGGGAGCAGGTCTCCGGACCTCCCCCACGATCTCTGGCAGCGAAACTGCTGCAGTGGGAGCAGGTCTCCGGACCTCCCCCATGATCTCCGTGGCCGACAGCTCCCCTTTCTGGGGCTCCGGCCACTGTACTCCCTGTGGTGGAGGTACGGCAAGCAGAGACAGCTCCTGCTGTTCTGCTTCTGGCAGTGGCGGAGGCAGCTCCTGCTCCTCTGCTCCTGGAAGTGGCAGAGGCAGCTCCTGCTCCTCTGCTCCTGGAAGTGGCAGAGGCAGCTCCTGCTCCTCTGCTCCTGGAAGTGGTGGTGGCGAAGGCAGAGGCAGCTCCTGCTGCTCTGCTCCTGCCGGTGTAGGTGGCGGAGGCAGAGGCAGCTCCGGCTGCTCTGCTCCTGCCGGTGAAGGTGGGAGCAGCGTGTAGTCTCCTGCCGATGGAGGTGGGAGCAGCGTGTAGTCTCCCCCTTTTCCTGGGGACTGGTGCTGCTCTGCCTCTCTTGCAGGGAACTGGTGCGGCTCCGCTTTTGACGAGGAAACCAGCAGGCATTCTCCCTCTGCTGGTAGAGGTGGAACCAGCAGGCATTCTCCCTCTGCTGGCAGCTTGGGTCCTAGGGCTGTGGAAGCCCCGAGTTCCCTCTCTTCGGGCTGTGGACGCACCGACTCCTCCCTTTTGGGCTGTGGGACGCACCGA
This sequence comes from Huso huso, assembly GCA_036884735.1. Classification (NCBI taxonomy): domain Eukaryota; kingdom Metazoa; phylum Chordata; class Actinopteri; order Acipenseriformes; family Acipenseridae; genus Huso; species Huso huso. Next base: position 26,123,161 of record CM072681.1, on the reverse strand, counting down.
CTCCTCCCTTTTGGGCTGTGGACGTTGGGCTCCCCGCTCAGGCGTGGGACGTTCGGGCTCCCCGCTCAGGCGTGGGACGTTCGGGCTCCTCCCGCTCAGGCGTAGGACGTTCGGGCTCCTCCCGCTCAGGCGTGGGGACGCTCTGGCTCCTCCCGCTCAGGCGTAGGACGCTCTGGCTCCTCCCGCTCAGGCGTAGGACGCTCTGGCTCCTCCCGCTCAGGCGTAGGACGCTCTGGCTCCTCCCGCTCGGGCTGTGGACGCTCTGGCTCCTCCCGCTCGGGCTGTGGACGCTCTGGCTCCTCCCGCTCAGGCTGTGGACGCTCTGGCTCCTCCCCGCCGGGCTGTGGACGCTCTGGCTCCTCCCGCTTGGGTACTGGCGAGCTGGCATAGGGGCATCCCGACCAGTCATGTCCCCCTTCCTCACATCGCCCGCACCAGCTCGGTGGCACCTCGGAGCAGTCCCTCCAGCGGTGATCCACCTCTCCGCACCAGGTGCACCAGGGGAACAGGTTCTCTGGCTCCTCTGGCCGCTGTTGCAGTTGTGGTTGGGGCGGTGGGAGCAGCAGTCTACCCCCTGCTGGTGGTGGAGACTGAGGCGACCCCTGCTCCTCCCTCTCCTGATGGACAGGGCAGTGGGCCACGAAGTGCTCACCTCTGCAGATGGGGCAAAGTTGGGGTAGCTGTCCGAGGGGGTACCAGGGGCAGTTGGTGCTGGAATGCCCAGGCTCAGCGCAGCAGTAACACCCGGGCTGTTGTTCCTCCGGCTGGTGTTGTGGTTGCTGTTGCTGCTGCAGCTTTCCTTTCCCTGTCTCTTCTTACTCCTCCTCCCACCTTCCTCTCCTGGGCCGGTTCCTCCTCCTCCTCACCTTGGAAGGGGCAGATCGCCACCGTGTGTCCGTAGACTCCACAGGCCATGCACCAGCCTTGGTCCTCGAGGCCCCCGAGGAGGTCCTCCAGGTCCCGGCAGCCGTCTCTCCAGCCTTCCATTTTCACTTTTTTTTTTTTTTTTTTGAAAACAGTCCTGTGTTTTTTTTTTTTTTTTTTTTTTTTTTAAAACACAAAACCCCCTCTCCTGGTCTGACGCTTGGAGGCGCTGTTTATCCCACGATGACACCACGTGTCACAAAGACGGCCGGAGTGGGTGGTGTCAGACCAGCAGCAGGAAATAAACAGACAGAGAGGTGTGGTTTGCTGGAGCTGAGCGAATGGTTTCGCTCAGCATTTAATAAACAGAACAGAAAATAAAAGGTTTGAAACAACAAAAACACAGGACACGGCACTTGCAGCCAAAATAAACAGGTAAACAAAACGGACTAGACAGTGCACAGACAGACGAACAAAACACGGTGAGCAGACACGTTTAACTATTATTATTATTATTATTATTTTTCTTATTATTATTACCTCCGTCTCCAATCCCGTTCTCCACTCACTGAACACCTAACCCCGACTGAAAGAAACGTGCATCTATATATACTGTTGTGCTGGGATTCAATTAGTAATTAATTATTCACTTGAATCCCAGCACGTGAATTAATTCTGTGCAACCCCGTGCTCACATATTACATTTAACCAGCACGTGAAGTGATTTGTGCCCTCCTCGTGCCTAAATACAAATCTACATTTTTATCCCGTGTACCAATCTATACACCAACATTAACACACGCACGCAACATACAACACATAATAAGCACACAGGGGTGGGGCACATTGCCACAGGGAAGCAGTGGTGGTGGAGCAATTCTACCATGTGGTCAGCGCCGATACCCGGCCTGGATACAGCGCCACAACCCTGACACCCTGGTAGCTGCCGTAAAACTGGCGGAGGATTACGAGCACTCCCTGGTCTCCGCCCGGATTGGGATACTGTCGGTTCCCACCCCTCAGAGCAGCCGACCCCTACCTCTCTCTCCTCCAACACCACCCCTACCATCAGTCCCGGGACCCAGACCTCTGAGACCGCCGACCCCAATGGGCCCCCTTGCCTGCTCTTCATGGAGACCAAGGTTGGCCCCCAGCTGGAGTAGAGGTGCTGCCCCTGCCCCGTTGTCCTACCAGCAACGTGACAACTACATAACCAATGTTCCCTCTGTCCCCCCAACGTGTTTTAGGTGCAGCCAAAAGGGACATCTGTCCCGCTGCCATGGAGTCTGACATGGTCTTGTGTAATTGGGCATCTGAGTTAGGTAAGCGTGGGGAAAGTGGTCGGGGGGGGCCTTGTATGATTGATGTGGTTTAAGGCAATGTGAAAACCCACGCATTAGTGGACACAGGATGTGAGCAAACCTTAATTAGAACAGCTCTCTTGGGTGGTGTGTTGTATGACCCACGAGGTCAGGTGGCCATCTCCTGTATCCATGGACACGGGCGGCATACCCCACACTAAAAGTATATTTTTCGGTAGGACCAATAAAACATCACCTGGTAGTAGGGATGGCAGCAAGGTTGCCACATCCTGTTATTCTGGGCTGAGACAGTGGCCAAAATTTAATTAATGCAAATTAATGCAAGTAATTGCCGCACATGTAAATGTGGCAAAAAAGAAAAAGGAAATAATTGGTGATGTGTTTCCTTTTCAAGCCAAAATGTTTTCTCCTGTTTTCCGTCCTTGAAAAACAAATAAAAAGAGAAGGACCTCAAAATCGGAAGGAGCATCACTGAGAAAAGGCTGGGGTCTGGTGGGAGAGTGCTTGAATGATAACAACCGCCAGTCAAAAGGAGTCAGAACGCATTGTGACTGAGAGGGTGAGGTTACTGGGCCATCCAGGGCAGATGCTACTCCGGCCCCTCTCAATATACCGGACATGTGGTACTCAAGCACGGACATAGTGTGGGGCCAACATAATCACCCATCACTAGTGCATGCCTGGGGGCAGGTGTGGTCTATTGAAGGTAAGGATGTTGATGGTGCTGGGGCGCTAGTATATCCACACTTCAGTATCAAGGGGCAATTACTATATAGGGAAAATTTAGCAGCGGACACAGGATAGCCTGTAACACAATTATTGGTTCCCCCGTCTTGTTGAACCGAGGTCCTTTTGCGGGGAACCTCGGAGCTGACAAGACGAGGGAGCGGATATTGGCTTGATTCTATTGGGTAGGTCTTCATACTGATGTGTCGAGATATGTAGCCACATACCCAGACTGCCAGCGAGTAGCGCCGGGTCGAGTGCGCCCCGTCCCTTTGGTTCCACTGCCCATTATTTCCACTCCTTTTGAACGCATTGCAATGGACATAGTGGGCCCTCTGCTACCTTCTGACTCTGGGTATATGCATATATTAGTAGTGGTAGATTATGCAACACGATATCCAGAGGCAGTTCCATTGAGGTCCACTAGTGCCGCTGCAATAGCCACCGAGTTAGTACAGATTATGGCTAGAGTAGGGATCCCCAAGGAGATCTTGACTGATCATGGAACCAAATTTCTGTCTAACAGATTACAGCAGATCTATAAAATATTAAAAATACGTCCCATCAGGACGTCTGTTTATCATCCACTGATGGACGGTTTGCTGTAACATTTTAATTAGACCTTGAAGTCGATGCTGAGACAGTTTGTAACGCAAGAGCAAAAACATTGGGCATTGCTCCTTCCCTACCTCCTTTTTGCAGTGAGAGAGGTGCCGCAGAGTTCGACAGGGTTCTCCCCCTTCGAGTTCTTGTACGGCCGACAGCCTCACGGCATTCTCGATCTGTTGAGAGAGGAGTGGGAACACAAAGGCTTGTCCAAAAATGTAGTGAAGCATATGCTCCTACTAAGAGATCGCCTAGATTTGGTCGGTCGTTTGGCCCAGGACAACCTCAGATCGGCTCAGCACCAACAAGAGCAGCATTACAACAAAAATGCACTAATTAGAAGCTTTTGACAGGGAGACAAGGTAATACTGCTACTTCCCTCATCAAAATCAAAATTGTGTGCTAAATGGCAGGAATCATATGAAGTGATTCGGGCTATAGGGAAGGTGAATTATGAAATTAGACAGCCCGATCACCACAATAAACGTGAAATTTATCATATAAATTTAATAAAACCCTGGCAGGCAAGGGAGGTATTGTTTATATCCCCAGGTCATATAAAGGATGATTTAGGCCCCTGTCCAGAGACTCCTAGCACAAAAATAATTCCGATGGGGGAACAATTGGTTCCAGACCAGCAACAGGAGCTGTGTAAGCTTATTGTTTTTTTCTGACTTGCCCGGCAGAACTAATTTGGTTGAATACCCCGCAGTTCTAGAGAGAAAAACGCATTTTAAACACCAGAGGGGCTGTTTCACTTTAAAACCATGCCGTTTGGGCTACATGGTGTGCCTGCTGCCTTTCAGAGACTGATGGACCAGGTTTTATGCTCACATGATGAATATGCAGCAGCGTATATTGATGATGTGGTCATTTACAGCTCCACCTGGCGAGAGCATTTGGCTAGGATTGCAGCCGTACTTCAGTCTCTAAGGGTAGCCCAGCTGACAGCTAACTTGAGAAAATGTGCGTTTGCCAAAACAGAGACTCAATATTTGGGATTTTTAATGCGGAATGGAAGGGTGAGACCTGTAGTCACCAAAATCCAGGCTTTGGTTGATGCAGCGATCCCCAAAAACAACTCAGGTGAGGTCACTGCTGGGATTAGCCGGTTATTACCGCCACTTTATCCCCGAGTATTCCACAGTGGTTAACCCTTCAGCTGACCTCACCAAGAAGAGTGCTCCAAATTTAATTAAATGGTCAGCTGAGTGTCAGGGGGCGTTTGATACTATTAAGAGTAGACTTTGCCAGGCCCCCACTCTTATCACACCGGATTTCACCAAGAGATTCATCCTTCACACCGATGCGTCGGATGTGGGTTTGGGTGCAGTCTTATCTCAAAAGGTGGATGGAGTAGAACACCTGATACTGTATCTCTGCAAAAAGATGCTACCTCGGGAGCGTAACTACTCCGTAGTCAAAAAAGAGTGTTTGGCCATTAAATGGGCTACTCACTCTTTACGATACTACCTGCTGGGACACTCATTTGATCTTGTCACAGACTACGCATCATTCAAGTGGTTAAACACAATGTCCGGATGACTCGTGGTATCTGTCACTGCGGCCCTTTATGTACCACATGGTACACCGTGCGAGGAAGGCCCATCAAAATGTGGATTATTTTTCCTGGGAGGGGGAGTAATGGGAGAGAGAGATTCAGCCGAGTGTTCCTTCGGCGCCACTCTGAGTGGTGGGATATGTGACAGAAATATAATGAGTTTTGGTTGTAAATCTCCCTCCCGACCTGTGAGGGCACTAAGCAGCAAAAGGGAAAGGGTTTGGACGGGCTGGCCTTTTCCTGGGACGGGAAGTCAGTCAGTCTGGAAGAAGGCGAGACTCTGTTGCAGGAACGTATTGACCCAGAAGGTAAATGATGTAGCAGCTGCAGACAGTAAAAAGACAGTTGCAGTCATTTACCAAGGGGTCATGCATAATGGCATAAAGGGGCCAGAGAATCGTAAATCTTTTCCTTCGCTTGTGTTTCAGAGCATACAAAACTGGAAGAACCAGGAGAGATCCCCTGTTTATTGTGAGTAGTATTCGTGAGTGTCTTGTTTGTTTTTTGTCGCTGTTAGTAATTGTTTTTTGTTTTATAAATTCACTAGACGAATAACACGTCTCCGGAGCTGTCGCCTTGGGCCAACACTACCCGGAACAACACTGCACTACAGTCACTGTTTAAATTGTTATCACCTACCACTAACACTACTGTACGCACCTGGACTGGTGTATTCTATTGTATGGTGGGACGGATAATGTGTACCAATATTTGGTTTGCAAAACCAGTTATTGTTTCCTGCCGTGCTCTGCACATTGGTGTGTATTGCCGGGGGTTTATTGTTTGGTCACTAAACCGGGAGTTTTTACAAATAAAACAAACCCTTTTTCCAAACCGGATTACAGTTTCCTTTGTGTGATTATTACTGCACTGCATCACCCCTGCACCTGTTTCTAATCAGCAGCCCACTTTGCCACATACATCAATCCACTTTATGGTTGTCTGCTGATCTGTGCAATAGAGAGGTAAGCCTAGGAGATTGTCTGCTGCTTCAATTGCATTCTCTGTTGGACAAGCTGCAGAGTGCTCCATTTCACTGTTTGCTGGCCAGAGACTTGTTTGAGTTGATGTCATTCATGATGCCAAGGGCAAAACTCTTATTTTGAAAGGTATTTTGTAATGCAGAGGTTGAGGGCTGTAGATTGTTCACCAATGAACTGAATATCCATATTGTCTACCCAAGCTAGCAAAATGGCTGGATTGTAGCCATTGGTTCTGACTTCTGTACTACTCCGTGGTAGATCATAGAGTCTGCCATGAGGATTGAGTGCTTTCCAGCCAGCAAAGGCCTCAGCCACATCTCGGATTACCACCATGGTTTGTTCTTTTCTGGGAAATCCAAAGTGACAAACTATCATCACCTTGTTTTTGATTTTCTTGCATCTAAGTTAGTACTTGTTGCATTTATGTTGCTGCCATTTCAAGTCACAGTCTCATCATTTGGTCATTTGGAATGGTACAGGCGACATGTTGATTAATATACTGTGCAATTTGTGAGTTGGGGGAAACTCCAATAAGTGGCGCATCTTCCACCCAAAGAAGCATGTGGAAGTGCTGCATTCCACGACCCTGGTACTCTCTGCGTCAAAAGTAATGTGTAACTTTCCACTTTTCGGCCATTTGGGGATGTGATAAAATTCAAGATTGCAAGAAACTTGTTGTGCATGAACCGAGATGCACTGAGAGGATCTCGTGTGACAAGTTTACTAATGGGCATGTTTGCAAACCCTGGTCCATTCACCTCCTTTATGTACTGTCCCAGGTCAGTCCAGGTCCTCCGTTAATCTGGCAAAGATTGGCCTGATGCTGCAGGTGAAAGATATATTGCTGATTCAGCCTAAATTGTGCGTGGCATGACTGAAGCCGAGTTTTGACAAACTCAGTTGAATTGAAAGGGGCATCCGTTCAGCATGCATTCCATGAATGCCATGAGTGTACAAGTCTGGGAAACACACTTGGTCTAATTTTTCCCCCCCAGTCTTCCAGAGCGTTATCCTGTATGTGAAGCATTTGGTAAAGATCAGTAGCTGTACCTTTCTTTCTTTCACTGTATATGGGATTGTGAACAGGATGGCTGCAGTGGTGACGTTAGACCAGAAACACAGACTCAGGAAGTAGCGGGTGAGAAATGAAACGCTATGGCATTCAGCCTTTTATTAAATAATAAACAAAAAAACAAAAGATCTAAACAAAACAAGACAGAAACAAAAGGGCATGTTGGCCAAACAAACAAACAAACAAACAAACAAACCTAACAAGTATCTTGCTGTTTTTTTAGCCAGCACTTATATAGCAATTGTTAAATCTCGTTCTCGTACAGACTTACGTCTCTCCTCCGACACTCTTCCCCAGCGCAGACAGATGCAGGCTTTTATATGTTCTGGCCAAGGGGCTAATTAGCTGTTAATTAATTATCCTATTACCCCTCAGCCATAGTCTGCACAAGTTTAATAAGGATGTGTGACTGTCAGCTAGTTAAATAATCAGTAGCTGATCAGTCACGCATCCTCACAAGTTTTTTAAAATATATACACAAAACAATAACAGATAATCGAACAGTAATACAAATAAAAATAAAACAGTGAACATATACATAGGGGGGAATTGTGATGTATTGTGTAATTGTGGTAAATGACAGCCTCCTCCTCCGGTTGAACCATACATAGCAAAGGTTCATTGGGGTGAGGTTGTTCTTTGGTTGTTTCCTCCACAGTGATTTCATCGTCATCTTTTTCATTGTCAGAATGACACTGAAATGCGTTCAAGTTGTAATTAGTAAGCAAGTTGAGCGTTGTGTGTAAGTCAGACATTGTGCATAATACTTTGTGAGAATGGAAGCGTCACTCAGTAAGAGCTCCAGATGTTCCTGGGGATGCACGTCCGGTGTGTTGAAATAAGGTTTGCACAGTTCTGTCATAGTGTGCTGTGACAGAGATCGAATGGTGCTTGGTGTTAAATCTCCCTCTTGACCTGTGAGGGCACTGTGTAACGGGAACAGAGTACCCTTAACTAAAAAGCACGACAATTTATTCTGTAGGGTAGGTGGAAGTTGGTCATTTAGGAAAGGGGCGCAGCTACGGTATCCAAACTCAATGACCCAGACGGTAAACGCTGTGGATTGGAGGAGTGGATGCGCTCATTAACCTAGGTGTCATGAGCGAGGATATAAATAGGGGACTTAGCATACGTGATCTGTTCCTTGGTAAATGTTTAGTGCTAAAAACCTACATGGAGTCTGTGTGCTGTTTCGTGAACCGTGAGTTTTGTCTTGTTTTTGTTAGTGTTTTGTTAACTGTCGTCTGTTTTTAATAGACTACCAGTTGCACGATCCGGAGCTGTAGCGAAAGCCAGAATAAACCCGGACATCACTTTCACCCCTGCATTTCACGGAGGACTGTATCACACCACTTGCATGTATTCACTATCACTAAGAACTGTGTTTGTGTTTTGTGTTTAGTGTTGGTGTGTAAAACTGGACTTTTTGGTTACGGGTCAAACCCGGTGAATTACAAATACCGAGTGATACACACCACTGTATTACTCCAACATTATTATTTACAGGTGTTTGCCATAAGGACATTGTTAATTAAATCAATAAACACCCTTGCACCTGGAAATCATTGTATGTCTGTTTTATATTCGCACTGCACTGCACTCACCTGTATTCACTCACCACTTTGCCACATGTGCTCATCACCATATTCCAAGGCTTTTTGCAAAGATGTTATTTGGCGGTACACTGTATCCACAGAATAAATGTTATGTACAAGTTTTCTTAAACGTGGAAAATGGCAGCCAGGAGTTCGGAGGTAACGGAGTGATGATTTACAAGTGCTCCTAGACATGTAGCAGCTAATGTGATGACCAGCTTTGTTAGATGTGTGAAAAGCCTCATTTACGGTCATCAAATGTGTCCATAAATGCACGTGCATGTTTTGGGTCTGCTGAAACAATACTTTGAAGGATGTTCACTACATAATGAATAAGAGAAGAGCTTGAGTCAATTAGACAGATGTTTTTATGGCACTGCCATTTGTGTGAGCTTTTTTTTTTTTGCTTGCTCTCGTTCTCACTGTTGTCTTCATCTGGCAGTGGCTGGGGCGGAGCATGATTTTGTCCTTTTTCAGTGGCACATCAGGGAAAATCTGGCATTGGCCTTTTCGCATTAATGGGAATGATTGACAGAAGAGTGCTATTATATGTGGCTTCCCAACAGTAGGCCTCAGTGTGTGATGTGTGTTGCCTTGGGCCACATTTCATGTCTGCTTTTTGGGAGACATTGTCCTGTACAAGTATTTGATTAACACTAGAACCGCTGGGTTTATGCTACTACCTAGAACTGCCAGCAGTAGTCAACAGTTTTATTTATGAACATCATATGTAACATTTGCATAGCAGAAACATAGTATTTAAATGAAAAAAATAAACATAAAATGCCGGACGTAAAAAAATGAAAAACTATAATAAAATAAACATTTCAAAAGAAGATATTGTGTAAACAGGTGTAAACTGCTATATGTACATACGAAATTGTGAAAACGAAGTCATTATTTACAAAAATAAAATAAAAGGCTTTTTTTCAGATTAGCTTATTGCATAGCACAACTTCAAAAAATGAAAAACTATAATAAATAAACATTTCAAAATAAAATCGCTTAACCAGTTGTAAACTGGTTATATGTAAGCCTACATACACAATTGTAAAATCGAAATAATTCTTTATAAAAAATAATATAAAAAAGAAAATAACTCAGTTCCCATTGAGTAACGGGAATGCGCATTCAGGGAAACATGCTGCAAAGTAGCCCCCATATTAGTACATTCCACATAGATGTAACGCTTATCAACTTGTCGTGTGCATTTATCACATACTGCTCTTTCACACTGGGCACAGATGTCAGAGTTATTTTTACTGAATTTAGTTACCTGGCATTGTTTTCTGTTGAGTGTGTCACTTGACGGCTGCGCACTGTATCCAGGTTGAGCTGCGTTTCCTTGCCGCTTTGCAGTTTTGTGATCGAAATGTTTCTGCCAAAGCTCTGTGGCTAGCATCATGAGATCTCTCCTACTGATATTCTCCCAGGTGCATTCATTGTACAAAACTCAGGAAGTGATCGCTGCCATGTCCAGTACATTGTAAGAACAGCTGGACACGGTGATTGCTTTCACTGAGTACTACGTTTTATGAGACGGTGGAAACTCTCTTCTTCTTTTCTTACTGTTGCAACCAGGCTGTTTTTTTCTTCAGCTGTTTTGCTAATTACAATGAAATTATATATATATATATATATATATATATATATATATATATATATATATATATATACATATATATATATATATATATAACATGCATCTTTTTTCTAGGCACGGTTACATCAGCCTAATACATTGTCACCCAGTCTCTGACCAGCTGGGCGAGTTTCATCTTTGCACAGGTAGGGGTAGGGTCCGCTGCAAGCCAAAAACTTGATCCCGAATTTGACAGGTTTGTTTGTCCAGCGACACCCGTGCTTTTGTCGGAAACAGCTGCTTGTCCATGTAATGTTTTATGTTTAGCTTGAAACAGGCAATGCTGTTTTTAATGAAGTCATTCAAATTTCTGATGCCAAGGCAAATATATCTGTAGTTGCTCTCAGATGAGAACACATAAATTTCAAGATTTCTCAAAAATTCTTGTAATAGTAATATTATAAGACAGCACACTACATATGCTCACGTGACAGCCAGACAGCAGTTATCCAAGGAATTGATAGGATTACAATCGATATTTGGATAACACATATCTAGACGTCACAAGCAATATTCTATTCAAATACACAGTGCTGTAAACTGTAACAAACTGGTATATAGGATGTATTTAGGAAAAGTCAAGAACAGACAACTGCAGATCTTTAACACACGCAGAGTAATTTAAATTTTAAAAATGAAAACCGTCTACTACCGTGGTGGTTCTAGTGTTAAGAAGGACATGTGTGTTGCTTTGTACTGCAGTAAACAGATGTTGTAGGCTGTTCTGCATTTTCAAAAAACCTTGATGGAAAGGTCAACAAGATATGTTTCTGTCATGAGTTTTGAAGCATGACTCCTGCCTTTTAAGTTTTTCACTAGTTGTGTGATGTAGTATTGTTTTCAGCTTTAGTGTCTTAAAATGTTTCTCCGTTTGTATGTGTTTGTTAATTGTTTCACTTTGTAGCAATGTTGTAGGTTCAAGTTTTTGTTGTTTGGGTTCTGATGGTATTGTCTTTTCTTTGCAGTTGTTTGTAAAGCAGGATTTGCAGCTCTGGGTTTTTATTGTGGCTTTCACTCTCCCAAAGTCGCCCTGCCTCTAGTGGAAGCTGTTGTTGTTGCCTTTCTGTTTGGATATGTGGGTCCTTATCGTGGTGTTGTAAATGTTTTCGTTGTTTTGGTTCTGGGTTCTTTGGGTGACATTCCCGCTGTCTTTGTTTTTGGTCTGGCTGTGGTTTGTAATTTCCTTGCTGTTCTGTTTTAAACATTGGGGCATGATTAGTGTGGTGTTGTATTGAGGCATGATTGGTGTAGTGCTGTAATTGAAATTTCTGTGGCTCTGGTTCTTGATAAAGTCGTGATTTCTGCTGTTGTGTTTTGTGCTGTGTCTCCAAGTAATGCAAATCTGGCTGTTTGTGAATAAATGGCATGTAATTTTCCTTTTGTTGAGTTTGTTTGTTTAGCTGTTGGTCCCAATGTCGTTGTTCCTGCTGCTGTTGGGGTCTGGCCTGTGGCTCATTGCGATGCTGATTCTGCTGGTTTGTGTTGGACAGTTGATGGTGTTCCTCAGTGTGCTGTGTTCGGTCTGGAGATGTTACTTGGACAGTTGCACAATGGTATTCCTCAATGGGCAGATTTCATTCGAATATTTTACATTGACAGTTGCACGATAATAACTCTCAACGGGCTCTGATTGGTCTGTAGATTGCTGAAATTGTGGTTGTGTCTGTGTCTCTGGTTCCTGATGTGTTACTGTAGTTGTTGTGAGTGGGCTGCATATTTGTTCTGTCCTGTCTGACCCTGCTCATGTAGTATTTATGTTGTTGTTTTCTTTGTTGTTTCATGGTGAAAGGCATGATGGCTCCAGTGATTCAAGCCGGCTATAAGCAATAAGCAATAAATTCTGAATTTACTCAATGCAAATGCAAATGTGATACATTTACTACCAAACTAAATATAAATGCAAATGTGTGACAAATATTAAATACATTTCAAATACTTTCCCATGCAACATATGTTAATTGACTAATTGTGACAGAGATTGAATGATTCTTGGTGTTAGATCTCCTCTCGACCTGTGAGGGCACTGTGTAAAGGAACAGAGTACGGGACTGGCTCAACAACCTTCTGACCGCCGGCCCCAATGGGCAACCTTGCCTCCCTCCATGGAGACCAAGTTTGGCCCCAGCTGGGGTAGAGGTGCTGCCTCTGCCCCGTTGCCATACCAGCACCAGGGGACAGATAACTAACTGCTGTGCCCTCCTTTCCTCCTACCTGTTTTAGGTGCCACCAGCCTGGTCATTAGGCCAGGTAGTGCCCATCTGCGATGGAGTGTGACGTGGCCGTATGCAATCTGGCATCTGAAGTGGGTAAGCGAGGGGAAAATGGTCAGGAGGGGCCTTATATTGTTAATGTGATTTTTGAAATGTGAAACCCCATTCATTAGTCGACACAGGGTGTGGTCGGACTTTAATTAGAGCATCTCTCTTGGGCTGTGTGTTGTGGCAGCCACAAGGTCAGGTGGCTATCTCCTGTATCCATGGAGACACAGCAACATACCCCACAGTCAAAGTATACTTATCGGTCGGTCCAAAAAAACCTGATAGTGGGGGTGGCGGAAAGGTTACCACACCCAATTATTCTGGATCAAGACTGGCCTAATTATAGAGAATTGGTGAAATTAATGGCACTCCCGACCGCACACGTGGCAGAGAAAAACGAAAGGGAAATGATTGGCAATGTTTTTCCCTTTCAAACTGAAATGTTTTCTCCTCTGTCCCGCCCAAGAAAAACAAATAAAAAAGAGAAAGATGCGGAAATGGGAGGGAGCATTAATGAGACAAGGCTGGGGGGCTGGTGCGAGCCTGCTACAATGGTAACAAACGCCAGTCAAAGGGGGTTGGAACACAGTGTGACCGAGAGGGTGAGGTTACTGGGCCATCAAGGGCAGAGGTTACTCCCGCCCCTCTCAATATACCGGACATGTGGCACTCAAGCGCGGACATAGTGTGGGGCTGAAATAACGACCCTTCAGTAGTGCACACTTGGGGACAGGTCCGGTCTATTGAAGGTAAGGATGTTGAAGGCACTGGGGCGCTAGTATTTCAACATTTCATTATCAAGGGCAATTACTATATAGGGTAAACCTTGCCACAGGCTGGGACAGCCTGTAACACAATTATTGGTTTCCCTGTCTTGTCGGTCCGAGGTCATGAGGCTGGCGCATGATATCCCTTTGCGGGGCACCTCGGGCTGACAAGACAAGGGAGCAAATATTGGCTCGATTTCATTAGGTAGGACTTCAAAAGATGTGTCGAAATATGTAGCCACATGCCCAGACTGCCAGCAGTAGCGCGGGTCGAAAGTGCGCCCGTCCCTTTGGTCCCACTGCCGATTATTTCCACGCACTTTGAAAGCATTGCAATGGACATAGTCGGCCTTTGCTAACTTCTGACTCGGTATACGCATATATTAGTGGTGGTAGATTCGCAACACGATGCCAGAGGCAGTTCCACTGAGGTCCACTGGTGCCGCTGCGATAGCCAAAGAGCTAGTGCAGATTATGGCTAGAGTAGCTAACATCTCAAATGCATTTAACCCTTGCAGTCCATTTATTAAGTGTGCGTCAGGTCCAATTTATTTTCACACGCGCAGTTAATTTTAGACGCGCTGTTTAAAAAGTATTTTTTCCACAGTCAAACGAGTTTAAAAGGTCCTGCATATCAACAAAGCACTCACTAGGCATCTCAGCCCCGCCCATCCTTTCATTCGCTATAGCTTTCACATATGCTAAGAAATAAATAATAAAAATTATAATAGTCGTACATACCGATCATTCATCTCCTGATCACTCGTTTTATCACCAAACTCCTCAATAATGCGATCCAAGTCATTATTTTATTACTATAACATCTCAAAAAGCTTTGCAAATGTCCGTTATAGTCTCTGTGCGCTGATACAGTAACAGCCAGCTTGTTTCCTTATAACCGCCCATATGGGATGCCAGGGCAAGTATTCATGAGATCGCTTTTTTTTTTTTTTATCATCGGCTTGTCTCGGCTCCTGTCGCTCCCACTCGGCCATTGAATGGTTTCTCGGTTTTTTTCTGGAGAAAAACGACTAGAAACCCGTTTTTGCATTTTTTGATGATGTCGGACAGGGTCCGACAATGGAGCGGATAGGAATAATTGCAATGTCGGACCTGGTCCGACATACAACTGCAAAGGGTTAAAAATACGTCCCATCAGGACGTCTGTTTATCATTCACAGACGGACTGTTTGGTGGAACGGTTTAATCAGACCTTGAAGGCGATGCTGAGACAATTTGTGAATCAGGAGCAAAAACATTGGGCATCGCTTCTCCCCTTCCTCCTTTTGCAGTGAGAGAGGTGCCGCAGAGTTCGACAGGGTTCTCCCCTTTGAGCTCTTGTACAGCCGACAGCCTCGGCATTTTCGATCTGTTGAGAGAGGGGTTGGATTAGCACAAAGGCTCGTCCAAAAAATGTAGTGCAGCATGTGCTCCTACTTAGAGATCGCCTAGATTTGGTCGGTCGTTTGGCCCAGGACAATCTCAAATCGGCTCAGCACCGACAACAGCAGCATTACAATCAAAATGCATTAATTCGAACCTTTCGGCCTGGAGACAAGGTAATGCTGCTGCTTCCCTCCTGAGAATCAAAACTATGTGCTAAATGGCAGGGGCCATATGAAGTGATTCGGGCTATAGGAAAGGTGAATTATGAAATTAGACAGCCTGATCGCCGCAATGAAAAATAACTATCATATAAATTTATTAAAGCCCTGGCAGGGAAAGGAGGCCTTATTTCTAGCCCCAGGCAGGCAATGTAGAGGATGATTTTGGGCCCCGAGTTAGAGACCTCTAGCACAAAGGACATTTCGCTGGGGGAACAGTTACTTCCTGAGCTGCGCATGTTAATTGAGGAATTCAACCATGTTTTTTCTGACGTGCCTGGTAGCCCCAGGTGTCACAATGTGAGAGAGACCTTATCTGATCCCAGAAAGTCGACGAGGTGGCGTTCACAAAGAGGTATGGGGCGTGCTCGAACTTGGGTGATTGAGCCTTCCAGGAGCAGTGGTGCAGTCTAATTGTGATAGTGGCCAAAAAGGACGGCACCAACCGCTTTGCGTTGATTTCCATAAAGGTAAACGCTATTGCCAAGTTTGATGCCTATCTCATGCCTCGGGTTGACAAGCTTCTAGATAGACTGGGGACGGCAAGGTTTATTTCCACTCTGGATCTGACGAAGGGATATTGGCAGATCCGTTAACTCTCGTAGTTCTAGAGAAAACTGCATTTTCAACACCAGAGGGGCTTTTTCATTTCACAACGATGCTGTTTGGGCTACATGGTGCGCCCGCTGCCTTCCAAAGACTGATGGACCAGGTTTTATATCCACATCGTGAATATGCAGCAGCGTATATTAATGATGTGGTGATTTACAGCTCCACCTGGCGAGAGCATTTGGCTACGATCACAGCCATCCTTCAGTCTCTAAGGGCAGCCTGGCTGACAGCTAACTTGCGAAAATGTGCGTTTGCCAAGAAAGAGACACAATACTTGGAATTTATAATGGGGAATGGCTGGGTGAAAACCATTGTCACCAAGGTCCAGGCCTTGGTGGACGTGGCAATCTCAAAACCAAGGCTCAGGTGAGGTCTCTACTGAGGTTGGCCAGTTATTACCGGCGCTTTATCCCCGAAAGTATGCCACAGTGGTTAATCCTTAGTTGACCTCACCAGGAAGAGCATACCAAATTCAATTAAGTGGTCAGAAGAATGTCAGGGGGCATTTGATATTGTTAAGACTTTGCCAGGCCCCCGCTCTCATCCCTCCAGACTTCACCAAGAGATTCATCCTACGCACCGAGGCATCGCATGTCGGTTTGGGTGCAGTCCTGTCCAAATGGTGACGGAGTAGAACATCCCATTCTGTATATAAGTAAAAAATGCTTCTGAGTCAAACCCGTGGGATTTTACAAAACCGAAGTGATACACGCCGCAATAATCACTTCCAGCATTATTATTTACAGGTGTTTTGCCTCAAGGCCCTGGACATTGTAGTAATTTATCAATAAACTCCCTTGCACCTGTTAGTAATTGTCCGTGTGATTTGTATCTGCACTGCACTCACCTGTATCCACTCACCACTTTGCCACACTGATTTATTATCATGAATTTGGCAGAGGTCTTTATCAAAGGTGACATACAAGGAGAACAGTTTATATAATAGCAACATAAACACAGTAATCACATAGTTAATAATAATTAACAGGTGTGTACCAATATAGGAAGCAAGTTACATAAAACAGTGTTTCCCAATCTTGGTCCTGAGGACCCAGTGTTTGCTAGTTTTTGTTCCAACTGAGCTCTGAATAACTTAATTGAACCCTCAATTAAACAAATAATTTGTCTAAACAGAGCATTTGAATTATTTGTAGCTCTTAAATGGCTGGTTGCACAGGCCTCATTAGCACTAATCTAGGACTACCTAATGTTAACTCACGTAAGATAGTCCAAGATTTGTGCTGATAGGGTTTTGTGAAAGCAGCCAAAATCTCAGTTGCAAAGTATTCAACCCTTTTGCTACTGCAGCCCCTAAATCAGCTCAGGTGCAAATGATTTGTTTGAAAAGGTCACAAAATTAGTGAAATGGTTTCAGCCTGTGTGTACTCAAAGTGGTTTAACTTGTAAATAATTTCCCTCAGGTATATAAAGACTTTCAAGCTGCAACTCACATAATGATCCAACAAAGCAACCATGGGGAGAATGGATGGTGCAAAGTGCAGGCAAATCCTTGAGGAAAACCTGGAGTCAGCCAAGACGGAAGGGGAAGGAAATTCACATTTCAGCAGGGAAATGACCCGAATCACAAAGCCTGGAGTGGTTGAACAAGAAGAGAATAAATGTTCTTGAGTGGCCAGTCAAAGTCCTGACTTGAATCTAATCGAAAATGTATTGTGAGAATTGAAGATTGCAGTCCATTGACAATCCCCAACAAACTTATCAGAACTGGAGCAATTTTCCTGTGAAGAATGGGCAACAATTTCACCATCCTACTGTGCAATGCTAGTAGAGAACAATCTAGAAAGACTCATAGCAGTAATTTCTGCAAAAGGTGCTTCTACCAAGTACTGACTTAAGGGGCTGAATACTTATGCAACCAGCAAATGTCATTTTGTAAATTTTTTTGCAAGTATGCTGACATTTAAC
>CM072681.1:25618654-26105123 GCA_036884735.1 Huso huso | reverse complement strand
TGTTATAGAGCTAGAGGGATGCCCTATAAGACTAGACACATAAGCAAATGTTACCAAGTTTCTACAACAGGCCCCCCTCAATTAAATGAGCTAGCAGACAAGAATGCAGTTTAATATGTTTTATTTACAAAAGAAGAAACAAAACAAGTTCAACAATGAATGCCTAACTATGTATAAAAATGACTGATAGATGCGAAAAACTAACACAAAGATTTCTATTAACCCATGCTTTAAGGTTCTACTACTAATACAATAGATGATAACCACAAGGCACGCCTTAATTTTAAACCACTGGATATCTCCCATTGTGTGTGCTCATAGAGGCAAACTAAAAAATTTTAATAAAAATTAAACTACTAGTGCACATATATGTCAAAACCAAATGTGTAATTACAACAAAGTATTTCTCTATAACAAAAAAAAATACAGAGCAACAAGGAATACAAAACAAACCATAATTGTGCAATAAACGTAAAAAAACAAAATATAATTCCAAACAAAACAACACCCCTCCAAATTAACCTACCACACTGGCAGAGTCCCAGGAATTCCCAGGGTTAGAAATATTTATGTATAAAACGGCAGTATGGGCAACTGGCTATGGTTAGTTTAGAAATATATTGCATTTTGTAACACAGGTCAAAACTGCAGTATAAATAAAAACACTAATCAAATGATGATAAAACAAACATACAAGAAACAGTGGGGTCACCTCCTAAATCAAAAAACAATTTAAAAGCATCAAACGCAATTTAAAAAGAAAAACTCCAGGTGCATTACCTCAAAATTACCTGCATAGACAAAGGTGCAAACATAAAAAAAAACCGGCAAAATAAATAACAAAACACAAAAGAAGATCATGGGAGAGAAACAAACACACCTTGTCAAGATTAACAAAAGGAACTAGCTGGCGGTCCTGATAAAAACAAAAAACAAGAGGATTAAAAGCACAGCTTTTAAAGGTACATTAAATTGGTTACAATTAACATGCAATTAGGTTGTTAGTAGCAGTTGTCTTTACCTGCTACACAAGTGCATTTTGAACTTTTCTTTAAGATTAAATAAAGATTACATTCCCGAAAATTTGCCTTACTGGAGAATAGTCTTAACCTGTCAAACCCCAACCCCTCACGAGGCAATTTCCATAATTTCTTACTCAGTACCACACACTGAGAATAGTACATAAAAAAAAAACAATAAAAAGCTTAATGTTCTAAGTCATTTTTTCAACTTGTAGCATATGAAAATGATTTTTTCAGTGGTGATATCCTATACTGGGTAAAATTTAGATGTTTGAACAAAGATCTATTTTTACAAAGCTAAGCCCAAGTTCCTAAACCTCTCCAAAAATAAACATTGTAAATCTTGCTGTGATACCTGTTCTAAAGGGGCACAGTCTGCATTTGTAAGGCTTTTTTTCCCCCTATCTCTTCAAGGGTGGGCGTGTTTGTTTGCACATCGATTTGTGATGGGCAAACAAAGTAAAGGTATGAATGGAATGACCTCCCCTACAGGAAAAACTGGCTAGTCGATCACATTTGTTTTGGAAGCATTTGATATACATATATCTCACAAATGACGGATTCAAAAAACCTTCACAAAAAACAAGATTTTGTGTTCATCAGCTTTTTTTTCTCTTTTGCTTTTGTAATAAAATGAGTTATGAAATATAATGTTTACGTGCAGTTCCATTAATTCCGCCCATGGGACTAGGAGCAGTCCCAATTTTTAAAGCACTGTGGTTACAATGCTCTGTGAGGTGATTTAGTCAGACCTAGATGCTCTAGATATTGAGAATTAGCTACTCGTCATTGTTCTGCCGTGTGTGTAGCATGGAGCGCCCAGATGACAAAGCAAGCATCTCGGTAGTTCCTTGCGTGATCGTATAATGGGTTAGTACTGGCGTTGTACACAACAACCCCGGTTGAATCATGGGTGAAATCCTCCTGCGACAGAACTATAATGAGATCTCTGCTATTCTAATCTATATTAATGATTTAGATTCTGGTATAGTAAGCAAACTTGTTAAATTGCAGATGACACAAAATAGGAAGAGTGGCAAACACTGTTGCAGCAGCAAAGGTCATTCAAATGATCTAGACAACATTCAGAACTGGGCAGACACATGGCAATGACATTTAATAGAGAAAAGTGTAAAATACTACGCTGGCAATAAAAATGTGCATTATAAATATCATAGGGAGAAACTGAAATTGAAGAAGGAATCTATGAAAAAGACCTAGGAGTTTATGTTGACTCAGAATGTCTTCAACTAGACAATGTGGGGAAGCTATAAAAAAAAAAGTACAAGATGCTCGGATATATTGAGCTTATTGATCCCAGAATCTCATCAAGCAGCTTCTTGAAGGATCCCAGGTGTCAGCTTCAACAACATTAAAGGGGAATTGGTTCCAGACCCTCACAATTCTCTGTGTAAAAAAAGTGCCTTCTATTTTTCTGTTCTGAATGCCCCTTTATCTAATTTTCCATTTAGACCCTGGTCCTTGTTTTTCTTTCAGGTCAAAAGTCCCTTGGGTCGACATTGTCAATACCTTTTAGGATTTTTGAATGCTTGATCACCGTAGTCTTCTTTGTTCAAGACTGAATAAATTCAATTATTGTAGCCTGTCTGCATACGCTCATGCCTTTTAAACCCAGGATAATTCTGGTTGCTCTTCTTTGCACTCTTTCTAGAGTAAATAATATTCTTTTAACGAGGTGACCAGAATGAACACAATATTCTAGGTGAGGTCTTACTAATGCATTGTAAAGTTTTAACATTACTTCCCATGATTTAAATTCAACACTTCTCACAATATATCCAAGCATATTGTTGGCCTTTTATAGCTTCCCACATTGTCTAGATGAAGACATTTCTGAGTCAACATAAACTCCTAGGTCTTTTCTATAGTTCCCTTCTTCAATTTCAGTATCTCTCATATGATATTTATAATGCACATTTTTATTGCCTGCATGCAATACTTACACTTTTCTCTATTAAATGTCATTTGTCATGTGTCTGCCCAGTTCTGAATGCTGTCTAGATCACTTTGAATGACCTTTGCTGCTGCAACAGTGTTTGCCTCCTCTATTTTTGTGTCGCCTGCAAATTTAACGAGTTTGCTTACTATACCAGAATCTAAATCATTGATGTAGATTAAGAATAGCAGAGGACCTAATACTGATCCCTGTGGTACACCACTGGTTACCTCGCTCCATTTTGAGGTTTCTCCTCTAATCAGTACTTTCTGTTTTCTATATGTTAACCACTCCCTAATCCATCTGCGTTCAGTTTGAGAATTAATCTTTTATGCGGGATTTTGTCAAAAGCTTTCTGGAAATCTAAATAAACCATGTCGTATGCTTTGCAATTATCCATTGTCAATGTTGCATCCTCAAAAAAGTCAAGCAGATTAGTTAGACATGATCTCCCTTTCCTAAAACCATGCTTACTGTCTCCCAGGATATTGTTACCATAGAGGTAATTTTCCATTTCAGATCTTATTATAGTTTCCATAAGTTTACATATAATAGAAGTCAGGCTTATTGGTCTGTAGTTACCTGGTTCGGTTTTGTCTCCCTTTTTGTGGATCGGTATTACGTTTGCTGTTTTCCAGTCTGTCGGTACAACCCCTGTGTCAAGAGACTGTTGCATGATCTTGTTAGCGGTTTGTAAATAACTTTTAATTTCTTTGAGTACTATTGGGAGGATCTCATCCGGCCAGGGATTTGTTTATTTGAAGAGCTCCCAGTCCTTTAACACTTCTGCCTTTGTTATGCTAGTTATTTAAAATTGGATAGGAACAGGTCGACATGTGGGGCATGTTGTCCGTGTCATCCTTGTAAAACCTGTGAAAAGTAATCATTTAATATATTTGCTATTTTTTTCTTCATCTATGATTTTGCCATTTGTGTCTTTAGACATTTAACCTTCTCTTTGAATGTTCTCTTGCTGTTATAATATTGGAAAAACATTTTGGAATTGGTTTTAGCCCCTGAGCAATATTGATTTCTATCTCTCTTGGCCTTTCTAACTTCCTTTTTGACTTGTGTTTGCAGTTCCAAGTACTCTTTTTTGTGTGCTTTGTTTTTGGTCCTTTTAAACGCTCTGTAAAGTGCCTTTCTTCACTGAATATTTTTTAATTGATCTATTAAACCATTTTGGCCATTTTGTTTTAGATTTAGATTTGTCTACTAACTCAGTGCAGCATCCTCAGGCAGCTAAG
This sequence comes from Huso huso, assembly GCA_036884735.1. NCBI lineage: Eukaryota > Metazoa > Chordata > Actinopteri > Acipenseriformes > Acipenseridae > Huso > Huso huso. The sequence continues at coordinate 26,100,897 of CM072681.1, read as the reverse complement.
CTGGCAGCTGTGTGGCGTGGAAAGCTAAGGAAAAGTGTCTCGGGTCCGTTTAGGAGTGACAAAAACAGAGAACCCCAAACCCCCGGACAGCAAGGTTGATGCCTGGAGGCTTAGCGATAAGCAGCAGAAGAATAGGATGTGGCCGGGGTCCCCTCAGGCCGACGAAGGAACAGCCGGGCGGTGGTTGAGACGAGAGGCCGTCCCCTGACAGCCGGGAGTGAGACTCACTTCCCCAAAAGAGGACCCCGGTTCCCCGCAAGAACCGCACTGTGGGATAGAAAAGAGATCGCAGAGCCGCACACATAGACAAAAAGCTAGAAGAAAACAGAAAAGACAAGAGATGTTAGTAGACAACCTATGCCTATAAACCCGTCCGCACTGTGGAGAGGAAACCCCCCCACCTGCAGGGAGGAAACCTCTGGTGGGCCTGGCTGAGAGGACGCCCCCCCACTCCGGGCAAGCTAACTAGTGCTTGGTGAGCTGTGGCGATGTCTGCAGAGGATGATCAAACATAAAGTTCAACAGCTGAAGAGGTCCAGCGTCCCATAGACTTAATCAAGTGTTGATTGAGGTAGCTGCTCCAATCCGGAAAGAATGGGGGGAGAAATAGTTTGAAGAAAGCCCGATCTATGACAAGAGGGTGGATAAACGGATGAGAACCAGTGTCTCATAACTATAGACCTGAGCTGCCCTCTGAGCGTTAGGGCGGATCTCTAGAATGGATGAGAGGGAGGAGGGAGATAGATTGAAGGCGAATTGATACTGAATGCCAGCTAGGTAGCATCTAAATAGAGGAGGGGGCTAAACGTAGAGACAGCCTGAGGTGAGTGCTGAAAGCGAGGAGGTGCTGTAGGTTGAAAGATGTATGAGAGATCCGTTTTGATCACAAAAGTGAGTAAATGAAGACCAGGCAGTCGAGTAGGAGGAATGGGTAGATGGGCGAGAGCGTTCTCCATGAATCCACATGCTGATTGAAGGGGGCTGGAGAGAGTTATTCAGTTGAATATTTTTTGCTGAAGGGTGGTACAGACGAGGGTTGGGGTCTGCTCCTGGGACCAGGTTGCGGAACTTCTGGATCTTGATGTAACTGTCTGTTTTGAAGTCCTGATGAATAGGAGGAAGTTATTTCGGGGACTTGAGGAGGTCAAAGAGCCGCAGGCTGATGGCTGGGATGAGATTGGTTGTCTTGATGGAGAGGAGGATGCGAGACTCTCAGGCAGACCTCCAGGATTGAAAGGAGCGGGGTGGGAAACAGAGGAGGAACTGGATACCTGGATAATTCTGGGAGGAAGGGGCCAGGTTAAGGATAGCCTGAGGTCTGTCATAAAGGCAAGGAGGTGCTGAAGGTTATAGGTGGTGAAAGAGATACGAATCTGGGCACAGAATGTGATGAAGGAAGACCAGGCAATAGAATAAGAAGAGCGAGTGGAAGGGGAGAAGGCAATTCTCCCTGAAACTGCATGCCGACTGGAGGAGGCCAGAGAGTGTGCAGTTTAGTGGAACACCAGCTTATTGAAAGGAGGAACTTGCCGTGGGTTGGGGTCTGCTTCTGGGACCGGGCTGTGAAACTTGCAGACCATCACACAACCTCCATCATGTTTAACACTGGGCATGGTTAACTTTTTTTTACTGCAAGGTGTAGTATTCTGTAGTAAAATTTCTACAGCTGGCCAAAGTCCAGTATCTAGGTGCACAGAATGGTTCACAAGACCTCATGGTTGAAATGGCTTAACGCCCAAGTCTATCCATTGTATTCCCCTTGATGTCCTGGTAACTGTTGCTTTTTTTTTTTTAACCGATAAATCAACTGGTGTTGTCACGGTAAGTTCACAGGGTGCACTCTGTTCCTTCAGGAGTCCTGCAGAGGAAGTGCTTCACAGTTAGACATTGTGCTTCCATGGTCAGGTCATCTCTGAGTGTCAAGCAAACTGATGGGATGGATAGGAGAGTTGGAGAAGGGACGGAGATGAGGCAGCAGAAATACTGAATTCCGGAGATATAAGCTTTAACAGTAGTGGAGAATCCCTTGCATGGGCGATGGAGGCTAGAATCCGTTGCTCATTAAATCGGAATGGGATGTATTTTGTTTTGAGTGTAGAAAGTAGTAAATGTTTTCCATCCAGTGGTAAAGGAAGATTTGGTTGTTGGGGCTAAGAGTGTGGCCATGTAGTGATGAGCAGATTGCAGAAGGTTGGAGAGTGTTGTATTTAGTTGAACAGTAGATGTTGATGTTGCAGAGTTTGATGAGGGCTGAGGTGGCAGCTGGACCTGAACAAATATATGAAATCGACTGCCGAGTTGTTTCTAAAAAAAACGAAGGCAGAGAGATGATGCCAACCATCCTGTGTTAGTTAATACAGGATTGATCAGTGGTTTGCTACCATCATGTCTGTTTGGAATGGAAAGGTTTCACAATCAGAGATCTGGGTTTCCAACTCATTCTCCTAATAGTGGAACTCCTTAATTCAAAATCCTAAATAAGAAGAAATTAATAAATCAAGACAGATTTCCAGTCTCGTACCATGTATTAAAGCTTGTAATATGTGAGAGGATGAGCAGACATATGACTAAATTGCTGAGGAAGTCAAGTGTGTGTATATATTATATATATTTTTTAATCCAGGTATTGGAGGATAAGCTGGAGTGTTGGAAGCTCTAGAGGAGAGCAGTTGCAGGCTTAAACAGTAAACTAAAGCAACTTTTGCATGCTGCAATAGTGAGCAGATCTGAAGAGGGAGCGAGATTTGCTGTAATGAGGAGATATTAACAGTAGAGACAACATCTGCTGAACGGGCAGAGACCTGAGAGAGTAAACGATGGAATGCTGTCAGTAGTGTGCAGAGGCTTGCTGTAGAGAGCAGAGAACTGCTGAGTGTGGTGGAAACTGGTTGTCACAAAGATGTTGGTGGGGGGCTGTCTTTGGGCAGACCAGAAGCAGGAAAGAAATAAACAAAACGAGAGGTAGAATTTATTGGAGGCTGCTGAAAACCTATTGATTTGATCAGGATTCTAATAAATAAACAGAACAGAAAACTGAAATGTTTGAACATGGTTCCAACAGGACACTGGTAGCTCAAATTGAAAATAAACAGATAAACAAAACAAACAGACACTGACACAAATGAGGAAGTGCAAACTAAACAAACAGGTTGCAGGAATGGCCTGAGGGAATTGGAAAATTATTGATTATGGATTCTCAACATCTCCCCGCTGATAAGCTTGGCTCCATGAACACACAACCCGAAAGGGGTTTGGAAGAAAAAAATTCATCTTAATATATGTAGTGCTGGGATTGAGGCAGGAATTAATTATTCACTTGGAATGACAACGAACTGCAGGAATTGTAGAAAGTTTGGAGTGTATTATTACACACTTTAAATGCAATTGATTATAAATTAACTCAGAGCTTGTGGTGACCCGCTTATATCCCGAGGTTAGCAATGACTATACAAACATTGGCTTCAGTGAAGCAACACATATATTTGGTTATGCACAAAATCCTCGGCACATAAAACATTTGTATTAGAACAGTTAATGGTGATTAAGTAAGTTAATGTAGAGATGAAGAGATGAAGCCTGCATTTTAGATCTCAGAATTTGAGAGTTAAGCACTGATGTTCGGAGGCTGCAACAAAACCCAGATGATTTGATCAGGAGGCAGGCTAAGATTGCCTGTTAAAGCTGCCTATTGCAGTGTGGCAACTTACCACCCCCTGAAATGTTGATAGGCGTTGCCGTGGTAATAGTGGTCTGTCAGGACCAGTGGGAAAAAGTTGAATGAAATGGACTTTGGAACAGTCTTTGCTTTGAAAACGCAGACCAAGTTGGTATGGCATAGTTGCAGCTGTGACTGGAACTGAAGGAGCAGGAATGACCTGGATGGTGGAAGCTGGAAAATTAAGTGCTGAATGATGAAAAGAATCACCTGATCTCAAAATAGCTGATAATCTTGACAAGCATGAGCAGGAAATCCTGCAGAAAGGAGGGGAACAACAAAAAATTCACAGACAAGGATAGTGTGGGTTAAAGAGGTTAGACAGGAGGGTACCCAATAACCCGTGAATGACAACGAACTGCCCCAGGAATTGATAGAAAGTTTGTGTGGTTGGCTGAAATACTAAAAAAGGGATCAGCTTCACCCCAAAGATGAGGGTTGTGGATAAGGGCCATCTAGAGGTTATGAAAAGGAATTGATAAGATTGAAAGCGCAAAGCCGGAGAGAGCCCTCAGCATATATTTGGTTACGCCTAATTAAAACATCGCCTAATGTATAAAACATTTGCAATAGAACAGTTAGTGGTGATATAAGAAAATAAGAGGAACAGAAAAAGACCTAGGTAGTTTATGTTGACTCAGAAATTGGCTAGTTCTAGAGAATGATGGAAGCTATAAAAAGGCCAACAAGATGATTGGATAAATTGTGAGTGTTGAATTTAAATCAAGGGAAGTAATGTTAAAACTTTACTGCATTAGTAAGCCATAGAATATTGTGTTCAGTTCTGGTCACCTCACTACAAAAGGATATTGCTGCTCCAAAAGGTAACCAGAATTATCCGGGTTTTAAAGAGTTTGTATGCACAGGCTAAAATAATTGAATCTATTCGTTTGAACAAAGAAGACTACGTGATGAAATTCAACATTCAAAAATGAGTATGGCACAGTTCATTGAGGGACTTTTGACCTGAAAAAAGGGACCAGGGGTCAGAATAACGTTAGAGCAAGGGCAGAACAAAAAATAGGAACACTTTTTAATAAGAAAAAATGGAGAAAAATGCTGAATGATGAAAAGAATCACCTGAGCAGGGATCAGGAAAAAACAAGCAAGATAATGCTGATAAACTATCTTATGTTCTTATGTTCTTATGTTTGCAGAAAAAATGAAATAGTTGTTGTTTGGACAATTTAAAAATTGAGTGACTATAGTTGTTTGGACATATTAAAAAAAAATGTAAAATACTTTGAAATATTAAACAATTGTACATTGAATATAGTTTGGACATATACAAAAATTGTCCAGTGAATATAGTTGTTTCAAAGTGATATAAAATTGTACTGTGAATATACTTGTTTGACATATTAAAAGAAAATGTACAGTGAATATATTTGTTGCTTGGACATATTAAAATTGTACAGTGAATATAGTTTGGCATATACAAAAATTGTAAACTGAATAAAAATTGTACTGTGAATATAGTTGTTTAGACATAAAAAATATGGTACAGTGCATATAGTTGTTGTTTGGACATACAAATGAGAATTTGTTGGGACCCCAGCATTGAAATAATGCTTCATTCCCCCTGAAAAGAGATGAAATTAAAAGCTATTTTATCATGTATACTTGCATGCCTTTGGTATGTCATAGAATAAAGCAAAGACTGTGAAAGAAAATTATTTAGATTAAGAAAGATATTCTAAAATGGCCTGGACACATTTGTTGGTACCCCCTAGAAAAGATAATAAATAATTGGATTATAGTGATATTTCAAACTAATTAGTTTCTTTAATTAGTATCACACATGTCTCCAATTGTAATCAATCATTCAGCCTATTTAAATGGAGAAAAAGTATCACTGTGCTGTTTGAGATTGTGTAAACACTGAACATGGACCAGAGAAAAGAAAGGAGAGAGTTGTCTGAGGAGATCAGAAAGAAAATAATAGACAAGCATGGGAAAGGTAAAGGCTAAAGACCAACTCCAAGAGCTTGATGTTCCTGTGACAACAGTTTGAAATATTTAAAAGTTTAAGGTCCATGGAACTGTAGCCAACCTCCTGGGCGCATTAGGAAAAAATCTACCCAGATTGAACAGAAGGATAGTGCAAATGGTAGGTCAACCAAGGATAACTGCCAAAGAGATATTGCTGAACTCCAAGGTGAAGGTAACCAGTTTTATCCACCATCCGCCGCTTTATGAGCGAAAGTGGGCTCCATGGAAGAAGACCCAGGAGGACTCCACTTTGAAAGAAAAGAAAAAGCCAGACTGGAATTTGCAAACATATTGACAAAATCCTTCTGGGAGAATGTCCTTTGACAGATGAGTCAAAACTGAGCTTTTTGGCCTGTCACATCAGCTCTATGACCACAGACAAAAAAAATGAAGATTTCAAAGAAAAGAACACCATACCTACAGTGAAACATGGAGGAGGCTCGGTTATGTTTTGGGGCTGCTTTGCACAGAGAATTGTGGTGCCTTGAATCAACTCCCACAATGAAATCTCAAGACTATCAAGGCATTCTGAGCAAACGTAACTGCCCAGTGTCAGAAAGCTCTGTCTCAGAGAGGTCATGGGTCCTCCAACAATAAGCTACCCAAAACACACAAAAAAGCACCCAAGAATGGATAAATAACAAAACATTGGACTATTCTAAAGTGGCCTTCTATGAGTTCTGATCTGAATCCTATCGAACATCTATGGAAAGAGCTGAAACTTGTTGTCTGGAGACATACCCAAGAAACCTGAGACAGCTGGATATAGTTTGCTTGGAAGAGTGGGGCCAAACTACCTGTTAACAGGTGCATAAGTCTCATTTTAGAGCTACAGAAAACGTTTGATTGCAGTGATTGCCTCTAAAGGTTTGCAACAAAATATTAAATTAAGGGTCCCATCATTTTGTCCATGCCATTTCATTTGTTTTATATTATTTACAATATGTTGATTAAAAATCAAAAGCAAAGTCTGATTTCTATTAAATATGGAATAAACAATGGTGGATGCCAATTACTTTTTGTCAGTTTCAAGTTATTTCAGAAAATTGTTGCATTCTTCGATTTTTGTGGAGGGTTGTTGTTTGAGCAAGTCTGTATTAAACAATTGTACAGTGAATATAGTTTGGACATAAAAAATTGTTCAGTGAATATAGTTGTTTTGACATAACAAATTGTACTGTGAATATAGTTGTTCTTTGGACATATTTAAAAAAAATGTACTGTAATCCACAGGGTTGCTGATGTTAGTGAAGGGAAGGTAGTGCTCTGTGATCTGGAACTGGCTCCGTGGCTGCAGTCCCGTTTCCGCCTCAAGAAAACACACAAAAACATTAATCCAAAAAATATTGTTGCTCCGGCTGGTGGCTCAGTTTCTCACAAGAGGAGGTACTGACATAGCTGTTTCCCCATTGTAAAAGCAAACTCCTCCTGCAGTCAATACAGTCGCCATGGTTTCTCCAATAAAAATTGCCCCAACTGCAATGGATAGTTGAGTACTTTTAGCCACATAAAAAATATGGTCACCGTCCGGTTTCACCTACCACGTTGTTCTAGAGGCAGCTTAAAAATTCCCCCTTACACAGCGCCCTTTCTAATTGGGAGGAGATTTACACATCGATCCTTTCTCTCTGTCACAACATATTAAAAACTGTACAGTGAATATAGTTTGGACATATTAAACAATTGTACAGTGAATATAGTTTGGACATATAAAAAAACACTGACAGTGAATATAGTTGTTTGGACATATTAAGAAATTGTACAGTGAATATAGTTTGGACATATAAAAATTGTACTGTGAATATAGTTGTTGTTTGGACATACAAAAAAAATTGTTAAGTGAATATACAGTGCCATATAAAAAATTGTACAGTGAATATTGTTGTTTGACCTTTTGCCATATTTCAGGCTTCAAACATAAAGATATGAAACTGTAATTTTTTGGAATCAACAACAAGTGGGAAACAATCATGAAGTGGAACGAAATTTATTGGATATTTCAAACTTTTTTACAAATAAAACTGAAAAATTGTGAAAATTATTCAGTTTTGACAATAACTTGTGCCACCTTTTGCTGCGATTACAGCTGTAAAATTTTGGGGTATGTCTCTATCAGTTTTGCACATCGAGACAGTGAAATTTTTTTGCCCATTCCTCCTTGCAAAACAGCTCGAGCTCAGTGAGGTTGGATGGAAATTTGTACACAGCATTTTCAGTTCTTTCCACAGATTCTCGATTGGATTCAGGTCTGGACTTTGACTTGGCCATTCTACACCTGGATATAAAAACCATTCCAAACCCAGATTTTGAATATGTTTTGGATCATTGTCTTGTTGGAAGACAAATCTCCGTCCCAGTCTCAGGTCTTTTGCAGACTCCATCAGGTTTTCTTCCAGAATGGTCCTGAAGGCTCCATCCATCTTCCCATCAATTTTAACCATCTTCCCTGTCCCTGCTGAAGAAAAGCAGGCCCAAACCATGATGCTGCCACCACCATGTTTGACAGTGGGGGATGGTGTGTTCAGGGTGATGAGCAGTTGCTTTTACGCCAAACATAACGTTTTGCATTGTTGCCAAAAGTTCGATTTTGTTTCATCTGACCAGAGCACCTTCTTCCAGTTTGGTGTGTCTCCCAGGTGGCTTGTGGCAAACTGTAAACGACACTTTTTATGGATATCTTTAAGAAATGGAATTCTTCTTGCCTGAGTACTTAAAGGCCAGATTTGTGCAGTATCCCCTGATTGTTGTCCTATGGACAGAGTCTCCCACCTCAGCTTCTCCACCAGTTCATCCAGGTGATCATGGGCCTCTTGGCTGCATCTCTGATCAGTCTTATATGAGCTGAAAGTTTAGAGGACCACCAGGTCTTGGTAGATTTACAGTGGTCTGATACTCCTTCCATTTCAATATTATCGCTTGCACAGGGAGGAGATTTACATGAATATCCTTTGGATGTTTAAAAAATCTTTTTGTATCCAAATCCGAATTTAAACTTCTCCACACATATTAAGGACCTGCCTGGTGTGTTCCTAGTTCTTCATGATGCTCTCCTGCATATAAAAATGTGTACCTCTGAATATATTTGTTGTTTATACGGACATTACAAAAATTCTATTTATCATCATTAGTTGTTTGGTCACTGTTGGATCATTCAGTGTCCTCAAGAACTTCTGGACAAGTTTGCTCACAGTTAAGAAGCAGAATAATTTTTTTGAGATTTTTCAGTTTTTTATTTCCTTTAATTTGAAATATCCAACTAAATTTCTTCCACAGATTGTGTCCCACTTTTGTTGATTCTTCACAAAAATTACAGTTTCATATCTTTATGTTTCAGCAAACAGGCAAAAGGTCGCAGAAGCCAGCCAATGTTCATTACATAAGGCACTGTAGTTGTTTGTGACAACAGTGGGGAGAAGTACAGTGGACAAGTACATCACAGTTAGAAGCAGTTTGAAAGCAAGTTGCCCGCTGCAGAAGCTAAACTAAACTTTAAAAAAATGGTCTTCAAGCCAGTAATCTGTGACAACTGCATGATGTGGGAAATCTGAGAAACCCAACAGAGCTCAACCAAATTTGTGTAAAGTGCCGCGATCCAGGACTTGCTTCAATGAGTAAGTCTGTTAGAAAAAGGAGCTGGAGGAAATGAGACAGCAACAGGAGCTTGAGGAGCTGACACACCCACAATTCATGGAAGTCTGCACCCCTAGCAGACTGAAAGCCACCAGGGAGATGGAAGAGAGTCGAAACAGCTGGGTTCAGATAGGCAGGGAAACAAAGAAACTTTGTCAAACACAACCACCAGAAATCCAAACATCCAACAAATCTGAGCCACTTCAACATTTAGATGACCAAAACCAACATCAAGAGAATGAAAGGAACAACATCCAGGACCCTATAAACAGTGCTGGCCATGCAGCAAAAAGAAGGGAGGTCATGATTGTTAGGGACTTCATATTGAGAAATACAGCAAGTTCAGTTCGCAGTTTGGACCCCCTTACTACAACTGTGTGCTGCCTTCCAGGAGCCTCTGTCAAGCACATCACTGAGAACGTGGACAGGCTCCTAGAACGAACAGGAGAGGACCCGTTAGTAGTCGTTCACATTGGTACAAACAACATTGGAAGAGACAGGCCAAGATCCCTGCAAAACAAATTCAGAGAGATGGGAAGGAAATTAAAAGACAAAACCAAAACTGTGGTATTTTCTGGGATACTGCCGGCACCTGCAAAGGACCATATGGACAGCTGGAAATACAAAATCAAAATGCATGGCTGAAATCGTGGTGCACACAGGAAGGCTTCACCTTTCTTGAACATTGGAGCATATTCTACAACAAGGACTATCTATATAGGTGGGACAGACTGCAACAGAACAGAAAGGAACCAATCTACTCTGAGAAAGAATCCTTGAGGAGGCCCAGAAGCATTTAAACTAGAAAGGAAGGGGGAAAAACAAAAAAACAGAAGGGAGACCACATCAAAACAAGGGCAACAACTCAGGTAAGATAGCTATTAAATGTATTTATCTTAATGCTAGAAGTCTCAAACAAAATGTTAGAACTCGAAGCTACTGCACTAACAAGTAATTACGATGTGATAGGTGTTACAGAAACTTGGTGAGAGAGTGATGGAGATGAATATATTAGTGAGTACACACTGTATTGGAAAGACAGGCAGGACAGAAGAGGCAGAGGGGTAGCGCTATACATAAGAAATAGTCTTGAAGCCCAGGTGTTAAATCTGAACAAAGAAAACAACGCCGAATCAATATGGGTCAGAATAATGGACAAAAATTAAAAGGGCATAATAATAGGAGCATGCTATAGCCTGCCAAATTCAGACGCCAAGCAAATTAATCTGTTATACAATGACATTAGAAATGTGTGTAAAAAGGAGAAGCCATACTAATGAGGGATTTCAACTCCCCCATATAAAATGGGAAAACCTGGTGGGGAGCACAACAGGTGAAATTGAAATAGTGGAAATGACAAATGACTGCTTCCCTAACGCAAAGACAGAATAACTAAAACAGAGGTCAGTGAGCCATTGGCAAACTCAGACCACAACATGTTCTCATTTGAAGTGTTTTTTAAAACCCCAAAAGTAATGACTAAAGCTAAGGTTTACAATTTTAGAAAAGCAAACTATGAAGGAATGAAACAGAGACAAACAGAAGTAGATTGGAGTAAAATAGAAAAACATCCACAGAAAAAGGATGGCTGTTTTTTAAAAATGTAGTACTAGAGGCACAAAACAATTACATCCCAAAAGTAGACAAATCTAAATCTAAAACAAAATGGCCAAAATGGTTTAATAGATCAATTAATTTGCAGAGCATTTAAAAGGGACCAAAAACATAGTACACAGAAAGAATAATTGGAACTGCAAACACAAGTCAAAAAGGAAGTTAGAAGGCCAAGAGAGAGATAGAAATCAATATTGCTAAAACCAAATTCCAAAATGTTTTTCCAATATTATAACAGCGTGGAAGAATAAACACTTCAGTCTATATTTAGATCCAAAGTTATTCAGTGCACTTCATTAACATTCCAGCAATTGCAGGGAGAGAATCAGAAGGCAACCGAACATAAGTTCTAGTTAACCCATGAGTTCTCTGCTCGCAGGCAGAAACAAAGAGTTTATATAACTAAAACAGGCATGATTCTACATAAGGCAGTAACCAATCAAGTCTTTACAAGTATTCTACTTGTACCAATCACATGTTAATAAGCTTCTTATAGTAACCTTGTATTTCTATCAACAGTGGCTAGTACTGTGCATTGTCAAATCCTCTTCCTTATTTCTCTTCGTCTGGTGGGGCAGTGGTCTTCTTGCAGTGGGAGGCGTGGATCCAAGTCTGGAGGCCCTGGCACTTTAATGCAGTATGAGTGGTGAGTAGAACCTGATAAGGGCCTTTCCACCTAGGAGTGAGTGCAGTTTTCCGCTGATGTACCTTGACGTGGACCCAATCTCCTGGACTAAGGTCGTGGCACTGTTCTCCAGAGTCTCTAGGTAACGCCTCTTGAACCTGTGAATGGAAAGCTTTGACACATCTCATTAAAGTCTGGCAGTATTGCAAAACAGTTTCATTAGTTAAAGTAATGTCCATCAACAGAGGGTTAATGGGAGGAGTGGCTGGAAGTCTCATGGGCCTTCCCATTAGTATTTCATGTGGACTCAGTCCGACCCTCCTGTTGGTACTGGATCGCATGCTCATAAGAGCAAGAGGAGAGCATCAGGCCATTTGAGACCAGTTTCAACACAGATTTTTGCAATTTTGTTTTTCAGTATTCCATTTTGTCTCTCCACCGCTCCTGCAGACTGTGGGTGGTGCGGTGTATGGAAGTTCTGCTGAATTTGTAGGGCTCTGCATATCTCTTTTACTATTTGTCCTGTAAAGTGAGTTTCTCTTTCGCTGTTAATAGATAGGGTATTCCAAACCGAGGGATAAATTCCTTCAAAAAGTCTCTTGCTTACTATTAGAGTGTCTGCTTTGGCACATGGGTAAGCTTCTACCCATCCAGAAAACAAACATACAACGACTAATACATATTCATAAGAGCAACATTTCTGCATTTGTATAAAAAATCTATTTGGATATTTACAAAAGGGCCCACAGATTTTCCCACATTGTATGCTTGGCAGATAGGATAAGCATGACAATACTGTTGAGCCACTGCGGGGAAATTTGGAGCATACCAATCTTTTCTAATAGAGTCAAGCATCTCCCCTTTGCTCACGTGCGCCACACTGTGTTCCAAGCGGGCAAGGTAGGGGAGCAAAACCTGTGGTGCAACTAGGCGACCATCTGGGCAGCGCCACAGGTTATCAGGTGTAAAAGGCACCCTGCCAGTCTCCATGTTTCTTTTTCAGCATTTGGTGTTTGATCTTGGAGGAGAGCCAATTCATGAAACGGTGGCTAAAGGAGACTGTAATTGGAGAGGAGAAAGCAAAGTAGTGGCCTGAGGTAGGGAAAGGGCCGCTGTCTTGGCAGCAGAGTCTGCCAAGGCATTTCCCTTAGTAACTTCATCTTATAAAGACTGGTGAGCAAAGCATTTTACAATAGCAATTTCAGACAGGAGCTGTAAAGCCTCTAAGAGAGCTGCAACGTAAGGGCAACGTAAGTGGGGACCCTAAAACAAGGTTTTCAGATTGTTCTACAATAAGGGCTGCTGCTGCTAGGCAGGAAGGTAGGCCTGCAGCCACAGAATCAAGAGCTGAGCTGTAATAGGCTAATGGCCTATGCTTATCCCCATGCATTTGAGTAAGAACCCCTAATGCAAACCCGTTCTTTTCATGGCAATGAGTGTAAAGGGTTTAGAGTAATCAGGCAACCCTAAAGCAGGGGCACTAGTGAGGACCTGTTTGATTGCAACAAAGGCTTGTCCAGCAGTATCTTCCCAGGGGAGGGGTTCAGGAGTAGTGGAACGGGTGAGTTCTTGTAAAGGTTTGATTAAAGAGGCATACCCGAGGATCCACTGACAACAATACCCTGCCATACCCAGGAAAGTACGCATTTGAGATATAGTAGTGGGTTTATGGACCTTTAGAATAGTTTCAACTCATTCTGACGAGAGATGGTGCTGTCCTGCAGAGATATCATGTCCTAAATAACATACTCTAGGTAGGCACAGCTGTAGTTTAGCCTTTGAGGCTTTGTGACCTTTTGTAGCAAAGGCAATAAGGAGTATAACATAATCCTGTTTACAAGCATCTAGAGAGGGAGAAGCAAGTAAAAGGTCATCTACATATTGAACCAGGGAGTCGGGTCCAAGTGTATTGGAGCCCATCATACGTAAAAGCAAACAGAAACTGGCTGTCGGGGTGGATAGGGATAGAGAAAAAAGCAGAGCAGAGGTCAACTACTGTAAAATATGTAGCAGAGGAGAGTATGCAGGAGAGAATTGTGGTGGGGTTGGGAACTACAGGGAAAGAAGGGAGTACTACAGCATTAACAGCTCTAAGATCTTGCACAAACCGATAGGTTTCCTTCCCAGGCTTTTTAACAGGCAAGATGGGAGAATTACAAGGGCTATTGGTAGGGATAATAATACCCTGTTGTAAGAGAATTGTAATAACTGGTCAGAAACCTTCCTTGGCTGGAGGTTTCAATGGGTACTGGGGAAGTCTAGGTAATGCTTTAGTTGGATTGAGACGGATGTGCACGGGGTCAGCAGTCATAATATGCCCTACTTCGTTAGAGTGTTGCGACCTGAGAGTAGAAGGTACAGATGCTAAGATTTCAGACTGTAACTGAGAATCCTGCTGTTCAGGGGTTTGAGGTAAAGTAGTCGAAAACATTAGAGCAGCGAGCACTGCTGGTTCATTGTGAGAAGGTACACTGAGAAAAACTCCATCAGGAGTGCAGTAAATAGTACAGCCAAGCTTGCCCAAAAGATCTCTCCATAACAGGGCAGCAGTGTGGAGTAGTGGTTATGGCTCTGGACTCTTGACCGGAGGGTTGTGGGTTCAATCCCCAGTGGGGAACACTGCTGTTGTACCCCTGAGCAAGGTACTTTACCTAGATTGCTCCAGTAAAAACCCAACTGTATAGGGTAATTGTATGTAAAAATAATGTGATATCTTGTAACAATTGTAAGTCGCCCTGGATAAGGGCGTCTGCTAAGAAATAAATAATAATAACAGATTAACAGGAGAGGAGGGACTGAGCAAAAAGGCCTGTTGATCAGTCCTACAGGGAGAGGGGCTGAGACAGGGAGTGTTTGAATTTGATTAGAAACGCCTACAGCTTTACAGTTTCACTAGAAAGAGGAAGTTGAGGAAAGTCAGAAGATCTGAGAGTAGAGCGGCTAGCACCGGTGTCTACAAGACATTGAGTCAGCTTACCACTAATAGAACAGGAAACAAAGGGACCTGACTGGTCTAATTGCAGAAAAGGAGCGATGAAGCTACCAATTCCCAGGCTGTCCTAATGATAAACATTGGTCGATGGATCGGGAGGGGGCAGAGCTTGAGTTTGGAATGCATCTAAAGTCTGGCCAGGTCTGTTAGGGCATTCATTTTTCCAGTGTCCAATCTGACCACAAAAATGGCAATTATTATTACAGTTGGAGGGAAATTGCCCTCGCCCTCGTCCCCCAGCCCCTTCCCCTGTTTGGCTAATAATGCTGGATTTGCAAATCCATTAACCCTTTGCAGTCCATTTATTAAGTGCGTGTCAGACGCGTCAGGTCCAATTTATTTTCACACGCGCAGTTAATTTTAGACGCGCTGTTTAAAAGTATTTTTTTCCCCACAGTCAAACGGGTTTAAAAGGCCCTGCACATCAACAAAGCACTCACTAGGCATCTCCAGCCCCGCCCCACCCTTTCGTTCACTATAGCTTTCACATATGCTAAGAAATAAATAATGATAATAACAATAGTCGTACATACCGATCAATCAATCATCTCCTGATAACTCGTTTTATCACCAAACGCCTCAATAATGCGATCCAAGTCATTATTTTATTACTATAACAACTGAAAAAAGCTCTGCAAATGTCCGTGATATTCTCTGAGCGCTGATGCAGTCACAGCCAGCTTGTTTCCTTATGGCCTCCATTAATCAGATGCCAGGGGCAAGTATGACTATTCATGAGATAAGCCCTTTTTTCAAGCTTGTCTCGGCTCCTGTCGCTCCCACTCGGCCATTGAATGGTTTTCTCGGCTTTTTCCGGAGAAAAAATGACTAGAAACCCGTTTTTGCGTCTTTGATGATGTCGGACAGGTTCCGACATTGGACTGGATAGGAATAATTGCAATGTCGGACCAGGTCCAACATAGTACCGCAAAGGGTTAAAAGCTTTATTTTGAACTTTTCACACTGTCTGAGTCTCAGCCTCTGTCATCCTGCCACATTTGGTGTCAGAAACGGGATAGCGCCACCTGGAGGCTCAGGGCAATATTTTTTTGTTTTGTTTTTTTGAGGTTTGCGAGAAAAAAAAAGGCAGAAGAAGCAGGAGCAGGGCAGCGCAGCAGCATCAAAAGCTGCTGCCACCGCAGCTGGGGGACCCAGCCAGCCTTTTCCCCTGGTGCTCCTGGTGTGGGAAGGAGGACCACCGCTGGAGATCCTGCCCAGAGGTGCCACCAGCGGACTGGTGTGGGTGCTGCGAGGTCTACAGCCACAACTGGGCAGGATGCTCCTACGCCCAGGCCCAGGAAGAGAGGATGAGGTGGAAGAAGGACCGGGAAGCGAGGGACAGGGAGGAGGAGGAGGAGGAGTACCTCAGGGCCAGGTACCCGAGGAGCTGTAGGTCACCACTGTTGTGCCCCCTCTGTAGCCAGCAACATCAGTTTGCCGTCTGTCCCTTCCGGTACTATGAGGAGCCCGAATGTCCACAGCCCGAGTGGGAGAAGCCCGAACGTCCACAACCGAGTGGGAGGAGTCCGAACGTCCACGGTCCGAGTGGGAGGAGTCGGGGCGTCCACGGCCCGAGAGGGAGGAGTCGGGCGGGCCCAAGAGGGAGGAGTCGGGGCGGCCACGGCTCGAGAGGGAGGAGTCGGTGCCACCTCCACCAGCAGAGGAAGATTACCTGCTGTTCCCACCTCCACCGGAGTGGGAGGACTGCCTGTGGCTCCTGCCACCACCGTTGTGGGAGGACTACCCATCACTCCCACCGCCACCAGCAGAGGGAGAATACCTGCTGGTGCCACTTCCACCAGCAGGGGAAGATTACCTGCTGTCTCTTCCTCCATCGTTGCCGCCAGCAGAGGGAGCATGCCTGCTGGTTCACCTGCTTCTGCCGTCCCGAGAGCCAGAGGGGGTGGAGCTGCCGTCCCGAGAGCCAGATGGGGTGGAGCTGCTGTCCCGAGAGCCAGAAGGGGAGGAGCCAGGGACCCGAGAGCCAGAAGGGGAGAAGGCTGACGCCCCTCAGCAGCCCTTGCACATGCTGCTGAGAGGAGCTCAGGGGAGGCACACCCGACTGCGACGACAGGAGGTGCCAGCCCGACTTCAGAGACCGTTAGAATGGCCACAGCCACCACCGCCAATGCCGGAGTGTCTGGAACCGTTGCCACTGGAGGAACTGGAACTGCCGTTGCCGGAGTGGCCGCTGTCTCCGCCTGCTGTTCCGGAGGGTCTGTCTGCTGTTCCTGAGGGTCCTCCGTCTCCGCCTGCTTTTCCTGAGGGTCCGCCGTCTCCGCCTGCTGTTCCTGAGGGGTCGCCGTTCCCGCCTCCGCCACCAGAGGGAGACGGGCCGCCGTTCCCACCTCCGCCACCAGAGGGAAACGGGCCGTCGTTCCTGCCTCCGTCACCAGAGGGAGATGGGCCGCCGTTCCTGCCTCCGCCACCAGAAATGCCACCAGCGCTGCTCCTGCTGGAGTGTCCAGGTTCCCTGCCAGCGTTCGTGTGCTTGGAAGGTCCAGGGCCCCCGCTATTGAAGAAAGCTTGGGGGATCCGACATCAAGCCCGCCCACCACCGCCCGCTGAAATAGCCCACCCAAGGGACATAAGGGGACTCTTGGGTTCAAAAGGGGGGAGTTTGGCCGATTTGCCCTGCGTTTTTATACGTGGGGGAGGTGTGTGGCAGAGCAGGGCTCTGCCCTTGGAAATACTGGCAGGGATGGGGTTAAATTCTCCTCCCTGCCCAGGTTGATTGCATCAGGTGGGAGCAATCAATCAATTATTCAATTATCACTCAGCCACCTGACATAAAAGGAGGCCTCAGCCTCCCAGGAAAGGGAGAGTTCCAGAAGGAGAGTAGCTGAGGAAGCAAGAGTGGTTACACCGTGTAACAATTTTTTTTTTTTTATTTGTTCCTGGGTAGTAAGTGTTATTTCCTAATTGCTTATGCCTCAAAAGTATAGAAAATGGCTATTATTCCCCACAAACTTTGCTTTTGTGACCAGGACAGTGATATTTTGAAATTTACCTATTTCCAATGAGAAAAGCAGGCGAATTTGTGTCTTTTCGTTCACATAAAGTCAGAAAAAAAACATATGAATCCAAATTAACATGTATTTATACTAAAGTAATACAAAAATGACTACAAAAGATTTAGAAGGGAGTAGTTTTTGGAGATTTACGATTATACTGTAAATCACTTTCACGAATCAGCCCCCAAATGTAGTCTCCCATCATGTTCTCGTTATACTGTCCTTCACTGACAGCTCATCCAGGAGCCTCAAAGCCGTGCTGCTCCATAATGGTAACAAGTACCCGTCTCTTCCCCTGGCTCACTCGGTGCACCTCAAAGAGGATTACAACAGCATCAAGACCTTGCTGGACGCCTTGAAGTATGATGAGTACGGCTGGGACCCCCGGAAGGTGCTGGTGCCACCACTGCACATCAAATTGGGCCTTATGAAACAATTTGTCAGAGCTCTAGATAAGGAGTCGGCAGCCTTCAAGTACCTTCAAGACTTCTTCCCTAAGCTGTCTGAAGCAAAGGTCAAAGCCAGTGTCTTCGTCAGACCACAGATAAAGAAGATCCTGGAGTGCAATGAATTCCCCAAGAAGCTCACTAGTAAGGAGAAAGCGGCTTGGAACAGCTTTGTCGCAGTGGTTCGGGGCTTCCTGGGCAATCACAAGGCCGAAAACTATGTGGAGCTGGTTGAGACTCTGGTGAAGAACTACGGCACAATGGGCTATAGGATGTCCCTCAAAGTCCATATCCTTGATGCTCATCTTGATAAATTCAAGGAGAACATGGGAGCATACTCGGAGGAGCAAGGCGAGCGCTTCCACCAGGATATACTGGACTTTGAACGCCGCTACCAAGGACAGTATAATGAGAACATGATGGGAGACTACATTTGGGGGCTGATTCGTGAAAGTGATTTACAGTATAATCGTAAATCTCGAAAAACTACTCACTTCTAAATCTTTTGTAGTCATTTTTGTATTACTTTAGTACAAATACATGTTAATTTGGATTCATATGTTGTTTTTTTTCTGACTGTGAACGAAAAGACATAAATTCACCCGTTTTCTCATTGGAAATAGGTAAATTTCAAAATATCACTGTCCTGGTCACAAAAGCAAAGTTTGTGGGGAATAAAAGCCATTTTCTATACTTTTGAGGCATAAGCAATTAGGAAATAACACTTACTACCCAGGAACAAAAATTGTGTTACATAGTGTTTTCTGTGTGTGCTGGTTTTTTTAATCCAGTGAAGGTAACACCTTTATTTTTGTAAGTTTCATTTTGTGTGTATTTTGTGTTTTAGAAACCTTTTGTTTGGCCCTCGTGCCAGTTTATTTTGTATTTTTGTGAATTAAAAGCTTTATTTTGAACTTTTCACACTGTCTGAGTCTCAACCTCTGTCATTCTGCCACAACATTCTTATATCTAAATAGCATGACAAACGAGTACTCAGTAGCAAAACATTTTTTTTAAAACAGCAGACAACCCACAATATTAAAGTATATAGCATGCGGAAATCAATCATTTTTAAACAAGCACACCTAGATACATTTTAAAATAAAAGCACTTACTCCGATTGTTGTCGAAGTTTTCCATTCTTTTTGAGCGTCAAAGCACACAATACAGCCATGGTCTAGACAAGAAGCAATATTTCCAGAGCAGATCAGACAGTCAGGTCTTCAGGTAGACAGCAGAGTTTTATCCAAAATGAAGTTTTTCAAATGAGACATCGAGCGAGGTTTAAATAAAGTAAACTTAATACGTCATAAGCCATAAACAGTCTAGACATTACAGCCTTACATAGAATAATTGATTTATTTTCAAAGGATACAGCTAGCAAATTTAAATACAGTATGCTAAACGATTCATTACCCATAACAGGTCTAGACATTACATCGTTACATACAAGGGGTCATTGTACAGACAGAGGGACAGGCATGAAACATCAACAGCAGCTGTAGCAGCATCCTATTGAAACTATCGATAAAGACTCTTATTTCTACCAAAAAATT
Organism: Huso huso; assembly: GCA_036884735.1. NCBI lineage: Eukaryota > Metazoa > Chordata > Actinopteri > Acipenseriformes > Acipenseridae > Huso > Huso huso. The sequence continues at coordinate 26,081,313 of CM072681.1, read as the reverse complement.
GGGGGGGTTTCGCTTTGAAAATAACTTTAAATATTTTTTTAGACTATATTTTGAAAAACAATTGAGACCGCTGATACATTAAAATCAAGCAACAGACAGTCGTATGTGGAACTGCTAAACCTATATGGATCCGACAGCATATATGCAGTTTTAACAGAAAAGATCATACTTATTCCTACGCATGTCTTATATGGTCTTAAAATAATCTTATTAATCCAAAGAATGTAGTGGTAACATTTATTAGCTTCTAAAATAACTAGAAAGAGTTCTCTGTAATAGTAATAGCAACCATTATGTAGAACGGCTGAACCAGGTGTATTATGGGAAGGCTCCAACAACCCTAAAACCTTAACAATTCGAACCTGTGCTAACATTTATTAGATTCAAAAATAACTTTAAATAGTTTTTTTAGAGTATGTTGTAATATTAAAAATCAACCATTATGTAGAACCATGTGTATGGTGGAAACCGGGGGAAATGTAGGGGCCCAGTACATTTTCGTTATACAATCATGGGTTAATTTTCAGTGTAATATTTTCATGATATACTGATAATGAAACTCTTTAATATGTTTAGGGACCCTCTGTTTGTCAATAACCCACGTTATTGTTTTGGCGGGACTGGAACACGGTCAAAAAAGACACACACTTACACTTTCTCTTTTTTCTTTTTTTCTTTTCTATGTAATAAGCTATAAACCAGGGGTACAACAGACACCATTGTTAGGGGGTGGTCTATTTTTGACAGATATCCGTTTAATGTCAGAAAAAAGGTGTGGGTCATAAGGGTCATAAATCACTCAAAAGCATGGGGAAGAGGGGCAGGGCTTAATGGCCATAAATCACTCAAAAGCGTGGGGAAGAGGGGCGGGGCTTAAGGGCCATAAATCACTCAAAGCATGAGGAAAGGGACGAGGCTTAATTGGCCATAAATCAACCAATAGGGGCGGAGCTTATGGTCATAAACCAATCAAACTGTGGAAAGGGGGCGGGGTTAGTGTCATAAATCAAACCAAAGGGGCAGGGCTTAGAAAAGTTACAGATGCTCTCGTGCTTTACTACTCTTGTGACCTAGGTTCAACTCCCAGTTGGCGCAACCTGAGAAGGCAGTGTTTGTTTTTTCAATCCAGTCATTAAGATTTTACAATAAGTTGTTCTTGTTGAATTGCGTTAGCGGCGTATATTATGAAACCTGTGTTATTGTGGCTGAGTGGTCTACGGCATTGGATTTAGGCTCCAGTCTCTCTGGAGGCGTGGGTTTAAATCCCACCACTGCCATCTGGATTTTTCACCCCTGCCCCCTCCTTTTCACAAGAAGCAACAGAAGGACTTGTGACTCCCTATAGATGAAGTACCAAATGAGGAGGCTGTGTGGGCCAGTGGTTAAAGAACAGGGCTTGTAACCAGGAGGTCCCCGGTTCAAATCCCACCTCAACCACTAGCTCATTGTGTGACCCTGAGCAAGTCACTTAACCTCCTTGTGCTCCATCTTTCGGACGAGATCTAATTGTAAGTGACTCTGCAGCTGATGCATAGTTCACACACCCTAGGCTCTGTAAGTTGTCTTGGATAAAAGGTGTCTGCTAAATAAACTAATAATAAAATAAATGACACTACACGTTTCTTTAAACAAATATTCTATATTAGTCAGCTGAAGCATGTGAACTGCGTTCATTTTTCTTTTTTTTAAAAATACATTAAGATAATAGTTATTGTTGTTTGTAAATAACTTTTCATTTCTTTGACTACTATTGGGAGGATCTCATCCGGCCCAGGGGATTTGTTTATTTTAAGAGCTCCTATTCCCTTTAACATTTCTGCCTCTGTTATGCTAAAGTTATTTAAAACTGGATAAGAACAGGTAGACATAAGAAATAAGAAAGTTTACAAACAAGAGGAGGCCATTCAGCCCATATTTGGTTGTTAGTAGCTTATTAATCCCAGAATCTCATAAAGCAGCTTCTTGAAGGATCCCAGGGTGTCAGCTTCAACAACATTAGTGGGGAGTTGGTTCCAGACCCTCTGTGTAAAAAAAGTGCCTCCTATTTTCTGTTCTGAATGCCTCTTTATCAAATCTCCATTTGTGACCCCTGGTCCTTGTTTCTTTTTTCAGGTCAAAAATGTCCCCTGGGTTGACATTGTCTATACCTTTTAGGATTTTGAATGTTTGAATCAGATCGCCGCGTAGTCTTCTTTGTTCAAGACTGAATAGATTCAATTCTTTTAGTCTGTCTGCATATGACATGTCTTTTAAACCGGGATAATTCTGGTTGCTCTTCTTTGCACTCTTTCTAGAGCAACAATATCCTTTTTGTAACGAGATGACCAGAACTGAACACAATATTCTAGGTGAGGTCATTGTAGAGTTTTAACATTACTTCCCTAGATTTAAATTCAACACTTCTCACAATATATCCAAGCATCTTGTTGGCCTTTTTATAGCTTCCCCACATTGTCTAAATGAAGACATTTCTGAGTCAACATAAACTCCTAGGTCTTTTTCATAGTTCCCTTCTTCAATTTCACTATCGCCATCTCCCATATGATATTTATAATGCACATTTTTATTGCCTGCATGCAATACTTTACACTTTTCTCTATTAAATGTCATTTGCCATGTGTCTGCCCAGTGCTGAATGCTGTCTAGATCATTTTGAATGACCTTTGCTGCTGCAACAGTGTTTGCTACTCCTCCTATTTTTGTGTTGTCTGCAAATTTAACAAGTTTGCTTACTATACCAGAATCTAAATCATTAATGTAGATTAGGAATAGCAGAGGACCTAATGCTGATCCCTGTGGTACACCACTGGTTACCTCGCTCCATTTTGAGGTTTCTCCTCTAATCAGTACTTTGTTTTCTACATGTTAACCACTCCCTAATCCATGTGCATGCATTTCCTTGAATCCCTACTGTGTTCAGTTTGAGAATTAATCTTTTATGCAGGACTTTGTCAAAAGTTTTCTGGAAATCTAAATAAACCATGTTGTATGCTTTGCAATTATCCATTGTCAATGCTGCATCCTCAAAAAAGTCAAGCAGGTTAGTTAGACACGATCTCCCTTTCCTAAAACAATGCTGACTGTCTCCGAGGATATTGTTACCATATAGGTAATTTTCCATTTTGGATCTTATTATAGTTTTCATAAGTTTACATATAATAGAAGTCAGGCTTATTGGTCTGTAGTTACCTGGTTCGGTTTTGTCTCCCTTTTTGTGGATCGGTATTACGTTTGAAATTTTCCAGTCTGTCGTTACAACCCTTGTGTGAAGAGACTGTTGCATGATCCTGGTTATCGGTTTGTAAATAACTTTTCATTTCTTTGAGTACTATTGGGAGGATCTCATCCGGCCCAGGGGATTTGTTTATTTTAAGAGCTCCTAGTCCCTTTAACACTTCTGCCTCTGTTATGCTAAAGTTGTTTAAAATTGAATAGGAACAGGTCGACATGTGGGGGCATGTTGTCCGTGTCATCCTTTGTAAAAGCATGTGAAAAGTAATCTTTTAATGTATTTGCTATTTTTTTTTTTTGTCTATGATTTTGCCATTTGTGTCTCTTAGACATTTAACCTCCTCTTTGACTGTTTTCTTGCTGTTATAATATTGGAAAAACATTTTGGAATTGGTTTTTGCTCCCTTAGCAATATTGATTTCTATATCTCTCTTGGCCTTTCTAATTTCCTTTTTGACTTGTTTTTGCAATTCCAAGTACTTTCTGTATACTTTGTTTTTCTTCCCTTTTAAACGCTCTGTAAAGTGCCTTTTTTCGCTAAATACTTTTTTTTAATTGATCCATTTTTTGGCCATTTTGTTCTAGAGTTAGATTTGTCTACCTTTGGGATGCAATTGTTTTGCGCCTCTAGTACTACATTTTTAAAAAACAGTCATCATTTTTCTGTGGATGTTTTCTCTATTTTACTCCAATCTACTTCTGTTGGTCTCTGTTTCATACATTCATAGTTTGTTTTTCTAAAATTGTAAAACTTAACTTTAGTCATTACTTTGGGGGTTTTAAAAAACACTTCATATCATCAAGCCTGGTGTTAATGGAGGAGATGGCATCTGCTACTTGCTGCATCAGAGTTCTCACGTCTTCAAGAAATTTCTGACGAATATCAGTGGTTGATTGTGAGACGGGAACTGTCTGGTGTGAAGCAGTGACGGGAGCGGGAGATGGAGGATTGTGTAGAGTGGGACTGCAGGCAGGCTGAACAGGCACAAGTCTGGAGTTAAATGGCAAAGAGCTTGTGAGAAAACTGCATGGAACACAGTAAACACGGATCTCTGTTTTGCATTGGAAAGGTTAAGTGGAACAGTTGAAAAGAAGCTGGATACATTTGGAGACATCATCAATGCATATGGAAGCGAGAGGTTTGGAGTTGAAAAAAGGAAGGAAAAAGTACAAACTATTCCTGGAAAGTCTAGATGGCAGCAGGAGATTGAATGATTAGTTAGAGAAAGGAGGTAGCTGAGGAAGCAATGGAGAAGAGCAGAACAAAGTCAGAAGGAGGGACTCAATCTGTTACAAAAGGTCATAAAAGAGAAGCTTGCAACATTACGCAGAACTGAGCGCCTACGGAAAGAAGGAGCATGCGAGAACTAACTTTTATAAAGACCCAGTCAAATTTGTAAAGAAGTTATTCACCAGTGAGAGAAATGGCACACTAAAATCATCTAAGTTTGAGTTGGAGAGATATTTGGAGGAAATACATACAGATTTAAAAAGACAGGAGCCTATGTCAGTTCCTTCAGATATCCCACTTATCAATCCACCAGAATACCAAATGGAGCACTGTGCACCTAAGTGGAAAGAAGTAGAGCAAGCTTTAAAAAAAAAAAAAAAAAAGGGTGTCATAATCTCCAGGGCTTAATGGAGTTCTGTACAGCGTGTACAAGAGTGCTTCTGGAGTTCTATGAATCGTGTGGAAATTGATGAAAGTGGCATGGGAAAAACAGGTTGTACCAAGAGCATGGCGCCGAGCAGGTGGAGTCTTTTTATCAAAAGAAAAAGATTCTGCAAGCATCAGTCAGTTTCGCCCTATTTCCCTATTAAACGTAGAAGGCAAGATTTTCTTCAGCATTATTGCTCAGAGATTGTCAACTTACCTATTAAAGAACTGCTTCATTGACACTTCAATACAAAAAGCAGGCATTCCAGGTTTCCCAGGATGCTTAGAACACATCAGCGTGATCTGGCAACAAATTCAAATCAGCTAAAAAGGAGAGGAAGGAGCTCCATGTGACATTCCTGGATTTGGCTAAAGCATATTGTTCAGTGCCTCATGAACTTCTTTGGGCAGCATTTGATTTTTTCAGTGTACTGATGACAATAACACATTTAATGAAAGCCTACTTTGGAGATTTGCAATTTTGTTTTTCAACTTCAGAATTCAGCACTACATGGCAATGCCTAGAGGTTGGAATAATGGCAGGATGCACCATTTCTCCACTGGCTTTTACCATGGCAATGGAAGTAATTATTAGGGCATCAAAATAGGTAGTGGGAGGAGAGCGCTTGGCTTCTGGAATGTGACTACCACCAATTCGAACATACATGGATGACATGACATGACAACCATGACTACAACAGTAGCCTGCACTAATCGGTTATTGGGCAAATTAACCAATAACATCGAATGGGCACGAATGCAATTCAAGCCCACTAAATCAAGGAGCATCTCTATAATTAAAGGTAAAGTAGTAGAAAAAATGGTCTACATTAATGGTGAGGCAATACAAACAGTGTCTGAGAAGCCAGTGAAAAGTCTTGGGAGATGGTATGACGGGGATCTAAAGGACACAGTTTGTGTGGGAGAAGTTAGACAACAAGCAGAGGAAGGGTTGAAGAGCATAGACAGCTGCGCTTTACTGGGCAAACTGAAACTCTGGTGCCTTCAGTTTGGTCTACTGCCAAGGCTGTTGTGGCCACTGACTGTGTACGAGGTTTCTTTGAGAACAGTTGAGAAACTGGAAGCTTTAATCAGTTCATATGTCTGGAAATGGTTGGGAGTTCCACACTGCCTCAGCAGAGTGGGGCTTTACGGTAAAGGAATACTGCACCTACCAGTCTCTGCTCTAACCAAGGAGTTTAAGTGTGCCAAGTTCAACGCAAGATCGACTGGCAAGACCTATGGGCAATGGTACAGAGCAGGATCAGTTTCCCCATCAGATCAACATATGATGTTCTCCCATCACCACAGAACCTAAACCTCTGGGTGGGTGAGGATCCCTCATGTCCTTTGTGTTAATCACCTGCAACATTAAGGCATATTTTGAGAGGATGCAAGGTGGGTCTTAGCCAAGGATGGTTTACTTGGCGCCATGACAAGGTGCTGTGATGTTTGGCCTTAGCATTGGAAGACAAGCTTAACATGACCAATAAGTTGCCACCAGTTCCATCAAAGCATTACACACAAAAGACAATATTCCTCCATCAAGGAGAGCAACCACCAAGAAAAGGTGTTAAAACCAAGCCTTGCCCAGGACAACTAGAAGCTGCTAGAGACTGGAAAATGCTGGCAGATGTTGGTCAACGGCTTATTTTTCCACCTGGGATTGCCACCACTAACCTTCAACCAGACATTATCTTGTGGTCTGGATCAGCACGCCTTGTTCATCTGGTAGAGGTTAACAGTGCCATGGGAGCATGCTGTGGATGAGAGGAAGAAACTTAGGTATGCTCAATTAGTGAAACAGTGAGGATAGAGAGTCTGGGTTTACCCAGTGGAGCTGTGTTGTCGAGGACTTGTGACATACTCTACAACTTGGTTTCTCAGAGATGTCGGGTTCAGTGGCCAAGAGTTGCGTCGCACAGTGAAGAACTTATCTGAAGCAGCAGAAAGGAGCAGCAACTGGCTGTGGTTGAGATGGAAAGATTCTGGCTGGGGATCTCAAGCACAATAGAAAGAAACGCTGATGTATGGGTAAGTAAGCTGGGCTGAGCTGAGTGGGGGACAGAGGGGGGTGATGCTGGGATGCCAGAATCACTGTCGAGCCCTCTTGAGGTGTCGTGGGCTAGTCGACGAAACACCGCGGATGGAAGGTGCCCACTTGAAGACCCCAGAGATGTACCCTACTTAGCTCAATCCAGATGGTTGTCATGCTGATGCGCTGGGGAGACAACAATGTGGTGGATCCCCGAGCCAGCATCGCAGTCGTTGAGGTGGCAACCCTAGTTGTGTGTGCTGATGCGCTGGGGAGGCAAAATAAGCGGATCCCTGGAGCCAGCATTACACTTCAGCCATCAACACCAGGCAGAAGGATATCTACAGCATCAGATGGAAAGCAAATGGATGGAGATGCAGATAGATCACATTAGTTCACAAAACTACTTCTTAGTTGGTGCTTATCTTTGCGAGAGCCAAGTTCAAATCAGCATGAAGTTTTAACATCTACTCTCAAGTAATGGAAATCATGAGGCGGGAACTGTCTGGTGTGCGGCTGCTCTGAGTTGAAGCAGCGATGGGAGTGGGGGATGGAGGATTGTGTAGAGTGGGACTGCAGGCAGGCTGAACAGCGGCAGACAGGCTGGGAGGAATGATAGGCTCAGCTGAAACGGCCTGGCAATAAAAACTGAAAAGAGCGAGCCAATCCAAACCAGACGGAATAATGATGCCTTTTTCGGGCAATGTGTCCCGCCCCTGTGTGCATTTCTGTGTTATATGTTGTGTGTGGTGTGTTAATGTTGGTGTATAGATATGGCCTGCAAGGTCATCAGAGCAGGGATATAAATGGGTGCCTTGCAGCACGAGTTATTTAAAATGTATAATTGTATTTAAATAGGCACGGGGATTGCACTTCACGTGCATTTAAAATGAAGCCTACTTTAATATTCTGTCGAACACAGGGTTTTCATGTTAACCAGATTAGTTCATGTGCTGGGATTCAAGTGAATAATTAATTAGTAATTGAATCCCAGCACAATTGTATATATAGATGCACATTTCATTCTCAGGGTTGTGTGTCCGGTGAGTGGAGAACGGGTGTGGAGAAGGAGTAAAAGTAAAGTAAATATAAGTTATTTGTACTCACCATGTTTGTTTGTCTGTTAGTCCACCGTTTGTTTAGTGTTAATCCGTTTTGTTTGTCTTTATTTTGGCTAAAGTGCCGTGTCCTGAGTTTTGTTCAAACCTTTTTATTTATAATAAACTGCGCAACAGCGCTTTCATTCATTGTTTTCACTCACAGTGCTGTGTGTTCATTTCTGGTCTGAGGTCATCACTAAAGCCAGCCTGTCACACTTTTTTATAAAGGGCTTTGAGCATTTTGGCGATGGGCCAGTCTTTATAATGAAGCTGTAATGGATTGTTGGTGGTGGTGGAGGCGGGTTCCTCTTGACTTGGGGCGGCCAAGTGCAGCTGCTGGGTTTAGGCGGCCAAGGCGGCAGGGGCTGGAATTGCTGTAGAAGCTACAGGGTCCGGATTGCGAGAAGCTGAGTGGCCTGCAAGGTCATCAGAGCAGGTAAGGAAAGTAGGGGCAAATTCAGAATCATAGAGCACGAAGTTTTGACATTGCAAAGCAATGGAGTCGAGGGTTTGCAGAAAACAAACTGAAAACGCTAGACAGCGACCTGTGTGAGATTAAGACTTAAATAGGAAATAGGAGAAGATTGACAGGGAAAGCAGGGTGGAGCCCTGGATCTTGTCCCCCCGAAATACGCCTATAGGCCAACACGACATGCAATTAAGTTTTAAGAATGAAGCCTACTGTTTGGTTTTCTGTCTCAGTAATTTGTCAGTCCCAGACTGTTGCGTCTGTGTCCCTCCTCCTGCCAAAAGGTGCTGGGAAATTATATGTTAAATAAATGTGAGGAAAAAAAAAAAAAACATGTTAACCAGATTATTCTGCCTTTTATTTAACGCAAACTAAATATTTAAACAAAAAATAAACACTGGTACCATTCAGGAAACAAAAGTTGTAAACTGGTATGTTGTAATTTAATTTAGTTTCTGAAAACCTCCCAAAACAGATGGGGTAGGTTGAAAACCCCCCATTAGCAACAAATAAAACATGAAGAATAACCGATGGGGCCCCATCACGCACCTTTAAACCATCTGCATGTTTCCCGTCACAAAAACAATAATCTGCACTTGACAAAAATCACATATGACATCAGCAATGACATCACTAAGCACATGACACATTTTCCCTGAAGACTGGCCATACGGACATAACACTGGGAAATCATAGTCCTTGTGATTGGTAACATGCATTAGCATTCCCACAATATTTGCTGTTAATGTGTGTGCGATGAAATAAAGCGATCCTGTACTGCAGTTCAACCTCCCAACCATCAGAGGGCTGTGAATCAACCACGAAGGTCCCAACAAGGATCACCTGATGTGGGACTGACATTGGGGCAGAAGTGCAGTTAGTGGTCGCCATCTTTGTTGGGGGTAGCAAACCCGGAACATTCTTGAATCAGCAGATGATTGAGTGCTGTTGATTGGAGGGGGGCTGTTCCTTGTGTATATAGGGCCCAGATTGTAACAGCTCGGAGCTGGTTGGTGGAAGGAGACAGGCATGCTGTTTGCACGGGTGCTTGTGAAAAGGAGGACACTAACACTGTGTGGATTTTTATCAAGTAGATCCAGGGAGAGAGAAAACCAGCAGGACGCTGACTCTTCCCACAGAGTGAAGCCCTCCAGGAAACTTAAAACTTTCAAATAGTCTTCTTTTGTTTATTGTAAGTCCTTTGTTAGTTGTTCTCTTACGTTTAAGACTTTAAGTTACCCAAACCAAATACCATTGTTGGTAGGAGGAGAGGATTTTTCTTTAAGTTATTTTATTGATTTATGTAAAAAATATAATTTTTAAAGAAACATGTTAACAGAAAGCCGGTGGAATTATGAAGATGTGATTTGCCAGCGATGAAAAATTATAAACAGAAAATAAGAAACTTTCCAGCAACTCAATACTGCCTCAAGTGGTTCTCTTTGGTAGTGCACCCACACTCCCACTGCTAATGACAGTGTGCTTTAATGAACAACAGAATTCCTTGCATTCAGAAATGCGATTCGTGTTGAGGTATGTAGAGATGAGTATTAGATTTTTGAAAAGGAGTACCTGAAAATGAATGGGACATGCAATATATCAAAGCCTACATGTATGTTAACACTTTTCATGACAGTTAGCACTGTATGGTATACTGTGGATACATGTATGCTGTGGTAGTGTATGAAGCAGTGTTTTATGTCTCTTGTAAGCATAATATCCACGCATTACAATTCACCTCCTGTTTATGTACTTCATTGAGTACCGTTACATTTTCACAATGGTGAACTGCACAAATCTGCAATTGTACCTTAACATTAATGTCATAATTGGCTTCCAGCATAACAGTATGTTAGTAAGCATTCATAATCAACTGTAAGTTTTAAATTAGGATGGTTAATCACAGTGCAAACATACACACACTGCACAAAATGCAGGGACTCCTTTTGCCACATGAAACAGTGCAGTTAATACAAGAAAGCCAATGTTGCAGATTCCAGATACAGACAATATTGTTTGTATGAATATTGCTGATAGCATTTGGAGAAATATGACTTGTTTAACATTAGTTCCAGCAATATATGGAAGGTCCCTAATTCTATAGCACTACTGTATTCTGAGTTTATTGGTTTTACTTAGAACATTGATGAAATTATTAGCTTGACAGCAAACATTGTGGGAATGCTAATGCAGTTACTGAACATGATACCAATCACAAGGACTATGATTTTCCAGTGTTATGCCCATATGGCCAGTCTTCGGGGAGAATTTGTCATGTAGTTAGTGATGTCATTGATCAGGGTTCTCCCCAGGCCTTTTCAGCCGGGTGCGCCACCTGGCTGAAAAAAACCAAATCCGCCCATCTTGCAGATGCTACTGTGGAAAACAAATCTTGGAACCACATGACAGCTGTGTTACGTCTTGACAACATTTAACCAATCAGAGAGTTGAAGGGGCGGGTTTTCTGTGTTAAGCACTTTGAGAGGCTAAAACGTTAAAATGACTGCTAAAAAAAATAACCAATTATTTTCAAAGCAAAAATAGTGACAATGAATGCAGGCTTTTCAAAATAAGCCGGCGATCGGCGCAATCCACCGCCTAATACTAAAAAAAAAAAAAAAAAAGATTTTTTGGGTATTATCATTCAGTCCATTATTATTGTACTGCAAGGTTATATATAGTACATAAGAGGGATGGGGTAAAAACCGGAACGAGACAGAATGGTACTTTAATTATTCAATTGCTTTAAAAAACAGCATAGAAAGTTACACACACGTGAGGAGAATATTTTAACAATCAGACCGTTCCGGGCCAGAACCCTCTTTTTATCACCAAAAAGCTCCCGGAACAAAATTATACACATAATACAACTAAGTGGGAACAACATAACACTATTGTAAAAACCCACCGAACCGACCTTTAACTGCCCATTCCGTCCAATAAACAGCTGTATAAACAAAACCGGCCGGAACACGGCGTTCCGAAGCGGCACAGAGTATGAAAATGATACACATAATACAACTAAGTGAGGACATCATAACACTACTGAAAAAAACAACCGAACCGACATTTAACTGCCCATTCCGTGCAAAAAACAGCTTGATTTATAAAAACTGCCCAGAACACATGGGTTCCGAAGGTGATGAAAAAAAATGATACACATAATACAGTGAGTTATCATACTTACACAAACTGTCTGAAGTGTTAACCGACCTGTAATTGCACATTCCTGCATGAAATGGGTTAATATGAATTGATCTATTGCAAATTCAAGAATGGGTATTCAGCCGAGGGGATGTTCGTTGATTTTTACTGTCTCTACAAAACTACACTTTTCAGCCTTGATAGAAACACCTGCAAAGAGCCACTGATTAGTACTTAAATACTGTACTGGATCGGAACACAACATTTGCCTACAAATTCAGTGACGACAGAGAATATCGTGTTATTGACCAGATATTGTTTTTAGTGATTAAGCACTAGAAGCAAATTTCAGCTATGTGTTAAACTCTCAGGAAAACAATTTAGCAAAAAAGGTTCTGTCTTATATGGAACCGTTTATCTGGTGCTGTTTGAAACCACGTGTAGCGCCCCCCTCCAAAACACCGTTCGATACTTAACCAAGGATAACCCCCTCGGTTATCCCTATAATTAAAATTAGCCATTTTAACTAACCAATTAATTAGAATTAATGACTACGCCAATTTGGAGCCAATATAACTCAACAAGTTCTTTAAAAATCAAGAAAGCTCAGTGTGTACAGTGAGGACAATAAGGTATAAAAACACAAAATATCAACTTTTACCTATAGCAGCAGATTTGATAGCAGCAACCTTTAACTATAGCAGCAGATTTTTAACCAAGAGTGATCCCATCAGACCCTAAGTACTAGGATACTTTGAATGAGATAACGTCACACCAACACTAAATAAAAAGGATAATTCACAGCACAAATTCCAAAAGTAAAATCTTAAACACTTAAATAACACCCTTCAAAGCAAATAGTGGTTTCCACAAACACAATTCCAAACAAAATATCAAACCTTAAATAACACACTAAAAAAACAACTAATAATCAGTGATTTGCATAGAAAAACAGAAAACTTCATGCAACCTAAAAATGCCTAATGCCTAAACACTCCAATAGCCGCTATTTTAGTTAATACACAGGTTGATAAAGTGCAAGGGCGCAATCAAAAGTTAACAGGCCTCTTAAAACTACATATTGCAAACACATACACAATTACAGTTAGGATAATCAGGACAAAGACGCTACTCTAAAAGTCTAAAACAACCACCAACACAGAAAATAAGTTTTTATACAGCGCTCAAATATTACATCAAAATTCACAGGATCGTAATTACAAACTCAGAATACAGACAATGCACATTCTCTTTTGTAATCAAACCAATACAATTGCTACCGAAATCTAAGAGCACGAGGGATACTTCACTGAAACCACTCCAATATAGAGCGGACCAAACTATTCAATATGAATAGTAATAGTTTACCATTAACTTCTAGCGCTTCAGCCAATTCACAGCGCATCAGTATTACACTTCAAAAGTTACAATCCTTACCAAACAGTAGTTTCCCCGACCAGTACTCTCCGCTCACAAATCTCTCAAACCCGGTAGCCCTCTGGCTGATTAACCCCACCTGTTTTTATACAGCTGGCCCCATTACGAATTAGCACTGCAATTACTATGGAGACCAATAGTCTCCCTGGGGTTTAAATGGACAGTGCAACAGTAAAAATGATAAAAATCACACAATAAAACTCAATCTTATTACATTAAAAAAAAATAAACAATACATCCATTGCACATCCGTTACACACGTGTAAGATTCTGTATTTGTACTTTATAATAATCAGTTTAATAGTCCACGCAGTATGCTGAGAACTCTGTACTCATTTCTCCAAAATGTCATGACTTCTGAAAACTGCTGAATGTGCTTTGCGTTGACAACCATTCCAGCTTGTGTTGGTAAGTTTGTGGTACACTGGATGATGTTGTAGACTGAATGATGAGAATATAGGGTTAGAGAACATCAGCTTGCTCCTGGGTTCCCATGTGCTGCTTCTTGGTCCACGCATAATAGAGAGAGAATTCGTCCATATAGATGTACATATTTTAAGAGTCATAATATAAGAAAAATGTGTGTGTGTACTTTTAAAGATGTTGACTGTGTAACCACATATAAATTGTTGATTGTTCACTTTAACAAGCTAGTTTTGTTGATGAGACTGTTTTTAGAGTGAGATGCAAAAGCAGCAGTAATAACTGTGTGATATTAAGATTGCAATGTAAAACGAGTGAGATGTAGGTCGGATTGTTAAACTGGATCTCATTTTTAACGTGGTATCTGTTGGGCATGATGAGATTGGGGTTTCATTAGCCTTTAATGTAAGATACAACCTCTGTGGATACGAATGAGGCGGAGCATGGCAGATTTTTTTCTTTTTTTACAACACATCTCTAGCCAGTGTTTATTAAATTAATAAGAAAAAAGTAACGGGAACTCGGAGCAAATAAGACCCGAAGTTATTTGTAAACCCTGGCAGCCACTACAAAGCCCAATAATAAACCCCACAGATAACCCCACAATCACACTCCACACCCTTGCTCACAATATCCAGCCATTCAGTAATTGCTCACACCCTCACCAAACAACCAACAATAGCCCCCAACACAACCCTGCCCAAAACACCGCCTCCTCTCTCCTCCTGTTACATTAGTAAATGTGCTCCCTCTTTGTACAGAACATTATAGGCTACAGTGTAGTTATTGGACGAATTGTCATGCACTTGCTAAACAACCATAAATAAATGTTGAAATCTCGAAGGATTAATAAGAAACCCTAAAACTCAAAAATACCCCCAGGGGTTCTAATCTATAGACTTCTAATACTGAAAAATCACATGCAAATTGATTAAAAATCACAGGTTTTGTGCATGGATCCACATTTGAAAGCCATATATTCAATTAGACTTCAGCAGTAAATACCTCGTTGGTGACTAAACATTCCGCTACTTATTAGCAATAAAGGTGACACTGTTCATTTTTGACTGAGGGCTAAACCGAGTTTAAAATATAATTTATGGTAGCTGCCTATGCCACTGAAGGCACTACCTTAAAATTAAGGTTTAAATATTTTAGGTTGTTATCACCAGGGTTATTTTATTTGGGCCCCTAAAACTCAAAAAATAAGGTCTTGACCAAATACAACACAAACACAAAATTAGACTAAAAAATGGCAGGGATGTAAAATAGTCAAATTTATTTAAAACACAATTTCGTTTCAAAACACAATTCTCATATTGCACAAACTAGTGCTATCTGTTAGTTACAGCGTTTCAACAAAATACTTCAATTCGATACATTGTTTCAGTGGTTCAGTCGTGCTTTCTCAGGAATTACACTGTTCATAATTTAATATAGCAGCAACTCATTTAGAGCATGAATACATTGTTTCATTTCTCTCTCGTATTCAGACAGGAGGTTCCCAAATTAAACACAAACATGTTTGTTTGTTTATTCTGTTTATTTTATTTATGTATTTATGCATATGACACACAACGTAAAAACTGATTAATTTTTTTGAAGAAAAAATGGGAAATTAATCAAGGTTTCTGTATTTGAAGTCACCCTGCGTAATATTAAAATCTAAACTGTTTGCTTGCCTTTGCACTGTAATTGCATTGTGTCCATTTTGTTAAACACATTTAAAGACTTTATCATTGTAAGTAAGAACAAAAAAAGTTGTGAAAAAAATAAATGTTGTGAAACTGTTGCAGCTATATATACACAATGGATAATTGCAAAGCATATGACATGGTTTATTTAGATTTCCAGAAAGCTTTTGACAAAGTCCTGCATAAAAGATTAATTCTCAAACTGAACGCAGTAGGGATTCAAGGAAATGCATGCACATGGATTAGGGAGTGGTTAACATGTAGAAAACAGAAAATACTGATTAGAGGAGAAACCTCAAAATGGAGCGAGGTAACCAGTGGTGTACCACAGGGATCAGTATTAGGTCCTCTGCTATTCTTAATCTATATTAATGATTTAGATTCTGGTATAGTAAGCAAACTTGTTAAATTTGCAGACGACACAAAAATAGGAGGAGTGGCAAACACTGTTGCACAGCAAAGGTCATTCAAAGTGATCTAGACAGCATTCAGAACTGGGCAGACACATGGCAAATGACATTTTGTAACGACTCGCCCTTAGCGCAAAACTAATCCCCACGGCGGGATTACCTCCCTGCATCAAATACACCCAAATTATTAACAAGGGGGAAGGGCGAAACGACAGTGCATCAAGGATGCGAGATCCCCCAATAAATACACTATAGAAACAAGGGATAACCTTAAACATTTATTGGCTAAAATAATTGAAACTGTTCAACAAAACAAAATAGAAAAGATAAGTTCCAAGCAAAAAAACAAAACAAACAAGCCAGCAAAATATCCACTGCGAGAACAAAGTAACAAAATAAAACAAAAAAAACAGAACAGTCCCGCAACAAAAATAAAAAAACAACGATCTCACCAAACTCCTGGGTACCCGCTTGCTTAAAGATCCTCTCAGAAGACGATGACCAGTAATCCACAAAAACTATGAACATGCACTTGAAAAACCAACACCGTCAGCAACGTGGTGCATTACAAGCCGGCTCCAGGCTTTAGCGATCGTGGGCAGCAGAGGTGAACGACACAGGCTAAACAGCCTGAAACTGGAACAAAGCACTTGCTGATAAAAAAAACAAAACAACTTCCAACAAGAATGACAGTCGAAGGTAAACAGGACCGCTCTACCATGGCAAAACCTCCCCGGGAAAAAGAACGCCGCGGACTTTTCAAAAACAAGGAATAGAGTCCCTAAACAGGAACTAAGGAGATGACAGGAACTCACAAGGCAAGTAAGCAGGACCCCCCTATGGCGTAACAAAAGGTACTATTTATACTTGTTTAAAACAATCTTTCCATTAACAGCGCTGCCGCTACCAGCGAATAAGAACCTTGAAATGTATTTGGAACCTGGCCAGGCTTCCGTGCTACCCAATTAAGGCGCAACATATGGTACGTTTATTGTACCATGTAGAACCGAACATTTAATTTAAGTGGCAGTGCCACATAGTCCCCCCCCCCCAGCAGAGTAACTAGGGTAATACCCCAAAATATGGCTTTAGAATGACCACATTTACTGTTTCAACCTTCTCAGGACGATCCACCCACTTCAATCTGTAATTAACTGGTCCCAGTTTTTTTTATTACTGAGGCTGGTCCAGACCATTTTGGGGCTAATTTAGCTGAAAAAAAAAAAAAAGCTGCATCAGAAATTGGGTGACTCCTCACCCAAACTAAGTCTCCTTCGCTAAATATCACACAAATTCTCCGGGCATTATAACTTTTAGCCTGACGCCCTTGAGCTTCCTTCACACGCTCTCTCACCAGCTTGGCAATACCAGCCTGTCTCTCAAGCACAGAGTAACTGGACTCCCCAGGTGAAGGAGATTTGGACACTAAACGATCAAGGGACCTTTAAGAACCCTTCCTAACATTAGCTCAGCAGGAGTAAAGCCAGTGGTCTCCTGTTTTGCTGAATTTATGGCAAATCTAAATTCGGGCAACCATTGATCCCACAACTGCTGATTTTGACCCACAAAGGAAGCTATCATTGGCTTCAGAGTTCTGTGACTATCTCCGTAAGATTAGACTGAGGGTGATAACTTGTAGTAAGTTTTCGTATAACACCCCACTTTTGCAAACCTCAATCAGAACTCCACTGGTAAATTGAGCCCCCCCTGTCAGACACCAGGTACTTTGGTGTCCCCAGCGTAAAAATCTCCCGAGTTAAAAACTGCACGATACGATGAGTCTTTCCATCACGCAGTGGGAATACCTCCACCCACTTGGTGTAATAATCCACAATCACCACCAAGCATGTATTACCTTTCTTACTGCGTGGGAAAGGCCCCATCAAGTCAATTCCTAGCATGTAACCTGGCTCTTCCACAGTCGTGGACTGTAAAAACCCTGCAGGTTTCTGATTTGATGGCTTGTATATTTGACAAGCTATACACTCCTTAACATGCTTTGTAACATCTCGCCCCAATTGTAGGCCACCATGCTACCTCCAACACACAAGCAGAGTCTTCATTCTACCCAGATGCCCACCAATGGGTTGTCATGATAGTATTGTAAAAATATTGTAATTAATGACTCGGGAACAACCACTTGGTAGCGCTGACTCTCACCTCTGGGTAGAGACATTCTCCTATACAACACCCCCTGTTCAACCACAAACCCTATACGGTCAGACCGCTGATCATCCAACTTCTTCAATTCTTGAAGGTTAAGATCTTGAGCCTGAGCCTCTGCGATCTCACTCATTTCAGAGGGCATATCAAGAATGGCAACCTGCTCTTTTTTCCTCTGAAAAACAAGTCCTGCCTTTTCTATCTGAGGAGATCGAGACAGGGCATCTGGCACTACATTTAAACTTCCCTTTCGATATACAACTCGAAAAGTATACGGTTGGAGACGCAAAGCCCAACGAGTTAGGCGGGACGTCACTTTAGGAGAATTAAAAACCCAAGTTAAAGCAGCATGATCTGTCACAACTTCAAATTCCACCCCTTCCAGGTAATGCTTCCATTTCTCAATGGCCCAGATAACCGCCAAGCATTCCTTCTCGGATGTGGAATAGTTAGATTCAGGTTTTGTTAAAACACGAGATGCATAAGCAACAATCCACTTCGTTTTTGAGCACCCTGAGCCAGAACAGCTCCTAATCCCACATCACTGGCATCAGTATACACCTGGAACAGTTTCATTAAATCAGGGTGGGACAACACAGGAGCTCTCTGCAAGGCTTCCTTTAATTGTTCAAAGCTATCTTGCTCAGCTTTCGACCACACCCAGCTCACCCTTTCTTTTCAGCCGATTCAGTGGAGCAGCTTTATCAGCAAATCGCGGAATAAACTTGTGATACCACCCAGCCAACCCCAAGAACCTTTGCAGCCCCCTGAGATTGGTCGGTGCTGGGTACTCTTTTATTTCCCCAACTTTATCTGTATCTACAGACACCCCATTTCCTGATACTATATGACCCAGGAACTTAAGTGAAGGTTAAAAGAAATGACATTTGGCTAAATTGAGGGTGAGATTGGCTTGATCCAGGGCCTGAAATACAGATTCCAGATC
Source organism: Huso huso (assembly GCA_036884735.1). Classification (NCBI taxonomy): domain Eukaryota; kingdom Metazoa; phylum Chordata; class Actinopteri; order Acipenseriformes; family Acipenseridae; genus Huso; species Huso huso. The sequence continues at coordinate 26,062,604 of CM072681.1, read as the reverse complement.
TCTAACATGCTGCTCTTTTAGTGGAGAGTACACAATGATATCATCTATGTATACAAAGCAACTGTTACCCTTCAGGTTTACCAGCACTTGTTCCATCAGACGTTGGAACGACGCTGCAGAGTTCTTCAAACCGAAAGGCATCACCTTAAACTGATACAGACCGAAAGGGAGTAATAAAAGCTGTTTTTGGTTTACTTTGATCATTCATAGCCACCTGCCAGTAACCAGAACGCAAATCTAAGGAACTAAACACTGCTGCTCCCTCTAATGATTCCAAAATGTCATGAACTCTGGGCATGGGATATGCATCAAGGTCAGTTTTCTTATTTGCCCCCAGGTAATCAACACAGAACCTAAATGTCCCATCCTTTTTTTCGGTCAAAACCACAGGTGCGGCCCAGGCTGAAGCAGACGGTTCTACAATGCCATCCTGTTGCATTTGATCAAGATGTTGCTTTATAATAGTTTTTTTGTGTTCCGATGCTCGATAAGCTCGGACACGCACTGGAATCTCATCGGTAGTAAGTATCACATGGTGGATTAAGTCTGTCTTTCCCAAACGGAAGTACAAACTGACGCCCACTGCAGCATCAGTGGTTCCAACAACCTTTGCCCTTCAATCTTAACATTCAATTCTAATATCGGTCTCTCTCTTAATCCCAGATCTAGCTCTTTCTTCACCACCTTAGTGGGAACTGCCACAAAAAGCTGTGCCATTAGCTGCCACTCTGCCCCCCACACATTCTCACGAGAAAATGGAAAAAATGAATATCCCTCAGGCTTCTTTACTCCATACACCTGCTTCCCTAAGTCAAGCAATGCAGATGTTTTGACTAGGAAATCAAGTCCTAGAACTAACGGCTGAGCTAAATGAGCATCATCCATTATGTAGGTGTCTACAGACCAAAACTCTCCATGAAGATTATAAGTCAGATGAAACTTGCCCAGTGCAGTATATGCGTGACCATTGGCCAACACAAAAGATTTCTCTGTACTTGAAGATAAACAATCCTTTGATTGACAAAGCTGTAACCAAAGATTATTCCTCATTAAAGTGTAGGTACATCCATTGTCAATCAATGCTAAACCTTCCCACCCCCGCACAGATAGCTTCAAAGCCAACAATGAAAGATGGCCATTACCAGTGGGTGCTAATTGAGGAGTGCTTGCATTGTTTATGACAGACATATCAGCTGCTATTCTAACTGATCCTTTCAACGGCTTCTTTGCCCCTCTCTCAGTCTTTGCATTTACTTTCCCCCAATACTCTTTCTGAGAGGACCAATCCCTTTCTACCATGGCCCCAACTCTCACCAAATCTGCCACAGACGACACCGATCCCCTAATAAAACTTGCTAGCTTGGGGTTTGCATTGCCCAAAATTCTATCTACTATTTCAGCCTCTGTCATACCCGGACACCACTTAAGACAAAGTGCTTGGTAATCGTATGCAAAATCTTACACTTTCAGCTGGATCTTGAACCCGATCTCGCAACCTTTTCTCCACCTCGGTTAAATAATCCGTGGGAAGAAAAGCCTCAATAAAAGCAGTTTTGAAAAGTGCCCATGTCTGAATTTTATGGCGTTCTGCAATCCACCAACTCTTCGCAGAACCCTTTAACACTGTTGACAGTGTAGCTAAGATTTCTGATTCATTCATGTTTACTACAGACAAGAAATCCTGGCAGGCATCTATAAAACTCAATACATCAGTAGAACCTTCACCCTCTCCAAAGACTGGAAAACTTAGTTTAATAGGTGGTTTATAATTATATGCACGGGATCTAACACTTTCAGTCACCATAGGTCTCAGTGACAAAGCTTCCAAAGAGCTATTAGACACATCAGCCATATCAGGCTGGTAAGGCTGATAAGAGCGTGGAATAAAAGATACTTTTGGCGTGCTTGTGCTGCTCCGCATATCCCTTAATTCTGCCTGCCATTTCACCTCCCTTCGCTCAAAACACCTGACCACTGAACTCTCCAACTGATCTAGCATTTTAGCCACAGAACTCTCAATACTTTCAAGTTTGTTATCAATAAATGTCCTTAACAGTTCCTCACGATTGATACTGCTCCAAGATGCCATGGACATCTCATGTTCCAGTTTGTCTATACGTGTAGTAATTTGCTCCATCCTACTGAAAATAAAACCAAAATCGGTAACATTACTATCATCCGCTACTCCCTGAGCAGCTGTGGGGGATTCACTGATATATAACTCTTCCAATTTTGAAGTTAACTCAGCTAGCGGCTGTCTATGTGTGACACCTGGACCAGCAGTAAAGTTTGCAAAATCCATACTATCCTGTACATATTCGTGATCTTCACCTTCTGCCATCTTGAAAATCCATTAACTCAGCCTAAACAAATGTCTAACGTTCCCCGTACGGGCCACCAATCTGTAACGACTCGCCCTTAGCGCAAAACTAATCCCCACGGCGGGATTACCTCCCTGCATCAAATACACCCAAATTATTAACAAGGGGGAAGGGCAAAGCGACAGTGCATCAAGGACGTGAGATCCCCCAATAAATACACTATAGAAACACGGGATAACCTTAAACATTTATTGGCTAAAATAATTGAAACTGTTCAACAAAACAAAATAGAAAAGATAAGTTCCGAGCAAAAAAACAAAACATACAAGCCAGCAAAATATCCACTGCGAGAACAAAGTAACAAAATAAAGCAAAAAAACAGAACAGTGCCGCAACAAAAATAAAAAAACAACGATCTCGCCAAACTCCTGGGTACCCGCTTGCTTGAAGATCCTCCAGAAGACGATGACCAGTAATCCACAAAAACTATGAACATGCACTTGAAAAACCAACACCGTCAGCAACGTGGCGCATTACAAACCGGCTCCAGGCTTTAGCGATCGTGGGCAGCAGAGGTGAACGACACCGGCTAAACAGCCTGAAACTGGCACAAAGCACTTGCTGATAAAAAAACAAAACAACTTCCAACAAGAACGACAGTCGAAGGTAAACAGGATCGCTCTACCATGGCAAAATCTCCCCAGGAAAAAGAACGCCGCGGACTTTTCAAAAACAAGGAATAGAGTCCCTAAACAGGAACTAAGGAGACGACAGGAACTCACAAGGCAAGTAAGCAGGACCCCCCTATGGCGTAACAAAGGTACTATTTATACTTGTTTAAAACAATCTTTCCATTAACAGCGCTGCCGCTACCAGCGAATAAGAACCTCGAAATGTATTTGGAACCTGGCCAGGCTTCCGTGCTGCCCAATTAAGGCGCAACACATGGTACGTTTATTGTACCATGTAGAACCGAACATTTAATTTAAGTGGCAGTGCCACAATTTAATAGAGAAAAGTGTAAAGTATTGCATGCAGGCAATAAAAATGTACATTATAAAAATCTTATGGGAGATACTGAAATTGAAGAAGGGAACTATGAAAAAGACCTAGGAGTTTATGTTAACTCAGAAATGTCTTCATCTAGACAATGTGGGGAAGCTATAAAAAAAAGGCCAACAAGATGCTCAGATATATTGTGAGAAGTGTTGAATTTAAATCAAGGGAAGTAATGTTAAAACTTTACAATGCATTAGTAAGACCTCACTTAGAATATTGTGTTCAGTTCTGGTCACCTGGTTACAAAAAGGATATTGCTGTTCTACTTGTGTAAATACTGTTACTTTATCACCTCCTTCCCTGCAAAATAGAAAGAAGGCCTCACTATTTTGTGCTATAAAGAAAAGAGAAAAACGATGTTAATCAATATGGTTCTGCTAAAATAATGAGAGAGAGAGAGAGAGAGAGAGAGAGAGAGAGAGAGAGAGAGAGAGAGAGAGAGAGAGAGAGAGAGAACATATACAAACAAAATAAATAGACAGTTTTATTGCACGGAATGGGCAGTTAAAGGTCGGTTCGGTTGTTTTTTTCAATAGTGTTATGATGTCCTCACTTAATTGTATTGTGTGCATCGTTTTCATACTCTGTGCAGCTTCGTAACCCCGTGTTCCGGACGGTTTTGTCTATACAGCTGTTTATTGCACGGAACGGGAAATGAAAGGTCGATTCGGTTGTTTTTTTTCAATAGTATTATCTTGTTCTCACTTAGTTGTATTAGCCTATGTATATCATTTTCATACTCTGTGCAGCTTCGGAATGCCGTGTTCCGGCGGTTTGGTCTATACAGCTGTTTATTGCACGGAATGGGCAGTTAAAGATCTGTTACATGAGTTTTTTCAGCAGTATTATGTTGTTCTCACTTAGTTGTATTATGTGTATAAGTTTTGTAGTCTTTGCACCTTCGCAACCCAGTGTTCCGGGATCTTTTTGTTGATAAAAAGAGGGTTCTGGCCCAGAACTGGTTAAGGACAGTGTGTTATTAATCGGTTCTGATTGTTAAAATATTCTCCTCATGTGTCTGTAACTTTCTATGCTGTTTTTTTAAAGCAATTGAATTCATTAAAGTACCGTTCCGGGCCGTTCCGTCTCGTTTCGACTTTTACCCCATCCCCATAATAGCTATACATATGCACCAAAAAAAAGTGTATTACTTTTGGTGTGATATCGTAAAAAATATCTACCCAGGTGTTTGTGAGAGATATTGGGGATTCATGTATAGAGGCTGTACACCTTTAAGAAGAAAGGCATGATGGGATATCAGCTGAACACTTGTCAGCTGACATACAAATGCTGAAGTGCAGAAGTGCTGGATTATTAGATTGTGGTTTCATGCAATAGTTATGATGGTGACCGTATGTGGTTAAAATGAACAGTGAAAAACAAAAATGGACGTGCATTAACAAAATGCTCTGAAAACTTAACATAAAAAAGCAATTTAAATGAGGCAATAAGCTCAATAATTAAGCTATAAAGAAAGGTTACCGTATTTACCATAATAAAAAAGAAAATGAAAGACAACACATTATTCAAATTCTTTGTCGTATTATATATTTAACCCTTTGCAGTCCATTTATTAAGTGCGCGTCAGGTGTGTCAGGTCCAAATTATTTTCACATGCGCAGTTAATTTTAGACGCGCTGTTTAAAAGTATTTTTTTCCACAGTCAAACGGGTTTAAAAGGCCCTGCATATCAACAAAGCACTTACTGGGCATCTCCAGCCCCGCCCAACCCTTTCGTTCGCTATCGCTTTCACATATGCTAAGAAATAAATAATAATAATAATAATAATAATAATAATAATAATAATAATAATAATAATAATAGTCGTACATACCGATCAATCATCTCCTGATCACTCTTTTTATCACCAAACTCCTCAATAATGCGATTCAAGTCATCATTTTATTACTATAACATCTCAAAAAAGCTCTGCAAATGTCTGTGATAGTCTCCAGATGCCAGGGGCAAGTATGACTATTCATGAGATACGCCTTTTTTATCGGCTCCTGTCGCTCCCACTTGGCCATTGAATGGTTTTCTCGACTTTTTCTGGAGAAAAAACGACTAGAAACCCGTTTTTTGCGTTTTTTTGATGATGTCGGACAGGGTCCGACAATGGACCGGATAGGAATAATTGCAATGTCGGACCAGGTCTGACATAGGACCGCAAAGGGTTAAGGTAAGGCACGCTTACTGTTACCTAAAAGTGCTCCCGGCTCTAATGTTTTGCCACCCGCTTTACAGAATTACTGGGGAGAACCCTGTTGATGATGTCATACGTGATGTCAGGTGTGATGGGAAACATACATATAAGGATGCAGAGTTAAGGTTGCGTGGCTACTTTAACTTGCAATTTCCTAACCTTTTGGACTTTTGCAACCAAACCTTAACCTTACTTTAACAAAGTTGTTGCCATTGAATATTGTGACAGGAATGGCGTTGCGGTGATGTCAGGCCAGAACACTGACACCTGGTAAGTACTGCAGTTTCAAAAAGACGCTGCGGCGCTGTTTATTTAAATAACAAAATAAATAAATAAATAAATATTTAAACAAAAACACTTTGCTCACCGAGCGAAATAAAAGATTTGAACAAAATAATCACAAACACAAAACAAAACAAAACAATACAGATCAGGCTGGGCAAATGCTGTCATTGTTCCTGTACATTTAATTACACTAGTTTTAAGCTCCTCTCTTGCTCTTTGCTCGCTCTTGTTCCTCCTCTTGAACACCCACCTTGAGTACAGAGAGCTGCAGGCTTTTATGGAGGTGACCATCTCCCGATTAGCAACAATTACACAACTAAATAAACTTGGGAGATGGTCAACTTCTGCATGAGGTTTTAAATTACTGTGGATGGGGCTTCCCATCCACACTACTAAACAATACAATAACAAACACTTGGCTACGTCGTCAATACATTTTTAAATAAATACAAATAATCACTCAGCTTTTGCCGTCATATTTACACTTACAATCATAAATCATAATAATAATAAAAACAAAACAAATACAAAATAATAAACTGCACAGGGGCGGAGGGGTACCCCGTTCTAAAAATAAATAAATACATTTAAACAGCAGGGCTTTCTACCGCCCTGTTACATATCCAAACCCCCATTGTGCAACGCACACTTAGCCCCAACGGCCACCTCCCCCCTCAGTCTCAAATTCCCGGAAGAGGGGAAGCAAGGTGTTTCTGGGGACAGGCTTTTATGCAGGTGACCATCTCCTTACAACAATTACACAACTAATTAAACTCGGGAGATGGTCACCTTCTGCATGAGGTTTTTAATTACTGTGGATGGGGCTTCCAGGCGAAGCGGAGCCGGCAGCGACCCCTGGTGAAGCGGAGGCTTTTATGCAGGTGACCATCTCCTGATTACAACAATTACACAACTAACTAAACTCGGGAGATGGTCACCTTCTGCATGAGGTTTTTAATTACTGTGGATGGGGCTTCCAGGTGAAGCGGAGCCGGCAGCGACCCCAGGCGAAGCGGAGCCGGCAGCGACCCCAGGTGAAGCAGGACCCTCAGCGACCCCAGGCGAAGCAGGACCCTCAGCGACCCCAGGCGAAGCAGGACAGGCAGCAACACCAGGCAGAGCAGGACAGGCAGCAACCCTAGAAGCAGCCCCAGGCAATGTGGAGCAACAGGCAGCCCCAGGCGATGCGGAGCAGCAGGTAGCCCCAGGCGATGCGGAGTAGCAGGCAGCCCCAGGCGATGCGGAGCAGCAGGCAGCCCCAGGCGATGCGGAGCAGCAGGCAGCCCCAGGCGATGCGGAGCAGCAGGCAACCCCAGCAGAGCAGGCAACCCCAGCGTAGCAGGCAACCCCAGTGGAGCAGGGATGACGAACTGGTATCCCCAGGCGATGGCGAACTGGCATCCCCAGGTGATGGCCCTCGGGAGGTGACGGCGGCAGCGCAGCAGACCCTCGGGAGTCGATGGCGGCAGCGGACCCTCGGGAGGCGGCGACGTCAGCGGACCCTCGGGAGGCAACGGCAGGAAGGGAGACAGGACCAGTGGTGGTGCTGGTGTTGGCCCTCTTCTCAGCCGCTGCGACCCGGCGGTTTTCCCCCTTGCTCTGCTCAGCAGCCTATGCAAGGGCGGCTGCGGAACGCCAGCATCCTGTCCCGGTCCATCCTGTCTTGAAGGGAGAGGCAGCTCCCTCCCTCGGGCGGTGGTGGAGGCAGAGGCAGCTCATGCTGCTCTGCTCCAGGCGAAGGCAGCAGGGGCTCCTCCTCTTCTGGCTGCGAAGGCAGCAGGGGCTCCTCCCCTTCTGGCTGCGAAGGCAGCAGGGGCTCCTCCCCTTCTGGCTGTGAAGGCGGCAGGGGCTACTCCCCTTCTGGCTGCAGCGGGGGAACCAGCATGTACTCTCCCTCTGTTGGTGGAGGTGGGAGCGACAAGCAGTCCTCCCACGGCGGTGGAGGTGGAACCAGCAGGTACTCTCCCTCCCTTCTTGGGCTGTGGACGCACCGACTCCCCCTCTTGGGCTGTGGACGTTTGGGCTCCTCCCACTCAAGCGCAGGACGTTCAGGCTCCTCCCACTCAGGTGCAGGACGTTTGGGCTCCTCCCACTCCAGGTCTGTGTCCTGGAAGACCTCCAGGCAGTAGTGCTCCTCATGCTCGTACCGCATACAGTTGGTGCACCACTCCTTTTCCTCCCGTGCCTTTCTTCCTCTCTGCCTCCTTTTCCTCACCTCTGTCTGGGTCTTCTGGGTCTCTTCTCCCTGTCATAAGGGGAAGGTGCCAGGGGATACGTGCCATGGCTCCCCATGGCTAAACCACCACTCCTCCCCCCACAGGTAGGTGAGGCAGACTTGCTGTGGCTGTTGCTGCCGCTGTTGTTGTTGCAGCTGCTGCTGTCTGCAGCTCTTCCTCTTCTTCACTCCACAAGAAATAATAAAAAAAAAAAAAAAAAAAAAAAAATCTGCAGTACCCTAACTCTGCCTGTGTCCAGGAGGCGCTGGTGATCCCACACTCGACACCACGTGTAACAGGAATAGCATTGCGGTGACGTCAGGCCAGAAGCAGGAACCAAAACACTGACACCTGGTAAGTACTGCAGTTTCAAAAAGACGCTGCGGTGCCGTTTATTTAAGTAACAAAAATAAATAAATATTTAAACAAAAACACTTTGCTCACCGAGCAAAATTAAAATGTTATTTAAAATTAAATTTGGGACTATATCACACTGTGTATGTATACACAATTAAAGTTCCTGGTTTTGTCTTAATAAGAATGCTGCTGCTAGGATCCTTACCAGATGTAAAAAACGTTATCACATCACCCTTCGTCAGCACTGGCTACCTGTAAAGTTCAGGATTATTTTCAAAACTCTCCTGCTCACCTACAATGCCCTTCATCACACAGGTCCCAAGTACCTCCTCAACCTGCTGACCTGCTATGTCCCTGCCTGCAAGCTGAGGTCCTTCGACTCTGGCCTGCTGTTATCCCCAAGCAAAAGTGCACCACACTCGGAGAACGCTCGTTTAGCTTCATGGCTCCGACTCTTTGGAACTCTGTCCCAGATTTGGTGCGTGATGCTCCCAACGTCGCTTGCTTTAAATGAACTCTCAAGACCCACCTGTTCTCTCTTGCTTTCCATGCTCTTTAAGCCTGATGTCTGCTATTAGCTGCTGTGTTGCTGCAGCTAATGTCGATCAAGAGGACTTTTTTGACCTGAAAAAAGAAACAAGGACCAGGGGTCACAAATGGAGATTAGATAAAGGGGCATTCAGAACAGAAAATATGAGACACTTTTTTTTTACACAGAGAATTGTGAGAGTCTGGAACCAACTCCCCAGTGACGTTGTTGAAGCTGACACCCTGGGATCCTTCAAGAAGCTGCTTTATGCGATTCTTGGATCAATAAGCTACTAACAACCAAACAAGTCAGATGGGCTGAATGGCCTCCTCTCATTTGTAAACTTTCCTATGTTCTTATATTGATCCTTGCTTGGATCTATAAATAGATAAACAGGGAACAGAAACGGTGAACTTACCTCTCAGGAGTAAATCGCTGCAATGAAGATTCTGCTTAAAATTTATGACTAAATATTCTGCCAGAGACATTATGACATCGCTTTCCTTTATGATGTCACCTTCATGTCAGTGCTGAACATGAACAGCATGATGTCTGTTGCCATGGCGCTGTGCTTATAAACAAATAACTGCATTTAAAATGGCTGTTCTGGGCAGGGGGAGCGGACAGTTTTCTTCAATACAATGAATAATAATTCATTTGAAATATCTACAATGCAAGCTGGTCCTGTTGCTTTTGCTGGTCTTTCTCTGCTCTGCATACCAGTGATGCGTCCAGATCTACTGTGCCGGTTCACGTTTTAATTAGTATTATGTGATTTTTATTGGTGACACCTTTTTAATGACAGAACAGAACAAAAGAGACTTTTTAGAACCAAACACATGTAACTAAAGAAATCAGATCTTCTTTTGTTTTCTTTTATACTTTTCAGTTAATTAAAATGGTTTCTTGCATTAAAGTTTCTAAAACCGTTTTAAAAACATTGAATTGGACTGTTTAATACAAACCTTTCACTCTTTGACATTTATTATCTGATTTAATTATTCATTCAATACATTTAGTTTATTAGCCTGCTCTGTCACTCCACTGGGTAGTTATTCATATAATAAAAAGCATTTCATTCAAAGAGCTTTAGTTTTCTAACGCCTCTCAGGTTTTTCTTGTGGAATGGGATGCTTTTTAATCACAATAAGACACCTGAGGCCATATTTTCAAAGCTTCTACACCAATCTTGTGTTCAAACATCTGAGTAATATACTGTATTTCAAGTCCTCTTCAGCACTCTCAATGTGTTTAGTTTTTTATTGTGTAACATTAACGTGGTGTTTTGTCCTTTTTAAAATAAATATGTTAATTATAGAATAGAATGGAGGAAGCGCTTTGATAATGCAGCCCCTCGAGTCTCACAGAGCAGCGCACTCCTTGGCGTGTCTCATTGCTGATGACTCTTCTGCTGCTGTGGACGCGGCTCTGTTGCCTGGTTTAGTTCGCAGCGCAGTCTGAGGAAGATTCTAAATCTTAAAGAATAGGAGACAATAATACAGTTTAAGAGAAACAAAATACAAGCATGGGGTAGAAATAGCAGAGGATACTGCCTGGAAGTTTACTCGTAAAGAATGACCTTTCTGCTACCCTGTGCTGTATTTACCAAAAACAAGTTCACACACAGTGACCCTCCAAGACTAGCGAAAAGAAAGCTATGAAACTGCGCCCATGCCTACGCCATTTTGGATCTGTTTGTGACAACGGCGCTCAAGTTCAATTAACCTAATATACTTCTAAAAACATTATCAGTGGTATGCCGTTAGTGTTTGAACATCTCGTTCTGATAAGGCCAGGAAATAGCAATATCGGTACACAAAACACAGATTATACATCAGCAACAAACTCGCTGCATCGACGCTGCTGCGTTCAATCACAGCGTCCTTATTGATACAGGGCTATACCAACTCCAGCATGAGGGAGGGGGAATTCAAATTGTATTCACTGGAAAAACTACAGCTACAAATAGCTCATTTACGATGTTAGAATTGAAAGTATTGTTAATTTTTAATTAAAAAATATCACAATTCTATTTGCCGTCCATATTAGATGAATTGCCAAACCGAACTAAACGGTTTATATTTTGCTATTGGTATATTCCTCGTTCTGCAGCGCCTCCCTCGTTCTGTGGAAGACAGACAAACACTGAGATAGGAGGTAAGGGAGTTTTTATTGAGTTGTGAAATATGTTTTAAAACTACAGAAAGCTGTTATATTTCATTACTTTAAAAGAGTCAGATTGTTGTGGGACATGAGCGCATTGTTATTATGTGTGTGTTGTATTTGTGAAGCGGCTTTGTTGGTTGCAGTCTGCGTGCCACAGGCACAGGGCTGACTGTTGTATTTGGCGGTCTGGCTATTTTTTTTTTCATGCATGTTTTTTTTTATTCTTGAGACAGCGTGGAAATTATAAACTAGCAATCGGGAATCGGAATTCGGAAACGGAGATTGGGAATTTTTTAAAACAAGATAAAAAAATTTTCAGTATCAGCTAGTACTGTGGAGTGCGTTTAAGTGTACCGTAATTATTGTAACAGTAGTGCTTCCAAAACGTTAATACTGTGCATATTGTTTTATACTTACCTGAACACACACGGTAAGCTGGCTTTCTATCCTTTTTAATGTGTTTGAAATCATTTTTAAATATACTTTCAATGAAGTGTATCTTTGTTGCCTTTATTAGTTTTATTCTGCTGGTATCATTTAAATATCACCTCAATTACAAACTCGTGCTATGGAATGTCACACAGTCTATTTTTTAATATTGCTAGGTGAAAGAAACTTGTTTCTATAGTAACTACGTATTTGTATTTTGATACAGGATATCTGGCACCACACGAGGTTAAAATAAACATCAGTTTACAAGCCTTGCTTTCAGACAGTGTTACACTTCCTTGCTCACCTGGGGGATGAAATTGTCCCCTCCCCTTGAACGACTTCTTTCACAGTAACTTAAACTGTATTCTTGTAATCTCATAGTACTGTATACATCTGTTTGTAAAATGAGTCTTAAGTACTCTGTCCTGATTGGTCAAAACCAGTCAAATGGGGGTGTGAATATTACAGCATATCCCCATGGGCTGGCACTTATTTTCAAGAAGTGGCGAATCACTTGTAGCTATACTAGAATTATGAAAAAATAAACGGTAGCCAGATTTAAAATTATATTAATAAACAAGACTAACCACATTTAATATATAATTTGGAAAAAAATTAATTTTAAAAAAAAAAGCTAGATTTAAATTCCAAATAAAGATGACTGACAAGATTTATATCAATTTTGATCTTTTGGGAAACCAAACTCTAGATGAGATTTTGAATGAGTCTGAATCGGACACCAACAATAATTCAAGTGGTAAAGGAAGTACTACTACTAGGCATTTTGAACTTGCTGAAGCGCAGCTTCTGGACATAGAAAACAAAAATCATTAAATGCTGATTTCAAAGTAATTCCTTTATCTGATCTAAATCATTTGCTCCGGAGTTTTATGCCACTGTGCGTAGCTCAGAGGGAAGGGAGTATTCAGTCTCAAGCTATGTGACCTTACCAGCCTGTCTTAACCATTTTATAAACAGTCCAGCAACAAACCGCAAAGTGAATTTGAGAAGTGACTGAGTATTTCAAAATGTAAACAACATCTTTGTTGCCACTGTGAAGCGGACCACAAATCTGGCATGGATACCTCCTGTCACTACCCCCGGATCACAAAGGACGATTTAAAATAATAATAATAATAGTAATAATAATAATAATAATAATCTTCCCCAACACTGTCACCTGAGAGGTTTGGTTTGATGTGCAACTAAATATGGCCAGATGTGGCAAAGAAGGTCTGCGTTATTTAAAAGCAGACTCGTTTGTGCTTTGCCATGGTGAATACGGCAGGAATATTGCACTTTAAAATTTAATGAACAAACCAAGAATCACAAGAATTATAATGAATCAAATAAAGAAAAACTCAGAGGTTTCATTTACTCCATCCCCGGAAATCCTCTCTGCCCTGTACTAAGTTTGAAAAAATATGTTAGTAAAATCCCTAAATCTTCAAAACTGCAATTTTAATGGCAGTGTTCAATTTAATATCTATAAATAGTGCTTCTTGGTTTTAATCAGTTAAATGTTTATTAAAAAAAATGTTGTTTTTAATAATTTAATTAACCCTCTGTGGTCCTGTGTCGGACCAGGTCCGATATTACAATTTTCCCTTTCCGGTCCGATGTCGGACCCTGTCCGACATCATCAAAAAGACGTAAAACACAGGTCTCTAGTCGTTTTTTCTCCGGAAAAAGCAGAGAAAACTATTCAATGACTGAGTGAGATCGATAGGAGGCAAGAGAAGCCAAAAAAATAAAAAATAGGGGGCATATCCGAGCAATACACATAGCCCCGGCACCACAGAGATAATACGGCCATAAACAAACAAAATAGCTGCTTCCGCATCCAGCGCTCAAAGAATATCCCGGACATTTGCAGAGATTTTTGAGATGTTTATAGTAATAAAATAATGACTTGGATCGTATTATTGAGGAGTTTGGTGATAAAACGAGTGATCAGGAGATGATTTATCGGTATGCACTACTATGAAGAGGTATGTGAAAAATACAGCGAACAAGGTGTGGGGCAGGGCTGGAGATGCAGTACTGAGTGTCCTGTTGATATGCAGTGCCTTTTAACCTGTACCTGTTTTACTGTGAAAATAAATACTTTTAAACAGCACGTCTAAAATAAACTGCATGTGTGCAAATAAATTGGACCTGACAAGCTGAATAAATTGACCGCAAAGGATTAATGCATTTTTTGTTTTATTTTTTTTAAGTTTTAAGGGACTGGTTTTTCTTAGGTCAGCCAGAGGTGGAAGGCTATTTAACCCTTAGCGGTCCATTTATTCAGTGCGTCTCAGGCGCGTCAGGTCCAATTTATTTTCACACGCGCAGTTTATTTTAGACGCGCTGTTTAAGTATTTTTTTCACAGTAAAACAGGTTTAAAAGGCTCTGCATATCAACAGGACACTCAGTACTGCATCTCCAGCCCCACCCCACCCCTTGTTGGCCGTATTTTTTACATACCTCTACATAGTAGTGCATACCGATAAATCATCTCCTGATCACTCGTTTTATCATCAAACTCCTCAATAATGTGATCCAAGTCATTACTTTATTACTAAAACATCTAAAAAAAGCTCTGCAAATGTCTGTGATATTCTTTGATCGCTGGATGCAGAAGCAGCTATCTTGTTTATGTCCGTGTTATCTATGTGGTGTTGGGGCTATCTGTATTCATGAGATACGCCCCCCCCTTTTTTTTGGCTTCTTTCGGCTCCTATCGGTCTTACTCGGCCATTGAATCGTTTTCTCTTCATTTTCAGGAGATAAAACGACTAGAGACCTGTTTTATGTCTTTTTGATGATGTCGGACAGGGTCCGACATTGGACCGGAAAGGGAAAATTGCAATATCTGACGAGGTCCGACATAGGACCACAAAGGGTTAATAAAAATGATAGTTTTATAAGCGCAATAAGGCACTTCAGGGTGTGGGATATACCTTATGCCTTATTGCGTACATAAGTGAAACAAAGCAAATATATGAATTATAAAAATCCATGTTCTCCTTGAACTAAACTAAACATTTCAACACATTTTTAGATTTGGAGTGGCTGCTAATGGCTCTCGTGTGAAGAGAAGAAAGGACACATTCACTGACGAGACAGTCTGAGCAAGTGACTAGAGCCGTGCTGCAGATCCCACTGACAATACCTGAAGTAAGGTTCTCTTTCTTTTTTCATTGCACTTTTAAATCAGCTTCATACTCGGGCTTATATTGTCAGAAAGTGCTTTCACACAGAGGGGTTTTGATTCAGAAACCGCCACTGAAGCGGCTTATAGGTCTGTGTGAAAGGCTATACCGCCACTGAAGCGCTATAGTGGGTGTGGCTTCAAAGTCAACATGCCACGTCACTCCAGCATAGGTAGGTAAGGGGCGTGCATGCAAAACTGAAAAAATTATATGTTGTAGCCTACTTCAATAGGAACATTAGCCTGCTATATTATATTAAGCCAAAACAATAAAATTTATAACAATCTGGTTCTCTTGCCTTTTTCAATGAATATAATTAAATTAATAGAGAATAAAAACATACTAGATTACAACTACCTAGCCTAAGTTTAATTAATCGTTTTTGTAATCTACCAGCAGCTTCTGTTGCATCGCTGATAATAGTGCAGACCGTGGGTCAAACCAATGTTCGTGTTGGGTGTGTTTTTTTCATCAATTTCGTCCTTCAGGAGTGCCTCTGAATGCCTTTTAATTTGTTTGTTTTTAAACCATTTAAAAGCAAAACCATAACAAAACATATACAGGCTTTTTTATTTTTAATTATTTGTCCTGCGGTTGCCTTTAATTTCTCTGCACGCACTACTACTTTGTATATGATGTAGAATACGTGATTGTAAACATCTAACACAAGTACGTACAATACTCTTTCAAATAAACGTGTTCTGATTTTGAATATGCTCTTCTTAGGGTCGGTATTATTGTCATTGCTTGCGCCCCGGCACCTCTTTCTTTACAAATTAAGCACTGCATGCATGTGTTAGGTCTTGTCAGTGTTTCAGATTGCAGGAGAACAGTCTGTTGTTGCCATGAGAACAATCTGTTGATTGACAGGTTTGAAAGTCGTACTCACGCGATCTCTTTGGCTGTGTGAAAGGGTTATGACGGTATTACACCGGCATAGATTGTGCAATTTCATGCTGTGTGAAAGGGTATTTTACACACTTGTTAAAACGTTTCAGAGATGGCGCAGTAGCTGCATTTCTGTGTGGAAATTGTATAACTGTAACTGTTTGTAATTGTAACATTGTGTGTCACAACAATTAATACTGATCTTGAGTCAAGGTGTTTAACTCCTGCAGCTTTGCTTATGATTTAATGAAGCAGATGCATTAATGCCTGAAAGGAGTTTTCTACAATTACAAACTCGATACGATGATTATTATTGTTACAGACAGTACACTACAATTACAAACTCCATGGTGATAATTAGGCTTCCAAGCCGATTGTTATTGCTGTGTTTATTATTAGGCTTCCAAGCCATAGGCTGGGGAAGCCTATTGTTTTTGTTAGGATTATTATTATTAGGCTTCCAAGCCGTAGGCTGGGGAAGCCTATTTTTTTAGGATGATTATTATTAATAAAATAATAATAATATTATTATTTTTTTTTTCTACCACAACATGATCAAAAACTCACGAAATTCGGTACACTGGTAGATGCCTATGGGTGATAGTCGGTGATATTCAGCAAATTTGCGCAAGTCACATGGTTCAGCAGCCATATTGGATTTTGCGGAATTTGTTTAAACGCCTATGTATCGGAAACCGCTTACTGCAGAGTTCTGAAAATTGCTATACATGTTGAGGGATAGTCCATGATTAACTGTTGTTAATATGAAGCTGATTGGTTCTTTGGTATGGCAACCACATTGATTAATGTCATAAAATTACCATAAAAATATAAAATCATCAAAATTCAAACATCTTCTTCTCACAAACCGCTTATCTGATTGAAACAAAAATTGGAATAAAACATCTCAGTATGGTCATCTGTTATGCTTGTTCAAGGGAAGGTGCTAGTGTGAAAATCATGGCGTCCACGCTGCATGACATCATCAACATACGCAACTGGCTATAAAACTGTGTATAACTTCTTATTGGCTGCACCAAAACGCACAAAATTTGACACGGATGTAGAAGACTATAGGATGTTGTGTTGTGGTCAATATGGTGGCCTTTGGTCACATGGTGTGGCAGCCATCTTGGATTGAATGAACATTTTGGACAATATTCAAAAGTCTTCTTCTCATGAATGGTAAATAGTACAGCAGTGAATAAATTTGTACATAGTGCACACCTGTCCACGATTGATTCTACTTAAGGAAAAATGGATCAGTCACATGGTGTGGCAGCTATGTTGGATTTTGCGTAAAACGCGTAAACAACAGCTCCTCATGAGCCCTTTGGCTGATTGACATGAATCTCGGGTATACGTTATCTTTGTACTGTCCTTTAAAAAATTTAGTCAGGAATTTGTCCTACATCAACAAACATGACCGCCATGAGCCAATCAATTTGGGTGACATGCCAGTTTGCCCAAATTTTACCCTGAAATGACACATTCCCACCACTGGGGACAGCTGTTAACATGGTACAGTCAACAAGCTAGAGAAAAAATCTTTCTTAAAACGGCCGTTTTTTGCTGGTGTTTAACAAAAACAGTTTTACTAACTCATGTAACTTAATTACAGTGTAAAGGATGGTATTAATTCACACGTACACACAGTATACAGTATATAAAGACACATACTGTAAACTACTGTTGCAGCTGCATCCACACAAAAAAATAAAAAAATAACCTGCACTATGCTTTTTAAACCAGAAGACAATCGAAACAAACAAAAAAATACATAATACATGAGCTTTACAAGTCACATGAATACAGTTTGCTTAAAAGTCGTTATATAATTATTTTTACGACTGAACTTTGGTTAAACACAGTCACAGATCCTGAATCTGTTCCAACAAACCCGCGCAAGTAACCCATTTATAAGACGCGTGGGGGGGGCACGTTGGGGCTGTATCATTAATTAAACAAGTTATTTTTGGTAATGAAATGTATACACAAAACTGTTCAGAATCGCTTGCTCTATGAAATATCATTGTAACTGTAAAGATCACATTGTTATTCATGGAGAATAAAAAGCGGACATTTTTTTCTTTTTTTTTTTTTTTTTTTTAAAAAGCGCTGTGGCAGCTACAGGATCTACTCTTAGGTAGGCTGACAGACTATTCATATCAATATATAAATGATGTTTAATATGATATTCGTTTGGTTATTTGTGTGTTTTAAAGTGTTTCTAGTATAAACCTACCGCCACAATGTGCTGACAAGTCAATGGGAAAATTCAAAGTCTCGAAATAAAAGTTATACGCAGTTTGTAAAACTTATGAACAAATTTGTTTTATTAAAGCTACCATGTGTATAATTTCAGGAGAATGTTAACATATAACAGGCGTCAGGTACGTTCTACCTTTTATTTTAATTATATAAAGTTGTATTTATAGGGCTCTGTTTACAAATAAATGGTCTCTGATTCAGTACTATCTACATATGGAATTCAAGTGAATGGGTACACTGTATTGATACGGCGTCTGTTATTTTTTTTATTTCATAACTACATTCATAGTTATAATTTAGACTAAACTGATAAAACCACAATCGCAAATCCTCAATAGGTGGTAACGAAGCAGCCGGTGTATTTAAAAGACGTATGGAGGTTCTTTTCACTGATCACAATATACATGATTAACCAAGGTGTGCAATATAACTAGCTTATGTGTAATATAGGCACCTGGGTACATATTTTTTACGATATCATATTTTTTGGTGCATATGTATAGCTATTATGTACTGTATATAACCTTACAGTACAATAATAATGGACTGAATGATAATACCCAAAAATAAATAATCTTAATATTTTTTTAATAAAGTAGCCGGTGCAAATATAGTATTAGACGGTGGATTGTGCCGATCGCCGGCTTATTTTGAAAAGCCTGCATTCATTGTCACTATTTTTGCTTTGAAAGTAATCAGTTATTTTTTTAGCAGTCATTTTAACGTTTTAGCCTCTCAAAGTGCTTAACACAGAAAACCCGCCCCTTCAACTCTCTGATTGGTTAAATGTTGTGTTAAGACGTAACACAGCATGTGTTTCGAAGATTTTTTTTTTACCCAAAAATGTGCAACTGATCTAGTCTGCTAGAAGCGCAATCAGTCCTTATTGTTAAAGGCACAGTAGCATCTGCAAGACGGGCGGATCAGGTTTTTTCAGCCGGGTGGCGACCACCACTTTTCCGGGCGGCCCGCCCGCATGGGAAAAGCCTGGGGAGAACCCTGACCATCTGTACCAGTACCAAAAGTTTGAAACTTTCTTACATCAAATGTGTAAAAAAACGTAACTACCTCTTACACACAATGAGATAACTAAGGTAAAATTGTTATTCTCCTTTTTCTACTTCCTCTTCTGTTTATTACTTTTTAATAGTGTGTAACGACTTTTCAAACAGAAAAGCTAAATAGCTGGACATCTACCAATCATGTGATTTCACATGTTGGTCAACATCAAAATAAACCAGGGAATGCAAATAATTTGACAGCCACACCATTTATATTAAACAATTTATTTGTTATAAAACAGCACCTCGCAAAAAAAAAAGTTGTTTGAACTTGCAACATGAGGTCCTTGAAGAGCACACGGCCTTAGCCCGCTGCACCACTGCGTTGTTGTTGAAATGAGTTAATTTTTTAAGCTTGCATCCATGCCTGACCAGCTTTCGCTGAAAACGTGAAGGTTCTGTGCGATTCTAGAAATTTTCAATTTCCTGTTTGAAAATATCCAGTTTCCTGTTTTTTTGGTAGATAACATAGACTGGAATTGTACTCAAGAGTGGCATGTAGCTTGCTTGTCTAAATCTCTAATAAATTGTACTTCCTTGTTTAATTAAAAATAAATAAAACAATAATTTATTAGGTAGAAATAAATAAATGATTTAAATAAATGCATAGAGGAATACATACTTAGAAATAAGATATTTTGAAATAAATAAATGTAGAAATGAATACATGTTTATATTATAAAAGTATAAATAAATTAATAAATAGCAAGCCAGAAAAAAATATATGTTCTCAATTGATTTGGCTGATGCTTTCATCCAGTGCAATTGACATTTGTATACTTATATAAAAACTTCAAGTTTCATTTAAAAAAAAAAGTTATACAACTAGACACAAGTGATCCTTCACTTGCAGCATCTGAGGAGTAGTGGTTAGAGACTGGAGGGTCATGAGTTCAATCCCAGGTGGGGGGACACATCATTGCTTTACCTAGTAGTGTGCAAGGTATATTTGTATTTGGACTAGTTTAAATTGTCATAATAAAATACCTTGTTTTGAATTCGTCATGTAGAACCTGACTGTTATCGAAATAATCAGACTAGACAACGTTTCTAGGGAATACAAAAGAACAGTTTTATTAAAAATAAAACTAAATAAAGGAAAAATTAAAAAAAAAAATTAAAGGTGCAACAACTAAACTAAAATAATATAGAAAGGAAGAATTAACTAAACCGTACAGAAAAGAAAGTTTAAACAACACCCCACTCCCGCTGGTTGATCAGCGATCCAACGCAATCTGTGGGAGATTCCCTTTAAGGTTACAAATGCATTCCTGACCACTATTTAAGACTAATGTTAGTCTTAACAGGGGTATCGTTAGTAACACAAATATTTACTTTCGTTAATATTTGATAATCAAAGCATCGTTAAATAAGTCTCACATATGTAGTTTTGGTTCAGAAGGCAATTCTCGCTCTTGCTAGATAAAGACGTTGTTTGCGTCCAGACAACATATCGAGAATTATCTATTTTCAAGACAGCTAAATTTGGATTCTAGCTTCTAACGCAGAATGACAATTGCCTTGTAAAACCCACATCAATTTGTATAAAGCACATACAAACAAATACTATGGTGTTCATTAACACAAAGTATGAATTGAAAGCAATAATACTTTTCTTACATTCTACCTAAAACAAAACGTTAATTTTACTTTAAGGTCTGCTTATTTTCGAGTTCATAAGAGGATTAAAACAGTACTTATTGAATACTTAACGGACGTGCTGTGCCTCCTCCAGCTGTTCCGTGTCTTCAACAATACAGGTGCTCGAGGGCTCTCCTGCTGGCAAGGACAGGTCCAGGTTCCAGGGTCTGCCTTCCTCGCGTTTCTTCTCCACTTCAGGGTACGAAAGAAATGTCTTTGCAAAGAACAAGAGTCATTAACTATTTAGGTGTTCCACTGAAACAGCAATTTCTCCACCAATATGTGCACTCTTTGTCCGGTTATGTCTGGGATATTCCACCGCAAACTCCGGCACTGCCAGCTCAATAAATTGAATATATTTCAATTTATGTCGACTTCAAATGTTCATCCAGCTCTTTCTCCGGTGATCAAGTTAGAAATTAGATTACAAGTACTTAGACATCTTACGCAGTGGACTCCCACACCAAGGCAAACACTAGAATAGTTATCTCAGAGTGTCGGAAAACGGTATCTCTGTTCCAGCTGGCCGCAGGCTGGATCTCCAGATTGTCACAGTTCAAAGAGCCCTGTTTGAGTGTCGTGCTCATACTTTTGTAATGTTCTCTTTACCCTGTGATTGGGTAGTTTGGTTATTTTGGGCAGTGCCTGAGTCCACATGGAGTGTTTTCATTGGTTTTTCATTGGTTGTTCTGTTCTATATTTCAATTCTGTTACTTTCACACATAGAATGATATTATGACCCACTTTGTCACTACAACCTAGATTGGTCCAGTAAAAAACCCAACTGTATAAATATAAAAAATAACGTCAAAATTAGAAAGTTGGCCTGGATAAGGGTGTCTGCTGAGAAATAAAATAATAAATTTCTGGTTTGGATGGGAGACTGCCTGGCAGTACCAGGTACTTTAAACTTTTCTTTGGAGTGTTACTTGTTTACAATAACAAATAGTAGATTAAACAGCAAAAATGAGCTTATTTACTTTTAATTTATTGATGCCAGCAGCTTTGCTCGCCTTAAAAAATTCCCAGCTCGTTGCACTCATCTTAAATAATTCCCACCTCGCTTTGCTCGCCTTAAAAAAGATTCCCGGGTCGCTGCGCTCGCCAGCTACTCACTACTATTCTCTCTTAGCAGAACTTTTCATCTCTGATTCCATTACAGCACAGCTCTCTCACTTTTCTATAAGGCACCTGAGACGCACTGTTCTGACTGATTTTTATTAATCGATATTTAAATAATTGCATAAGAGAAGTTATAAATATATTTATTTCACGCCTTGTGAACAGGCTGGCTTTAGTGGTGACGTCAGACCGGAAAGGATTACACAGACATACAGTAGTGGAAGGTGAAACTGAGACGCAATGGCTGTGCTCAGTAAGTTTATTAAACAAACAAAAATAAACGGTTGAACAAAACACAGGACACAGCACTTTACACCAAAATAAATAGATAAACAAAACGGACTAACAAGTAAACAGTGGACGAACAGACAAACAAACACGGTGAGTAAAAAATAAACTTATATTTCCTTTTTCCTTAGTTTTTAAATTCTCTCCTCTCCACACCCTTTCTCCACTCACCGAACACACAACCCTGAGTGAGTGCTTTGTGCATCTATATATTCTGTTGTGCCGGGATTCAATTACTAATTAATTATTCACTTGAATCCCAGCACGTGAACTAATCTGTGAAAACCCTGTGCTCACATATTAAGTACTTAAATGCACATGAAGTAAAGTGCAATCCCTGTGCCTAAATACAGTTATACATTTTAAATAACTCGTGCTACACACACCCATTTATATCCCGTGCAGCAATATCTATACACCAACATTAACACACCACACACAACATATAACACAGAAATGCACACAGGGGCAGGGCACATTGCCACACGCCTCCACCCGCTGTTTTAATTGCATTAGGATCATTTCAGACACCACCTGATACGAGAACGCAACAAACTCAGCAATGCATTATCCACCGTTGGTTAAAAAAATAAATGAAACGGACACATTTGTTATATAAGGTAGGCTATGTTAGGTGGATGACAGATTCCTAATATTGTGAAGGTGGCTCTTTTGATCAAAAATAAATTAATAAGTAATAGCTGCTTACTTATTTTGAATATTAACTTTTAAATATTTAGTCGTGCTGTTTTGAGAATAGGCCTATATAGTGTATATCTTAGTGGTAATATATTTATTTTAATTAGTCATGGCCCCAAAGGACTCGGCATACTCTCATTTGGCCCTGATAAAAATATTTTTGATAACAAATGACCTGCAAAGTTGTTTATCACACTAGACTATGTTGTGGGAAAGTTTGCAAGAAAGTGGTACTTATTATCATTCCTCCTTCACTGAGCTGGGAGCTTCATTGGATTGAAGTGAAGTAGAATTTATTAATTATATAGAAACTGTGGAGATTCTGAGAAGGATTCAAGGATTTTCTGGATTCTACCAATTGTATGTCGAGCAACAACATACAGTAAGTTCAGATATTTCTCACTATTTACTGTGTTCGATTTTATTCTGATATTGCTAGGTTATAAGAACATATGAACATAAGAAAGTTTACAAACTTTCTTATGTTCTTATGTTCTTATGACACGTATGCTTTTAGGGTGGGATATGTCGCCGTGTCTCCATGGATACAGGAGATCGCCACCTTGCCTTGTGGCTGCCACGACATACCGCCTAAGAGAGACGTTTGAATTAAGGTCTGTGCACACCCTGAGTCCACTAAAGCATGGGTACTCACATTACCAACCACCACATCAATAATACAATGCCCCTCCCGACCATTTCCCCGTTCCTTACCTGCTTCAGATGCCAGATAACATGTCGCCACGTTGCACTCCATTGCAATGGGGCACAAGCGGGCGATGTGTCCAGGCTCATGGCACCTAAAATAGACAGTCGGGGCAGAAGGCACTGGGGTTAGCTGTCTGTCCCGCTGCTGATACTGCAGCGGGTCGGGGGCAGTAAATCTACCCCAGCTGGGGGCCAACCGCTGTCTCCATGGT
The DNA here is from genome assembly GCA_036884735.1 of Huso huso. Lineage (NCBI taxonomy): Eukaryota > Metazoa > Chordata > Actinopteri > Acipenseriformes > Acipenseridae > Huso > Huso huso. The sequence goes on along the minus strand of CM072681.1, from coordinate 26,038,947 downwards.
AAGGAGGTGGGCCGGCCCATTGAGGTTGGTGATCTGGGAGGTCTAGTTCCCAACTGGAGAGACGAGGGCACTGATCCGCGGGTGATTGGCACGACGAGAGGGGTCAGTAGTCCTGTCTTTACGGAGACCAGGGAGTCCTCATAATCCTCCGCAAGTCTGACAACGGCATCCAAGGTGGTCGGATTGTGGCGCCGTATCCATCCTTGGGTCTCGGCGCCGACCACATGGCAGAACTGCTCCAGGACGATGGCTTCTCCCATTTGCTGACCCGTCTTTTCTGCAGGGTTTCTGCAGTGCACCATGTGGTCACAAAGTTTTTGCACGACCACCCTGGGGCAGGTCTCCCGTGGCCTCCGATACTCCTGGAACCGCACCCGGTGTGTTTCCCCCGTGATATTCAGGTGTCGGAGGATGGCCTGTTTGACAAGGTCGTATTGGCTAGCCTCCTCGTTGGTCATAGCCTGGTACGCTGCCTGGGCTTCCCCGATCAGACAGGGACCCAGTTGGCTGGCCCAGTACTCTTTCGGCCATAACGCGGTGGTGGCCAACCGCTCAAAGGCAACCAAGTACGCCTCCGGGTCATCCTCCACAGTCATCTTTTGCGCCCGCGCTTTAGGAGGCGCCATCATGGGTATTGCTGGTGTTTGGGGTGCGTTTCCGAGACCGACCCTCTCGATCAGCGCCGTGTATCTCTTCTCCCTCTGTCTATCCTCCGTCTCCTGTCTGTGCTCCAGTGCCTGTAGCAGCGTGGTTAGTGCAGCTATGTCCATGCTCCCGATTCTGACACCACTTGTGGCAAAGTGGTTTGTAGTGCTCCGGTGTACAGGTGATTGAAGGTGCTTCAACAAAAGGCAAACACAAAGTTCACAGGTCAGGTTCTTTAATTCCCTTGACAAGGTTTTCAAATAATAAAGCTGGCTCTACCCAGCAATGGGTATTGCCAGCGACAAAACAAAGGGGTTGCAGTCCCGAAATAATAATTCCAACACAAAACACGTAATACAGTCACAACAACATGTCTCCAGACTGTGTGCTCTGGTGCAGGTGCGGTGCTCTGAGTGCTGGTGCTCTTGTGCGTTCAGGTCCGGGCTGGCTTCTCGCTGCAGCTCCCGGCTTCGTATCAGCCGTCTGGCAAAACAAACACAACCGTTTAATCAATAGAACCACACTTCATTCAAGGTTCCGTCCTTGTCTCCTCCCATTAACCACAACAAAGGAACCGATTACGGCGTCACGTCCCCCTAAAGTACCCTAAGCCCCGCCCCTCCGATGTCCCCTAAAGTACCCTAAGCCCCGCCCCTCTGATAGCTAGTTCAATCCGTCTCCTCCAATTCATGACTGAAGCTTCGCTCACCGTACTAGGGCGATGAATCCAGGTACCGTAACACCGCCCTCTTCCTGAATGGCTGGCTTCCGACTGTCCCCGGAATGAACCGCCCAACCATTCAGTACGAAGCCCGCAGTTCCTGTTGTACAGTGTCCTCACCGGTCGAGAGGAAGATTGTTGATTCGGATTAATTCGCTCTCCGTCACAAATATTATAAGACAGCAGACTATATATGCTCATGTAGACAGCCAGGTGGCAGGTCTCCAAGGAATTGATAGGATTACGATAGAGATTTGGATAACACATATCTAGACAAGAGCAATATTTTATTCAAATACATACTGCTGTAAACTCGGCGGTGGTACAGATAACAAACTGCCTTGTATACATATAAAAAATAGCGTATTGTAGGCTATATTGACAATAAAAGCATGTATTGTAACAAGCTGTCAAAATGACTACTTTTGGTGGTTCTAGGTAAAAGTGCTTAACTTTTATTTTTGCGATTCTGACTTTCAAACGCCATCAGGGTATTTAATATATGTGTTTAGGAAAAGTCAAGAACAGACAACTGCGGATATATATATATATATATATATATATATATATATATAATCATCATAACTTATGTCAGTTTTTCTCAAACCTGGTCCTGTGTCTGCTGTTTGTGTTCCAACTGAGTTCTCAATTATTAAATTGATCCCCCAATTGAACTAACAATTAGTTACTTAATGCAATGTTAGAAATAACTTGAAATATCCAACTTTTTTGGCTGCTTTCACAAACCCTGATCAGCACAAATCTTGGACTACCTTACCTTAGTTAACTGTCTCAAATGGAGATTAGATAAAGGGGCATTCAGAACAGAAAATAAGAGGCACTTTTTTACACAGAGAATTGTGAGGGTCTGGAACCAACTCCCCAGTAATGTTGTTGAAGTTGACACCCTGGGATCCTTCAAGAAGCTGCTTGATGAGATTCTGGTATCAATAAGCTACTAACAACCAAACAAGCAAGATGGGCCGAATGGCCTCCTCTCGTTTGTAAACTTTCTTATGTTCTTAATTTCTGACTTGCACACAATGCTCAGCTGTCGCACCAAAACACACTGTGCTTCTTGTGACAAGATGTGCCACAGAAGAGAATGTGTTGAAATAGCTGGCATACAAATAACACCAGACAATGACAAGTGTCTGAATCTAATGATTTACTTCTATCTAATGATAGTACCAACACACCAGCACAGTATGTCTGCCACTACTGCCTGCAAAATGTACAACACCAACTTTCTGAGTGAAGACAGCAGTCCATCGGAAAAAAAAAAAAAAAAAATAAGTTTTATAACGCTGAGCTGGAATTAATACATATTTTAACAGTAGAGGTGTTAACATCTCTGCTGACAGCGAATTTAAAACCAGCAATAATGTATAACTGTCAGTCAGGAAAACTCGACAAGGCCAGACACCACCCCCCGAATTACCGGCCTGGATTTAAGCGTCTGCGGGAAACAGAGGTACTGTCTCGACACCGCGGTTGGATTGGTGCGTAAAGTCTGGTTCGATCGTCAACTTAATCTGGCACGACTTGGATGCGAGGGTGTCCGACAACTAAGAAAAACATATTTTGAGATCCAAAAGGATGAAAACGTACTAGAATATGTGTGCCTCGCATATAACGAGTTCACAAACTCACTTCAAGATCTGACTTCAGTCTCCTTTTCAGCTGCTCCCCTTATTTCCTTAGTGTCATTTGAAACTCCACCCATCATCACCGCTTGTGCTCAGTCCTCTAGTTTCTAGTGAAGTGGCACTTTCGATGCAGAAATTCACAATAAATGAACATGTGCAATTTATTTTTATTAAGCAAACAATTAATTAAATTTAGGACTATATTACACTGCGGATGTATACACAATAAAAGTTTCTGGTTTTGTCTTAATTTAAATGTGTTTTAATTATTTTCATTATTTTTCTTTCCACAAATGACAGGTAGCCGTGTTATAAGCGGTATAAACCACTTTGGGCCGTGTGGTCCCGATGATATATACCACTTCTGGGGTAGTTAAAGGCCCACCACCCCAGGCGTGGTATATATCATGGGAACCGCACCGCCCGTCGTGGTTTATACCTTACAAATTACACAGAAATACTTTTCTTGAAGCAGACTTTTTATAACTAGACCAGATATTTTACATACAGGGGTATCTTAAAAGAGCCCTAAAAATGTGAGCAAGGAATGAAAAAATGAAGCACTGTTGTGGAATCTGATTCACACGGGTACTGCAAGAAATGGCTTGATGAGGTTTTTGCTTGGATCAATAAACAACCAAATAAGCAAGATGGGCAAACAGACCTCCTCTTGTTTGTAACATTTCTTATGTTCTTAAAGTCACATACAACATAACACCTCCATGAATCTGTACTGTTTCTATCTTTTAGAAAGTAAAACAAGTAAACACAGTATAATGCTAAACTAGACTAGCCTGATTGATTTATGTACACTGTAAAACATTTCTTTTTAAACGAACACAGTAATGTGTTACATTATGGAATACACACAACGTTGTATTCCTTATTAAACACTATACGTTGATTTCACCACTTCCAAATTTAATGAAATTAGTTCAGCGGATAAAGAAAACCTATTTCTGGTGAACTGCTTTATTAAAAACACTGCTAACAGCCTCCCGAGTGGCGCATCCAGTAAAGGCGCTCCACGTGGAGTGCAGGATGCGCTGTATAGTCTGGACGTCGTGAGTTCGAGTCCAGGCTATTCCACAGCCGACCGTGAACGGGAGCTCCCAGGGGGCGGCGCTCAATTGGCCAAGCGTCGCCCGGGGGGAGGGATGGCTCACCTCGCACCAGCGACCCCTGTCGTCTGGCCGGGCGCCTGCGGGCTTGCCTCTAAGCTGCCCGAGAGCTGCGTTGTCCTCTGACGCTGTAGCTCTTGGGTGGCTGTATGGTGAGTCTGCAGTGTGAAAAAAAAGCAGTCGGCTGACGGCACATTCTTCGGAGGTCAGTGTGTTCGTCTTCGCCCTCCCGAGTCAGCGCAAGGGTGGTAGCGGTGAGCTGAGCTTAAAAAAGTAAATGGCCATTTAAATTGGGAGAAAATAATAAAAATAATTGGCAATGGCTAAATGAAAAAAAAGCGCTGCTAACATATGCAATTCAGTAATTCAAAATTAAAAGTTAAACATTAATTTAATGCTACATTTCTAAAATAAATTAAACTGGCCACTAATGTAGATGCCTTCCTCCTACATGCTGTTAGAGAATCAAGCCAAATGTCTCCATCAAAACAACACCCCAATGCACCTTAAATAAGAACATAATAAGACATTTTACTAGAGAGAGGAGGCCATTCGGCCCATCATGCTCATTTGGTTTTTAAAAATCTCGCAAAGAAAGTAAATTAGACAAAAGACAACCACTATGGCTACTTGTCAACAGGATGGCTTGCAGTGGTGACATCAGACCAGAAACACAGACTCAGCACAAGGAATGGCGGGGCAAAACTGAAGCGCAATGGCGCTCAGCCTGTTTATTAAATAATAAAACAAACAAAAGATTCAAACAAACACAAAACACCAAACAAAAAGGCACGTTGGCCAAATAACAAACAATAAATAATAACTGGTATTGTGCTGGTTTATTAACCAGCACATTTAGCAATTGTTATTTTTGCTATGTTTACTACCTCCTCTCCACACACGTTCTCCACTCTGCACCCTTCCCTGAAGAAAGACAGCTGCAGGCTTTTATATTCCAGTGTTTGCGCTAGGCCGCGCCATTGCGCCAATGCCCCCCTGAAATAATGTCCCGCTGAATTTCTCTTAACATGCCCGTGTGTCCCCCTTCCCAGACGAGACGCAATACCAATACGCAGTAAATTAATGCATGTTGTATTAACATGACATGTCTGTCGACAGGCTAATCTTTTTTACTTGTTTGTTTACACTTGCGTTTTCATAATTAAACTCCCGTGCCATTATTCTCCAGTCCAGTAGAATGCGCTCACACCCTCCCTGGTTACAGTCAGTTTCACAGTAAAGCCTGGACGACAACATCAGACATGTTAACAACATGGCCCGGTGCAAATATATAAGAACATAAGAACATAAGAAAGTTTACAAACGAGAGGAGGCCATTCAGCCCATCTTGCTTTTTGGTTGTTAGTAACTTATTGATCCCAGAATCTCATCAAGCAGCTTCTTGAAGGATCCCAGGGTGTCAGCTTCAACAACATTACTGGGGAGTTGGTTCCAGACCCTCACAATTCTCTGTGTAAAAAAAGTGCCTCCTATTTTCTGTTCTGAATGCCCCTTTATCTAATCTCCATTTATGACCCCTGGTCCTTTTTTTTTTTCTTTTTTTTCAAGTCAAAGAAGTCCCCGGGTTGACATTGTCTATACCTTTTAGGATTTTGAATGTTTGAATCAGATCGCCACGTAGTCTTCTTTGTTCAAGACTGAATAGATTCAATTCTTTTAGCCTGTCTGCATACGACATGCCTTTTAAACCTGGGATAATTCTGGTTTTCTTCTTTGCACTCTTTCTAGAGCAGCAATATCCTTTTTGTAACGAGGTGACCAGAACTGAACACAATATTCTAGGTGAGGTCTTACTAATGCATTGTAGAGTTTTAACATTACTTCCTTGATTTAAATTCAACACTTCTCACAATATATCCAAGCATCTTGTTAGCCTTTTTATAGCTTCCCACATTGTCTAGATGAAGACATTTCTGAGTCAACATAAACTCCTAGGTCTTTTTCATAGTTCCCTTCTTCAATTTCACTATCTCCCATATGATATTTATAATGAACATTTTTATTGCATGCAATTTTACACTTTTCTCTATTAAATTTCATTTGCCATGTGTCTGCCCAATTTTGAATGCGGTCTAGATCATTTTGAATGACCTTTGCTGCTTCAACAGTGTCTGCCACCTCTTTTTTGTTGTGTTCTGCAAATTTAACGAGTTTGCTTACTATATCAGAGTCTAAATCATTAATGTAGATTAGGAATAGCAGAGGACCTAATACTGATCCCTGTGGTACACCACTGGTTACCTCACTCCATTTCGAGGTTTCTCCTCTAATCAGTAGTTTTCTACATGTTAACCACTCCCTAATCCATGTGCATGCCTTGAATCCCTGGCTCAGTTTGAGAATTAATCTTTTATGTTTGTCAAAAAGCTTTCTGAAATCTAAATAGACCATGTCGTATGCTTTGCAGTTGTCCATTTTCAATGTTGCATCCTCAAAAAGTCAAGTAGGTTAGTTAGACATGATCTCCCTTTCCTAAAACCATGCTGGCTGTCACCCAGGATATTGTTACCATATAGGTAATTTTCCATTTTGGATCTTATTATAGTTTCCATAAGTTTACATATAATAGAAGTCAGGCTTATTGGTCTGTAGTTACCTGGTTCAGTTTTGTCTCCCTTTTGTGGATTGGTATTACGTTTGCTATTTTCCAGTCTGTCGGCACAACCCCTGTGTCAAGAGACTGTTGCATGATCTTGGTTAGCGGGTTTGTAAATCTTCTTTCATTTCTTTGAGTACTTTGGGAGGATCTCATCTGGCCCAGGGATTTGTTTATTTTAAGAGCTCCTAGTCCCTTTAACACTTCTGCCTCTGTTATGCTAAAGTTATTTAAAACTGGATAGGAACAGGTCGATGTGGGGTATGTTGTCCGTGTCCTTTTGTAAAAAACTGTGAAAAGTAATCATTTAATATATTTGCTATTTTTTTTTCTTCATCTATGATTTTTCCATTTGTGTCTCTTAAACATTTAACCTCCTCTTTGAATGTTCTCTTGCTGTTATAATATTGGAAAAACATTTTGGAATTGGTTTTAGCCCCCTTAGCAATATTGATTTCTATCTCTCTCTTGGCCTTTCTAACTTCCTTTTTGACTTGTGTTTGCAGTTCCAAGTACTCTTTCTGTGTGCTTTGTTTTGGTCCCTTTTAAACGCTCTGTAAAGTGCCTTTTTCGCTGAATATTTTTTTTTTAATTGATCTATTAAACCATTTTGGCCATTTTGTTTTAGATTTAGATTTGTCTACTTTTGGGATGTAATTGTTTTGTGCCTCTAGTACTACATTTTTAAAAGACAGCCACCCTTTTTTCTGTGGATGTTTTCTCTTTTACTCCAATCTACTTCTGTTAGTCTCCGTTTCATACCTTCATAGTTTGCTTTTCTAAAAAATGTAAACCTTAGCTTTAGTCATTACTTTTGGGTTTTAAAAATATTTCAAATGAGACCATGTTGTGGTCTGAGTTTGCCAATGGCTCTGACCTCTGTTTTAGTTATTCTGTCTTCATTATTTGAAAAGACTAAATCAAGGCATGCCTCCCCTCTAAACAAATTGCGTTAGGAAGCAGTCATTTGTCATTTCCACCATTTCAATATATATATAAGTAATCAGCTTCGGCATTGACTGTTGAAATGTAGGCTATTATGTTTGTTCTTAAAAATACTGTGAAATTCATCCGCTGTTAACTTATCTATTTAGACAAAATATCTGTCTGATGTTTGGAGATACGGAGTGACCTAGCAAGTGAAATATGTACTTCTGCGTACTACAGTACAGTTTATAGACAAAGTGCAGTCGATTTGTGAAACGAAAACTGCATCATTGATTTAAAAAAAATAAATAATAGACTACGGTAATGTTATAAAATATGTGAAATGTGTCTTTTCTATGACAAAAAATGCTAAAATTCAGGGCCAAAATAATTCAATATGTGTTAAGCACCAACTGTCTTTTGGCAATTTCGCCAGTAGGTCTATAACGGCATGGTTATATATATATATATATATATATATATATATATATATATATATATATATATATATACAGACGTGCTCAAATTTGTTGGTACCCCTCCACAAAAAACGAAGAATGCACAATTTTCTCTGAAATAACTTGAAACTGACAAAAGTAATTGGCATCCACCATTGTTTATTCCATATTTAATAGAAATCAGACTTTGCTTTTGATTTTTATTCAACATAATATTGTAAATAAGAAAACAAATGAAAATGGCATGGACAAAATGATGGGACCGCTAACCTATTATTTTGTTGCACAACCTTTAGAGGCAATCACTGCAATCAAACGTTTTCTGTAGCTCTCAATGAGACTTCTGCACCTGTTAACAGGTAGTTTGGCCCCTCTTCCTGGAGCAAACTGCTCCAGCTGTCTCAGGTTTGATGAGTGCCTTCTCCAGACTGCAAGTTTCAGCTCTTTCCATAGATGTTCGATAGGATTCAGATCAGGGCTCATAGAAGGCCACTTCAGAATAGTCCAATGTTTTGTTACTATCCATTCTTGGGTGCTTTTAGCTGTGTGTTTTGGGTCATTATCCTGTTGGAGGACCCATGACCTGCGACTGAGACAGAGCTTTCTGACACTGGGCAGTACGTTTCGCTCCAGAATGCCTTGATAGTCTTGAGATTTCATTGTGCCCTGCACAGATTCAAGGCACCCTGTGCCAGGCGCAGCAAAGCAGCCCCAAAACATAACCGAGCCTCCTCCATGTTTCACTGTAGGTATGGTGTTCTTTTCTTTGAAAGCTTCATTTTTTTTTAGTCTGTGAACATAGAGCTGATGTGACTTGCCAAAAGCTCCAGTTTTGACTCATCTGTCCAAAGGACATTCTCCCAGAAGGATTGTGGCTTGTCAATATGCATTTTAGCAAATTCCAGTCTGGCTTTTTTATGTTTTTCTTTCAAAAGTGGAGTCCTCCTGAGTCTTCTTCCATGGAGCCCACTTTCGCTCAAAAAAAACGGATGGTGCGATCAGAAACTGACGTACCTTCACCTTGGAGTTCAGCTTGTATCTCTTTGGCAGTTATCCTTGGTTCTTTTTTTCTACCATTCGCACTATCCTTCTGTTCAATCTGGGGTCGATTTTCCTCTTTAGGCCGCGCCCAGGAGGTTGGCTACAGTTCCATGGACCTTAAACTTCTTAATAATATTTGCAACTGTTGTCACAGGAACATCAAGCTGCTTGGAGATGGTCGTGTGTAGCCTTTACCTTTACCATGCTTGTCTATTATTTTCTTTCTGATCTCCTCAGACAACTCTCTCCTTTGCTTTCTCTGGTCCATGTTCAGTGTGGTGTACACAATGATACCAAACAACACAGTGACTACTTTTCTCCATTTAAATAGGCTGAATGACTGATTACAAGATTGGAGACATGTGTGATACTAATTAAAGAAACTAATTAGTTTGAAATATCACTATAATCCAATTATTTATTATCTTTTCTAAGGGGTACCAACAAATGTGTCCAGGCCATTTTAGAATATCTTTGTAGAATAAGCAATAATTCATCTCTTCTCACAGCTTCTTTGCTTTATTCTATGACATACCAAAGGCATGCAAGTATACATGATAAAATAGCTTTTAATTTCATCACTTTTCAGGAGGAATGAAGCATTATTTCAATGAGCTGTAAGGGTACCAACAAATTTGAGCACGTCTGTATATAGTGTATGTGATTTTATATAGCACTGTATATAATACATCTTGCATTGAGAAAACACCACAGGAATCGGTTCACGTGCAGTCACGGTTTTGTTTAAGTAGCATTTTCGAAGCCATATCGTAGTATTAAAATATGTTAAAATATAGCAAATCCACAAAAACAAAGAAATACATATTGCATATTTGACATTTTATTTTTAGTGTTTAACTTTGAAAAAAAATTAAATACAGTACCTGAAGCAGATATACACGTTTATCATATCAACAACATCGTGTGTTGTAAAAAATAAAGCAAAAATTGTTTAAAAACTGTCCAAAATATTTACTTGGGGGCTAAGAATGGAAAATGGCAAGAAAAAAAATGCCATTTTTGATCTTGAAATTGTCAAAACAAAGGGGCAGCTGGAACGTAAGAATTTACCAGTCAGGACAGTTACATTTAAGTACTACTACTATTAAACGGGATATGTTGGTAATGTGGTTTCTTCTAATGCAGCGGTTTTCAAACTGGAGTATGCGAGAAAAATTCTGAAAAGGCGGACAACGCATTTTATTTAGTACCACTTGCCAATCTATTGCAAACTTTTGTCATGTAGTCAATGTTTAATCGCTAACACCAGACTGATGTGCTGTGACACAGCGTTCAATGCACACATGACTAATTTACATATTAAATATGTACGTTTTAAGTAAGCCCTGTTTAAATGTCATGTTGGGCAGTTACTGCAGTCTTTCTTTGGGATAACTTTTTTTTTTTTTACATATTTTAAAAAACTAAAAGCCTAGTCTTTAACTCATTTTATTTCCTGTGTGCGTTCGTGCCTGCAAATCGATAACCCGATTTTAAAGTTTATTGTATCTTAAGTACTGTTGGTTCATTTCAAAATACAGAATGTATGGCCAATCCGAAATATTGCCATGCGGTCTAATTTGATAAGCCGTTACGTCTGGTGTGAGAGTAAGAGTTTTTAGCTTTCAATCTACTGAAATAAATATGGATTGCTGGCTCAATACTAGTACATTACTAGCAAAGGGCGAGCAAGACTAAATGCCGTCAGAGATTAAAAACGCCAAAAATGTCTTGCGACTGAAGCTCTCTCTAATTTCCCTGCCATAATCAGTGATTTGTGTGGTAACAAGCAGGGACATCCATCACACTGATACCAGGTAAGTGTTTTGTTATTTTTTAATTAGTTTTAAGTTTCAGTCACCAAGAATTTAAAAATTCCAATAATATGGTTTTGTAATGAGGTCAGCAGTAGAGATGCGTGGATAGTGAATTTTTTTCGCTGCCTTTTCTGTAATTTTATTATCAATAAAAATACATGATTGCCGTTTGCTATCACAAAATAGTGCTGTGTCATTTCTGAGTGATTGAGGCTAGCACAGAGGCTTTGTTGATTTTAATTAATTAGTAATTACAATAAAATGATGTTTCCAACAACTAGAAACCTGTTTGAGGGACTATTTTTACCCAAAAGTAAATATATATATTTTTTCCGGTATAATACTGTAACTTTTATAATTGTATCCATCACACACTCCAAGGCTTGTGCGTTTTGTTGTATCATGTTATTGTACAGACCATTTTTTTCGTTTTTCATTTTATGACTGTATCTCAGATGGGGGTATGCGGTGGACTACATTTTTTGGAAAGGTGTACGCAGCTTAAAAAGATTAGAACAGGAGTTTTCAATGTGATTTTGTACAATATCCTCTACTCAGTGATACACAAGCATCACTGTGACACATTTCCCAATATTTTCCCCAAGTGACAGTGAGTATTGTAGAGACACCTTGGTTGTATCTACAGCTTTACAGTTTTATTTTTTGTTCTTCAGAAACAAAAGGTCCGTAAACTGCTGGCATATTTAAAACATACTCAACACCTCTCTACTTTCTGATCTCTTTCCCTCTGCCTTCAAAAAAGCCTCTATCACTCCCCTCCTCAAAAAACCTACCCTCGACCCCACCTCCCTCCAGAGCTACCGTCCTGTCTCCCTCCTACCCTTCCTCCCCAAAACCCTCGAGCGGACTGTACACCGTCAGCTCTCTGCTTTCCTGTCCAACCACTCTCTGCTCGACCCTCTCCAATCTGGCTTCCGCTCTGCTCACTCCACTGAAACCGCCCTCCTGTCTGTCACCAACTCACTCAAGTCTGCCCGAGTTGCCTCTCTCTCCTCTGTCCTAATTCTCCTCGACCTCTCTGCTGCCTTTGACACTGTTGATCACTGTATTCTTCTATCATCTCTCGCTGACCTGGGGATCTCTGGCACTGCTCTGGCCTGGTTCTCCTCCTACCTCTCCAACCACACTTACCAGGTAACCTGGCGTGGAGCAACCTCCACACCTCACCCTCTCTTAACAGGAGTCCCCCAAGGGTCAGTTTTGGGTCCTCTCCTGTTCTCTCTCTACACCCGCTCCCTGGGCCCCCTCATCGCATCCTATGGTTTCTCATACCATTTCTATGCTGATGATGCTCAGATTTTTCTCTCCTTCCCCACCTCTGACACCACCATCTCCTCCCATATCTCTACCTGTCTGTCTGCTATTTCCTCCTGGATGCACTCGCATCACCTCAAACTCAACCTCTCTAAATCTGACCTCCTTTTCTTTTCCTCCTCCTCCCCTCCTCTGATCTCTCTATCTCTGTTCCTCTGGAATCTACCACACCTCTCCCTCTTCCTCTGCTCAGAACCTCGGAGTCACCCTGGACCCCTGCCTCTCTTATTCCCAGCACATCTCCACTCTGGCACGCGACTTGCCGATTCTTCCCTGAGCAACATCCGAAGAATCCGACCCTTCCTCACCAACTCACGCCACCCAGCTCCTGGTCCAGGCCTTGGTACTCTCTCGCCCTAGACTACTGCAACTCCCTCCTGGCTGGCCTCCTGCGTCTCTGCCACCCGTCCGCTCCAGCTCATCCAGAACTCTGCTGCCCGCCTGGTGTTCTCTCTGCCTCGCTTCTCCCATGCAACTCCACTACTCCGCTCACTCCACTGGCTACCGATTACCGCTCGCATCCTGTTCAAGACTCTTGTACTAGCCTACAGATGCCTTGACCAGACTGCACCCAGCTACCCCCACTCGACCTCTCCGCCTGCACTAGAAGACTGGCTCTACCTCCTCTACGCTCCCCTGCCTCCAGAGCCTGCTCAGCAGTGGTGGAATGACCTTCCTACAGATGTCAGGACCGCCCAGTCCCTGACCACATTCCGGCGCCTCCTTAAGACTCACCTCTTCAGACAGCACCTGTAGAACTCCTCTGTTTTTCCCCTGGGACACTATCACCCTTCCTTAAATGCGCTTTATTTGCTCTTATCTGCCCCCTATTTTACTGCATTTAATCCTGTACTTCAGAATACTGTAATTTGCCAAGTGTTTAATCTGTAGTATTTTGTAGTTAATCATATCCTGATGTAACCATCACTGTCACTGTTATCTGTGGTATTATTGAATTGTACTTTGTCACACTTGTACTTGCTTGAACAAAAGTCATTGTATTTATCTTGCTCTTATTGTATTATTACTTGTACTGTAACACTTGAAATGTATTTGCTTATGATTGTAAGTCGCCCTGGATAAGGGCGTCTGCTAAGAAATAAATAATAATAATAATAAAAACAAACAAAAATAAGAAATGGTGGTTGGTTCTGAATCAAACATATTGACCCCCTCACTGAAGAAAATGTCCCCCTGGAGCAAACATTGTGTTCTGGCCGAAGGGTTAACTAGCTATTAATTATCTTATTACCCCTCGGCCATAGTCTGCACGAGTTTAATAAGGATGCCTGACTGTCAGCTAGTTAAACAATCAGTAGCTGATCAGTCACGCATCCTCACGAGGTTTTAAAATCAAAAATACAAAACAATAAGAAATAATGGCAGGCGGCTTTACAGCGGTGCCGCAAACAAGATTACTTCTCAAACTGAACGCAGTAGGGATTCAAGGAAATGCATGCACATGGATTAGGGAGTGGTTAACATGTAGAAAACAGAAAGTACTGTATTCCTAATATACATTAATGATTTAGATTCTGGTATAGTAAGCATACTTGTTAAATTTGCAGACGACACAAAAATAGGAGCAGTGGCAAACACTGTTGCAGCAGCAAAGGTCATTCAAAATGATCTAGACAGCATTCAGAACTAGGCAAACACATGGCAAATGACATTTAATAGAGAAAAGTGTAAGGTACTGCACGCAGGCAATAAAAATGTGCATTATAAATATATGGGAGATACTGAAATTGAAGAAGGAATCTGAAAAAAGACTTAGGAGTTTGTTGACTCAGAAATGTCTTCATCTAGATAATGTGGGGAAGCTATAAAAAAGGCCAACAAGATGCTCGAGTATATTTTGAAAAGTGTTGAATTTATGCATTAGTAAAAACTTATCTAGTAAAACCTCATCTAGAATATTGAGTTCAATTCTGGTCTCCTTGTTACAAAAAGGATATTGCTGCTCTAGAAAGAGTGCAAAGAAGAGCAACCAGAATTATCCCGGGTTTAAAAGGCATGTTGTATGTAGAGAAGCTAAAAAAATTTAATCTATTCAGTCTTGAACAAAGAAGACTATGCAGTGGTCTGATTCAAGCATTCATAATTCTAAAAGGTATTGACAGGTATTGTTGGGACTTTTTCGACCTGAAAAGAAACAAGGACCAGGGGACTTTTTTATTCAAAACAGAAAATAGGACCTTTTTACACAGAAAATTGTGAAACAATAAGACCAACAACCAAACAAGCAAATGGAGAATTAGATAACATTCTTATGTTCTAAAATAAGAAAATAATAATAGAACTGCATATATTTTTTAACAAACAGAAACAGCTGTGTAGAAGAAATAAAACTGTAACTCAAACTAAGCTACAAGGTAACAACCAAACAACACCATGGCAAGATGGGCAACAAGACACAAAGGTGTTATACTGCATCAGCAAGGTCTCTCCCAGGCAGAAATTTAAACATTTCTTATGTTCTAAGAAGCAAAAGAAACAAAGGACCGTAATAATAAGAAACTGCATATATGAAAGATATATCATGCTTATATAAGATGTCCATATCAACTCATATACCCTATCTACTATCTGGTCATGGCCTTCATGGAAGACTTGCATAAAATATCCGACGTGAAACAAGGCCAAGTGACTCAACTTTGCACGAAAACACAGGAACTGGGGTGCAGAAAAAATGGCAAAAATTCTGGACTGATGAGTCAAAATTTGAAATATTTGGCTGTAGCAGAAGGCAGTTTGTTCGCCAGAAGGGGCTGGAGAATGGGTACACGAGTGAGTGTCTGCAGGCAACAAATGGTGGAGGTTCCTTGATTTGGGGCTGCATTTCTGCAAATGGAGTTGGGGATTTGGTCAGATTTGGTCTCCTCTGTTCAGGCAGATACTTATCCATCATGCAATACCATCAGGGAGGCATTTTGTTTATTCTGCAGCATGACAATGACCCCAAACATATAAACTATCTTCAGTGTAAAGAAGAACATCCTGTGATTTTATGGCCCCCAAAGCCCTGATCTCAACATCATCGAGTCTGTCTGGGATTACATGAAGAGAGAGAAGCAACTGAGGCTGCCTAAATCCACAGAAGAACTTTTACCTGCCGAGTTCCTTCAAAAACTGTGTGCAAGTGTACCTAAAAGAATTGATGCTTTTTGAAGGCAAAGGGTGGTCACAGTAATATTGATTTGATGTAGATTTTTCTTCTATTCACTCACTTTATTTTGTTAATTGATATAAACTATTAACATGTCTATTTTTGAAAGCATTCTTATTTACAGCATTTTTTCACACCTATAAAACTATTGCATATACTGTATATATATATATATATATATATATATATATATATATGTATATATATATATATATATATATATATATATATATATATATATAGGGGCGGGACACTCTGCCACACTACTATAATAAACAAAGTACTTTTTATTGCTTTCATGCTGAACCTGTACCAGTCTGCACTGGTGGACTTTTACAGTGTGACTCGGAAGCTTTAGGTCCTGTGCTTTCCTCTGCAGGTGAAGCGTCACATTGATCTTGTTAGGGAAACTGATATGCTGACAATAAAGTCTGTATTCATTCTTTTGTTTCCATCACTCATGCATGCAATTCAAAACACAGGATTTTCACAGCTATCACATTACATGAACATAACAAAACCCAAAGAATATAAAAACATTGCTAAAATTTTTGACGTGCGGTAGAGTTTTAATGACATGTCGGCAAATTATATTTTTGCACTTTCTAGCAAATGCACTGTAATGATGACATAAACAAGTATCAATGAACTCCCTTTTGATCCGCTTCTAGCGCATTCCTGTTTTATGTGTTATCTTTGCTGTGACTTTTTATAAGTAATATGCACTGGGATTCACTTACCTAAACTAAAGAACGGAAGAAACTACAGTAAACAGTAAAGGTAAACTTTGGCAAAGAGATCGGGGTGGCGATCTGAAAGATGTTTCAATAAATTAGTTGCATTTCCTCATTTTGTTTATTTTTACTTCTTTAAAACACTTTCGAACATTTTGACTGTCCGCGTTCAACCAGATTGCCGTTGTCATCTGGCTGAAATCCAAAATGTTTCCACACCAAGCTTCTCTCTCCGGCATTCGCCATGACTGCTGCAGTAATTTAATTTGTGCAGAACGTGCAGGGTAGTTGGTCACGTCCGCTAAGCGGAAATAAGTAAGCTTACTGTTTTTAAAGTACACAATTACAGAGTTTTGTTTTAAAAGCTCAAAAGAAAACAGTATTAAAAAACTGTGATACTTTGATATTAGGTATTGTAGGATTTTGGTATCATGATGTACTGTAGGTATCGATATACTGCGGAACACTAGTAACACTACATTTAAAGATTCATGCAACATGTTATGCTAACTGGTTTGTTCAGTATATACAGTTTTTTGTTAAAACACACATTTCATTAGTTAAACAGGAGAATTACGCACAGTAATCTATTATAAAAAGAAAACAGATAGATAAATTAATGCCCCTCCAAGATTGTATTTTGTCTATTATTCAAAGTGATAAAACAAGGAAGCCGTTACTTGGATCTGGTAATGTTATAGCTAGCTATTTGCTCCTGTTTTTTTTTTTTTTTCGTTGTCCAGAATGTTTAAAAAGTTCTAATAATGGTCTACCTATTGTGTTTATTTTTAGCGTGGGTGAATCCAGGGTTAACATTATAACCAAACTGGAGCCGCATTCTCCATGACAATTTAAATTAGCATTTTATAGACACTGAATAAACAGTTTGGTCGTTGCCTGTTATCTTATAAAATCGTAATGTTCAACAGTTATTTAATTTTTTTTTTGGTCTATAAAGTAAACTTCATACCTTGAAATTGTATCCCCGTTGTTCTGTACTGTAGGTATTTGTACTTCACTGTCCAATAGGATTTGCATTGTGGGCCTCGTGGATATCTACATGGGGCTGTACAAGCCTCAGTCATCTACATATCGGGAAGCTCTTTTATCAACGGTTTCCCACTTTATGAAAGATACTAATAATATACGTATTTCAATTCTATAATTCTGTACGTGTTTTTAGGGTCGGTCATATAAACTGCAGTTTAAGGTATCATAAAAATGCTACTGCATAAAAAACTTGTAGTAAATTAACAGTTTTGGGTAGCAAAATGCTACCAAATATACGTTACTTTGATAAATAGGATGCTAAAATATTCCCTTTTAAAATACATATGCTAAATTATAAAAAATGTGTACTTAATCTTTAATGCTGAATTTAAAATCAGCAAGAGATGAGGCCTCCCTTCCAAATCGAGGCAGATCATTCCACACCTGTGGGGCTCTGAAGCTGAACACTCTGCCACCTGCCTTCTTTCACTGTGTCTATAGAATACTTGTCATGGGTTATAAAATAAATGGGGGTTAATGTTTACATTTCCATATGAGAAGAGTTGTCAGCCTGATGTGTAAATGTAGACAGTAACACCTGTTTCTTGAAATGTCCGTGTGGCAGAGCAGGGCTCTGCCCTTGGAAATACTGGCAGGGATGGAGTTAATTTTCCTCCCTGCCCAGGTTGATTACGTCAGGTGGGAGCAATCAAGTAATTAATTATTCAATGATCACCCAGCCACCTGGCATAAAAGGAGGCCTCAGCCTCCCAGTAGGGAGAGTTCTAGAAGGAGAAGAAGCAAGAGTGTTTTTCTGTGTGTGCTGTTTTTGTTCGTTTTTGGTAAACCAGTGAAGGCAATGCCCAGCCTGGAAGCCGTATTTTTGTAAGTTTTGTTTTGTGCTTATTGTTTATTATTTCTGTTTAAAACCTTTTTGTTTGGCCCTCGTGCCGGTTTATTTTGTATTTTTGTGTATTAAAAACTTTATTTTGAACTTTTCACACTGTCTCTGAGTCTCAACCTCTGTCATCCTGTCACAGTCCGACATGCACATGACAAATGACATTTTAATTGGCACAGAACAACCACCTTGAAATAGAAACACACAAGTGACACAAATGACAGGCTTGTTGTTGATTTAAACACTTCCGCCTCTGTGTTTTGGGGAGGGGAAATGTCTTCACACAAGGGGTGGTTGATATGATGTCATTGGGCACGCACTGCAGTTCAGGGTGCTATGCACGCACATACAGGGCCAAAGCCAGCCTAGGTCTGTGCTCAAGTGTAAACGGGGGGGCTCAAATGATAAGAATCTTTTAATCTTATTGAACCTAAGCCAGTTCAGGTCTGACTTGGAAGTGTAAACACACCAATAGAGAAAAGATTGTAATACTTCATTTCATTTTCTGTTTTCAGGACTGCCTTATCTTGGTGAAAACCAAGGAACAAAGATGGATTATTTTTACATTAAACAGGAGGAGGTTCTGGAAATTGATCCTTTCCACATTAAAGAAGAAACTGAACTGGAGCCTGTCCACATTAAAGAGGAAGAGACTGAACTGGAGCCTGTCCATATTAAAAAGGAAGAGATTGAACTGGAGCCTGTCCACATTAAAGAAGAAGAGACTGAACTGGAGCCTGTCCACATTAAAGAAGGGGAGTCTATTGACTTGTTGCTTAAGGATTCAGAAAGCATATCCCGGCCAAAGATGTTTTATCAATGTACTGAATGTGGGAAAAGCTTAAGTCGCTTAGGACACCTAAAAAGACACCAGCGAATTCATACTGGAGAGAAGCCGCATCACTGTATTGTATGTGGGAAGAGTTTCAGTCAGTCAGGATCCCTGAAAAGACATCAGAAAATTCACACTAGAGAGACACTGTATCACTGTTCTGAATGTGGAGAGAGCTTCAGTCATATAGAAATCCTAAAAATACACCAACGATTGCACACTGGTGAGAAGCCGTATCACGGTACTGAATGTGGGGAGAGTTTCAGTGTGTCAGCAAACCTAAACATACACTGACGAATTCACACTGGAGAGAAGCCGTATCACTGTATTGAAAGTGGGAAGAGCTTCAGTCAGTTAGGAAGCTTAAAAACACACCAGCAAATTCACAATGGAGAATAGCCATATCACTGTTCTGAATGTAGGGAGAGATTCAGTCAGTTAGGAAGCCTAAAAACACACCAGCAAATTCACACTGATGAGAAGTCGTATCACTGTATAAATTGTTGCAAGACATTTGCTTTCACCAGTCAACTGAAAAAGTGTAAATGCCAGTTTTGAAAATGCAGTTGAAACTGATCAATATTCTAAGCAGTATTACAGTGATCTTTGTTTTCGGTCCTTCCAGTCCAGGTCTTTGTTTCAAACAGATTGTAAATTAATGAATCAACCTTCTTATAAATCATTCAGGACCTCGTTGGAATCTATTAACCCTTTGCAGTCCATTTATTAATCGCGCGTCAGGCACGCCAGGTCTAATTAATTTTCACACGCGCAGTTAATTTTATACACCGCTGTTTAAAAGTATTTTTTCACAGTCAAACGGGTTTAAATGGCCCTGCATATCAACAAAGCACTCACTAGGCATCTCCAGCCCCCGCCCCACCTTTCGTTTGCTATAGCGATCAACTATGTAAGAAATAAATAATAATAATAATAGTCGTACATACCGATCGATCATCTCCGATCACTCGCTTTATCACCAAACTCCTCAATAATGCGATCCAAGTCATTATTTTATTACTATAACATCTGAAAAAAGCTCTGCAAATGTCCATGATAGTCTCAGTGCGCTGACGCACTCAGCCAGCTTGTTTACTATGACCGCCCCGTTATCTGAAACCTGATACCATGTATGACTAATCATGAGATACGCCTTTTTTTTTTTTTTTTTTTTTTTTCCATTTGTCTCGGCTCCTGTCGCTCCCACTGGCAATTGAATGGTTTTCTCGGCTTTTTCCGGAGAAAAAACGACTAAACACCCGTTTATTGCGTTGCTGTAATGATGTCGGACCCAGTCCGACAAAGGACCTGTGAGGAATAATTGCAATGTCGGACCCAGTCCGACAATGGACCGCAAAGGGTTAATTGTCTTATTACCCCTCGACCATAGTCTGCACGGGTTTAATAAGGATGCGACTGTCAGCTAGTTAAATAATCAGTAGCTGATCAGTCACGCATCCTCACAAGGTTTTAAAATCAAAAATACAAAACAATAACAAATAATGGCGACGGATTTACATCCACGCCGCAAACAATAAGAAGACAAATAATAACAAAACAGCGCACATGTATATAGGGTCGGGACACTCCGCCACACTACTATAATAAACAAAGTACTTTTTATTGCTTTCATGCTGAACCTGTACCAGTCTGCACTGGTGGACTTTTACAGTGTGACTCGGAAGCTTTAGGTCCTGTGCTTTCCTCTGCAGGTGAAGCGTCACATTGATCTTGTTAGGGAAACTGATATGCTGACAATAAAGTCTGTATTCATTCTTTTCTTTCCATCACTCATGCATGCAATTCAAAACACAGGATTTTCACAGCTATCACATTACATGCACATAACAAAACCCAAAGAATATAAAAACATTGCTAACATTTTTGACATGCGGTAGAGTTTTAATGACATGTCGGCAAATTTATATTTTTGCACTTTCTACAAATGCACTGTAATGATGACATAAACAAGTATCAATGAACTCCCTTTTGATCCGCTTCTAGCGCATTCCTGTTTTATGTGTTATCTTTGCTGTGACTGTTAAGTAATATGCACTGGGTTTCACTTACCCAAACTAAAGAACGGAAGAAACTACAGTAAACAGTAAAAGTAAACTTCGGCAAAGAGATCGGGGTGGCGATCTGAAAGAAGTTTAAGTAAATTGGTTGCATTTCCTCCTTTAGTTTTTTTACTTTAAAACACTTTCGAACATTTTGACTGTCCGCGTTCAACCAGATTGCTGTTGTCATCTGGCTGAAATCCAAAATGTTTCCACACCAAGCTTCTCTCTCCGGCATTCGCCATGACTGCTGCAGTAATTTAATTTGTGCAGAATGTGCAGGGTAGTTGGTCACGTCCGCTAAGTGGAAATTAGTAAGCTTAGTTCATATTGTTTTTAAAGCACACAATTAGTTTTGTTTTAAAAGCTAAAAAAACAGTATTGAAAAACTGATACTTTGATATTTATTTGTATTTTCCCCCGATATTGGGTATCGTAGGATTTTGGTATCATGATGTACCGTAGGTATCGATATACCGTGGAACACTAGTACCACTACATTTAAAAGATTCATGCATTATGTTATGCTAACTGGTTTGTTCATAAATATTTATGCTCACATCCCTGCCTTTTTAATTAAGTAGTAATAACAGAATAAGGGATATCAACCAAGATATTAAAAAAAAAACATGCTGGGTTCGTTTTATTAAGCAGTGACATTAGTTAACTATGTGTGTGTAAGTTGTAGTTTGACGGTGCAATATACAGTATATACCGTCTTTTGTTAAAACACATGTTTCATTAGTTAAACAGGAGAAGTACGCACAGTAATCTATTATAAAAAGAAACCAGATCGATAAATTAATGCACCTCCAAGATATGTATTTCATCTATTATTCGAAGTGATAAAACAAGGAAGCCGTTACTTGGATCTGGTAATGTTATAGCTAGCTATTTGCTCCTGTTTTTTTTTCGTTGTCCAGAATGTTTAAAAAGTTCTAATAATGGTCTACCTATTGTGTTTATTTTTAGCTTGGGTGAAACCAGGATTAACATTATAACCAAACTGGAGCCGCATTCTCCATGACAATTTAAATTAGCATTTTATAGACACTGAATAAACAGTTTGGTCGTTGCCTGTTATCTTATAAAATCGTAATGTTCAACAGTTATTTAATTTTTTTTTTGGTCTATAAAGTAAACTTCATACCTTGAAATTGTATCCCCATTGTTCTGTACTGTAGGTATTTGTACTTCACTGTCCAATATGATTTGTATTGTGGGCCTCGTGGATATCTACATGGGGCTGTACAAGCCTCAGTCATCTACATATCGGGAAGCTCTATTATCAACAGTTTCCCGCTTTATGAAAGATACTAATTATATACGTATTCAAAAAAAAATTAAAAAATAAATACTGGTAATTCTGTACGTGTTTTTAGGGTCGGTCATATAAACTGCAGTGTAAGGTATCATAAAAATGCTACTGCATAACAAACTAGTAGTAAATTAAGAGTTTGGGGTAGCAAAATGCTACCAAATATATGTTAACTTTGAGCGCAGATAAATAGGATGCTATAATGTTCCCTTTTAAAATACATATGCTAAATTATAAAAAATGGTGTCCTTAATCTTTAATGCTGAATTTAAAATCAGCAAGAGACGGGGCCTCCCTTCCAAACCATGGCAGATCATTCCAGAGCTGTGGGGCTCTGAAGCTGAACGCTCTGCCACCTGCCTTCTTTCACTGTGTGTCTATTGGATACTTGTCATGGGTAAGAAAATAAATGGGAGTTATTGTTTACATTTCCATATAAGAGTTCTCAGCCTGATGTGTAAATGTAGACAATAAGACCTGTTTCTTGAAATGTCCGTGTGGAAGGGTGGTGGGCAATTCACTGACACACACAGGAGACAAGGTTTTATTTGTAACACCGCTCGGGCGCACTGATTTATTTTTACCCGCAGAGGGCACTGTTGTCCGTGGCCTGAATACTGGCAACAGTAAACAGGACCACGGGTTTACCAATGCTGGTATACACTCAAGTGCACATACAAGAGCTCAAAAATAATAATGAAAACAAAAGGCGAAAGGAAAAGGGAAAATAAAACACAGTAATAAAACTACAAAAGAAAAGTGCTGCTTACGCAGTGCCCCCACTGCCGCTAAGCTGGTCAGTACGGGCTTCTGACCTACGCTCAGTTAATTCCTATACACTGGGGTGGCCAGAGTTCCCCGTACAACTACACACGTCACCTTGGGTACGTAATTATTTCTTTTACTTTTTAGTTTCTTTTAAGGCAGGCTATCTCACTCAGCCATGCTTGCCTGTTCTCTGTTTACACCGATGTCTTCTGCCAGCATCACTGGGTATCCTCTCTCTGGCCACCCGAATGCAAAACCAAGCGCAGTTCTTATGGGCCAAGCAATCCCCCAAGCCCCGCCTCTCAGCCACTCAGAGAGAGGGAAAGCCAACACACCTTCCCCACCTCTGTGTCATCGCCATGACTGACAGACGGATCTTACGAGACTGCTGCCCTCTTCCTGCAGAACCATGGATACGCCAGATAGTCAGTACAGATCTCCCCTGTTACAGTCCGATATGCATGTTTTCAATGATCCGCTCCATTTCTAATGACAAAATGCAATCTTAATTGGCACGGAACGACCACTTGGAGTAAAAACACACAAGTGACACAAATGACAGGCTTTTTGTTGATTCCGCCTCTGTGTTTTGGGAGGGGAAATGTCTTCACACAAGGGGTGGTTGATATGATGTCATCGGGCACGCACTGCAGTTCAGGGGCTATGCATGCACATACAGGGCCAAAGCCAGCCTAGGTCTGTACTTAAGTGTAAAGGGGGGGTCAAATGATAAGAATCTTTGAATCTGATTGAACCTAAGCCAGTTCAGGTCTAACTTGTAAGTGTAAACACACCAATAGAGAACAGATCATAATACTTCATTTCATTTTCTGTTTTTAGGACTGCCTTATCTTGGTGAAAGCCAAGGAACAAAGATGGATTCTGTTTACGTTAAACAGGAGGTGGTTCTGGAAATGGATCCTTTCCGCATTAAGGAAGAAACTGAACTGGAGCCTGTCCACACTAAAGAGGAAGAGACTGAACTGGAGCCTGTCCACATTAAAAAAGGGGATTCTGTTGACTTGTTGCTTAAGGATTCAGAAAGCATATCCCGGCCAAAGATATCATATCAATGTACTGAATGTGGGAAAAGCTTAAGTCGGTTAGGACACCTAAAAAGACACCAGCGAATTCATACTGGAGAGAAGCCACATCACTGTATTGTATGTGGGGAGAGTTTCAGTCAGGCAGGAACCCTAAAAAGACACCAGCAAATTCACACTGGAGAGAAGCCGTATCGCTGTACTGAATGTGGGGAGAGCTTCAGTCGGTTAGGAAGTCTAAAAAGACACCAGCGAATTCACACTGGAGAGAAGCCGCATCACTGTTCTGAATGTGGGAAGCATTTCAGTCATATAGAAAGCCTAAAAATACACCAGCGAATGCACACTGGTGAGAAGCCGTATCTCTGTTCTGAATGTGGGGAGAGTTTCAGTGTGTTAGCAAACCTAAACATACACCAGCGAATTCACACTGGAGAGAAGCCATATCACTGTTCTGAATGTGGGAAGAGTTTCAGTCAGCTAGGAAGCCTAAAATTACACCAGCGAATGCACTCTGGAGAGAAGCCGTATCACTGTACTGAATGTGGGGAGAGTTTCAGTGTGTCAGCAAACCTAAACATACACCGGCGAATTCACACTGGAGAGAAGCCGTATCACTGTTTTGAATGTGGGAAGAGTTTCAGTCAGCTAGGAAGCCTAAAAATACACCAGCGAATGCACTCTGGAGAGAAGCCGTATCACTGTAATGAATGTGGGGAGAGTTTCACTGTGTCAGCAAACCTAAACATACACCGGCGAATTCACACTGGAGAGAAGCCGTATCACTGTAATGAATGTAGGAAGAGCTTCAGTCAGTTAGGAAGCTTAAAAACACACCAGCGAATTCACAATGGAGAATAGCCATATCACTGTGCTGAATGTAGGGAGCTTCAGTCAGTTAGGAAGCCTAAAAACACACCAGCAAATTCATATTGGTGAGAAGTTGTATTACTACCAATTGTTGCAAGACATTTGCTTTCAGCAGTCAACTGAAAAAGTGTAAATGCCAGTTTTGAAAATGCAGTTGAAACTGATAGAAATCAATATTCAGCAGTATTACAGTGGTCTTTGTTTTCGGTCCTTCCAGTCCAGGTCTTTGTTTCAACCAGATTGTAAATGAATGAATCAACCTTCTTATAAATCATTCAGTACCTCATTTGAAGTGAGGGCCACTGCTCTATACCAATCAAACCTGTGTGATGCTCCAGTGATAATTTATTTTAAAGAAACCTGTTTCTGTGCCAACCTAAGTGGATGTAATCATGCTTTAGTATACATGAGAGGATGAGTGTGAGCCAAAGCAGCTGTCAAATGTGTGCTTGTATTTTGATCCTCAAATTTATTTGATAAAAGTATATTAATTTTCTTAACAGTGAAAAATAGTAAACTATGTAATAATTGTGTTCTTTCAATAAAAGAATCTTGTTCTCTTGATTCATACTATTACTTTCATTATTAACATACATATTTGGATTACCTTTTAATAATAATAATATTTATTTCTTAGCAGACACCTTTATCCAGGGCAACTAACGGTTGTTAGAAAGTACCCCAGTACAAAATATCACAGCATGTACAGACTAATAGAATACAACATGAATAGTTTAATAAAAACTGGATAAGTTGTACTGAACAGAGATGTCTCTATGGAAGCCAAAGCGTACGTTTCATGGTAATGTATATTAAACTGACTGATTCACAGCATGTGTAATAACTTGAGATCACAAGATAAAAAATATAGGTGTGACTCTGGAAGGGTGGTGGGCAATTCACTGACACACACGGGAGACAGAAGTTTTATTTGAAAACACCGCACTGTTGTCCAGTTTTATTATTTTTTATGTTTTTCTTTTAGCCCCCAGAAGGCGCTGTAGTCCATTGCCTGAGTACCAGCAACGGCAAACAGGACCACAGGAATACCAGTACTGGTAAACAGTAAAAACTGGCACACTCAGAGGTGCTCAAAATAATAATGAAAACAAAAGGTGAAATGAAAAGGGAAAATAAAACACAGTAATAAAACTACAAAATAAAGGTGCTGCTTACGCAGTGGACCCACTGCCGCTAAGCCCGTCAGCTCGGGATCTCTGTCCTACGCTGTTATACACTGGGGTGGCCAAGGTTCCCCTATCACTACATACGTCCCCTTGGCTATGTAACAATTGCTTTTAATGAAAATATTTATTTATTGCTGTCTGTCTTCCTCAGCCAGCATCTCTGTGTGTTTCCAATCACGGGCCACCCGAATGCACAACCAAGCGCAGTTCTAATGGCCGAGCAATCCCCCAAGGCCTGCCTCTCGGAAAGCCAACACACTCTTTTCCCCACCTCTCCGTGTCATCGCCATGACTGACAGGCAGATCTTACAAGACTGCTGCCCTCTTCCTGCAGAACCACGGATATGCCTGATAGTCAGTACAGATCTCCCCTGTTACACATCCTCCTCCCCAGAATGGCACCACCGGTCCATTCAAAAATCCTACATCCCAATGACTTCCCAAGAGAAAAAAATCTGCGTTTTGATGCAGTTTCCCTGCTTGGTGGACTACCCTGAAGGCTTTGGGCTGCAGGCCCAAGTACCACCACGTGATTCTGGTGTTGTTATCCTTCATCCGGTGAAGCCATGCTAAGGGGGCATGATCTGTAATCAGGGTGAAGTGTCGCCCCAGGAAGTAGTACCGGAGTGACTCGACTGCCCATTTTACTCCGAGACATTCCTTGATGGTACTATAGTTTTTCACATGGGGAAGGAGCTTCCTGCTGATATACAGGACTGGGTGCTCGCACCTCCTGAGACAACACTGCCCCGAGACCTGTCTCTGACGCATTTGTCTGCAGGGTGAACCTCCTACTGAAATCAGGATTGCTTAGCACTGGCTTGCTACACAGCCTTCGCTTCAAAGCGAGAAAGGCTCTCTGGCACGGCTCCGTCAACTGAACCGTATTTGGGGCAGCCTTCCGGGTGAGGTCTGTTAAGGGAGCAGCGAGCGTGGCGAAGCTCAGGATGAACTTCCTGTAATAGCCCGCTAGTCCCAAGAAAAAGCGCATCTGGGTTTTGGTCGTAGGGACTGCCCAGACAGCCAAGGCTTTCACCTTAGCAATCAGCGGTCTGATCTGGCCGTTCTCTACTCGATACCCCAAATAATCCGACTCACTCTAACCAAAATTGGTACAACACGAAGGGATTCGAAAACGCCGTTCTCTCTCTGGGTTCCAGGGTCGGGTATCTGCCAGTACCCCTTCGTTAAATCCAGTGTCGTCATAAAATGAGCCGTGCCTAGACGCTCCAGCAACTCATCTACCTGGGGCATGGGATAAGTGTCAAACTTCGATTTTTCATTAACTCGTCTGAAGTCAATGCAAAATCGAGTTGACCCGTCCGGCTTATCCACTAAAACAATCGGACTGTTCCAGTCACTTTGGGACTCCTCTATTACACCCAGTCTGAGCATATCGTCAATCTCCGCCTTTATTACTGCCACCAGTGCCCAAGCCTGACATTTCTATGTTGGTGACCCCCTTTTTTGGAAACACAGAAAGATCAGGTCCCAGGTCTGTGACATCATCTGCTTGCAACACTAACAAAGCCACCTGTTGCAACCAGGGTTTCAAGAGGTTTACATGATAAATGTACTTTTCTCTCCATCGCTCCGGCTGGCAGATCTCATAATCCACCATCACAACCTGTTACTGCACTAACAAGTAACTACGATGTGATAGGTGTTACAGAAACTTGGTTGTCTGAGAGTGATGGAGATTAATATAATATTAATGGGTACACACTGTATAGGAAAGACAGGCAGGACAGAAGAGGCAGAGGGGTAGCACTATACATAAGAAATAGTCTTGAAGCCCAGGTGTTAAATCTGGAAAAAGAAAACAACGCCGAATCAATATGGGTCAGAATAATGGACAAAAATCCAAAGGGCATAATAATAGGAACATGCTATAGACCGCCAAATTCAGACGCCGAGCAAAATAATTTGTTATACAATGACATTAGAAATGTGTGTAGCAAAGGAGAAGCCATACTAATGGGGGATTTCAACTTCCCCCATATAAAATGGGAGAACCCGGTGGGGAGCACGACGGACGAAATTGAAATGGTGGAAATGACAAATGACTGCTTCCTAATGCAATTTGTCAAGGCAACGACTAGAGGGGAGACATGCCTTGATTTAGTTTTTTCAAATAACGAAGACAGAATAACTAAAACAGAGGTCAGAGAGCCAGAGGCAAACTCAGACCACAACATGGTCTCATTTGAAGTAATTTTTAAAACCCAAAAAGTAATGACTAAAGCTAAGGCTTACGATTTTAGAAAAGCAAACTATGAAGGTATGAAACAGAGACAAAAGTAGATTGGAGTAAAATAGAGAAAACATCCACAGAAAAAGGATGGCTGTTTTTTTTAAAAAAATGTAGTACTAGAGCACAAAACAATTACATCCCAAAAGTAGACAAATCTAAATCTAAAACAAAATGGCCAAAATGGTTTAATAGATCAATTTAAAAAAAAATATTCAGAGAAAAAAAGCACTTTTCAGAGCGTTTAAAAGGGACCAAAAACAAAGTACACAGAAAGAATACTTGGAACTGGAAACACAAGTCAAAAAGAAAGTTAGAAAGGCCAAGAGAGATAGAAATCAATATTGCTAAAGGGGCTAAAACTAATTCCAAAATGTTTTTCCAATACTATAACAGCAAGAGAACATTCAAAGAGGAGGTTAAATGTCTAAGATACAAATGGCAAAATCATAGACGAAAAAATAGCAAATATATTAAATGGTTACTTTTCACAGGTTTTTACAAAGAAGGATAGAGACAACATGCCCCACATGTCGACCTGTTCCTATCCAGTTTTAAATAACTTTAGCATAACACTGGGCAGCAGTGTGGAGTAGTGGTTAGGACTCTGGACTCTTGACCAGAGGGTCGTGGGTTCAATCCCAGGTGGGGGACACTGCTGCTGTACCCTTGAGCAAGGTACTTTACCTAGATTGCTCCAGTAAAAACCCAACTGTATAAATGGGTAACTGTATGTAAAAATAATGCGATATCTTGTAACAATTGTAAGTTGCCCTGGATAAGGGCGTCTGCTAAAAAATAAATAATAATAATAATAATAATAACAGAGGCAGAAATGTTAAAGGGACTAGGAGCTCTTAAAATAAACAAATCCCCTGGGACGGATGACATCCTCCCAATAGTACTCAAAGAAATGAAAGAAGTTATTTACAAACCGCTAGCCAAGATCATGCAACAGTCTCTTGACACGGGTTGTACCGACAGACTGGAAAATTGCAAACATAATACCGATCCACAAAAAGGGAGACAAAACCGAACCAGGTAACTACAGACCAATAAACCTGACTTATATTATATGTAAATTTATGGAAACTATAAAAAGATCCAAAATGGAAAATTACCTATATGGTAACAATATCCTGGGAGACAGTCAGCATGGTTTTAGGAAAGGGAGATCGTGTCTAACAAACTTGCTTGAATTTTTTGAGGTTGCAACATTGACAATGGATAATTGCAAAGCATACAACATGGTTTATTTAGATTTCTAAATAACAAGCTTTTGACAAAGTCCCGCTAAAAGATTAATTCTCAAACTGAACGCAGGAGGGATTCAAGGAAATGCGTGCACATGGATTAGGTAGTGGTTAACATGTAGAAAACAGAAAGTACTAATTAGAGGAGAAAACTCAAAATGGAGCGAGGTAACCAGTGGTGTACCACAGGGATCAGTATTAGGTCCTCTGCTATTCCTAATCTACATTAATGATTAGATTCTGGTATAGTAAGCAAACTTAAATTTGCAGATGACACAAAAATAGGAGGAGTGGCAAACACTGTTGCAGCAGCAAAGGTCATTCAAAATGATCTAGACAGCATTCAGAACTGGGCAGACACATGGCAAATGACATTTAATAGAGAATGTGTAAAACTCCCAGTATTGCATGCAGGCAATAAAATGTGCATTATAAATATCATATGGGATATACTGATACTGGATTACGAGCACTGTGCGGGAACTCTGGTCTCCGCCCATGGATTGGGATACTGTCGGTTCCCCCCCCTCAGAGCAGAAGATACCCTACCTCTCTCTCCTCCAACACCCCCAAGAAGAAAAGCCCCTACCATCAGTCCCGGGGACCCAGACCTCCCGACACCACCGACCCCTCCGCCCGATTGGGAATGGGCCCCTTGCCTCCTCTTCATGGAGACCAAGGTTGGCCCCCAGCTGGGTTAGAGGTGCTGCCCCTGCCCCGTTGCCCTACCAGCAATGTGACAACTACATAACCAATGTTCCCTCTGTCCCCCAACGTGTTTTAGGTGCAACCAAAAGTGACATCTGCCCCGCTGCCATGGAGTCTGACATGGTCTTGTGTAATTGGGCACCTGAGTTAGGTAAGCGTGGGGAAAATGGTTGGGGGCCTTATATGATTGATGTGGTTTAAGGCAATGTGAAAACCCACGCATTAGTGGACACAGGATGTGAGCAAACCTTAATTAGAACAGCTCTCTTGGGTGGTGTGTTGTGGCGGCCACGAGGTCAGGTGGCCATCTCCTGTATCCATGGAGACACGGCGGCATACCCCACACTAAAAGTATATTTTTCGGTAGGACCAATAAAACATCACCTGGTAGTAGGGGTGGCGGCAAGGTTGCCACATCCTGTTATTCTGGGCTGAGACAGTGGCCAAAATTTAATTAATGCAAATTAATGCAAATAATTGCCGCACATGTAAACGTGGCAAAAAAAGAAAAAGGAAATAATTGGTGATGTGTTTCCTTTTCAAGCCAAAATGTTTTCTCCTATTTTCCGTCCTTGAAAAACAAATAAAAAGAGAAGGACTTCAAAATCGGAAGGAGCATCACTGAGAAAAGGCTGGGGTCTGGTGGGAGAGTGCTTGAATGATAACAACCGCCAGTCAAAAGGAGTCAGAACGCATTGTGACTGAGAGGGTGAGGTTACTGGGCCATCCAGGGCAGATGCTACTCCGGCCCCTCTCAATATACCGGACATGTGGTACTCAAGCACGGACATAGTGTGGGGCCAACATAATCACCCATCACTAGTGCATGCCTGGGGGGCAGGTGTGGTCTATTGAAGGTAAGGATGTTGATGGCGCTGGGGCGCTAGTATATCCACACTTCAGTATCAAGGGGCAATTACTATATAGGGAAAATTTAGCCACAGACACAGGATAGCCTGTAACACAATTATTGGTTCCCCCGTCTTGTTGAACCGAGGTCATGAGGCTGGCGCATGATATCCCTTTTGCAGGGAACCTCGGAGCTGACAAGACAAAGGAGCGGATATTGGCTCGATTCTATTGGGTAGGTCTTCATACTGATGTGTCAAAATATGTAGCCACATGCCCAGACTGCCAGCGAGTAGCGCCGGGTCGAGTGCGCCCCGCCCCTTTGGTTCCACTGACCATTATTTCCACTCCTTTTGAACGCATTGCAATGGACATAGTGGGCCCTTTGCTACCTTCTGACTCTGGGTATACGCATATATTAGTAGTGGTAGATTATGCAACACGATATCCAGAGGCAGTTCCATTGAGGTCCACTAGTGCCGCTGCAATAGCCACCGAGTTAGTACAGATTATGGCTAGAGTAGGGATCCCCAAAGAGATCTTGACTGATCATGGAACCAAATTTCTGTCTAACAGATTACAGCAGATATATAAAATATTAAAAATACGTCCCATCAGGACGTCTGTTTATCATCCACTGACGGACGGTTTGGTGTAACATTTTAATTAGACCTTGAAGTCGATGCTGAGACGGTTTGTAACGCAAATTCAAAAACATTGGGCATCGCTCCTTCCCTACCTCCTTTTTGCAGTGAGAGAGGTGCCGCAGTGTTCGACAGGGTTCTCCCCCTTCGAGTTCTTGTATGGCCGACAGCCTCACGGCATTCTCGATCTGTTGAGAGAGGAGTGGGAACACAAAGGCTTGTCCAAAAATGTAGTGAAGCATATGCTCCTACTAAGAGATCGCCTAGATTTGGTCAGTCGTTTGGCCCAGGACAACCTCAGATCGGCTCAGCACCAACAACAGCAGCATTACAACAAAAATGCACTAATTAGAAGCTTTTGACCAGGAGACAAGGTAATACTGCTACTTCCCTCATCAAAATCAAAATTGTGTGCTAAATGGCAGGAATCATATGAAGTGATTCGGGCTATAGGGAAGGTGAATTATGAAATTAGACAGCCCGATCACCGCAATAAACGTGAAATTTATCATATAAATTTAATAAAACCCTGGCAGGCAAGGGAGGTATTGTTTATGTCCCCAGGTAATATAAAGGATGATTTAGGCCCCTGTCCAGAGACTCCTAGCACAAAAATAATTCCGATGGGGGAACAATTGGTTCCAGACCAGCAACAGGAGCTGCGTAAGCTTATTGAGGAGTTCAGCAATGTTTTTTTCTGACTTGCCTGGCAGAACTAATTTGGTTGAATACCCCGCAGTTCTAGAGAGAAAAACGCATTTTAAACACCAGAGGGGCTGTTTCACTTTAAAACCATGCCGTTTGGGCTACATGGTGCGCCTGCTGCCTTTCAGAGACTGATGGACCAGGTTTTATGCTCACATGATGAATATGCAGCAGCGTATATTGATGATGTGGTCATTTACAGCTCCACCTGGCGAGAGCATTTGGCTAGGATTGCAACCGTCCTTCAGTCTCTAAGGGTAGCCCGGCTGACAGCTAACTTGAGAAAATGTGCGTTTGCCAAAACAGAGACTCAATATTTGGGATTTTTAATGCGGAATGGAAGGGTGAGACCTGTAGTCACCAAAATCCAGGCTTTGGTTGATGCAGCAATCCCCAAAACCAAGACTCAGGTGAGGTCACTACTGGGATTAGCCGGTTATTACCGCCACTTTATCCCCGAGTATTCCACAGTGGTTAACCCTTCAGCTGACCTCACCAAGAAGAGTGCTCCAAATTTAATTAAATGGTCAGCTGAGTGTCAGGGGGCGTTTGATACTATTAAGAGTAGACTTTGCCAGGCCCCCACTCTTATCACACCGGATTTCACCAAGAGATTCATTCTTCACACCGATGCGTCAGATGTGGGTTTGGGTGCTGTCTTGTCTCAAAAGGTGGATGGAGTAGAACACCTGATACTGTATCTCAGCAAAAAGATGCTACCTCGAACGCAACTACTCCGTAGTCGAAAAGGAGTGTTTGGCCATTAAATGGGCTACTCACTCTTTACGATACTACCTGCTGGGACACTCATTTGATCTTGTCACAGACTACGCATCACTCAGGTGGTTAAACACAATGTCCGGATGACTCGTGGTATCTGTCATTGCAGCCCTTTATGTACCACATGGTACACCGTGCGAGGAAAGCCCATCAAAATGTGGATTATTTTTCCTGGGAGGGGGAGTAATGGGAGAGATAGATTCAGCCGAGTGTTCCTTCGCGCCACTCTGAGCGGTGGGATATGTGACAGAAATATAATGAGTTTTGGTTGTAAATCTCCCTCCCGACCTGTGAGGGCACTAAGCAGCGAAAGGGAAAGGCTTTGGACGGGCTGGCCTTTTCCTGGGACGGAAGTCAGTCAGTCTGGAAGAAGGCGAGACTCTGTTGCAGGAAAGTATTGATCCAGAAACTAAATGATGTAGCAGCTGCAGACAGTAAAAAGACAGCTGCAGTCGTTTACCAAGGGGTCATGCATAATGGCATAAAGGGGCCAGAGAATCGTAAATCTTTTCCTTCGCTTGTGTTTCAGAGCATACAAAACTGGAAGAACCAGGAGAGATCCCCTGTGTATTGTGAGTAGTATTCGTGAGTGTCTTGTTTGTTTTTTGTCGCTGTTAGTAATTGTTTTTTGTTTTATAAATTCACTAGACGACTAACACGTCTCTCGGAGCTGTCGCCTTGGGCCAACACTACCCGGAACAACACTGCACTACAGTCACTGTTTAAATTGTTATCACCTACCACCAACACTACTGTACGCACCTGGACTGGTGTATTGTATTGTATGGTGGGACGGATAACGTGTTCTAATATTTGGTTTGCAAAACCAGTTATCATTGTTTCCTGCCGTGCTCTACACATTGGTGTGTATTGCCGGGGGTTTATTGTTTGGTCACTAAACCGGGGGTTTTTACAAATAAAACAAACCCTTTTTCAAAACCGGATTACAGTTTCCTTTGTGTGATTATTACTGCACTGCATCACCCCTGCACCCATACATCAATCCACTTTATGGTTGTCTGCTGATCTGTGCCATAGAGAGGTAAGCCTAGGAGTTTGTCTGCTGCTTCAATTGCATTCTCTGTTGGACAAGCTGCAGAGTGCTCCATTTCACTGTTTGCTGGCCAGAGACTTGTTTGAGTTGATGTCATTCATGATGCCAAGGGCAAAACTCTTATTTTGAAAGGTATTTTGTAATGCAGAGGTTGAGGGCTGTAGATTGTTCACCAATGAACTGAATATCCATATTGCCTACCCAAGCTAGCAAAATGGCTGGATTGTAGCCATTGGTTCTGACTTCTGTACTACTCCGTGGTAGATCATAGAGTCTGCCGTGAGGATTGAGTGCTTTCCAGCCAGCAAAGGCCTCAGCCACATCTCGGATTACCACCATGGTTTGTTCTTTTCTGGGAAATCCAAAGTGACAAACTATCATCACCTTGTTTTTGATTTTCTTGCATCTAAGATAGTACTTGTTGCATTTATGTTGCTGCCATTTCAAGTCACAGTCTCATCATTTGGTCATTTGGAATGGTACAGGCGACATGTTGATTAATATACTGTGCAATTTGTGAGTTGGGGGAAACTCCAATAAGTGATGCATCTTCCACGCAAAGAAGCATGTGGAAGTGCTGCATTCCACGACCCTGGTACTCTCTGCGCCAAAAGTAATGTGTAACTTTCCACAGAGGGCCATTTGGGGATGTGATAAAATTCAAGATTGCAAGAAACTTGTTGTGCATGAACCGAGATGCACTGACAGGATCTCGTGTGACAAGTTTACTAATGGGCATGTTTGCAAACCCTGGTCCATTCACCTCCTTTATGTACTGTCCCAGGTCAGTCCAGGTCCTCCGTTAATCTGGCAAAGATTGGCCTGATGCTGCAGGTGAAAGATATATTGCTGATTCAGCCTAAATTGTGCATGGCATGACTGAAGCCGAGCTTTGACAAAATCAGTTGAATTCAAAGGGGGCATCCGTTCAGCATGCATTCCATGAATGCCATGAGTGTACAAGTCTGGGAAACACAGTAGGTCTAATTTTTCCCCCCAGTCTTCCAGAGCGTCATCCTGTATGTGAAGCATTTGGTAAAGATCAGTAGCTGTACCTTTCTTTCTTTCACTGTATATGGGATTGTGAACAGGATGGCTGCAGTGGTGACATTAGACCAGAAACGCAGACTCAGGAAGTAGCGGATGAGAAATGAAACGCTACGGCATTCAGCCTTTTATTAAATAATAAACAAAAAACAAAAGATTTAAACAAAACAAGACAGAAACAAAAGGGCATGTTGGCCAAACAAACAAACAAACAAACAAACCTAACAAGTATCGTGCTGTTTTTTAGCCAGCACTTATATAGCAATTGTTAAATCTCGTTCTCGTACAGACTTACGTCTCTCCTCCGACACTCTTCCCCAGCGCAGACAGATGCAGGCTTTTATATATTCTGGCCAAGGGGCTAACTAGCTGTTAATTAATTATCCTATTACCCCTCGGCCATAGTCTGCACAAGTTTAATAAGGATGCGTGACTGTCAGCTAGTTAAATAATCAGCAGCTGATCAGTCAAGCATCCTCACGAGGTTTTTAAAATATATACACAAAACAATAACAGATAATGGCGGCGGCTTTTATCCACGCCACGAACAGTAATACAAATAAAAATAAAACAGTGAACATATACATAGGGGGAATTGTGATGTATTGTGTAATTGTGGTAAATGACAGCATCCTCCTCCGGTTGAACCTTAAATTGCAAAGGTTCTTTGGGGTGAGGTTGTTCTTTGGTTGTTTCCTCCACAGTGATTTCATCGTCATCTTTTTCATTGTCAGAATGACACTGAAATGCGTTCAAGTTGTAATTAGTAAGCAAGTTGAGCGTTGTGTGTAAGTCAGACATTGTGCATAATACTTTGTGAGAATGGAAGCGTCACTCAGTAAGAGCTCCAGATGTTCCTGGGGATGCACGTCCGGTGTGTTGAAATAAGGTTTGCACAGTTCTGTCATAGTGTGCTGTGACAGAGATCGAATGGTGCTTGTTGTTAGATCTCCCTCTTGACCTGTGAGGGCACTGTGTAATGGGAACAGAATACCCTTAACTAAATGGCACGACAATTTATTCCGTAGGGTAGGTGGAAGTTGGTCATTTAGGAAAGGGGTGCAGCTACGGTATCCAAACTCAATGACCCAGACTGTAAACGGTGTGGATTGGAGGAGTGGATGCGCTCATTAACCTAGGGGTCATGAGCGAGGATATAAATAGGGGACTTAGCATACATGATCTGTTCCTTGGTAAATGTTTAGTGCTAAAAACCTACAAGGAGTCTGTGTGCTGTTTCGTGAACCGTGAGTTTTGTCTTGTTTTTGTTAGTGTTTTGTTAACTGTCGTCTGTTTTTAATAGACTACCAGTTGCACGATCCGGAGCTGTAGCGAAAGCCAGAATAAACCCGGACATCACTTTCAACCCTGCATTTCACGGAGGACTGTATTACACCACTTGCACATATTCACTATCACTAAGAACTGTGTTAGTGTTTTGTGTTTAGTGTTGGTGTGTAAAACTGGACTTTTTGGTTACGGGTCAAACCCGGGGAATTACAAATACTGAGTGTACTGTATCACTCCAACATTATTATTTACAGGTGTTTGCCATAAGGCTCTGGACATTGTTAATTAAATGAATAAACACCCTTGCACCTGGAAATCATTGTCTGTCTGTTTTATATTCGCTCTGCACTGCACTCACCTGTATTCACTCACCACTTTGCCACACGTGGTTGTCAGAAGAGGGATGGACTACGCAGCACTGTCGGTGCTGCTGGAGCAGCTGGACAGCAGACGCTGCTGAGGAAAGACGGAGAGAGGAGAGGTACTCGGCGCTAATCGAGAGGGTCGGACTGGGAGCACAGACAGCAGCGGTACCCGTCATGACAGCCCCAAAGGCGAGGACTCAAGATGACGGTGGAGGATGACCCAGAAGCCTACTTGGTGGCATTTGAACGGTTGGCTAACACCGCGTCATGGCCCCAAGAGTTCTGGGCAAGCCAATTGGGACCCTGCCTGATTGGAATGGGACCCTGCACCTCCATCTGAATATTATGGAGGAAACAGGTTACTCCCGCCCCTCTCAATATACCGGACATGTGGCACTCAAGCGCGGACATAGTGTGGGGCCGAAATAACGACCCCTCACTAGTGCACACTTGGGGACAGGTCCGGTCTATTGAAGGTAAGGATATTGAAGGTGCTGGGGCACTAGTATTTCAACATTTAATTATCAAGGGGCAATTACTGTATAGGGTAAACCTTGCCACAGGCACAGGACAGCTGTAACACAATTATTGGTTCCCCCGACTTGACGACTGGAGGTCATGAGGCTGGCGCATGATATCCCTTTTGCGGGGCACCTCAGAGCTGACAAGACAAGGGAGCGAATATTGGCTTGATTTTATTGGGTAGGACTTCAAAAAGATGTGTCGAAATATGTAGCCACATGCCCAGACTGCCAGCGAGTAGCGCCGGGTCGAGTGCGCCCCGCCCCTTTGGTCGGCCCTTTGCTACCTTCTGACTCCGGGTATACGCATATATGAGTGGTGGTAGATTACGCAACACGATACCCGGAGGCAGTTCCATTGGAGGTCCACTGGTGCCGCTCACCAAAGAGCTAGTGCAGATTATGGCTAGAGTAGGATCCCCA
Source organism: Huso huso (assembly GCA_036884735.1). Taxonomy (NCBI): domain Eukaryota; kingdom Metazoa; phylum Chordata; class Actinopteri; order Acipenseriformes; family Acipenseridae; genus Huso; species Huso huso. The sequence continues at coordinate 26,000,854 of CM072681.1, read as the reverse complement.
AGGAGATCTTGACTGATCATGGAACTAACTTCTTGTCTAATATGTTACAGCAAGTATACAAAATATTAAAAATACGTCCCATCAGGATGTCTGTTTATCATCCACAGACAGACTGTTTGGTGGAACGGTTTAATCAGACCTTGATGCTGAGACGATTTGTGAATCAGGAGCAAAAACATTGGGCATCGCTTCTCCCCTACCTCCTTCTTGCAGTGAGAGAGGTGCCACAGAGTTCGACAGGGTTCTCCCCCTTCGAGCTCTTGTACGGCCGACAGCCTCGTGTCATTCTCGATCGGTTGAGAGAGGGGTGGGAAGAGCACAAAGGCTTGTCCAAAAATGTAATGCAGCATGTGCTCCTACTTAGAGATCGCCTAGATTTGGTCGGTCGTTTGGCCCAGGACAATCTCAAATCGGCTCAGCACCGACAACAGCAGCATTACAATCAAAATGCATTAATTCGAACCTTTTGACCTGGAGACAAGGTAATGCTGCTGCTTTTCCTCCTCAGAATCAAAACTATGTGCTAAATGGCAAGGGCCATATGAAGTGATTCAGGCTATAGGAAAGGTGAATTATGAAATTAGACAGCCAGATCACCGTAATGAAAAATAAATTTATCATATAGATTTATTAAAGCCCTGGCAGGCAAGGGAGGCCTTATTTATAGCCCCAGGCAATGTAGAGTTTGACTTGGGCCCTGAGCTAGAGACCTCTAGCACAAAGGACATTTCGATGGGGGAACAGTTACTTCCTGATCAGCAACAGGAGCTACGTATGTTAATTGAGGAATTCAACAATGTTTTTTTTCTGATGTGACCGGTAGAACTAATCTTGTTGAATATGCCATTGTCTCTCCCTGCAAGTGTCACAATGCGAGAGAGACCTTATCGGAAACCCATGCCTCGGGTCAACAAGCTTCTAGATAGACTCGGGACGGCAAGGTTTATTTCCACTCTGGATCTGATGAAGGAATATTGGCAGATCCCTTTAACTCTTAGTTCTAGAGAGAAAACCGCATTTTCAACACCAGAAGGGCTGTTTCATTTCATAACCATGTTGTTTGAGCTACATGGTGCACCCGCTGCCTTCCAGAGACTGATGGACCAGGTTTTACATCCACATCGTGAATATGCGGCAGCGTATATTAATGATGTGGTGATTTACATCTCCACCTGGCGAGAGCATTTGGCTAGAATCACAGCCGTCCTTCAGTCTCTAAGGGAAGCCTGGCTGACAGCTAACTTGCGAAAATGTGCGTTTGTCAAAAAAGAGACACAATACATGGGATTTATAATGGGGAATGGCAGAGTGAAACCCGTTGTCACCAAGGTCCAGTTTATCACTTTCAACCCTGCATTTCACGGAGGACTGTATTACACCACTTGCACGTATTCACTATCACTAAGAACTGTGTTTGTGTTTTGTGTTTAGTGTTGGTGTGTAAAACTGGACTTTTTGGTTACGGGTCAAACCCGGTGAATTACAAATACCGAGTGATACACACCACTGTATCACTCCAACATTATTATTTACAGGTGTTTGCCATAAGGCTCTGGACATTGTTAATTAAATGAATAAACACCCTTGCACCTGGAAATCATTGTCTGTCTGTTTTATATTCGCTCTGCACTGCACTCACCTGTATTCACTCACCACTTTGCAACATGTGCTCATCACCATATTCCAAGGCTTTTTGCAAAGATGTTATTTGGCGGTACACTGTAACCACAGAATAAATGTTATGTACAAGTTTTCTTAAATGTGGAAAATGGCAGCCAGGAGTACGGAGGTAACAGAGTGATGATTTACAAGTGCTCCTAGACATGTAGCAGCTAATGTGATGACCAGCTTTGTTAGATGTGTGAAAAGCCTCATTTACGGTCATCAAATGTGTCCATAAATGCACGTGCATGTTTTGGGTCTGCTGAAACAATACTTTGAAGGATGTTCACTACATAATGAATAAGAGAAGAGCTTGAGTCAATTAGACAGATGTTTTTATGGCACTGCCATTTGTGTGAGCTTTGTTTTTTCTTTGCTTGCTCTCGTTCTCACTGTTGTCTTCATCTGGCAGTGGCTGGGGCGGAGCATGATTTTTGTCCTTTTTCAGTGGCACATCAGGGAAAATCTGGCATTGGCCTTTCGCATTAATGGGAATGATTGACAGAAGAGTGCTATTATATGTGGCTTCCCAACAGTAGGCCTCAGTGTGTGATGTGTGTTGCCTTGGGCCACATTTCATGTCTGCTTTTTGGGAGACATTGTCCTGTACAAGTATTTGATTAACACTAGAACCGCTGGGTTTATGCTACTACCTAGAACTGCCAGCAGTAGTCAACAGTTTTATTTATGAACATCATATGTAACATTTGCATAGCAGAAACATAGTATTTAAATGAAAAAAAAACATAAAATGCCGGACGAAAAAAAAATGAAAAACTATAATAAAATAAACATTTCAAAAGAAGATATTGTGTAAACAGGTGTAAACTGCTATATGTACATACGAAATTGTGAAAACGAAGTCATTATTTACAAAAATAAAATAAAAGGCTTTTTTTCAGATTAGCTTATTGCATAGCACAACTTCAAAAAATGAAAAACTATAATAAATAAACATTTCAAAATAAAATCGCTTAACCAGTTGTAAACTGGTTATATGTGCTTCATACACAATTGTAAAATCGAAATAATTCTTTATAAAAAATAATATAAAAAAGAAAATAACTCAGTTCCCATTGAGTAACGGGAATGCGCATTCAGGGAAACATGCTGCAAAGTAGCCCCCATATTAGTACATTCCACATAGATGTAACGCTTATCAACTTGTCGTGTGCATTTATCACATACTGCTCTTTCACACTGGGCACAGATGTCAGAGTTATTTTTACTGAATTTAGTTACCTGGCATTGTTTTCTGTTGAGTGTGTCACTTGACGGCTGCGCACTGTATCCAGGTTGAGCTGCGTTTCCTTGCCGCTTTGCAGTTTTGTGATCGAAATGTTTCTGCCAAAGCTCTGTGGCTAGCATCATGAGATCTCTCCTACTGATATTCTCCCAGGTGCATTCATTGTACAAAACTCAGGAAGTGATCGCTGTCATGTCCAGTACATTGTAAGAACAGCTGGACACCGGTGATTGCTTTCACTGAGTACTACGTTTTGCGCAGACGGTGGAAACTCTCTTCTTCTTTTCTTACTGTTGCAACCAGGCTGTTTTTTTCTTCAGCTGTTTTGCTAATTACAATGAAATTATATATATATATATATATATATATATATATATATATATATATATATATATATATATATATATATATATATATATAACATGCATCTTTTTTCCTAGGCACGGTTACATCAGCCTAATACATTGTCACCCAGTCTCTGACCAGCTGGGCGAGTTTCATCTTTGCACAGGTAGGGGTAGGGTCCGCTGCAAGCCAAAACTTGATCCCGAATTTGACAGGTTTGTTTGTCCAGCGACACCGTGCTTTTGTCGGAAACAGCTGCTTGTCCATGTAATGTTTTATGTTTAGCTTGAAACAGGCAATGCTGTTTTTAATGAAGTCATTCCAAATTTCTGATGCCAAGGCAAATATATCTGTAGTTGCTCTCAGATGAGAACACATAAATTTCAAGATTTCTCAAAAAATTCTTGTAATAGTAATATTATAAGACAGCACACTACATATGCTCACGTAGACAGCCAGACAGCAGTTATCCAAGGAATTGATAGGATTACAATCGATATTTGGATAACACATATCTAGACGTCACAAGCAATATTCTATTCAAATACACAGTGCTGTAAACTGTAACAAACTGGTATATAGGATGTATTTAGGAAAAGTCAAGAACAGACAACTGCAGATCTTTAACACACGCAGAGTAATTTAAATTTTAAAAATGAAAACCGTCTACTACCGTGGTGGTTCTAGTGTTAAGAAGGACATGTGTGTTGCTTTGTACTGCAGTAAACAGATGTTGTAGGCTGTTCTGCATTTTCAAAGAAACCTTGATGGAAAGGTCAACAAGATATGTTTCTGTCATGAGTTTTGAAGCATGACTCCTGCCTTTTAAGTTTTTCACTAGTTGTGTGATGTAGTATTGTTTTCAGCTTTAGTGTCTTAAAATGTTTCTCCGTTTGTATGTGTTTGTTAATTGTTTCACTTTGTAGCAATGTTGTAGGTTCAAGTTTTTGTTGTTTGGGTTCTGATGGTATTGTCTTTTCTTTGCAGTTGTTTGTAAAGCAGGATTTGCAGCTCTGGGTTTTTATTGTGGCTTTCACTCTCCCAAAGTCGCCCTGCCTCTAGTGGAAGCTGTTGTTGTTGCCTTTCTGTTTGGATATGTGGGTCCTTATCGTGGTGTTGTAAATGTTTTCGTTTGTTTTGGTTCTGGGTTCTTTGGGTGACATTCCCGCTGTCTTTGTTTTTGGTCTGGCTGTGGTTTGTAATTTCCTTGCTGTTCTGTTTTAAACATTGGGGCATGATTAGTGTGGTGTTGTATTGAGGCATGATTGGTGTAGTGCTGTAATTGAAATTTCTGTGGCTCTGGTTCTTGATAAAGTCGTGATTTCTGCTGTTGTGTTTTGTGCTGTGTCTCCAAGTAATGCAAATCTGGCTGTTTGTGAATAAATGGCATGTAATTTTCCTTTTGTTGAGTTTGTTTGTTTAGCTGTTGGTCCCAATGTCGTTGTTCCTGCTGCTGTTGGGGTCTGGCCTGTGGCTCATTGCGATGCTGATTCTGCTGGTTTGTGTTGGACAGTTGCGTGATGGTGTTCCTCAGTGTGCTGTGTTCGGTCTGGAGATGTTACTTGGACAGTTGCACAATGGTATTCCTCAATGGGCAGATTTCATTCGGAATATTTTACATTGACAGTTGCACGATAATAACTCTCAACGGGCTCTGATTGGTCTGTAGATTGCTGAAATTGTGGTTGTGTCTGTGTCTCTGGTTCCTGATGTGTTACTGTAGTTGTTGTGAGTGGGCTGCATATTTGTTCTGTCCTGTCTGACCCTGCTCATGTAGTATTTATGTTGTTGTTTTCTTTGTTGTTTCATGGTGAAAGGCATGATGGCTCCAGTGATTCAAGCCGGCTATAAGCAATAAGCAATAAATTCTGAATTTACTCAATGCAAATGCAAATGTGATACATTTACTACCAAACTAAATATAAATGCAAATGTGTGACAAATATTAAATACATTTCAAATACTTTCCCATGCAACATATGTTAATTGACTAATTGTGACAGAGATTGAATGATTCTTGGTGTTAGATCTCCCTCTCGACCTGTGAGGGCACTGTGTAAAAGGAACAGAGTACCGGGACTGGCTCAACAACCTTCTGACCGCCGGCCCCAATGGGCAACCTTGCCTCCCCTCCATGGAGACCAAGTTTGGCCCCCAGCTGGGGTAGAGGTGCTGCCTCTGCCCCGTTGCCATACCAGCAGCGGGACAGATAACTAACTGCTGTACCCTCCTTTCCTCCTACCTGTTTTAGGTGCCACCAGCCTGGTCATTAGGCCAGGTAGTGCCCATCTGCGATGGAGTGTGACGTGGCCGTATGCAATCTGGCATCTGAAGTGGGTAAGCGAGGGGAAAATGGTCAGGAGGGGCCTTATATTGTTAATGTGATTTTGGGAAATGTGAAACCCCATTCATTAGTCGACACAGGGTGTGGTCGGACTTTAATTAGAGCATCTCTTTTGGGCTGTGTGTTGTGGCAGCCACAAGGTCAGGTGGCTATCTCCTGTATCCATGGAGACACAGCAACATACCCCACAGTCAAAGTATACTTATCGGTCGGTCCGAAAAAACCTGATAGTGGGGGTGGCGGAAAGGTTACCACACCCAATTATTCTGGATCAAGACTGGCCTAATTATAGAGAATTGGTGAAATTAATGGCACTCCCGACCGCACACGTGGCAGAGAAAAACGAAAGGGAAATGATTGGCAATGTTTTTCCCTTTCAAACTGAAATGTTTTCTCCTCTGTCCCGCCCAAGAAAAACAAATAAAAAAGAGAGAAAGATGCGGAAATGGGAGGGAGCATTAATGAGACAAGGCTGGGGGCTGGTGCGAGCCTGCTACAATGGTAACAAACGCCAGTCAAAGGGGGTTGGAACACAGTGTGACCGAGAGGGTGAGGTTACTGGGCCATCAAGGGCAGAGGTTACTCCCGCCCCTCTCAATATACCGGACATGTGGCACTCAAGCGCGGACATAGTGTGGGGCTGAAATAACGACCCTTCAGTAGTGCACACTTGGGGACAGGTCCGGTCTATTGAAGGTAAGGATGTTGAAGGCACTGGGGCGCTAGTATTTCAACATTTCATTATCAAGGGGCAATTACTATATAGGGTAAACCTTGCCACAGGCACAGGACAGCCTGTAACACAATTATTGGTTTCCCTGTCTTGTCGGTCCGAGGTCATGAGGCTGGCGCATGATATCCCTTTTGCGGGGCACCTCGGAGCTGACAAGACAAGGGAGCAAATATTGGCTCGATTTCATTAGGTAGGACTTCAAAAAGATGTGTCGAAATATGTAGCCACATGCCCAGACTGCCAGCGAGTAGCGCCGGGTCGAGTGCGCCCCGTCCCTTTGGTCCCACTGCCGATTATTTCCACGCACTTTGAAAGCATTGCAATGGACATAGTCGGCCCTTTGCTAACTTCTGACTCCGGGTATACGCATATATTAGTGGTGGTAGATTACGCAACACGATACCCAGAGGCAGTTCCACTGAGGTCCACTGGTGCCGCTGCGATAGCCAAAGAGCTAGTGCAGATTATGGCTAGAGTAGCTAACATCTCAAATGCATTTAACCCTTTGCAGTCCATTTATTAAGTGCGCGTCAGGTCCAATTTATTTTCACACGCGCAGTTAATTTTAGACGCGCTGTTTAAAAGTATTTTTTTTCCACAGTCAAACGAGTTTAAAAGGTCCTGCATATCAACAAAGCACTCACTAGGCATCTCCAGCCCCGCCCCATCCTTTCATTCGCTATAGCTTTCACATATGCTAAGAAATAAATAATAAAAATTATAATAGTCGTACATACCGATCATTCATCTCCTGATCACTCGTTTTATCACCAAACTCCTCAATAATGCGATCCAAGTCATTATTTTATTACTATAACATCTCAAAAAAGCTTTGCAAATGTCCGTTATAGTCTCTGTGCGCTGATACAGTAACAGCCAGCTTGTTTCCTTATAACCGCCCATATGGGATGCCAGGGGCAAGTATTCATGAGATGCGCCTTTTTTTTTTTTATCATCGGCTTGTCTCGGCTCCTGTCGCTCCCACTCGGCCATTGAATGGTTTTCTCGGCTTTTTCTGGAGAAAAAACGACTAGAAACCCGTTTTTTGCATTTTTTTGATGATGTCGGACAGGGTCCGACAATGGAGCGGATAGGAATAATTGCAATGTCGGACCTGGTCCGACATACAACTGCAAAGGGTTAAAAATACGTCCCATCAGGACGTCTGTTTATCATTCACAGACGGACTGTTTGGTGGAACGGTTTAATCAGACCTTGAAGGCGATGCTGAGACAATTTGTGAATCAGGAGCAAAAACATTGGGCATCGCTTCTCCCCTTCCTCCTTTTTGCAGTGAGAGAGGTGCCGCAGAGTTCGACAGGGTTCTCCCCCTTTGAGCTCTTGTACAGCCGACAGCCTCGCGGCATTTTCGATCTGTTGAGAGAGGGGTTGGATTAGCACAAAGGCTCGTCCAAAAATGTAGTGCAGCATGTGCTCCTACTTAGAGATCGCCTAGATTTGGTCGGTCGTTTGGCCCAGGACAATCTCAAATCGGCTCAGCACCGACAACAGCAGCATTACAATCAAAATGCATTAATTCGAACCTTTCGGCCTGGAGACAAGGTAATGCTGCTGCTTCCCTCCTGAGAATCAAAACTATGTGCTAAATGGCAGGGGCCATATGAAGTGATTCGGGCTATAGGAAAGGTGAATTATGAAATTAGACAGCCTGATCGCCGCAATGAAAAATAACTATCATATAAATTTATTAAAGCCCTGGCAGGGAAAGGAGGCCTTATTTCTAGCCCCAGGCAGGCAATGTAGAGGATGATTTTGGGCCCCGAGTTAGAGACCTCTAGCACAAAGGACATTTCGCTGGGGGAACAGTTACTTCCTGAGCTGCGCATGTTAATTGAGGAATTCAACCATGTTTTTTCTGACGTGCCTGGTAGCCCCAGGTGTCACAATGTGAGAGAGACCTTATCTGATCCCAGAAAGTCGACGAGGTGGCGTTCACAAAGAGGTATGGGGCGTGCTCGAACTTGGGGTGATTGAGCCTTCCAGGAGCGAGTGGTGCAGTCTAATTGTGATAGTGGCCAAAAAGGACGGCACCAACCGCTTCTGCGTTGATTTCCATAAGGTAAACGCTATTGCCAAGTTTGATGCCTATCTCATGCCTCGGGTTGACAAGCTTCTAGATAGACTGGGGACGGCAAGGTTTATTTCCACTCTGGATCTGACGAAGGGATATTGGCAGATCCCGTTAACTCGTAGTTCTAGAGAGAAAACTGCATTTTCAACACCAGAGGGGCTTTTTCATTTCACAACGATGCTGTTTGGGCTACATGGTGCGCCCGCTGCCTTCCAAAGACTGATGGACCAGGTTTTATATCCACATCGTGAATATGCAGCAGCGTATATTAATGATGTGGTGATTTACAGCTCCACCTGGCGAGAGCATTTGGCTACGATCACAGCCATCCTTCAGTCTCTAAGGGCAGCCTGGCTGACAGCTAACTTCTATGAAAATGTGTTTGCCAAGAAAGAGACACAATACTTGGAATTTATAATGGGGAATGGCTGGGTGAAAACCATTGTCACCAAGGTCCAGGCCTTGGTGGACGTGGCAATCTCCAAAACCAAGGCTCAGGTGAGGTCTCTACTGAGGTTGGCCAGTTATTACCGACGCTTTATCCCCGAGTATGCCACAGTGGTTAATCCCTTAGTTGACCTCACCAGGAAGAGCATACCAAATTCAATTAAGTGGTCAGAAGAATGTCAGGGGGCATTTGATATTGTTAAGACTTTGCCAGGCCCCCGCTCTCATCCCTCCAGACTTCACCAAGAGATTCATCCTACGCACCGAGGCATCGCATGTCGGTTTGGGTGCAGTCCTGTCCAAATGGTAGACGGAGTAGAACATCCCATTCTGTATATAAGTAAAAAATGCTTCTGAGTCAAACCCGTGGGATTTTACAAAACCGAAGTGATACACGCCGCAATAATCACTTCCAGCATTATTATTTACAGGTGTTTTGCCTCAAGGCCCTGGACATTGTAGTAATTTATCAATAAACTCCCTTGCACCTGTTAGTAATTGTCCGTGTGATTTGTATCTGCACTGCACTCACCTGTATCCACTCACCACTTTGCCACACTGATTTATTATCATGAATTTGGCAGAGGTCTTTATCAAAGGTGACATACAAGGAGAACAGTTTATATAATAGCAACATAAACACAGTAATCACATAGTTAATAATAATTAACAGGTGTGTACCAATATAGGAAGCAAGTTACATAAAACAGTGTTTCCCAATCTTGGTCCTGAGGACCCAGTGTTTGCTAGTTTTTGTTCCAACTGAGCTCTGAATAACTTAATTGAACCCTCAATTAAACAAATAATTTGTCTAAACAGAGCATTTGAATTATTTGTAGCTCTTAAATGGCTGGTTGCACAGGCCTCAATTAGCACTAATCTAGGACTACCTAATGTTAACTCACGTAAGATAGTCCAAGATTTGTGCTGATCAGGGTTTGTGAAAGCAGCCAAAATCTCAGTTGCAAAAGTATTCAACCCTTTTGCTACTGCAGCCCTAAATCAGCTCAGGTGCAAATGATTTGTTTGAAAGGTCACAAAATTAGTGAAATGGTTTCAGCCTGTGTGTACTCAAAGTGGTTTAACTTGTAAATAATTTCCCTCAGGTATATAAAGACTTTCAAGCTGCAACTCACATAATGATCCAACAAAGCAACCATGGGGAGAATGGATGGTGCAAAGTGCAGGCAAATCCTTGAGGAAAACCTGGAGTCAGCCAAGACGGAAGGGGAAGGAAATTCACATTTCAGCAGGGAAATGACCCGAATCACAAAGCCTGGAGTGGTTGAACAAGAAGAGAATAAATGTTCTTGAGTGGCCCAGTCAAAGTCCTGACTTGAATCCAATCGAAAATGTATTGTGAGAATTGAAGATTGCAGTCCATTGACAATCCCCAACAAACTTATCAGAACTGGAGCAATTTTCCTGTGAAGAATGGGCAACAATTTCACCATCCTACTGTGCAATGCTAGTAGAGAACTATCTAGAAAGACTCATAGCAGTAATTTCTGCAAAAGGTGCTTCTACCAAGTACTGACTTAAGGGGCTGAATACTTATGCAACCAGCAAATGTCATTTTGTAAATTTTTTTGCAAGTATGCTGACATTTAACCTCTACAATACTTTTGCAAACCACTGTATGCATGACCCACTGTATAGTTCAATTGGAGGATCAATTTAATAATTGAGAACTCAGTTAGAACACAAACAGCAGACACAGTGGGTCCCCAGGACCAGGTTTGTGAAAACTGACATAAATTATGATATATACAGTGCCTTGCATAAGTATTCACCCCCCTTGGACTTTTCCATATTTCGTAGTGTTACAACCTGGAATTAAAATTGATTTAATTAGGATTTTTTGTCACTGATCTACACAAAATAGTCCATAATGTCAAAGTGGGGAAAAAAATCTACATATTTTTCAAAATTATTTTCAAATAAAAAATTGAAAAGTCTTGATTGCATAAGTATTCACCCTCTTTATTGTGACACCACTAAATAAGCTCTGGTGCAACCAATTGCCTTCAGAAGTCACATAATTAGTTGAATGGAGTCCACCTGTGTGCAATTAAAGTGTCACATGATCTCAGATTAAATACACCTGTTTCTGGAAGGCCCCAGAGTTTGTTAGAGAGCATATCTAAACAAACAGAATCATGAAGACCACGGAGCTATCAAAACAAGTCCAGGATAAAGTTCTGGAGAAGCACCAATCAGGGTTGGGCTATAAAAAAAATATCCCAAACTTTGAACATCCCCCGGAGCACTGTTAAATCCATTATTAAAAAATGGAAAGAATATGGCACAACCGCGACTCTGCCTAGAGAAGGCCGTTCACCAAAACTCAGTGACCAGGTAAGGAGGGCATTAGTCAGAGAAGCAACCAAGAGGCCAATGGTAACTCTGAAGGAGCTGGAGAGATCAACAGCTGAGCGGAGAAACTGTCCATGGGACAACTATAACCCGGACGCTCCACAAAGCTGGTCTTTTATTATTATTATTATTATTTATTTCTTAGCAGACGCCCTTATCCAGTGCGACTTACAATCGTAAGCAAATACATTTCAAGTGTTACAATACAAGTAATACAATAAGAGCAAGATAAATACAATGACTTTGGTTCAAGTAAGTGCAAGTGTGACAAAATACAATTCAATAATACAGCAGATAACAGTGACAGTGATAGTTACATCAAGATATGATTAACTACAAAATATTACAGATTAAACACTTGCAGATTACAGTACTCTGAAGTACAGGATTAAATGCAGTAAAATAGGGGGCAGATAAGAGCAAATAAAGCACATTTAAGGATGGTCTTTATGGAAGAGTGGCGAGAAGAAAGCCATTGCTGAAAAAAACCCATATCAAATCCCGTTTGGGTTTTGCCAAAAGGCATGTGGGAGACACAGCAAACATGTGGAAAAAGGTTCTCTGGTCTGATGAGACCAAAATTGAACTTTTTGGCCTTAGCGCAAAACGCTATGTGTGGTGTAAAGCCAACACTGCTCATCACCCTGAAAACACCATCCACTCGGTGAAGCATGGTGGTGGCAGCATCATGTTATGGGGATGCTTTTCATCGGCAGGGACTGGGAAACTGGTCAGGATTGAGGGCAAGATGGATGGAGCCAAATACAGGGAAATTCTAGAGGAAAACCTGTTTCAGTCTGCAAGAGACCTGAGACTGGGGTGGAGGTTCACCTTTCAGCAGGACAATGACCCTAAACACACAGCCAAAGCTACACTGGAGTGGTTTAAAAACAAGAACCCGAATGTCTTAGAATGGCCCAGTCAAAGCCCAGACCTCAATCCGATTGAGAATCTGTGGCAAGACTTGAAAATTGCTGTTCACCAAAGGTCCCCATCCAACTTGACAGAGCTTGAGCAATTTTGCCAAGAAGAATCGAAAAAAATTGCAGGATCCAGATGTGCAAAGCTGGTAGATACTTACCCAAAAAGACTCACAGCTGTAATTGCTGCCAAAGGTGCTTCTACCAAGTATTGACTCAAAGGGGTGAATACTTATGCAACCAAAAATTGTCTTTTTTTGTTTAATTAACTTTTGTGTCACAATAAAAAATATTTTGCACCTTCAAAGTGTTAAGTATGTTGTGTAAATCAAATGGTAAAAATACCAATTAAATCCATTTTAATTCCAGGTCGTAACACTACAAAAATGTGGAAAAGTCCAAGGGGGGGGTGAATACTTATGCAAGGCACTCTATGTATATATTTGTATATGTGTGCAATGCAGTTTATTCAAAAGTGTCTTAGTTTGCATCTTTCAGGTTGATCAACTTTACCAGCAATACTGAAGTCTTTCTACTTTATTACGAGCATTATTTGAAAAGTATTTAATGCATTTGAAATTGAAATATTTTTTAAGCTTTCCCATGATTTTAAATTCAAATGCAAATTATTGTATTTCAAAATATACAAATACCAAGTCAAATGCAAATAGTTCAGCAGATTGCATTTAAATTATTATTTATTTTTTAGCAGACGCCCTTATCCAGGGTGACTTACAATTGTCAGTTATATCATGTTATGTTTACATACAATTACCCATTTATCCAGTTGTTTATACTGAATCTAGGTAAAATACCTTGCTCAAGGGTACAACAGCAGTGTCCACCACCTGGGATTGAACCCACGATCCTCTGGTCAAGAATCCAGAGCCCTAAGCACTACTTGACACTGTTGGCCCCAAGTCTGGATATAAAGTAATGTGTCGATTTAAACAAAAGTAATGGTTTTGCAGACATTTTTTTTGTTGTAGGGGAAAACTATGGTATAAAGAAAAAACTACTTCAAATAATCCAAGAAAACAGAAAAAATTGTTGAAGCACAGAAAGTACAGTAGCCAAGATAAGAGTATGTAATGAGCAAAACCAGGTGTCTGACCGTCATACGTTTGGGTAAAATGTTGTTAGTGAAAAGCTACACTGTAAAACTGAACTGTAAAACACTTGTCACACTTTTCAAACATGTCACTGGGTTTATGATTTTAAATGTGTTTAGGAATTAAGGTATTATTTAGTCGTCGCCAATTATTTTTTATACCACAGTTTTCTCCCCAATTATTATCTGTATCCTTGGCTCACCACTGCAGAACCACAGGTGCCCTATGAGGCGCAGGGGTCGCTGATGCACAGTGAGCAGTGGATTCCCCTGCCAACCTAAACCCTCCCTACCCGGGTAGCACTTGGCCAATTGTGAGCCACCCCCTAGGAACTCACGGTCACGGTCGGCTGTGACATAGCCTGGTATTCGAACGTGCGATCTCCAGGCTATAGGGCACATCTTGCACTCCGCACAGAGCGCCTTTACTGGATGTGCCACTCGGGAGCCCATTCATACGCATTTATAATAGGGCTGGTGATTAAAATCTAAAAGTTTAAGTATAGCAAACATGCCATAGATTAAACACATAATGTTTAACAATTATTTATAGAGTTCCAAATGACTAAACACCAGTGCTATACCAAATTATGTATAAAGACTGCTGTTTAGGAATAGAGCACTTCTATTTTTTACTATACACACATGCAATTTAGATATTAAACATGTCACACTTTCTGTGGTTTTACAGTGTAAATGTGTGAAAAGAAGACAGATGTAGCCACAGTAGTCAAATTTAATGTCACTTCTGTTAATGTCACACTCTGCTAATATAATGCATGCTGGGACTTTGATTTTTTTTTTAATGTACTAATGATCAATGCAGTGATAAAATAACTGCAACTTTTATGTATGCTTTACTGTTTAAACATGTTTAAATCATTTATATCGATAAGGCAGTTGCACTGATATATTGACAGTATTTTCCTGATTTTGGTTTAATACAGTTTATGGATTGGAGCTATATAAACCATGTATACAGTATATTAAGGACTAAAAGCACATAATAACATAAGAAAGTTTACAAACGAGAGGAGGCCATTCAGCCCATCTTGCTCGTTTGGTTGTTAGTAGCTTATTGATCCCAGAATCTCATCAAGCAGCTTCTTGAGGGATCCCAGGGTGTCAGCTTCAACAACATTACTGGGGAGTTGGTTCCAGACCCTCACAATTCTCTGTGTAAAAAGTGCCTACTATTTTCTGTTCTGAATGCCCCTTTATTCTCAATTTGTGATCCCTGGTCCTTGTTTCTTTTTTCAGGTCAAAAAAGTCCCCTTGGTTGACATTGTCTAGACCTTTTAGGATTTTAAATGTTTGAATCAGATCGCCGCATAGTCTTCTTTGTTCAAGACTGAATAGATTCAATTCTTTTAGCCTGTCTGCATACAACATGCCTTTTAAACCCGGGATAATTCTGGTTGCTCTTCTTTGCACTCTTTCTAGAGCAGCAATATCATTTTTGTAATGAGGTGACCAGACTAATGCATTGTAAAGTTTTAACATTACTTCCCTTTATTTAAATTCAACATTTCTCACCATATATCCGAGCATCTTGTTGCCTTTTTTTATAGCTTCCCACATTGTCCAGATGAAGACGTTTCTGAGTCAACATAAACTCCTTGCTCTTTTTCGTAGATTCCTTCTTCAACTTCAGTATCTCCCGTGTAGTTGTAGAATTGTGCACACCATAAACTGAAAGAAAAGCTGTTTGGGGTCTTCTTCTAATTACAGAAGCAGCATAATGCATGCAATTGTACTTTAAATGGATAACATCTGATAATGTCCCAGCTGTGCTTATTGGCACAGTTTGCAGTAAAACAAATTCACAATAAATATATGGCACATTAATAATGCAGACTTATAATAAATGCAAAATTAAGCAAAATACTTTGCTGGTAAAATTGTCTTGTTTTACAGCAATATAAACTAGCAATATCAGTATAAAATTGAACACGGTAAATAGTGAGATATATCTTATCTACCAAAGAAACAGGAAACTGGATATTTTCAAACAAGAAATGGAAAATTTCTTGAATCGAGCAAAACCTTCAGGTTTTCAGTGAAAGCTGGTCAGGCATGGATGTAAGCCTAAAAAATGTATGCATTTCAACTACAGCGGAGTGGCGCAGTGGGCTAAGGCCATGTGCGCTTGAAGGACCTGATGCTGCAGTTCAAACAACGGTATTTTATTTTTTGTGCGTTATGTGCTGTTTTAAAACATAAATAAATTGTTTAATATAAATGGTGTGGATATCAAACTCCCTGGCTTATTTTGATGTTGACCAACATGTGAAACTGCTTGAAACGACGCTACACACAATTAAAACGGAAGAGGAAGCAGCAGAAAAAGCAGAATAACAATTTTACCTTAGTTTAACGACTTACAGCTCATAAGAGGTATTTAAGTTTTTTTTCACATTTGATGTAAGAAAGTTTCAAATTTTTGGTACTGGTACAGATGGTAATTCTAAATGATTTAGTTATATATACCTTTGCCTTATAGCCTGGAATTAATTTTTTTTTTTTTTTTATTGATCTACACATCCTACCCCACAACTTCCAAGTGAAAAAAATATTCTAGAAATTTGTATAAAATTAATTAAAAATAAAAACTGAAATAGCTTGGTTGGATAAGTGTCCACCCCCCTAGTAATAGAAATTCTAAATTAGCTCAGGTGTAACCAATCGCCTCCACCTGTGTTAAATAATAGTGATTCACATGATTTCAGGGTAAATTCAGCAGTTGCCGTAGGTTCTCTGCTGGGTAGTGCATTTCAAAGCAAAGACTCAACCATGAGCATCAAGGCGCTTTCAAAAGAACTCTGGGACAAAGTTATCAAAGGCCTTGAATATCCCTTGGAGCATGGTCAAGACGATTATTAAGAAGTGGAAGGTGTATGGCACCACCAGGACCCTGCCTAGATCAGGCCGTCCCTCCTAACTAGATGACTGAGCAAGAAGGAGACTGATTAGAGAGGCTACCAAGAGGCCAATGGCAACTTTGCAAGAGCTACATGCTTTTATGGCGAAGACTGGTCAAAGTGTGCATGTGACAACAATATCCCAAGCACTCCACAAATCTGGCCTGTATGGTAGGGTGGCAAGAAGGCAGCCATTACTCAAGAAAGCCCACCTGAATCCTGTATGCAAAAAAAAACTCAGAAGATTCTGTAGCCATATGGCAAATATTTTTGGCCTAAATGCAAAGCATTATGTTTTTAGCGCAAACCCAAAACAGCACATCACCCAAACAACACCATCCCTACTGTGAAGGTGTGCAAAGTTGTTAGAGACTTATCCCAACAGACTCACAGCTGTAATTGCTGCCAAAGGTGCTTCCACCAAGTATTAACTCAGGGGGTTGGAGACTTATCCAATTATGATCTTCCAGTTTTGTATTTGTAATATATCATCTTTTTCTCAATAAAAAAACTTTTTTCCCCTTAACAGTGTGGAGTATAGTGTGTTAAGTGGAAAAAATCCTCATTTAATATGTACAGACGTGCTCAAATTTGTTGGTACCCCTCCACAAAAAACGAAGAATGCACAATTTTCTCTGAAATAACTTGAAACTGACAAAAGTAATTGGCATCCACCATTGTTTATTCCATATTTAATAGAAATCAGACTTTGCTTTTGATTTTTTATTCAACATAATATTGTAAATAATAAAACAAATGAAAATGGCATGGACAAAAATGATGGGACCGCTAACCTAATATTTTGTTGCACAACCTTTAGAGGCAATCACTGCAATCAAACGTTTTCTGTAGCTCTCAATGAGACTTCTGCACCTGTTAACAGGTAGTTTAGCCCAATTTTCCTGAGCAAACTGCTCCAGCTGTCTCAGGTTTGATGGGTGCCTTCTCCAGACTGCAAGTTTCAGCTCTTTCCATAGATGTTCGATAGAATTCAGATCAGGACTCATCGAAGGCCACTTCAGAATAGTCCAATGTTCTGTTCTTATCCATTCTTGGGTGCTTTTAGTGTGTTTTGGGTCATTATCCTGTTGGAGGACCCATGACCTGCGACTGAGACAGAGCTTTCTGACACTGGGCAGTGTACGTTTAAACAGAATGCCTTGATAGTCTTGAGATTTCATTGTGCCCTGCACAGATTCAAGGCACCCTGTGCCAGGCGCAGCAAAGCAGCCCCAAAACATAACCGAGCCTCCTCCATGTTTCACTGTAGGTATGGTGTTCTTTTCTTTGAAAGCTTCATTTTTTCGTCTGTGAACATAGAGCTGATGTGACTTGCCAAAAAGCTCCAGTTTTGATTCATCTGTCCAAAGGACATTCTCCCAGAAGGATTGTGGCTTGTCAATATGCATTTTAGCAAATTCCAGTCTGGCTTTTTTATGTTTTTTTTCTTTCAAAAGTGGAGTCCTCCTGGGTCTTCTTCCATGGAGCCCACTTTTCGCTCAAAAAAAGCGACGGATGGTGCGATCACAAACTGACGATACCTTCACCTTGGAGTTCAGCTTGTATCTCTTTGGCAGTTATCCTTGGTTCTTTTTTTCTACCATTCGCACTATCCTTCTGTTCAATCTGGGGTCGATTTTCCTCTTGCGGCCCGCCCGGAGGTTGGCTACAGTTCCATGGACCTTAAACTTCTTAATAATATTTGCAACTGTTGTCACAGGAACATCAAGCTGCTTGGAGATGGTCTTGTAGCCTTTACCTTTACCATGCTTGTCTATTATTTTCTTTCTGATCTCCTCAGACAACTCTCTCCTTTGCTTTCTCTGCTCCATGTTCAGTGTGGTGCACACAATGATACCAAACAGCACAGTGACTACTTTTCTCCACTTAAATAGGCTGAATGACTGATTACAAGATTGGAGACATGTGTGATACTAATTAAAGAAACTAATTAGTTTGAAATATCACTATAATCCAATTATTTATTATCTTTTCTAAGGGGTACCAACAAATGTGTCCAGGCCATTTTAGAATATCTTTGTAGAATTAGCAATAATTCATCTCTTTTCACAGCTTATTTGCTTTATTCTATGACATACCAAAGGCATGCAAGTATACATGATAAAATAGCTTTTAATTTCATCACTTTTCAGGAGGAATGAAGCATTATTTCAATGAGCTATAAGGGTACCAACAAATTTGAGCATGTCTGTATGTATGTATGTATGTATGTATATTCAAAATTCACTCAAAAGCTGTGCCTGCTGATGCGCTGGGGAGGCCAAATCTAGACTGATCCTCAGAACCAGCATTGCATGATATAATAAAAATATATGTTTAAATAAAGTAGTGTTAATTAGAATTAATACAGATTCAAAGATAGAAGTAAAAATGATGTCACAATATATAGAACACCATTACATCATGTAAGAATAAATCATGGATTTGAATGTAAACAATAACAAGTAGTCGTCATGCCGTCAAAATCCTATAAATACCTCCAATGTTTTGATTCAAACACAGGCTCCATTGAGAAAGATATGTACAACATATCGAAACGTTGGGCAGCTGGCTCTTTGAGCTAATATATATATATATATATATATAATATTAGGCCTATTCATGTAATTATGCCGGCCCTTATTCATGATGTTATTCATGTACTATTCATTACCCCTATCAGTTTCATCTGCATTTTCAAAACTGGCATTTATGTCTTTTCACTCGACCACAGAAAGCAAATGTATTGCCACATTTTGTACAGTGATGCAGCTTCTTTCCACTGTGAATTCGCTGGTGTCTTTTTAGGTATCCTGACAGACTGAAACTCTTCCCACATTTAGAGCAGTGATACGGCTTCTCTCGAGGGTGAATTCGCTGGTGTTGTTTTAGGCTTCCTAACCGACTAAAGCTCTTCCCACACAAAGAGCAGTGATATGGCTTCTCTCCAGTGTGAATTCTCTCGTGTGTTTTTAGGCTTCCTAACTGACTAAAGCTCTTCCCACAGTCAGAGCAGTGATGCGGCTTCTCTCCAGTGTGCATTCGTTGGTGTTTTTTTTAGGCTTTCTAACCGACTGAAGCTCTCCCCACAGTCAGTGCAGTGATATGGCTTCTTTCCAGTGTGAATTCGCTGGTGTCTTTTTAGGCCTCGTAACAGACCAAATCTCTTCCCACAGTCAAAGCACTGATGTGGCTTCTCTCCAGCATGAATTTGCTGGTGTGTTTTTAGGTCTCCTAACTCACTGAAGCTCTTCCCACAGTCAGCACAGTGATGCGGCTTGTCTCCAGTGTGAGTTCGCTGGTGTGATTTTAGGTGTCCTGACTGACTGAAGCTCTTCCCACAGTCAGTGCAGTGATGCGGCTTCTCTCCAGTGTGAATTCTCTGGTGTCTTTTTAGGTTTCCTAAATGGCTCAAGTTCTTCCCACATTCACTACATTGATGTGATATCTTTGGCTGGGATATGTTTTCTAAATCCTTAAACGACAAGTCAGTAGACTCTTCAATGTAGAAAGGCTCCAGTTTAGTCTCTCCCTGTTTAATGTGGACAGGCTCCAGTTCAGTCTCTTCGTCTTTAACATGGACAGGCTCCAGTTCAGTCTCCTCTTCTTTAACATGGACAGGCTCCAGTTCAGTCTCTTCGTCTTTAACATGGACAAGCTGCAGTTCAGTCTCTTCTTCTTTAACATGGACAGGCTCCAGTTCAGTCTCTTCTTCCTTAACATGGACAGGCTCCAGTTCAGTCTCTTCTTTAATGTGGACAGACTGCAGTTCAGTATCTTCTTCCTTAATGTAGACAGGCTCCAGTTCAGTCTCTTGTTTAATGTGGACAGGCTGCAGTTCAGGCTCTTCCTCTTTAATGTGGACAAGCTGCAGTTCAGTCTCTTCTTTAATGTGGACAGACTCCAGTTCAGTCTCTTCTTTAATGTGGACAGACTCCAGTTCAGTCTCTTCTTTAATGCGGACAGACTCCAGTTCAGTCTCTTCTTTAATGTGGAGAGGAAACAATTCCAGACCCTCCTCCTCCTGTTTAATGTAAACAGACTCCATCTTTCCTCCGTGGCTTCCACCAAGATAAGGCAGTCCTGAAAACAGAAAATTAAATTAAGTATTGCTATCTATTCTCTACGTCACCTTCAGTTTCAAGAAAGCATTTTATACTACCAACCAAACAACCACAAAGCGATGATGAGGACAAATACTTTGTAACTGTCATTGGTGATTGTGACATTTAATAATGCATGTAATGGAATTAACCTAACTTTGAAATGGGTAGAATTATTTTGTTAACAGAGCCCTAAATCCAACATTTGAGGTGCATCAGAAATAAAACTGTTAATTGACAAACGATACATGCCACAAATCTAACTTGCTTGTGTTACAAACTAAGATCTTACAACATCTGTGACATTTACTGTTACTAATTAATTTAAAACATATATTCACAACAAAGCATTCCACACAATTATGATCCTGTCAAGTAGCATATTAGCTGTACAATAACAATAAGACAATATAAGGAGAGTATCAAGCGGTTTTAAAAGATAAAAAATAAATAAAGAGAAACTTACTTCAGGTATTGTCAATAGGATCTGCAGCACGGCTCAAGTGCTCCAGTCGCTCACTCTGACCGTCTCGATTCTTCTCTCCAGAGCAAATAGGCAGCTCAAACTGACAACAACAGGTCATCTGTGTAGACTAGACTGCACTGCATATTTAAACCCCTCTCTTGCAGTTCCACGCACAAGAACACGCCCCCTCCCTGGGTGTCAGCTGCATGCTGTTAGCCTCTCTTTGTTCTCTTCAAGAGGGAGTCGCTGCCTTTCTCTGCTGGGGGAGCTGTAGTGAATGTGTCCTTTCTTCTCTTCAGGTGAGAGCTGTTAGCAGCCACCCCAAATCTGAAAGTGTTTGAATGTGTTAGTTTAGTTCAAAGAGAACAGAGATTTATTTTTTATTTTTATAATGCATATATTATTTGCTTCATATCAATTAAACAGATGTGTACAGTACTATGAGATTACAAGAATCCAGTTTAAGTTACTGTGAAAGAAGCCGTTCAAGGGGAGGGGACAATTTCATCCCCCAGGTGACAAAGGAAGTGCAACACTATCTGAATGCAAGGCTTGTAAACCCATATGTATTTTTTTAGCCTTGTATCAAAATAAAAATATGTGGTTACTTTAAAAACACATTTCTTTCACGCAGCAGTATTATGACGTTCCACAGCATGATCTTGGAATTGAGGTCTCCGTCGATGTTTTAATTTGTACCAGCAGAACAGAACTAGTAAAGGCAACAAAGATACACATCATTGTAAGTATATTTTAAAATGATTTCAAACAAACATAATAAAAAGGATAGAAAACCAGTTTATATGCACATGGCTTTTTTTCTGGATTCTGGATTTCATATTTAATTCACAGTTAATAAAAAGTGACCAGTAGATAGCAGAAGTTATGCTTTTATTTTTTTCAATGCAGTCCACCAACTCAGTTTACTCATGTACATTAATAACACTGCTATTATATTTCCATGGTGTTGTTTTATTTTGTATATTATAAACTCACATAGTGATTTCTAATGCAAGTCATTTTCTAAGGCAATACATGCCCTTCTCCTCTAGTGTGGCAGAAATTCAAGGAGATGCACAATTTCATTAATCTTTAGTAGAAATCTGTGGATATTGTAATTTAAATATTTATGTAGGTTGTTTTAAACATAACTGGACCCACACGTTAAGGTGGGCAAGACTTCTCTTCAAATCATGCTTAGCATAACTGCAGTAAAATAAAACAAAACAAAATATTAGATATATTGGACTAACCTGGGTCGATATAATGTTTTTTTCAAAGACAGAGAGAGAGAGAGAATTCAAAAACAGCTGTGTCTAATAGGGCTGCTACAATTAAATCGTAAAATCGATTTTTCAATAGATTCCATTCCTCATTATATACATTGAGATAAATACTGGATAAATCGATTAAATAGTTACACTTTTGTAACCTGCATAGTTAATAACATTATTTAAGTTTATCAATTTAAATGCACCAAACGCCCTGCCTTGCTATTTATAGTAATTTTGAAAAGACGAGCAGTGGGCGTGTTCTTCTTTTCCTGCTTAAGTGCTAACTAGCATCTGATTTGCCTGTTCCCATCCTGACTACCAGTGAATCAATTTTGAAAATGCTTCATAAGTACGCACCCTCTGTGTATTCAATGTGCGAATCAGAAAGGAGGCATGCCTTGATTTAGTCTTTTCAAATAACGAAGACAGAATAACTAAAACTGAGGTCAGGGAGCCATTGGCAAACTCAGACCACAACATGGTCTCATTTGAAGTATTTTTTAAAACCCCAAAAGTAATGACTAAAGCTAAGGTTTACAATTTTAGAAAAGCAAACTATGAAGGTATGAAACAGAGACTAACAGAAGTAGATTGGAGTAAAATAGAGAAAACACCCACAGAGAAAGGATGGCTGTTTTTTAAAAATGTAGTACTAGAGGCACAAAACAATTACATCCCAAAAGTAGACAAATCTAAATCTAAAACAAAATGGCCAAAAAGATTTAATAGATCAATTAAAAAAAAATATTCAGCAAAAAAGGAACTTTACAAAGCATTTAACCCTTTGCGGTCCTATGTCGGACCTGGTCCGACATTGCAATTATTCCTATCAGGTCCATTGTTGTACCCTGTCCGACATCAATATAAAAACGCAAAAAACGGGTTTTAGTCATTTTTCTCCGGAAAAAGTCGAGAAAACCATTCAATTGCCAAGTCAAAAAAAAAAAAAAAAAAATCTCATGAATAGTCATACATGGCCCTGGTATCAGATAACGGGGCGGTCGTAACTAAACAAGTTGGCTGCCTGTGAATCAGCGCACAGAGAACACAGACATTTGCAGAGCTTTTTTGAGATGTTATAGTAATAAAATAATGACTTGGATCGCATTATTGAGGAGTTTGGTGATAAAACGAGTGATCAGTAGATGATTGATCGGTATGTACGACTATTATTATTATTTATTTCTTACATAGGTGAAAGCTATAGCGAACGAAAGGGTGGGGCGGGGCTGGAGATGCCTAGTGAGTGCTTTGTTGATATGCAGGGCCATTTAAACCCGTTTGACTGTGAAAAAAAACACTTTAAACAGCGCGTCTAAAATTAACTGCACGTGTTAAAATAAATTAGACCTGGCGTGCCTGACGCGCATTTAATAAATGGACCGCAAAGGGTTAAAAAGGACCAAAAACAAAGCACACAGAAAGAGTACTTGGAACTGCAAACACAAGTCAAAAAGGAAGTTAGAAAGGCCATGAGAGAGATAGAAATCAATATTGCTAAAAGGGCTAAAACCAATTCCAAAATGTGTTTCCAATATTATAAAAGCAAGAGAACATTGAAAGAGGAGGTTAAATGTCTAAGAGACACAAATGGCAAAATCATAGATTAAGAAAAAAAACTCAAAGTACTCAAAGAAATGAAAGAAGTTATTTACAAACCGCTAACCAAGATCATGCAACAGTCTCTTGACACAGGGGTTGTACCGACAGACTGGAAAATAGCAAACGTAATACCGATCCACAAAAAGGGAGACAAAGCCGAACCAGGTAAATACAGACCAAAAAGCCTGATTTCTATTATATGTAAACTATAATAAGAT
Organism: Huso huso; assembly: GCA_036884735.1. NCBI lineage: Eukaryota > Metazoa > Chordata > Actinopteri > Acipenseriformes > Acipenseridae > Huso > Huso huso. The sequence continues at coordinate 25,976,994 of CM072681.1, read as the reverse complement.
CTAAAATGGAAAATTACCTATATGGTAACAATATCCTGGGAGACAGTCCGCACGGTTTTAGGAAAAGGAGATCGTGTCTAACTATCCTGCTTGACTTTTTTGAGGATGCAACATTGACATTGGATAATTGCAAAGCATACAACATGGTTTATTTAGATTTCCAGAAAGCTTTTGACAAAGTCCCGCATAAAAGATCAATTCTCAAACTGAACGCAGGAGGGATTCAAGGAAATGCATTAGGGTGTGGTTAACATGTAGAAAACAGAAAGTACTGATTAGAGGAGAAACCTCAAAATGGAGCGAGGTAACCAGTGGTGTACCACAGGGATCAGTGTTAGGTCCTCTGCTATTCCTAATCTACATTAATGATTTAGATTCTGGTATAGTAAGCAAACTTGTTAAATTTGCAGACGACACAAAAATAGGAGTGGCAAACTGTTGCAGCAGCAAAGGTCATTCAAAATGATCTAGACAGCATTCAGAACTGGGCAGACACATGGCAAATGACATTTAATAGAGAAAAGTGTAAAGTATTGCATGCAGGCAATAAAAATGTGCATTATAAATGTCATATGGGAGATACTGAAATTGAAGTAGGAATCTATGAAAAAGACCTAAGAGTTTACGTTGACTCAGTAATGTCTTCATCTAGACAATGTGGGGAAGCTATAAAAAAGACCAACAAGATGCTCGGATATATTGTGAGAAGTGTTGAATTTAAATCAAGGGAAGTAATGTTAAAACTTTACAATGCATTAGTAAGACCTCACGTAGAATATCGTGCTCAGTTCTGGTCACCTCATTACAAAAAGGATATTGCTGCTCTAGAAAGAGTGCAAAGAAGAGCAACCAGAATTATCCCGGGTTTAAAAAGCATGTTGTATGAGGACAGGCTAAAAGAATTGAATTTGTTCAGTCTTGAACAAAGAAGACTATGTGGTGATCTGATTCAAGCATTCAAAATCCTAAAATGAAGAGACAATGTTGACCCAAGGGACTTTTTTGACCTGAAAAAAAGAAACAAGGACCAGGGGTCACAAATGGAGATTAGATAAAGGGGCATTCAGAACAGAAAATAGGAGGCACTTTTTTACACAGAGAATTGTGAGGGTCTGGAACCAACTCCCCAGTAATGTTGTTGAAGCTGACACCCTGGGATCCCTCAAGAAGCTGCTTGATGAGATTCTGGGATCAATAAGCTACTAACAACCAAACGAGCAAGATGGGCTGAATGGCCTCCTCTTGTTTGTAAACGTTCTTATGTTCTTATCCCTGTGAATACATAAAGCACGATTTTAAAAGGAAATAGTTCTTTTCCCCAATATTAATTAAAAGAATGAATACATGTAAATTAATTGTGTAGTTTGTAATGTACCAGTACACTTTTACACAAATCGTTTGTTTTGAAAAAAAAAATGTCCATGATATCTATATAATGTGTCATCAGAAGTGGCTATATATATATATATATATATATATATATATATATATATATATATATATATATATATATATATATATATAGACACACACACAGATTTCATGTTTGTGGCACAGATCCTTAACAGTACAAATGTATTCTAATAACAATGTAATAGAAACACGTGCATTTGATAGAATCAGTCAATATTTAATTTTAGATTAGATTCTGTAACATGTAGCTGTTTTTTTGTAAATATTATTATTGGTTTTGTTCTTTGATATAATATAATGCATAATTTTTATTTTTTTCTTTTTTTAAAGTGTATTTTATTCACTTTGTGCCCACAGGGCCAGCACAGGTACATCTCAATAGCGTAGTAACAAAGAGAGACATTTACTAAGATACAAATAATATTACACATACATTTACACATACATTTAAAAATAAGGATAAGGGCGTCTGCTAAGAAATAAATAATAATAAATAATAAAAGACCAAATAATATCTTAATAAGATAGTTAACTTTACATTGTTTTAGTTAATCAACTAATACCCATAAATTAACCAATAAAATATGTAATTGAGTGACCGCCCTAATTTCAATATATACTTGGTGTGTACGGTGTTTTTTTGTTTTTTTTAACTTAGTAGTTTAGTCTTTGCGATGTTAAAACGTTGTTTGCTTATTTAGTGGTTCTTTGCTTTGACAACACGCAGACTGCAACTGGGGGGATGTGAATAAAAACAAACGCGCTGACACAGCCACGCCGCTTCACAAATACAACACACACATAAAAACAACGCGCTCCTAAACACAAAAATAATACAATATAACAAAACAACGCAGACTCCTACCCACAACAACCCGGACCTTTCAAAAATAATACAATATAACAGCTTTCTGTAGTTTAAAAAAATATTGCGCTACAACTCAATTTCAAAATAATACAATATAACAGCGCTCTGTAGTTTACCTTGTAGAGCTCTGCTCTCTTACTCTCCTCTCAGTGTCTGAACGGGTCTGTCTTCCAAACAGGGGGTTTACGAGGAAATATACCAATCACAAAATACACACTGTTCAGTGCGGTCTGACAATTCATCTAATATGGACTGCAAAGGGAATTGTGATACCGGGGATCTTTTAATAAAACATTACTGACTTTCAGTGTTAACATGGTAAACGAGCTGTTTGTAGCTCATATAGCTTTTCCAGCGAATACAATTTTAATTCAGGTAACCCCCTGCGCCCCATTTTGGTGTTGGTGTAGCCCTATATCAAATGTCGTTGCACATATTTTAGAGGAAGGCGGTGGTTAAATCGACAGGAAAAGGCGGGCTCTCTATAAGCCGAGCGATTGGCTGACCGTCGCGTCAGTCTTTACGAAAGAAGGGGTTGTGGGTTTGTCTGTGGTCTGTGCAGGAATTGAAATCGCGGTGTGAATCTCAGTTTCCGCGGCATAGATTGTGCTTGTATTTTTCTAAAACCAAAGGGGTTTAAAGAGGAAAGAAAGAAAACGTCAAGGAAGAAAATGAAAACAAGAAACCGAAACGAGGGGACGGCGAGACGCTCCACCCGTAACAATGAAGCAGGTAATATGAATTAGGAGGGGAGGAGGGAGAAACAGTCAGGCTGGGGGTTAGAAAAGAGTCGTTTCAATGGCTATTTGATTAGTTATATTTGTCTTCAAAGAACAGGAACTAGGGCTTAATGTCTGTGTTCTGAGATACATTTTCTGGTGAATGATGCGCTGTTTTATTTAGGGTTTATTTAGAGCAATCTCTGTTTATTGGAGAAATAAGTTTTACCGGCCTTTTTGTAATTTGGCTGCTTTTAAAAAAAAAACAAAAAAAAAAAACATGAATTCGTTTCTGATTTAAAAAAATTACAGCACCCAAACCTTATTTATGTAATTTGATACATTCTAAATCAACAAACAAAAATGATATTCTTCGTTTTGGCTACAGACTGCTGCGTCCTATTTTGAGGGCAAACAAGTTAGACGTGTGCCCGTAGTCAGAGCAGTGTATTTTCACACTGGCTAAGAAGCTCACACATCTAGATGATGAAACCGCGTTATCATCAGTGTGGGGAGGGGGGGGAAATATTTTTAGGCTTTTATATCCAGGCGTCATAGTCATATGAAGGGCTGTATTTGCAGAATTAATAGTTGCGGCTCACAAAATATTAAAAGTATCATAATATAGGTTAAAACGAAAAAATAAAACGAGTAGAGAAGAGTTAAAAATGGTCCAGAAGTTACTTTAATGGGTGAGATGGCCGTGAGAGCTCGAGTTACGGTCTTGCTGAGCCGCTCAGACTGCTCCTAATAGGGCTGCTGATTTTCCATTCTCGGGAAAGGCAAATTCCGTTTTTCAAAATGACCAATTCCTTTTTTCCTATTTATTAATAATTAACAATGTAATTTGAACATAACTGTTTATATTAAATATGTTTAATTCATTTTTTAAGTCCCTGAGACAGATTTTTTTTTTTTTCCTGAAAACTACATTCTTAAAGCAATTCATTAGTAATGTACTGTAGGTCAGTCAATAAATAAAGGTGTTTTGAAAAAACAGCTTATTGCTGGCATTACAATATACAGAATAGTCAAACGCGGGGCATTATTACAAAAATATACAATTTTCATAAAATTACAAATTTTAAATACAGTATTCAGGACACTTATCTCTCCCATTTGTAGTGTCATCTGCAACAACGCAGACTGGTTTATGCTATACTTGCTGTAAAGCTGCTTGCATGTGTTTCTCATATACCCTGGACAGGTAGAGTTGGTTTAGTTAGAGCAGGGCTCAACTAGTTTTTTTTTTTTTTTTTTTTTTTTTTTTTAATTTAAGGGGGCCAGATTGGAAAAAAGTTAGGAGTAGGCAGGCCAGAGTATTTTACTCTGCACATCTTTAAGCAATAATAAATATTACGTAACTTAATGTTCATATATTGAACAAGACTTAAACATTTGACCATATGAATAGTACTTTAATAATAGAACAGTGTGAGAATGTAACAGAGTATCATTACAAATATTTTAAAATGTATGTGAGTAGAATAACTGTTAAGAAGTGATCAGCACTTCTAACTACCGTGCCCTCTGGATACGTATTTCCAAAAGCTTGTTTGGTTTCAAAATGCCTTTTCATATTGTATTCCTTAACTACTGACACACATTCATTGCACAATAAACACATTGGTTTTGCGTTCGATAGAGTTGAATCTACAATTGTCACCATTTTCTGCTCTTACTGCAGTAGTTAGAGTAGAGAAAGCCATGTTATAGCAACACTAGGAAAAAAAATAAAAATCACTGAGTGTAGTATTATTAAGGAGTTAATGATTAATTAGAAATCAGTTATAAAACTAAATGTTTCACCTCAACCACCATGTCATTTCCTTGCGTTGAGCGGGTGACGGAGAAAAGATTTACGATAAAAACTAAATTTAATACATAAATTCAATTAAGTTGTTTTTTTTTAATCGGGGGGGGGTTGATGGTCATTTTTTTTTTTTTTTTTTTTTTTAAGGTAATTTTCACTTCTATATATGGCTGACACCCTGAGATCTTTCAAGAAGCTGCTTGATGAGATTCTGGGATCAATAAGCTACTAACAACCAATCCAAAATGATTCCACAGAATAGAACTCTCACAAAACAGCGAGTTGCATTTTTTAAGCAACTCGACTCACACAGCACACAGGCAGCGCCGCAACTGAGACATAGGAGATCATTCTGCGCAGATTCTGTGCACAATCTGACCAACTCTTGGAAGATCGTTTGCTAAATTGGTCAGGTTCTGCACAGAATCTGCGCAGAATGATCTCCGTGAACGCACCCATATAGTTCATCAGCGTAACGCCCACAAAACCACCGGTTTTCTCGTTATCCAATGATCCAAATAAACATACAAAAACGTCATCCCTGAGCTTCTGGGTAGTGTAGTTTTCAAAGCAATCCATTTTATAGGAGAATAACAACGGTAAAAGACTGTTTGCACAGTGTTTTTTTTTTATTATTCATGTATTACTAGTAGTATTAATATTATTATTATTAGTTTTCAGATTAGTCCTGCAATGTCGGTAATAAACACAGCCAGATATGAGGTTCAGTCCAAGCAGAGCACCAAACTCAGCGAGGTACAGGGGTTGGGGGACAGTAACTTCACACAGGGCCATTTCATCTACCATAACCTCAGAAATACAAACAAGAAAATAGTTATTTGCCATTTTAAAAGTGGCTCAGTGCTCTCGTGTAGCAGAGCGTTAAGTGATTTTAAATCAGCTTGGTGTGCTTTCTGAGCGTTCTCCCTGAGCAGCTCACTCACTTAACGCGCCCACTGTAATTATTATTAATATTATTTATTTCTTAGCAGATGCCCTTATCCAGGGCGACTTAGTCGTAAACAAAAATACATTTCAAGAATCACAGTACAAGTAATAATACAATTAAGAGCAAGATAAATACAATGACTTTGGTTTTAGCAAGTACAAGTGTGACAAAATACGATTCAATAACGGAGCAGATAAGTGTCAGTGATAGTTACATCAGGATATAATTTAAATACAAAATACTACAGATTAAATAACACTTGACAGATTACAGTACTCGAGAGTACAGGATTAAATGCAGTAAAATAGGGGGCAGATAAGACAAGTAAAGCGCATTTAAGGAAGAGTGATAAGTGTCCAGAGGGAAAAAAAGAGGAGTTCTACAGGAGCTGCCTGAAGAAGTGAGTCTTGAGGAGGCGCCGGAAGGTGGTCAGGGACTGGGCAGTCCTGACATCTGTAGGAAGGTCATTCCACCACTGCGGGGCGAGGGTGGAGAAGGAGCGGGCTCTGGAGGCAGGGGAGCGTAGAGGAGGTAGAGCCAGTCTTCTAGTGCAGAGAGGTCAAGTGGGGGTGTAGGGAGAGATGAGGGTCTGAAGGTAGCTGGGTGCAGTCTGGTCAAGGCATCTGTAGGCTCGTACAAGAGTCTTGAACTGGATGCGAGCGGTGATCGGGAGCCAGTGGAATGAGCGGAGCAGTGGAGTTGCGTGGGAGAAGCGAGGCAGAGAGAACACATGCATCTCGCTCTAGTATCGGTGCTCGTGTAACTATACACAGCGGTATCTGGTAGTACACAGTACTGTAATGTATGTGGTTTAATAGGGGTTTTTTCTCTCCATATTCTCAGGTTTCTCTGTAAAGAGGGATAGTGACTAAAAACAAAAAACATTATCTGCAAGAATTATACTTGATGTGTCAATCAAAAAACAAGTGTAAATAAAATGAATGGAATTTATAACCATTAAATAAGAAACCTTTCCGTTGACTTAATGACAATTATTTAATTCAAATTTTATAATCATTTTTGTTTTAGACTCTTAATTGTTATATTTTTACAAACTATCATTATCAGTTTTTCAAATGTTACCATTAAACCACTTTTTAGTCTTTTTTTGTTTCATTCCATTTTTTATCAGACTGTTTATTTAAAGGGTTCATTGTTCTTTTTGTGTGAAGCCTTTCATCACAAGGATCCCAAAGCACGTGGTATAAATGTGAATTATATCATTTCATAAACATCTCGACTAATATTGGGGGCCCTATTTACAAAACTTTTTGTTTTAAAGATGTTTGTTTTTGTAAAGTACCGTATTACTTTTAATTAACGCGGCAGCATTTATTTTAAATTCCTAAAACAGCTGCAGCCGCTTATTCAAGGGTGGCGTTAATTAGAAGGTCTATGCTTTTAGAAAGGCGCAAATGTTTATTGTGGTATTTGAGGGAGGTGTATGTTTCTGTGGATGCAACTGAAAGCTGTTGAGCTCACAGATCAGTGTTTAACTAGGTGAGGGAAATAACATGAGAGAAATGTCAATTCAGCTCTGAGGAGGTGGGTTTATTTTCCTTTTTTTTCTTACAGCAGTTTGTAAGAGTCGCAGGGCTGAACTCTTTAATATACAGTGAGTTTCATTCTCTTCAACCAGCAAGACATTGAAACACTCGCGGTCTCCTGATCCAGACAGGTCTTCATGAGGAAGAGGAGTTGATCCCGTGGCTATCCCCTAAATAGCAACGCTACAGTGAGAGCTACCCTAGCTTCTGAACACCACACCCCCCACTCTCTGAACTTCCTGTCTGGATCAGGATTCTGCAGCGTCTCATTAGCCACAATACAGTGCATACAACCAAAACAGAAATGCATTTAAGAAACTTAAATAATAATCATACAGCTCCTGCGTTACAACCTAACATGTATTACTGTGCTTCCTAATTCCTAAATATACAGTATATTTATTTATTTTAGTGCTGCTGTATCAGTACAAAGTGCTGTGTAACTGGTATTCTTTTTTTTGTTTGGGTTTCCTAAACTTTACAGTAAAATAACGGTATACTCCAGTGTGTAATTGTATTCTTTGAAATACATTTTATTCAAGTTTTCAATTAATTTAGTTTGTTTGTAATGTTTTGCCATACTGTGTTTTGTATGCACTTCTTTAAGTCATGCATTTATTTAAGCTGGGGTAGGGGAAAAATGTACATGTTTCATTACTGAGAGCGACGTCTATTACAAATCTGATATCCGCTGAGTGCGGCGCATATTCAAGGGCGATGGTAATACAAAGTATTACGATATCTATAGCTTTTGTCATGTCGAGTACTCTGAGAATGTAATAATATTGAGGTATTTATTTAAAACCAGAGAACACGGCTCAAACACAGGTGTGTTTAATCTGGTGTTACTCTGAACTCATCCCCCACAACAACCCTTACACAGGCACTATAGTTTATATTAATTGTAGTGAATGTACAGTTTCCCTATCATAAATTTCAGGCTACTTTTGAATTAGGTCAAGCTGTGCTTTGAAAAATGAGGATACTCTTCTACCGTGACTGCAGTCTTGCCTGAATTAATCAACATGGTTTTTAAAAAATAAAGGTTTTACTACCAGCTTGATTAGCCCCAGTGTGTGTCTTATTATTAAACTCGTAGTGAAACCAGGAATGGATCACACTGCTGTGCAATGTGAGTCCTGTTTCCATCCCTGCATTGTAACTGCACTTTACTATCACTAGACTGGACTGGAATTACATTGTAACTGCAGTTACTATCACTAGACTGGAATTACATTGTAACTGCAGTTTAATATCACTAGAGTGGATTGAAATTACATTGTAACTTCAGTTTACTATCACTGGACTGGAATTACATTGTAACTGCAGTTTACTATCACTAGACTGGACTGGAATTACATTGTAACTGCAGTTTATCACTAGACTGGAATTATAATGGAGGGATAGTAATAAGACTCCTATTGCACAGCAGTTTCACCCATAGGTGATGCAAAACATTTTACCTTTGCTGTAAATACACAAACCAGTGCTGGATATGATCATAAATGTACATTGCAAGTACGAAAATAATGACTATTTAATATAATGGTAACTTGAGCTTCTGTAATATTTGACTTCCATTTCTGTAAGACACACCTGAGCTTGTTGCCTATACACACTGTGGATAATCAAGCTGGTAGTAAAACCTGGAATGGGTGATACTGCTGTGCAATAAGAGTCTTTCCATCCCTAAAGTGATTCTGCCTCAACATGACTAGGCAGCCCATTCCATCCCCTCACCGCTCTGTGTGAAGAAATGTCTGTCCTATTGTTGAAGGTGAAAAAGTTTGTAATGTTGCGCCAGAGAAAATTTGTCTTTTTTAACAATTGAATAAATGTCATGAAAACTCATTTCATCTTTGTTCTTGACACAGGCGGGGCAACTGAGGAAATCTCTCCTGACCTGAAGACGCACACGGAAATCGAACATTCCCAAATTAAAAGGGAGGCTCTTGATGTGCAGTGTACCAACATTAATGGGGAGGCCACTGAGCTGGACTGCAGCCACGTTAAAGGGGAGGCCACTGAGCTGGACTGCAGCCACGTTAAAGGGGAGGCCATTGAGCTGGACTGCAACCACATTAAAGGGGATGCCACTGAGCTGGAGCCTGTCCCCATTAAAGATGCTGCTGTGGGCATCAAATCTAAAAGGGCTCGGAAGCCGTGTCTGTGCTCCGAATGCGGGAGGAGTTTCGGTAAACTAGGAGACCTCCGGAGACACCAGCTGATCCACACGGGAGAGAAACCGTTTCCCTGCTCCGACTGTGGCAAGAGCTTCCGACGCAAGACCCACCTGAGCTCCCACCAGCTCATCCACACGGGAGAGACTCCGTTTCCCTGCTCCGACTGCGGCAAGAGCTTCCGGCACTCCGGCAACCTCCAGAAGCACCGGCAAATCCACACAGGAGAGGTTCCGCACGTCTGTGAGGAGTGCGGGAAGGGATTCCGACAGTCTGGGCATCTGAAACTGCACCGGAGGACCCACAGCGGGGAGACTCCATACGAGTGCATTGACTGCGGGAGGCGTTTCGGGCGGCTCCAGTACCTCCACGTTCACCGGAGATCCCACTCCGGCGAGAGCCCGTACTACTGCAGCGACTGTGGGAGGCTTTTCAGAAGCCTGGGCAACCTTCAGTCCCACCAAAGGATTCACACTGGGGAGAAGAATTACCACTGCTTGGAGTGCGGCAAGGCGTTCCGCCAGTCCAGCGTGCTCAAGATGCACCAGCGCACTCACACAGGAGAGACGCCTCACAGCTGCCCTGACTGTGAGAGAAAGTTCCGGAGTGCCGGTGGCCTTGCGGTCCACAGACGTGTGCACACGGGAGAGAGACCATACAGCTGCTCCGAGTGCGGCAAGAGCTTCCGAGAATCTGGCGTGCTGAAGAGACATGAGAGAATTCACACAGGAGAGAAGCCCTACAGTTGTACGAAGTGCGGTAAGAGCTTCAGCCAGCTGACCTCATACAACACACACCAGCGCCTCCACACGGAGGAGAAGGGGTTCCACTGCCCCGACTGCGGGAGGAGCTTCCGACACGCCAACACCCTGGCGGGACACCGGAGGATCCACACGGGAGAGACTCCGTACGAGTGCACGGAGTGCGGGAAGCGGTTCAGGAACCCAGACAACTTAAAAGTCCACCAGCGGGTTCACACTGGAGAGAAGCCCTACAGCTGTGGGGAGTGTGGGAGGCGCTTTGCCACGGCCACCAACTTGAAGACCCACCAGCGCACCCACAGCGGCGAGAAAGGGTACGTCTGCTCCGACTGTGGGAAGATGTTCACTGAGCCGCACCACCTCAAATCTCACGCCCGACTCCACACGGGAGAGAAACCGTTTCCCTGCTCCCAATGCGGGAAGAAGTTCCGACACTCCTACGGGCTTCAGACTCACAAGAGGAGTCACAGCGAGGAAGCCCCTTACCACTGCCCCGACTGCCCCAAGCGGTACAAGCACCCGGGGGGCTTGAAAACCCACCGCCGCCTCCACACGGGGGAGAGACCATACAACTGCAGGGTGTGCGGGAGGAGCTTTAATCAGGTGACCAATCTGAAGACCCACGAACGCCTTCACACGGGAGAGAGGCCATACAGCTGTGCCGACTGTGGCAAGAGCTTCAACGAACAGCACCATCTAAAAACACATCGGCGCATTCACACTGGAGAGAAGCCCTATCCCTGCTCCCAATGTGATGAGACATTCAGACACTTGAACAGCCTGCGAAGGCACGAGAGAGCTCACAGGGAGTGAGCCCTTTTGAATCACGCAAGCAACTTCACACTTAGTTATTCCAATGTATTACAGCTATGGCCAAAAGTTTTGAATCATCACCCTATAGAAGGAACTAAATTGTCTTCATAAAGTCGAATGAATCCTGCTGAATAATGTTACTTTTAACATATTGAATTGCATACCCTTACTAGTTGTCCATGTACTTACCGTAAAAAAAATGACACTGAAATAATTGTAATGTTTTTTGGATTACATACATTGTGATTTTTGTTAAAGCAGAAAGTGGATATTTGTCTGATTTTGTTCAATTCTATATAGCTGTGGTAGCATTTTTAAGCAGTGTATATATAATCTGAAATAAAAACACATTGGAAATGTGAAATGCAAAGTTAGCAAAAGTGCCCAGCCATTTAAAGTAGAGATCAAAAACACAAGCCAAATTTCAAGAAACTATTGGGGCAACCTTGCCCAGCACAAAGCAAATAGGCACAACTGTAAAACCGATGGGGGTCAAGGTTGCCCCAATTGTTTCTACTAACTTGGCTTGTGTTTTTCAGGCACAATAAAAGCGGATCAAATGCATGAAAAACACAAGCCAAGTTAATAGAATCAATTGGGGCAACCTTGACCCCCATCGGTTTTACAGTTGTGCCTATTTGCTTTAAATGGCTGGGCACTTTTGATAACTTGGCGTATTTTCACATTTCCAATGTGTTTTTGTTTCAGATATGTTACTTAAGCGATAGTGCCCATCAATGAAGGCTCTACCGTCTGACAGTGACCACGACTGGAGTTAAGCGTCCTGAGCCAAAGATGATGGCGCTGACGAAAGTCAAGGTCCACTACCCCACGATACAGCCTTCATCGAGAGGGCACCGTCGCTGTTAGAAAACAAGTCTCATTATTTTCTATTAAAAAACACTTTGAAACCAACATTTACCTTGAACTGGTAATGATTCGCCGGGTACCCTTCCACGGAGAAGTTTTAGGAAAGTAGCCCCAAAAATGTTCATAAAGGATCGCACACATAATTTGAGAAACAAAATTTACTTTAAAACAAATAACGCTTTGTTTTTGTTGAAAGATTCTGTGTCTGAGCTCCAGTCAAGTGGACAGGCTGTGATTGGCTGACTCGGCAGCTACAGGTGCCGGATTGATTGCTTTTGTCGATGCAAAGTATTGATTGGCTGGTTTTGGGTGGATAAGAAATGTAATTTGCAACAATTGTGTGTTTGTTTAGTATTTGCTGTCCAATAGATGTGAACTAATACAGCAAGTCAAAATGAAAAAGCCAGCACTTGTGCAGATTGATTTTAAATTTGATTCACAAGTTATGTGGCGACGTTCCAGCAGGTATCTGCTGTGCAGTAATGCCCACTATAGCTGGAAGCTGACTGGCTGATGATACTGAATAGTTTTCAAATGTTTTGTTTTTTTACTGCAAGTGTTTCTTAGCACTAATCCGCACTATGTGACTGTTGTAATACGTTTATACAGCGTAAATAAATCCCTGTCAAGAAAGTAGTTGATTACAACTTCACTATATTTCGCTACCCTTGGTAGTCATGTTTAGAAATAAACCCAGTGAATGATATCTGTTCATGTTTGTCATCTGTAATTGCAAGACAGAGGTTTCAATAAATGCTTGATGCATTTTTATAAATCGTTGAATGTTTTTCCCTCTGTAATGATGGCATCGTTGCTGGCGAACACATTCTTCACTTCATACAACAGTATCTAACAGGAGATGGACATGTTGGAGGCATTCACAGTCCTTGGAGCAGGCCTGGGCTCTGTTATAATTACATTTACAACTACAGCAGAATTGTTTGCTGAAATGGCAATTCCAATGCTGTTTTGTTCAATTACAATTCCAGTAGCAATCACACTGCAGTTCTAATTCCATTTAGGGCTGCAACGAAGGGTGCATTTTGACCTTCGAAGGTTCGGAACAGATAACCGAAGGATGGTACTAATTTGCATAATTTACTGGTGACGTAAACATAGCTACTTATTTATATTTGAAAATCCTATTATTTTACAGGTAAGCCATATACGTGGAATAAAACATTCATATGTAGTTTAAAAATACATTATGTAGAACAGTAATCATGTTTTTATAATTTAAATAAAAATAAAAATATACATTGTTTATTTACACGTAATTGATGCTGCTTGCGCATAAGCTTGCACTGCAGCAGCACGAACTGCAGCGGACTGAGGCAAAACAAACTAATTTAACAGTGACCGTTCCAAGCAGGTTATCGGTCACAGTTACGTTTTACTACTACTAAATATATTAATAATAATAATATGAACTTATGATTGTAAAGTGACCCCAGAGATTGGATGTGCCTCCGTGAAATCCCAAACAGCAGAGGGGTTTCTAGACATCTTTCAGTACAGCTTATGATATCGCTTTGCTGTCAAGATGGTGAATGAAGAAATTTGCCTCTGGTTAACACGGGCTGGAGGTGGGAGGGGCGGACGGTGCTCAGTTTTTTCGAAATTTAAATTGTTAGTGTTAGCATATATTTTGTATGTTTCAAACATATTCTTCCACAGCACTTCTCTTTCACTGTCTTGTACACAAGGTATTCAGTACGTAGTTTACTGAAGCACTACAACCGCTAGAGGTACTTTTGTTTAAGTAATATGCATTATACAAATAAAAAGATCAAACTTTGCATGTGAGTGACATCTAATGTGTGATTTATAGTATTCACACATTGTCAAACGATTTCTGTTAACAGAAAAAAAAAAAAACCTCTGAAGGTGTAAAACAATCTTTGAATTCCTGGCTAGCGAACGAACCTTCTAATACAGCCCTAATTCCATTACACACAAAAAAAGTCACATAAACAGCTTCCCACACATTACCATGTTTACTGTGTTTATTCTATACTCAGCAGTAATCACAGGTACAAACACACTATAGAACGGATTTTCAAACAAATAATGGGGGGGTAGGGTGCTAAAGTGGTTGAAAATTCGAGAGTAACGATCGCTCAACATGGAACTGAGAATGATTCAGCTTGGAAAGGAGTGGAATTGAACTGGAACTGATCAATTATATGGTGTAATTACAATTGGATTTGACCCCAGGTCTGCCTCAAAGATGTGCAATGTTTATAAAGTTTTCACTCTCCTTTAAATCTGTCCCGTAGATCATATGAAGAATGTGTCGCAAGGCAAGGTCACTTCTGCATGTACAGCAGTGTGTGTATTTACTAAACCCCCCCCCAGTTTGATTGCTGTGCATATGAAATCTAAACCACTGCAACTGAAAATCTTGGAAAATTGTCAGGCAAATGAGAGATTGTCTAATTTGACTGATGACTTTAATCGGCCACACATGCAATTCATTTTAAACAGTAAGAGATAAAGGAACACATAGCCACACATGGTAAAATGCAGACTTTATAGTTGTTTAAGATGTCTAATTGAAGCACAAAGTGGTCTAACATTTTCACACACAAGGGCCTATTGTTTCTCTAGCACTGACTACTGAGCGGAAATTGAAATTTTCACCCCCAGAGGTTTATAACGGTATATAAAGGATATAAATGAGAAATCTTGAGGTGTTCTAGTAAATTTGCACACCACTGTACATGTGTCCTGTCGATCATATAAACAATGTGTTGAAAGACCAGTTCATTTTTGCAGCTTAGATCATGGTAGTTCCATTAAAAGTGGCTAAGAAAACAGTCAATACATTATCTCCATCCACTCCTATAGATCTCAGATATGCAGTTTTGAAACATTTTACTAAACTTGTATTTTCATTTTAAAACATGCTATCTGGTACTAAACCGGTTTAATTACATTTCTGATTGCAAGCCGTGCTTTTACACTGTCTTGCACTTTCACCGGCTTTTTTCCTGTTAATAACCAATCAGCTGCTGCTTCCCATGTTGACTGACATGCTTTCAGCCAGTAACATGCAAAATGATCAAAGAGGTAAAGCAGAAAAAGACTTCCTGGGAGGCAAGGCAAACAAACTGATAAGTAGTGTGTAGTACCAGATCAGGGATAGTAATAAGACTCCTATTGCACAGCAGTGTCACCCATTCCAGGTTTTATTACCAGCTTGATTAGCCACAGTGTGTATAGGTAACAAGCTCAGGTGTGTCTTATTAAACTGACAGTGAAACCAGGGGCTATTGCACAAAAGTGATTTAAAAAAAAGCCAGGTTTAGTTTAAGTTATCTGGTTTGAGTTAACAGGATATAACTTAGCGGCTAACTCTGTTGCAGGAACGTAGACTGAGTTTAAATTAATCTAGATAACTCAAGTCGGGTTAATGTTTCTATTGATGTGGGTGGAACCAACTGTTTGAGTGTGTTGTCATGGTAATCTTTATTAACGGTCATCCGAAAAAATGGAGAAGGAAAGGGCGGCTTTTTTTACTGCTTCCGAGCAACAAATTTGAGTTTCAACATATGATAATGTTAAAAGAAAAATGTTTTAACAAAAAAAAAAAAAAAACACCGCTACTGCCAATAAAGCCAGGGTGGCAGCCTGGCAAACTGTAGCTGAGGCTGTAACGCCTCAGTATACAGTCGTATCCCAAGTACACAACCCCAAACCCCTGACTTTATTATTTATGTTATATATTATTTATATTTATATCTCGCTGTATTCTGATTAATAGAGAGTACTCTTTTTATTTCAATCCACCGCACCAAACCCTATAAGTAAAAAATGTAATAATAATGAAACATGAAAAATAATAATAATAATGAAGAAATAATAATGAAAAATTAAAAATATGTATGTTCATAGATGTTTTTTCCTTATTTATATAGACAAAAACATTAAATATATATTATAATAATTACCTGCAAAAGATAATTATTGAATTCTACAAAGATATTCCTCCTTTGTTCCCCTTAGAAAAGATAACTGGACCATAGTGATATTTCAAACTAATTAGGAAATTTCCAATCTTGTAAGACTAGCAGGAGAAAAGTAGTCACTGTTCTTTGGTATCATTGTACCACACTGAACATGGACCAGACAAAGGAGAGAGTTTCCTCATAGCTCTGCATATCGTTGCCTTATTAAATATTTTCTGCATTTAAGGTCCATGACTGTATACAAAAATGTTCCACAGGCCATAAATTTAACAGAGTTAACTGCAGAGTTTGTGACCTGTATATGTATGGGCTCCATGGAAAACATCTGCTGCATATTGACAAGCCACAATCCTTCTGGGTTGGTTGATCATGGGAGGGTCATACATGGATACCATCCCTATCAAGATTCTGGAAAACGCTGTGTCATCTGTCTCAGTCAGGGTAGAATCTGGATTATTAAAAAACGGGTCCTGGTGATCACTGAGTCCTGATCTCCTCCCTATGAAAACCTCTTCTTATAATTATAAGACACCAACATCTACCAACAGGTCTACAGAAAACGTTTGATTGCAGTGATTGCCTCTAAAGGTAAAAGGTCCCATCATTTTTGTCCAATTTGTTTTTTTTTACAGTTTAAAAAAAAAATCAAAATTAAAGTCTGATTTCTTTAAATATGGAATAACCTGCTCTGAAGCAGGTTAGTTTAATTTTTTGGGATATATTACCATGGTTTTGTTTTTTCCTTATTTAAGCCTTAAATATATATTATAATAATTACCTGCAATAGCATAGAATGCCTTATCCTGTTTTGTGCAATAGACTAAGCCTGACTTTCACAATTAAACCTCTTTTGTGCAATAGGCCCCAGGAATGGATCACACTGCTATGCAAAGGGAGTCTTACTTCCATCCCTGTGATTTTCTATGAGAGAGTGTCAATATAGAGATCAACAGGAATGGATATACGACTCCTATTGCATAGCAGTTTAATCCATTCCAGGTTTTACTACCAGCTTGATCAGCTGTGTCTTATTATCAAACTCATAGTATGAACAGGCCTATATCACACTGCTCTGGAAAGGGAGTCTTTTTTCCACCCCTGTAATTGTGACGTCTGGTTTGCTGTAACAGGTTTGTCTTTAAAAAGCTGCACATGGGAGACCTATGTAGTAAATGGAAATGCTAAACTGGTCAGATTTATTGGGATTGTTTTGTAAGCTGCAATTCAAAGCGTCACTGCCCACTTTCTGACAATCAGAGTGCAAGAGAGTTGAAGTTAGAGCAGTGACCGTTCCCAGAGTAAGGATATTCACCACCACCCACCCTCGCTTTAGCTGCTGGACTGGAACCTGGAAAATATGAACAGTAGGATGAATAGGATCAGTATTAGGTCCTCTGCTATTCACAGACACATGGCAAATGACATTTAATAGAGAAAAATGTAAAGTATTGCACGCAGGCAATAAAAATGTGCATTATAAATATCATATGGGAGATACTGAAATTGAAGAAGGAATCTGTGAAAAAGACCTAGGAGTTTATGTTGACTCAGAAATGTCTTCATCTAGACAATGTGGGGAAGCTATAAAAAAAAAAAGCCAACAAGATGCTGGGATATATTGTGAGAAGTGTTGAATTTAAATCAAGGGAAGTAATGTTAAAACTTTACAATGCATTAGTAAGACCTCATCCTAGAATATTGTATTCAGTTCTGGTCACTTCGTTACAAAAAGGATATTGCTGCTCTAGAAAGAGTGCAAAGCCAGGCTGTGTGGTCCAGTGGTTAAAGAAAAGGGCTTGTAACCAAAAGGTCCCCGGTTCAAATCTCACCTCAGCCACTGCCTAATTGTGTGACCCTGAGCAAGTCACTTAACCTCCTTGTGCTCTGTGAGATGTAATTGTAAGTGACTCTGCAGTTGATGCATAGTTCACACACCCTAGTCTCTGTAAGTCGCCTTGGATAAAGGTGTCTGCTAAATAAACAAATAAAGAAGATCAACCAGAATTATCCTGGGTTTAAAAGGAATGTCGTATGCAGACAGGCTAAAAGAATTGAATCTATTCAGTCTTGAACAAGATTCAATTCTTGTTCAATATTCTTGAACAAAGAAGACTACACGGTGATTTGATTCAAGCATTCAAAATCCTAAAAGGGGGTGGCGCACAATTGGCTGAGCATCACCCGGGGGGAGGGAGGGTTAGGTCGGCCAGGGTGTCCTCGGCTCACCGCGCAACAGCGACCCCTGTAGTCTGGCCGGGCACCTGCCGGCTTGCCTGTAAGCTGCCCGAGAGCTGCGTTGTCCTCCGACGCTGTAGCTCTTGGGTGGATGCATGGTGAGTCCGCAGTGTGAAAAAAAGCAGTCGGCTGACTGCACACGCTTCTGAGGACAGTGTGTGTTCGTCTTCGCCCTCCCAAGTCAGTGCAGGGGTGGTAGCGGTGAGTTGAGCTTAAAAAAAATAATTGGCCATTCTAAATTTGGAGAAAATAATAAAAATAATTGCCAATGACTACATTTAAATAAATAAATAAATAAAATTAAAAAATAAATAAAAAAGTGGGCATTCCAGGTTTCCCAGGATGCTTAGAACACATCAATGTGATCAGCCAACAAATTCAATCAGCTAAAAAGGAGAGGAAGGCGCTCCATGTAACATTCCTGAATTTGGCTAATGCATATGGTTCAGTGCCACAGGAACTTCTTTGGGCAGCATTTGATTTTTTCAGTGTACTGATGACAATAACAAATTTAGTGAAAGCCTACTTTGGAGATTTGCAATTTAGTTTTTCAACTTCAGAATTCAGCACTGCATGGCAATGCCTAGAATAATGGATGAATTGGAATTATGGCAGGATGCACCATTTCTCCACTGGCTTTTACCATGGCAATGGAAGTAATTATTAGGGGTACTGGGAGGAGAGCGCTTGGCTTCTGGAATGAATCCATGCTCCAGCTCCCATTTCTGTTTCCTTTATGATTATAAGACATTAAACTGACAGGGATTATCAAGAAATAATAATATAATATACTATATAATAATAATACAGTGTAAAAACCTCAAACCGTAACAAATGCAGCCATACACACCAGTGAACATTAACTAAGTACTCCTCGTACAGAGTGAATTTAATGGAACGTAAGCAAAATAAGCTCTATCACACTTGCACCCGTAGCCTAAGCAGGTGCCCTGTATTCTACACCTCTGCCTAATTTTATGTACGCCAGGACAGTATAATAATACACTGCAATAATAATAATAATAATAATAATAATAATAATAATAATAATAATATGAATATGTATAGGGCAGGAGATCTAAAATAAATATCAATTGAACACCTTTCGCAGACTTTAGCCTTCAGCCAATGCATAGGTTAGCAATTCATAATCTAGTGAAGTTTAGAGCTTCTAAAAGCAAATAATTTATTAGTACTACTCTTAGAGTCAATTTATAGATTTTGAAAAACTTCTCTTCTGCCCCCCCACACCATCCATATTTCTGAACTGTCCTGTAATCTGTTTGCATATTTTTCCTATATTATATATGCCAGCGAACCAATACATATGCCAGCGAACCAATACATATGGCACAGTAAACCAATAGATATACCAGCAAACCAATATGAATGACCATTGAATGAATTATTTTTTTCCTCAACAGCGCCTCATATCTTAAGATGTCTTGTCCAACAAACATACCCCAGCCTTTAGTCTCAGCTGTGGTGTTAAGGACCCAGATGACCACAGTCAGCACTGTTTTGGACAGGGAAAATAAGCTTTTGAAAGCTGTTGAAGCCCTTACTGCCAAGGTTGATACTTTACAGTTTGAAGTTAGACATATAAAGGAAAATAAACAGTGGATTGATACCAGACGATATGACACCCCTGCATTCCATGATAGGAGGCGCCACAGTCCTTCGCCACACTACACTGCTTCTGAAACGCGGGGACATTGCAAATGGGACTGTGCTGATTTAACACTAGAAGCCCAGCGGCAGTCATTTTGGCAGTTTTTGGTTTTAAAATGTAATTTTCTCCAGTCGTGTAACACATATGGGGCTGCGCATTCATGTTCCTTTCTGTCTGTATGTATTAAATATTATCACAAAGCATGAAACGCGGGAGTGTAGAAATAAAGAAGATATATTACATTATACCTAAAAGCCCTGGGAGGAGTCACATGGACAGCCACACAGAAAACAATTGTACTGTGATTATTCTGAAAGGTATTCTACTTAATTATTTTTATTTACCAGTCTGCAATGTGCTTAGCTGTAATTAGATGAGTGAATGATGGACAGTCTAATGTTTTTCAATCAGCCTTTTCAAAGGCTGGCACCTGCTTGCCAGCTGTGCTGTTTTGTTCAGTCAGTTAGCATTGGGACTAGAGAAAATAAATACCAGAGACCGTGGAGTTTTACAACACAAGAAAATATGGAGTTGATGTTTTGTATCAGATGGCACAGAAGTTTTTTGTGAAAGCTGGCTCCCAATGGTGGCCTGTTCAGGTGTTTTACAATGTATTGGACCTAGCAGCCATCAACTCCTGGGTACTTTACAAAGAATGCACAGAGAACAATTTACCAAGGAGAAAATATATTTGACAGTTAGCACAGGAACTTTGCAAGAAACATTTGGAACAAAGGGAGACAAAGGGAGACTGCCAAGCGTGTATCCACAGCTGAAGCTGGCAACCTCGCTGAGAGCCGCAAGAGACACCAATGCAGGTTGGCAAGTGCAATAAAAATAAAACTTCAGGCAGCTGGGCCCTGTGCAGAAAGGCAGCATGGAGAAGCGCATTATCTGTATTGATTGTGAACAGCTTTGACTCAATGTAAAGGAATACCCTTTTGTTGAAAAAAAAGAAAAATGTGCTGTTCGCTTCTGTAAAATGTGTTCTAAGTTTATTTATCTATGTTGTTAAGTTGCTTTTGCGCATCTGCTAATAAACCGATTGCTGTTGAAAAGTTAAAAATGTATTGCTATCGTTTCACTTTTATAAATATGTATGTTGTAAATCGATGTCTGTTCAGATGTTTATTTATTTACATTTTCTTTTTTTGATTTGTAAAACAAATGTTCATATGTACAGTATATATATAGTGTGCTTTGTTTGTTCAAATGTTTATGTGACGTACTCAATAAAAAAAAAGAATTACATCCGACTGTTTATTTATTTATTTCTTAGCAGATGCCCTTACCCAGTTTCTCCTTTCGTTATACTCTTTACAGTGTTCTGAATACAGCCTTTAGAAAGACAGCTGCGGGGCTTCTAGTTATGAGTATATCTCCAGTCCTTCTAGTGTTAAGATGTCATTACGTTATCAGGACACACACCTGAGTGCACACCACAAGCGTATGGGAGCAGTGAGTGGAGCGTTCAACTTCAACTGTGGAACTTGACCATTCCTCTTTTTGTCTTAGAATGTTTATTTTATTTGTTTTTCTCCAGTGCCTGACGGTGAAACAAATAGTAAACAATAATGAAGGTAAGTAATACAGCAGCGTCTATTACTTAATTTATAATCCCCGGGTTTGCCCCGCAAACAATAGTCCTGTTTTTACTATACACGCACACGCACACAAAACACATACACAAGTCTGACAGTACGTGAATTAGTGCTAGTGGTGCAAATAAGAACATAAGAACATAAGAACATAAGAACATAAGAAAGTTTACAAATGAGAGGAGGCCATTCAGCCCATCTTGATCGTTTGGTTGTTAGTAGCTTATTGATCCCAGAATCTCATCAAGCAGCTTCTTGAAGGAGCCCAGGGTGTCAGCTTCAACAACATTACTGGGGAGTTGGTTCCAGACCCTCACAATTCTCTGTGTAAAAAGTGCCTATCTTCTCTTCTGAATGCCCCTTTATCTAATCTCCATTTGTGACCCCTGGTCCTTGTTTCTTTTTTCAGGTCAAAAAAGTCCTCTGGGTCGACACTGTCTATACCTTTTAGGGGTTTGAATGTTTGAATCAGATCGCTGCATAGCCTTCTTTGTTCAAGACTGAATAAATTCAATTTTTTTAGCCTGTCTGCATACGACATGCCTTTTAAACCCGGGATAATTCTGGTTGCTCTTCTTTGCATTCTTTCTACAGCAGCAATATCCTTTTTGTAACGAGGTGACCAGAACTGAACACAATATTCTAGGTGAGGTCTTACTAATCCATTGTAAAGTTTTAACATTACTTCCCTTGATTTAAATTCAACATTTTCACAATATATCCAAGCATCTTGTTGGCCTTTTTTATAACTTCCCCACATTGTCTAGATGAAGACATTTCTGAGTCAACATAATCTCTTAGGTCTTTTTCATAGTTCCCTTCTTCAATTTCAGTATCTCCATTATGATATTTATAATGCACATTTTTATTGCCTGCATGCAATACTTTACACTTTTCTCTATTAAATATCATTTGCCATGTGTCTGCCCAGTTCTGAATGCTGTCTAGATCATTTTGAATGACCTTTGCTGCTGCAACAGTTTGCCACTCCTATTTTTGTGTCGTCTGCAAATTTCACGAGTTTGCTTACTATACCAGAATCTAAATCATTAATGTATATTAGGAATAGCAAAGGACCTAATACTGATCCCTGTGGTACACCACTGGTTACCTCGCTACATTTTGAGGTTTCTCATCTAATCAGTACTTTCTGTTTTCTACATGTTAACCACTCCCTAATCCATGTGCATGCATTTCCTTGAATCCCTACTGCGTTCAGTTTGAGAATAAATCTTTTATGCGGGACTTTGTCAAAAGCTTTCTGGAAATCTAAATAAACCATGTCATATGCTTTGCAATTATCCATTGTCGATGTTGCATCCTCAAAAAAATCAAGCAGGTTAGTTAGACATGATCTCCCTTTCTTGAAACCATGCTGACTGTCTCCCAGGATAGTGTTACCATATAGGTAATTTTCCATTTTAGATCTTATTATAGTTTCCATAAGTTAACATATAATAGAAGTCAGGCTTATTGGTCTGTAGTTACCTGGTTCGGTTTTGTCTCCCTTTTTGTGGATTGGTATTACGTTTGCAATTTTCCAGTCTGTCGGTACAACCCCTGTGTCAAGAGTCTGTTGCATGATCTTGGTTAGCGGTTTGTAAATAACTTCTTTCATTTCTTTGAGTACTATTGGGAGAATCTCATCCGGCCCAGGGGATTTGTTTATTTTAAGAGCTCCTAGTCCCTTTAACACTTCTGCCTCTGTTATGCTAAAGTTATTTAAAATTGGATAGGAACAGGTCGACATGTGGGGCATGTTGTCCGTGTCCTCCTTTGTAAAAACCTGTGAAAAGTAATCATTTAATATATTTGCTTTTATTTTCTTCGTCTATGATTTTGCCATTTGTATCTCTTAGATATTTAACCTCCTGTTTGAATGTTCTCTTGCTGTTATAATATTGGAAAAACATTTTGGAATTGGTTTTAGCCCCCTTAGCAATATTGATTTCTATCTCTCTCTTGGCCTTTCTAATTTCCTTTTTGACTTGTGTTTGCAGTTCCAAGTACTCTTTCTGTGCTTTGTTTTTGGTCCCTTTTAAACGCTCTGTAAAAGTGCCTTTTTTTGCTGAATATTTTTTTAATTTATATTAAATCATTTTGGCCATTTTGTTTTAGATTTAGATTTGTCTACTTTTGGGATGTAATTGTTTTGTGCCTCTAGTACTACATTTTTAAAAAACAGCCATCCTTTTTCTGTGGATGTTTTCTCTATTTTACTCCAGTCTACTTCTGTTAGTCTCTGTTTCATACCTTCATAGTTTGCTTTTCTAAAATTGTAAACCTTAGCTTTAGTCATTACTTTTTGGGTTGTAAAAATCACTTCAAATGAGATCATGTTGTGGTCTGAGTTTGCCAATGGCTCTCTGTTTTAGTTATTCTGTCTTTGTTATTTGAAAAGACTATATCAAGGCATGCCTCCCCTCTAGTCAGTGCCTTGACAAATTGCGTTAGAAAGCAGTTATTTGTCATTTCCACCATTTCTATTTCGTCCGTCGTGCTCCCCACCGGGTTCTCCCATTTTATACGTGGAAAGTTGAAATCCCCCATTAGTATGGCTTCTCCTTTGCTGCACGCATTTCTAATGTCATTGTATAACAGATTATTTTGTTCGGCGTCTGAATTTGGTGGTCTATAGCATGCTCCTATTATTATGCCCTTTCAATTTTTGTCCATTATTCTGACCCATATTGATTTGGCGTTGTTTTCTTTGTCCAGATTTAACACCTGGGCTTTAAGACTTTTTCTTATGTATAGTGCTACCCCTCTGCCTCTTCTGTCCTGCCTGTCTTTCCTATACAGTGTGTACCCACTAATATTATATTCGTCTCCATCACTCTCAGACAACCAAGTTTCTGTAACACCTATCACATCGTAGTTACTTGTTAGTGCAGTAACTTCAAGTTCTAACATTTTGTTTCTCAGACTTCTAGCATTTACATAAATGCATTTAATGGATGTCTTACCTGAGTTGTTACCCTTGTTTTGATGTGGTCTCATTTCTGTTCTTTTGTAACGCCATAGGGATTCAAGGAAATGCATGCACATGGATTAGAGAGTGGTTAACATGTAGAAAACAGAAAGTACTGATTAGAGGAGAAACCTCAAAATGGAGCGAGGTAACTAGTGGTGTACCACAGGGATCAGTATTAGGTCCTCTGCTATTCCTAATCTACATTAATGATTTAGATTCTGGGATAATGATGCTAAAAGTGCTGCTATTCTTAGTTGGTAAAACATGTATGTCTTGAAACATCCAGAAATAAAAGGTGACATTCTGTACTTTTGCCTAATATTAAACTTTTAATCGTATTTTCATATTGCTTGAGTGTACACTAAAAACAGCAATTTTGACTTCACTGTCCCACTACTTATGGAGGGCACTGTATATATATATATATACAGTACTGTGCAAAAGTTTTAAGCAGGTGTGAAAAAATGCTGTAAAGTAAGAATGCTTTCAAAAATAGACATGTTAATAGATTATATTTATCAATTAACTAAATGCAAAGTGAGTGAACAGAAGAAAAATCTAAATCAAATCTATATTTGGTGTGACCACCCTTTGCCTTCAAAACAGCATCAATTCTTCTAGGTACACTTGCACAAAGTCAGGGATTTTGTAGGCATATAGTCAAGTGTATGATTAAACAATTATACCAAACAGGTGCTAATGATCATCAATCAATGAAACACAATCATTAACTGAAACAGAAACAGCTGTGTAGGAGGAATAAAACTAGGTGAGCAACAGCCAAACTCAGCTAACAAGGTGAGGTTGCTGAAGACAGTTTACTGTCAAAAGTCATACACCATGGCAAGACTGAGCACAGCAACAAGACACAAGGTAGTTATACTGCATCAGCAAGGTCTCTCCCAGGCAGAAATTTCAAGGCAGACAGGGGTTTCCAGATGTGCTGTCCAAGCTCTTTTGAAGAAGCACAAAGAAACGGGCAACGTTGAGGACCGTAGACGCAGTGGTCGACCAAGGAAACTTACTGCAGCAGATGAAAGACACATCATGCTTACTTCCCTTCACAATCGGAAGATGTCCAGCAGTGCCATCAGCTCAGAATTGGCAGAAAACAGTGGGACCCTGGTACACCCATCTACTGTCCGGAGAAGTCTGGTCAGAAGTGGCCTTCATGGAAGACTTGCGGCCAAAAAGCCATACCTCCGACGTGGAAACAAGGCCAAGTGACTCAACTATGCACGAAAACACAGGAACTGGGGTGCAGAAAAATGGCAGCAGGTGCTCAGGACTGATGAGTCAAAATTTGAAATATTTGGCTGTAGCAGAAGGCAGTTTGTTCATGAAGGGCTGGACAGTGGTACACGAATGAGTGTCTGCAGGCAACAGTGAAGCATGGTGGAGGTTCCTTGCAAGTTTGGGGCTGCATTTCTGCAAATGGAGTTGGGGATTTGGTCAGAATTAATGGTCTCCTCAATGCTGAGAAGTACAGGCAGATACTTATCCATCATGCAATACCATCAGGGAGGCATCTGATTGGCCCCAAATTTATTCTGCAGCATGACAACGACCCCAAACATACAGCGAAAGTCATTAAGAACTATCTTCAGCGTAAAGAAGAACAAGGAGTCCTGGAAGTGATGGTATGGCCCCCACAGAGCCCTGATCTCAACATCATCGAGTCTGTCTGGGATTACATGAAGAGAGAGAAGCAACTGAGGCTGCCTAAATCCACAGAAGAACTGTGGTTAGTTCTCCAAGATGTTTGGGCCAACCTACCTGCCGAGTTCCTTCAAAACTGTGTGCAAGTGTACCTAGAAGAATTGATGCTGTTTTGAAGGCAAAGGGTGGTCACACCAAATATTGATTTGATGTAGATTTTTCTTCTGTTCACTCACTTTGCATTTTGTTAATTGATAAATATAAACTATTAACATGTCTATTTTTGAAAGCATTCTTACTTTACAGCATTTTTTCACACCTGCCTAAAACTTTTGCACAGTAATATATATATATATATATATATATATATATATATATATATATATATATATATATATATTAGTGAAAGATTTCACTTATTTCAAGGTTCGTAGCCCCTTAAAATCAGACCCAGACACAAGAATGTGAAGTTTTTAATAGCACTTCTGTACTGTTTTATTAATTACAGAAATCAAAGCCAAAAAGAACAAAAAAACCCCAAAACCTAACTCTGTTTTTGGAGCGGAAACTAAACTGTCTAGGAACCTAACTAACAACCAGGACGGCTAAGCCGTTTACCAGTTACAAAACCATTTCTACACATAACCACAATACACAAAAGGTTTAAACAGTACCTTTTTCTTACTGACAGCCTCCAGCCTTCACACTGACTGCGGACTGCCCAGAACAAACATTTGTCCTAGTTTAAATACCTGCCTGCAATAATAAATGCAGGCAGGTGGCATTCATTTATTATTAGAGCCAGGTGTACCCCATCCTGGTTCCCTCCTGTGGCATTCTGGAGGATGTAGTCTTTTGGCCCCTCCTTGACTACATCTTTTCCCCTTCCTCCCCCTGGTCTGTTACAATATATATATATATATGATTTCCATTACATGAGATTAGATGTTAAGCACCAAGTAAAATGTAGCTTTACAGTAAACTAATGTGATCCATCTGTGTCTCCATCCATTTGCGTTTCCTTCCATATAATGATGTAGATATCCTTCTGCCTGGTGTTGGTGGCTGAAGTGTAATGCTGGTGCAAGGGGTGAGTCTTATTTTGCCTCCCTAGCGCATCAGCATACTTACCTGTACATCAGCGTTTCTTTCTTTGTATTGCGCTTGAGATCCCCAACCAGAATCTTTCCGTCTATACCCAATTCTGTCATCACATGCATACTTGCTTTTTCAAAGATTGAATTTCTGTTATCGTATTTATGTATAAATGTATGCTTGTGACAGGGTAGCCGAGTGTTGACTCCCCAGACCAGAAAGCTGACAGAGAACACACAGGCAGGTACTCGGGTGAAACACTTGTGCGCCGTTTTTATTCACAAAAAAAATAAAAAGGTTTGACAAAAACACACAGAGCCAAAATAAATATTTAAACACAAACAGGTCACGAACAAAAACTGACACAAACAAGTCCTGTGCTGGTGCTTCCCAGCACGAATAGCAATTGTTTTCTTTCTTTACTTTTGATTTAGATTCACATCTATATCCACACACGTACCTCCTCTGAACACCCACCTTGAACAACAAAAGCTGCAGGTTTTTATACCGGTGTCCATCTCTAGATTAATTCATTGATTCATTTATTGCTAATCTGGAGATGGTCACCTTCTGCACGGGGTTTTTAATATTTGCGTGGTCGACAGCAACTCTGTTTATAATTAATACGACCACACATTTTCACGAGATGTCTGGCAGGGACGAACTGCTAACTATCGCCCCTGCCAGACCACATCCAAACCAAGCATTAACAAAGATAACACTTGTTTTAAATAAACACAAAATACATTTAAATCATAACACATTCAATCACCCATTCCCAAATAAAACATTTCCTTTAAACTAAACCCAGAAATTCACCCGTTCTAAAATAAACAAACATGTATTTACATGCAGGGCTTTGCCCCGCCCCCTCTAATTACATGCAGAGCTTTGTCCCGCCCCCTCTAATTACATGCAGGGCTTTGTCCCGCCCCCTCTAATTACATGCAGGGCTTTGTCCCGCCCCCTCTAATTACATGCAGAGCTTTGTCCCGCCCCCTCTACATGCAGGGCTTTGTCCCCCCCTTAATTACATGTTTTAAATACATGCAGGGCAAAAATTACATGCATTTTTGTCCCGCCCCCTCTAATTACATGCAGAGCTTTGCCCGTCCCTCTAATTACATGCAGGGCTTCAATCCCCCTCTAATTACATGCAAATTGTCCCGCCCCTCTAAAAACATGCAGGGCTTTGTCCCGCCTCTAACTAAACCCCCTCTAATTACATGCAGGGCTTTGTTCTAATTACATGCAGGGCTTTGTCCCGCCCCTCTAATTACATGCAGGGCTTTGCCCCGTCCCCTCTAATTACATGCAGGGCTTTGCCCCGTCCCCTCTAATTACATGCAGAGCTTTGTCCCGCCCCCTCTAATTACATGCAGAGCTTTGCCCCGTCCCCTCTAATTACATGCAGGGCTTTGCCCCGTCCCCTCTAATTACATGCCCCCCCGTCCCCTCTAATTACATGCAGGGCTTTGCCCGTCCCCTCAATTACATGCAGGGCTTTGCCCGTCCCTCTATTTGCAGGGCTTTGCCCCGCCCCTGCAGGGCTTTGCCCCGTCCCCTCTAATTACATGCAGATTTCTGCCCCGCCCCCTCTAATTACATGCAGAGCTTTTCTGCCCTGCCACAATGCCATTTTAAATTTAGATGTACATTTGCAGATCTAGCATGTATTGATATTCGCTTTCTGTATATTCTTTTGTACTCAAATTGTAACAGCATTTTATACTGTATCTATACAGCGCCCCAATACCTACTGGTGAGTGGCACTTTAGAAATTTTGAAAAATAAATCAATAAATCGATAATATGTATGTGATGACATACTGATGAATTATATTCCTTCAGTCTCGTCAATCAGCTGGTCAGGGTAACTTTCTTCTTCAAACCCGATGTCCGCACCACGCCGGTGTGAAAGTGCACCCCATGAGATAGTGCACCCCTTACATCATGAATACATTTTTTCTTTTTGTTTTATAATTTTTGCTACTTCCTAGTTATATACAGTGCTACACTTGAATACAACATCTAGTTTTTATACACTTATCGTCAATTTTGTAATGAGTAAAACGTTGTGTGAATAAACACACCCACAGCAAAAGTACAGATGTGAGAAAAGCGTGCAGAGGAAAACGTGCAATATGTGCATCTTTCTTCTAGTTTTAAAATGTTAAACTCAAGTTTTTTTCCCTTTTCTTCCCTTACATCGCATGACATGGACATGTTAAAGGCACACTGCTGTGCTGAGGAGTGCACTCTCTCACAGGATGCACTTTCGCATGCTACACCGGGTCGGTGAAGACAAAGGGTGATTACCCAGTATGTCATTGTGACAGAGATCGAATGATTCTAGATGTTAGGTCTCCCTCCTGACCTGTGAGGATGCTGGGTAAAAGGAACAGAGTACCCTGAACTAAATGGCATGACAATTTATTCCTTAGGGTAGGTGGAAGTTGGTAATTTAGGTAGGGGGCGGAGCTACGGTACCCAAACTCAATGACTCGGATGGTAAACGGCGTGGTATCTGAAGATTGGAGGAGCGGATGCGCTCGTTAACCTAGGGGTCATGAGTGAGGGTATAAATAGGGGTTGTAGTGTAAGTGATCTGTTCCTTTGTAAATGATTAGAACAACCTAGAAGGAGACTGCTGAAAAAAGGAAATGTGAGTGTTGTGTTTGTTTGTTTTGTCTAGTAAAAACTGTTTGTTTTTTGTTTGTAAAGACTACTAACACTATCCGGAGCAGCAGCCGCAGGCCAGCAACAAACCCGGACACCAGAATTTCTGTTTCACAAACGCACTTTTCACCACAAACACTAGTTTCACGCACTAAAATAAACACTGTGTTTGTGTTCTGTGTTACGTGTGGGTGAGGAAAGAACCTGGACTGTGTTTTATGGTTTCGGGTCAAACCCGAGGATTACAAACGCAGTGATACACGCCGCTGTATCACTTTCATCATTTATTATTTACAGGTGTTTGCCCTAAGGCTCTGGACATTGTATAATCAATAAACACCCTTGTACCTGGAAATCATTGTCTGTCTGTTTTGTATCCATTCTGCACTGCACACACCTGTAACCACTCACCACTTTGCCAGTCATTCATAAGGTTGAAGTAAGGAAAAATTGATCGATTCGCCCCATTTCTGTAGTATTGTGCTTCTAAAACTTTACATCGATAACAAACTTGATCCACAGTTCTCTCAAATCCCCTTCATGTTTTTTTCCACCATCCTTTTAAACACTTCTGCACATCTCTGTTTCTTGCCATCAAGCTGTTTTACATACTTTTAAATCCTTAATAAAAAGTGATGTCTCAGTTTCATCTGCATTTTCAAAACTGGCATTTATGCTTTTTTACTTGACTGGAGAAAGCAAATGTCTTGCCACAATTTGTACAGTGATACGGCTTCTCTCCAGTGTGAATTCGCTGGTGTGTTTTTAGGTTTCCTAACCGATTGAAGCTCTCCCCACAGTCATTGCAGTGATACGGCTTCTCTCCAGTGTGAATTCGTTGGTGTGTTTTTAGGTTTCCTGACTCTCTGAAACTCTCCCCACAGTGAGTACAGTGATACGGCCTCTCTCCTGTGTGAATTCGCTGGTGTGTTTTTAGTTTTCCTGACTCTCTGAAACTCTCCCCACATTGAGTACAGTAATACGGCTTCTCTCCAGTGTGAATTCGCTGGTGTCTGTTTAGTGTTCCAGATTCTCTGAAACTCTCCCCACAGTCAGTGCAGCGATACGGCTTCTCTCCTGTGTGAATTCGCTGGTGTTTTTTTAGATTGCCTAAATCTCTGAAGCTCTTTCCACATTCTGTACAGTGATACGGCTTCTCTCCAGTGTGAATTATCTGGTGTCTTTTTAGGTCTCCTGACCCTCTGAAACTCTTATTACATTCACAACAGTGATACAGCTTCTCTCCACTGTGAATTTGCTGGTGTTGTTTTAGGTGTCCTAACCGTCTGAAGCTCTCTCCACATTCAAAACAGTGATACGGCTTCTCTCCAGTGTGAATTCGCTGGTGTGTTTTTAGGTTTCCTAACTGACTGAAGCTCTCTCCACATTCATTACAGTGATACGGCTTCTCTCCAGTGTGAATTCGCTGGTGTGTTTTTAGGCTTCCTAACCGACTGAATCTCTTCCCGCATTCGATACAGTGATACGGCTTTTCTCCAGTGTGAATTTGTTGGTGTCTTTTTAGGTCTCCTAACTGACTGAAGATCTTTCCACATTCACTACATTGATGTGATATCTTTGGCCGGGATATGTTTTCTGAATCCTTAAACAAGTCAATAGACTCCTCTTTAATGGGGACAGGTTCCAGTTCAGTCTCCTCCTCTTTAATGTGGACAGGCTCCAGTTCAGTCACTACTTTAATGTAGAATGGCTCCAATTCAGTCTCTTCCTCTTTAATGTAGACAGGCTCCAGTTCAGTCTCTTGTTTAATGTGGACAGGCTGCAGTTCAGTCTCTTCTTTAATGTGGACAGGCTCCAGTTCAGTCTCTTCTTCTTTAATGTGGACAAGCTGCAGTTCAGTCTCTTCTTTAATGTGGAGAGGAAACAATTCCAGACCCTCCTCCTGTTTAATGTAAACAGACTCCATCTTTCCTCCTTGGCTTCCACCAAGATAAGGCAGTCCTGAAAACAGAAAATGAAATTAAGTATTGTTCTCTATTCTCTATGTCATCTTTAATTTCAAGAAAGTATTTCCTTTAGTTGCTTTTATAATTTCAATCAAACAACCACAAAGACCAATGATTAGGATAAATACTTGTGCTTGTGACATTTAATAATGCATTTAATGTATTGGGTGGAATTATTGAAATGGGTAGAATTATTCTGTTCACAGAGCCCTAAAACCAACATCTGGAGGTGCATCAGGAATAAAACTGTAATTGACAAACGTTACATGTCACAAATCTAACTTGCTTGTGTTACAAACTAAGATCTTACAGTACCTGTGACATATTTACTGTTACTAATTCATTTAAAACATACATTCATAATAAACAAAGCATTCCACACAATTACAATCCTGCCAAGTAGCATATTAACTGTTTGACACAATCAGTTACAATTGGACAATAAAAGGAGAGTATCAAGCTGATTTAAAAGATGAATAAAAAAAGGAGAAACTTACTTCAGGTATTGTCAGTAGGATCTGCAGTACGGCTCTAGTGCTCTAGTCACTCGCTCTGACCGTCTTGATTCTTCTCTCCAGGGTAAACAGGCAGCTCAAACTGACAGCGACAGGTAATCTGTGTAGACTAGACTAGTCTGCACTGCATATTTAAACCCCTCTCTCGCAGTTCCAGGCACGAGAACACTCCCCCAACACGTCACCCCCTCCCCGGGTGTCAGCTGTGCGTGGTTTGCCTTTCTTTGTTCTCTTCCAGAGGGAGTCGTTAGCGCTTTCTCTGCTGCGAGAGCTGCAGTGAATGTATCCTTTCTTCTCTTCAGATGAGAGCCGTTAGCAGCCACTCCGAATCTGAAAATGTGTTCAATTGTGTTAGTTTAGTTCAAAGAGAATGGAATTTTTTTTTATAATTCACATATTATTTGCTTTGTTTCAGTAGTATGAGATTACAAGAATACAGTTTAAGTTACTGTGAAAGAAGCCGTTCAGGGGAGGGGACAATTTCATCCCCCAGGTGAGCAAGGAAGTGTAACACTATCTGAAAGCAAGGCTTGCAAACCGATATGTTATTATTATTTATTTCTTACTGACTTACAATTACCCATTTATACAGTTGGGTTTTTACAGGAGCAATCTAGGTAAAGTACCTTGCTTAAGGGTACAGCAGCAGTGTCCCCCACCTGGGATTGAACCAATGGCCCTCCGGTCAAGAGTCCAGAGTCCTGACCACTACTCCACACTGCTGCCCTAATATGTATTTTAACCTTGTGTAGTACCAGATATCCTGTATCAAAATAAAAGTGTGGTTACCATAAAAACGTGTTTCATTCACATAGCAATACTACAAATCACTTTGTGACTTTCCATTGAGGTCTCCATCAATGTTTTAATTTGAACCAGCAGAATAAAACTAGTAAAAGGCAACAAAGATACACTTCATTGAAAGTATATTTTAAAATGATTTCACACATATTAAGGCGGCTAGAAAACCAGTTTATACACAAACGTGGCTTTTTCTTTAACCCGTTCAGGACTGGGATCATGTTAACATGATCATACTGAAGTGGGCTTCTAGGACTGCGAAACACAATAAAAAAAGCACTTTGTTTAGATGAAAACAATTCTAATTGTACTGATACAGTTCTTACACTGGTGATGAATACTCCCTGAATGAGTGTCAATCAAGTGTAAGAATCCCCATATTAACCAGTTCTGAGGAAACAAGGAGGCGGGGTCAGCGCTTCCTTGAGCCGGTGTCACAGGAACCTGGTAGACTGTGAAAAAAAGCAGATCTAACCTGTACTGTGAATTACTTAATATAAAAGGGAGGGTTCATGCCAACTGGCATTTTCTATCTATTAACCCTTTCCGGTCCATTGTCGGACTGGGTCCGACATTGCAATTATTCCTCACAGGTCCTTTGTCGGACTGGGTCCGACATCATTATAGCAACGCAAAAAACGGGTTTCTAGTCGTTTTTTCTCCGGAAAAAGCCGAGAAAACCATTCAATTGCCGAGTGGGAGCGACAACAGCCGAGACAAGTCGGGGAAAAAAAAAAAAAAAAAAAAAAAAGCCGTATCTCATGATTAGTCATACATGGTATCTGGTATCAGATAACGGGGCGGGTCGTAAGTAAACAAGTTGGCTGACTGAATCAGCCCAGAAAACACGGACATTTGCAGAGCTTTTTTGAGATGTTACAGTAATAAAATAATGACTTGGATCGCATTATTGAGGAGTTTGGTGATAAAACGAGTGATCCGGAGATGATCGATCGGTATTATTATTATTTGTTTATTTAGCAGACGCCTTTATCCAAGGCGACTTACAGAGACTAGGGTGTGTGAAATATGCATCAGCTGCAGAGTCACTTACAACTACGTCTCACCCGAAAGACGGAGCACAAGGAGGTGAAGTGACTTGCTCAGGGTGTCACAATGAGTCAGTGGCTGAGGTGGGATTTGAACCGGGGACCTTCTGGTTACAAGCCCTTTTCTTTAACCACTGGACCACACAGCCTCCTCTTACATGTACAACTATTGTTATTATTATTATTTATTTCTTACATAGGTGAACGCTATAGCAAACGAAAGGGTGGGGCGGGGCTGGAGATGCCTAGTGAGTGCTTTGTTGATATGCAGGGCCATTTAAACCCGTTTGACTGTGGAAAAAAATACTTTTAAACAGCGCGTCTAAAATTAACTGCGCGTGTGAAAATTAATTAGACCTGACGTGCCTGACGCGCGATTAATAAATGGACCGCAAAGGGTTAACTTTAACCCTTTGCTGCCAGTGCACTGTAATTTCGTAACTTTAGTTACGATGACAAAACATGTCATATCTCACCCGTCCAACCAGCAATTTTGTTTTTTTAAAGTGTGGGTCGTAGCCATGACTACGGGGCTTGTCATGATACAATTGGAGGCGGACCTCCTTGATGAAGAGCTGCTGCAGGAGGATGAGGAGGAGGAGGAGAGTGGTCTGGAGGAGCCCCAGCCCAGCACTTCAACTGCAGGGTAGTTTTGAAGATAAATAAATACAGCACAATATGAAAGTTTTTTTTTTTTTATCTCCCTCTCTCCCATATAAAATTCTTAATATCAGTTTTATTTGTAATATGCTTTTTTTTCAAATAAAAAAATAAACATTTTACTTGATAACTTGTGTGTTGTTTCTTTATTTTTATACTGAAACATAACTGTACCTCAAACAAGGCAATAATGTTTCCAATCTCACTTTTTGGAAAGTCTTAACCCTGGTCTGCCTTTGCCATTTCGGAGGTTGATTTTTGTAAAATACAATGCATTGTAAAACCTTATCTAGCTCTGCAACTGTACAAAATATTTCAATTCTGATTTCAGATTTGGAAAATCCTTGGAAAATTGTGCAGCTACGATATCCTCTAAGTTTTTTTTTATATATAACATTTGAAAGAGGTTGAAGTTGGCAATTTTTAAATATTATTTATTATTTTTCATATTTTGATAATTAAATAAAAAAAAAATCACCCCCTTAAACAAAATAAATTACGTCACTGGAAAGATCTACTTCATGCCCTTCTGTAGGTGTATTGGGTTTTAATTTGTGATTTAAGGTTCCAAAACTACAAGCGCTTAAACAGAAAATGTTCATATTTATGACCAAATATGGTCATTCCCAGTAGGCAGCATAGGGTTAATTGTTGAACACCCTGTATATCTGTAGAGCCTTGCTACCCAACCCAAGCCTGACAGGACCCCACAATAAGTGGGCGGGTCAGTGTGTTATCAGTGAGTGGATTATGGCTTTTTTAATTTTAAGTTTTTTCTTCCTCAGTGTGCAAGTGCTTCCTAAAACTCACTTCCTGCTTCCTTTTTTGCCTGTCTAAAAATATCTCTCGTGAGTGAAGCACTGCTGTGAGTGGCGAGGACTTTGTGCACATCACTTAACCAAAAATGCGTACGAAAGAGAGATTTTCTACATTAAAAATATTAGGGCGGTGTTCAAAGGTTCAAAGTTTCATTCGCTAGCCAGGAATTCAAAGGTAGTCTAAACCTTCGAAGCTTCGTCAGGCGGCACGCACGCACTGTGTTTTCTCCCCCCAAGTCATTTTTACGGTTTTCACTTTTAACCCTTTGCAGTCCATTTATTAAGTGCACGTCAGGTGCGTCAGGTCCAATTTATTTTCACACGCACAGTTAATTTTAGACGCGCTGTTTAAAAGTATTTTTTTTCACAGTCAAACGGGTTTAAAAGGCCCTACATATCAATAAAGCACTCACTAGGCATCTCCAGCCCCGCCCCACCCTTTCGTTCGCTATCGCGTTCACCTATGTAAGAAATAAATAATAATAATAATAATAATAATAATAGTAATAATAATAATAATAATAATAATAGTCGTACATACCGATCGATCATCTCCTGATCACTCATTTTATCACCAAACTCCTCAATAATGCAATTCAAGTCATTATTTTATTACTATAACATATCAAAAAAGCTCTGCAAATGTCCGTGATAGTCTCTGTGTGCTGATTCAGAAACAGGCAGCTTGTTTCCTTATGACTGCCCCTATGTAATGCCAGGGGCAAGTATGACTAATCATGAGATATGCCTTTTTTATTTATTTTTTTTATCGGCTTGTCTCGGATCCTGTCGCTCTCACTCGGACATTGAATGGCTTTCTCGGCTTTTTCCGGAGAAAAAACAACTAGAAACCCGTTTTTTGCGTTTTTTTGATGATGTCGGACAGGGTCCGACAATGGACCTAATAGGAATAATTGCAATGTCGGACCAGGTCCGACATAGGACCACAAAGGGTTAAAATTTTAATTACTCTGCGTGTGTGAGAGAGATACACGGTTGTCCATTCTTGACTTTTTCTTAATACATGTATTAAATGCCCTGATGGCGTTCGAAAGGCAGGATTCAAAAATAAAAAAAAGTTATAATCCCATCTACCTAGAACCGCCAGAGCAGTCATTTTGACTGCCTTTTACAATACATGTTTTTATATTGAATATAACCTACAATATTATTTTTTTTTGTATATACAAGCCTGTTGTTACCTCTACCGGACCTATCAGCAATCAATTCCTTCGTTTTATACACGGAATGCACCAGGGAAAATATCAGTAGGAGAGATGCTTCAGCAGAAACATCTCGATCAGAAAACTGCAGACTGTGCGGCTCAACATGGATTCTGTGCTGCACCGAGTGACACACATGCAAGAGAAAACATGTTTCTTTTGTTTTAAATTAAAAATTACTTTTGTTTTTACAGTTTTGTATGTACATATTAGGGCTGTGTTCGAAGGTTCGTTCGCTAGCCAGAGATTCGAAGATTGTTTTAAACCTTTGAAGGTTCGTCAGACACCATTGTGTTTTTTTTTTTCCTGCCAACAGAAACTGTTTGACAATATATGAATACTATAATTCACACATTAAATGTCACTCACATGCAAAATTCTATCTTTTGATTTGTATAATGCATATTACGTAAACAAAAGTATTAAAATCTGCTACCAAATCGTTACACGTAGAACTCTGCATGGTGCCGCTGCCATGTATGGAGCAGGTATCGTATCCAAAGTGGATATATTGTGAGAAGTGTTGAATTTAAATCAACTTTACAATGCATTAGTAAGACCTCAAGTTGAATATTGTGTTCAGTTCTGGTCACCTCATTACAAAAAGGATATTGCTGCTCTAGAAAGAGTGCAAAGAAGAGTTACCAGAATTATCCTGGGTTTAAAAGGCATGTCGTATGCAGACAGGCTAAAATAATTTAATCTATTCAGTCTTGAACAAAGAAGACTACGTGGTGATATGATTCAAACATTCAAAATCCTAAAAGGTATAGACAATGTCGACCCAGGGGACTTTTTTGACCTGAAAAAAGAAACAAGGACCAGGGGTCACAAATGGAGATTAGATAAAGGGGCATACAGAACAGAAAATAGGAGGCACTTTAGGAGGCTGAATGGCCTCCTCTCGTTTGTAAACTTTCTTATGTTCTTATGTTCAAAGCACTGGGGTGGTGCGGTTGCAGTGCTTCAGTGAAATATGTACTGAATACCTCGTGTACAAAACAGTGTAAGAGAAGTGCTGTGGAAGAATATGTTTGAAACATACAAAATATGCGAGAACACTAATAATTTTAATTTAAAAAAAACTCAGCACCGTCCCCCTGCTCGTGTTATCTAGAGGCATACCTTCATTCTCCATCTCCATGGCAATGCTTTGTATAGTGTAAGCTGTATTGAAAGAAATGTCTCGAAACCCCTCTGCTTAATTTCTTTGTTAAATGCCCAGACGACCAAAAAAAAAAATGAATTTGCAAGCGTCTCGTATCATGGAGGTATAACCAATCTCTGGGGTCACTTGACAAGCGTAAGTTCCTATTAGTTTAATTTTTAGTAAAATGACTGATAACCTGTTTGGAAATTTTTTTTTTTTTTTGACTGGGTAAACAAAGCTTTGTTTTGCCTCAAAAGCAGCAAATTTTTATTGGCCGCAAACTTTGCTTTTGCTGACAATGACAAGCTTTTGACTGTATATTTTCCAAACATTCATCAGATTCAGTGTACATAAACAATGTGTATTTTTATTTAAACTATAAAAATACATGATTACTTCAGTTCTACATAATCTGTATTTT
Organism: Huso huso; assembly: GCA_036884735.1. Taxonomy (NCBI): domain Eukaryota; kingdom Metazoa; phylum Chordata; class Actinopteri; order Acipenseriformes; family Acipenseridae; genus Huso; species Huso huso. The sequence continues at coordinate 25,938,575 of CM072681.1, read as the reverse complement.
TAAATGTTTTATTCCATTTCTATGGATTACCTGTAAAATAATAGGATTTTCAATCAAATATAAACTGGTAGCTATGATGACATCACCAGTAAATTATGCAATGAGTACCAGAATGTTCGAACCTTCCTCATCCAGGAGCCTCAATGTGTTTAACTCCATAAGGTCAGGTACCCTTCATTACAGCCCATCAATATATATATCATATTCCTTCAATTTAAGACTCGATGGGTCTTTTTTAACCATTTTTGCCTTTGGGACAAAACACCAAGGCCTGCGTCTTAAAATCACCGAGTATCATGATGGAACAACGTCAAGTGGGAGCCAAAAGACCCCGGAAGGTGCTGATGCCACCAATACACAAACAAATTGGGCCTTATGACTGTCAGAGCTCTAAAAAGACAACAAAGTACCTTCAAGCCTTCCCTAATGTCACAGGCAAGGTCAAAAGCCGTGTCTGACTGACCACAGAAAAAAGATCCTGGACAAAGAAGAATTCACTAGTAAGGAGAAAGCGGCAACAGCGTTTCAGCATTTCTTCCTGGGCACAAGGCCCAAACTATGCTGGACTGGTTGAGACTCTGGTGAAGAACTACCTGAATGGGCTGTACATGTCCCTCAAAGCAATATCCTTGATGCTCATCTTGATAAATTCAAGGAGAACATGTTGCCTGATGCAAGGCGAGCCTTGTATACTGGACCATTGAACGCATTTACCAAACAGTATAACCTGAACATGATGGTGAGACTACATTTGATGCCATTCTGAAAGTGATTTACAGTATAATCAGCATCTAAAAAACAAACTTCTAAATCTTTTGTAGTCATTTTTTGTTTTACTTTAGTATAAAACATGTTAATTTGGATTCATATTTTGTTTTTTCTGACTTTATTTGAGCGAAAAGACACAAATTCGCCCGTTTTCTCATTGGAATGGTAAATTTCAAAATATCACTGTCCTGGTCACAAAAGCAAAGTTTGTAAAATAGTTTTTCTATACTTTTTGAGGTAAGCAATTCAAAATAACACTTACTACCCAGGAACAAAAATTGTGTTACATAGTGTAACCTGTTTGGAACGGTGACTGTTAAACAAAGCTTTGTTTTGCCTCAGTCAGCTGCAGTTTTTTATTGGCCGCAAAAAGGTGCTGCTGCAATGCAAGCTTACTGTATATATCGCAAGCAGCATCAATTACGTGTACATAAACAATGTGTATTTTTATTTAAACTATAAAAACATGATTACTGTTCTACATAACGTATTTTTTAAATGTTTTATTCCATTTCTATGGATTACCTGTAAAATAATAGGATTTTCAATCAAACTGGTAGCTATGATGACATCACCAGTAAATTATGCAAATGAGTACCAGAAGGTTCAAACCTTCCTTCAGTAATGTGTTCCGAACCTTCGAAGGTCAGGTACCCTTCATTACAGCCCTAAAAATATATATATCATATTCCTTCGAATTTAAGACTCGCTTTTTTAACCATTTTTTCTTTCTCAAAAATAGCCTGCGTCTTAAAATCGAGTACAGTATCATGATGCGTGTATTAAAGTCTCCAAAAGACATGACTACCCAAATACAAAACAGAGACTGACTGACAAGAAAAGGCGACAAAAGGCGTGTGCCGAATACACAAGAATGATTTGACCCTGCTGAGAAAAAACAAACCAAGCTTCCAGATGAATTAATGAAACGTTTGCATTTCTAACAAACAGTACCAGCTGGACAGATCGGAAATGGATCAGACCCCGTATTTTTTAATGAATAATATTCAGTTTAGTTGTTTGGGTTACATGTTGCCTGATGCCGTCAAAGCTGTTGCCAGGATGAAGGCCATGGCTGGTGTGTAAATCTGAAGTATTCCAGTGCAGCATCCCAACAAGTCTGTGGCCAGTCAGTTTTATTTTTTCCTCAAATTGAAGGTGTTAAAATTAGTCTGCATCTTAAATTTGAAGGAATACGGTATTCAGCACGGAGAATCCGCAATGAATGAATGATTTATTGATTGCAATTGCAGATGATTTAATGAACTGTGATGGGCGCTCAGGGCCCAAGTGAATGATAAATTTGGCCGGAGGCCTCGTTCGTGGGTGCTCAACAGCTACCAGCGCGAGGCCGGCTGGAAAAACATGAACAGTTCCATGCATCCCACCCAGTGCCACAGATAGGAAGTGGCTATGGGCATAAAAGCCCATGTGGCTTTGTACAATGCAAATCTTACAAAATATTACAGCAAGCATACGTGAAGTTCATCTCTGCAGCGGCACACTGAAAAGAGATGTGTTCATCCTGTAGCTGTTTTAAAAGCCATAGTCGTGGTGTAATATTTGTTGTAGAATGTTAATTCAGCGGTTTGACATGATACAGGCTTGTCCAAAACGATTATGTAAATTTACAAGATCATCTTTAGTGTGGCTATTTATGGTAACAAAGTTTTGAAGATGCCTGTTGTCTTCTTTTAAATCATGCAGTGTTGGATTACTAGGAAAGGAAGTAAATGAGATCGGATTCATTAAGAGTGTTTTTTTCTTTATTTATTTGCGTGTTACATGGAAACCAGGAATACTCTACACGGAAGGTACTTAGTTTTAATAGTGTATGCTTGGAATATATTTGTGCAGATGGCCAGGTTGGGTCAGGTTGGGTCAGATTGGGTATGCAAAAATTTAAAAGGTCGGGGGCTCGGGTCGGGTTTGGATTGGCTTTTAAATTGAGGCCCAAGCAGACCACTGTCTGTGGCTGATCGCAATCTTTGCTTTAAATTTGTTACCATAACATTTTAAAATATAGCAACTGATTGTAACAGTTTTTAATATAACATACCATTAAATTAATTAGTATAATAGACTGTATTTTTTGTTTATTTATTATAATTGAATCATAGAGGATAACACATTTCAACATAAGTATAATTGCACATAAAAAAAGAATTGCACGGTAAACGCATGATTAGTCACAAATACAAAAGAATGTGTAATTTTATTTTAATATTTTTACCACAAAAATAATAATGTGCAGTTCCCAGCATTTAGAAATGTAACTTTACCTTAGCCCCCTTTGTAAACAAATATTAAAATAACATTAATAAATGCATTAGTTTGTATAAGGCTGTGTGGTCCAGTGGTTAAAAAAAAGGACTTGTAACCAAAAGGTCCCCGGTTCAAATCCCACCTCAGCCACTGACTCATTGTGTGACCCTGAGTAAGTCACTTAACCTCCTTGTGCTCCGTCTTTCGGGTGAGACGTAATTGTAAGTGACTCTGCAGCTGATGCATAGTTCACACACCCTAGTCTCTGTAAGTCACCTTGGATAAAGGCGTCTGCTAAATAAACAAATAAGTGACTAATCATGTGTATCATGCAATTTATTTCTATGTGCAGGTATATTTGTTAAAATGTTTCATCTTTTTATAAAAATGTAGCATCGATTTCTCAATAGCTGTGTGGAAATTTGCCATCTTTGTCGAACTGTTTATTTTTGGCATTGGTCCAAATATGTAAAGCAAAACTACTAAAAAATGTAATCACACCCGGATGTCTGTTTTTTGATTGTCACACTGACTGTAATGTAATGCAAGTAAATAAACAGTACACATAGTACAAAAAAAAGAATTCACGTAAACATTTTGAAAACTGTAAATAACGTGTTGACACAAACTCAAGAGAACAAGCAGGTAATCATAACTAGACAAAAAATAAATACAAATCAAACACTAGGAATGTAGCCTTTTCCATTTTTAATCACTGGAAACTATTTACAAACCACCTCAGTTATCGTGTTGTTGCTTTACTAAGGAAGACCTGCAGTATGCGGGCTTGTGTGGGCTCACTTGAACTTGCGGCAGTTCTTTTTTTAGCTCGTCTCCTGTTTTCTGTGAGAAGATGCCGAGTTGCCGAATCTCTGCAGTGCTTTTCTAGTTTTTGTTGACGTGTCTGACGAGTAGTACTTTGTTTATGTTTTAACCGCGAGTGTCCATCTGCACACGTATACATTTTTGTTTAGCGGAAACCAGGAATTATGACGTAATATGAACGAGAGAGGCCAGGGTGCAGCACAATGGAATATCCAAAGTGATTTGTAATGGCCAGGACACTTTCGTTGCGACCAGGGTACCGCGGTGTCTCATCAATATTGAAGCCGTATTAATTATGTGTTAATATATATATTACACGTATTGTATGATAATGCAAATATCTTATTGTTATCAAACAAACGTGCATGCAACGTAAATCCAATCCCATTTAATCTGCAGTGTTTCTCACCGCTGCTTATTATTACACGGCATTGTGGGGACTGAAGTTCTGCGCTGGTCATGACCTCATACTCGAAATAACAGAAAAACAACATGCACGACACAAATAAAATAGCCAGACCGCCAAAGAATATTTACCAGCTAGATGCTTTTAAGCCAAATGTGGCTGAAAATCCTGCAACGGGGGATGGGGTGGGGATGAATAAAAACAAACGCGCTGACACAGCCACGCCGCGTACTTTGAAAGGGCCGGGTTGTTTTGGGATACACAACAACCCGGCCCTTTCAAAGTAATACAATATAACAGATTTCTGTAAGTTTTAAAACATATTTTACAACTCAATAGAGGATTGCTTACCTCCTATATCCTCTCGTCTCTCCCTCTGTGTCTAAAAAGGATCTGCATTCCACAGAACGGGGAGGCGCCGCGGAACGAGGAATATACCAATCACAAAATACAAACTGTTCTGTGCGGGTTGACAATTCATCAAATATGGACCGCAAAGGGAATTGGGACACCAGAGATCTTCTAATTTAAAAAAAAAAAAAGCACCAATACTTTCAAATTTTGACATCGTAAACGAGCTGTTTGTAGCTCATATAGCTTTTCTAGCGAATACAATTTAAATTCAAGTAGCCCCCCCCCCCTCGCCATGCCAGAGTTGGTATAGCCCTTCATCAACCAAGGCGCTGTGTTTTGTGTATTGATGTTGCTATTTCCTGTCCTCTTCTTTAAAACGAAATGTTCAAACACTAACGGCATACCCCTGATAATGTTTTTTAGAATTATATTAGGTTAATTTGACAACGAGCGCCGTTGTCACAAACAGATCCAAAATGGCGAGACATGGGCGCAGTTTTATCGCTTTCTTTTCGTTAGTCTGGAAGGTTCACTGTGTGTGTGAACTTGTTTTTGGTAAATACAGCACAGGGTAGCACTTTACGAGTAAACTTCCAGGCAGTAACCTCTGCTATTTCTACCCCATGCTTGTATTTAGTTTCTCTTAAACTGTATTATTGTCTCCTTTATACAGGACAGTATTCCTCCCTGCTGTCCAGTGGCAGACTGCGCTGCGAACTAAACCAGGCAACAGACACAGCTCCGTGAAGTCGTCGTCTTGTCTTGTCTTGTCTTGTCTTGTCTTGTCTTGTCTTGTCTCCTCTCCCCCCCCTCTCCCCCTCCCTCGTCGTCCTCCCCTCCCCTCCCTCCCCCCCTTGTCCCCTCCTCCCTCCCCCCTCCTCCCCCCCCCCCCCCCTCCCCCCCCCCCCCCCTATTTTTTTTGTAACAGAGGGCAGGGACCTCTTTAGGCTAGACTAGTTTGTTTGGTGAAGTTGAACAGATGCCCAAGGATAGGAATCACGGTCAGATGAGTAGACACGGGAAGACAGGTAATTCCAGAACGTGTGCGTTTATTCAGAATGTGCATCAAGAAAACAATCCACGTTTAGAATCACCAACAAGGAGATGATATTATCTGTGTTATATATCTGTGTTCTGATATTATCCGTGTAATGATAGTATCCGTGGTCTGTAATAAACAAGAAACAATGATTTCTGTAAACCCTGTTTGTGCCAATAAACAAGAGTTTAAGTAAATTAAGGAAACATTGTGGTTGGCAGATTGAATATGAATGACCTTACTATGCTATGTTTACAATCGTTAAACTTAAATATTACGTAAAAGTACTTATCTCAAGTTAAACAGAAATGCTGGTGAAATACTAATAATTAAGATTATTATTTACATTTCGGCACTGACGCACGGATGGCTGGATTATTCGTGTAAGAAAGGGCTTGCTTACTCTCAGCTGGCTATGACAATACAGATAAAACGACTATCTAAACTGACTCATAAGGAAAGTGTCTCACTAAGATGATGTGTACAAAGAGAACAATATAACAATAATGAACACTAGAGGGCAGCATTTAGCTGTAAATGAAAGACTTTAGAACAGTTTTATTTTGATATTTAATATGTTAGAAATCTACGACTTTGTTTTATTATTTTTCTTTTTTCTGAGGAGAATATTTTTAAAGAAAGTGTTTATTTGTACAGGAGAGTGACGCCCAGGGACAGATCTGGTGAGCTGTTTGTGTTTGTTTCAGTCTTTGCAGGTACGCTTTCTGAGTTGTATCTTTTGTTTTGAGGGGTTTTTTTATTCATTGCTTTTATTTAAAAAAAATCGGACAGTTGACTGTATTTGAAAGTAACTCGACAAAACAGCTTTGTGAATGCTACCATGTCAAAAATGTAGACTTTAATAATGTTTGGACAACTCTGAATGAAAATATAAACAAACTTTTCAGTCAAAATATATAACTAGAAAAAACATGTATTTTTCACAATAACAAAATGATTCAATAATTTTAAACAATGGGTGAAAGAAACCTTGGACTAATTAAACAATTACCTGAAGAAATACCCCATTACAGTTGTAATTGACCCCAGATCTGCATTGAATCGAAATGGGAATGCTGTACTGGTAAAACACATGAATCCTTTGTGTAGAGCACAGCATGAGGGCATATCTTGAATTCTGAGTTTACTGGTATGACAGCCTTTGACAAGTCATCAGACCTCCCAGGTGAAATCATGCCTTTTGCAATATGCAATGTAGTGACCTAGTAAGTATTTGCCTCTGAATATGAATTTCTCCCCATTTAATTCCATGTTGTGTGAAAACTCTGAAAGTCGACATTCAAAGACACTTTCAATAGGGTTGCTGTCTTTCTGTTCATTGCTCGAGGAATATCCCATGTCAGTATCAATACAAAGATGCTGTCCAGTTGTCAAGGTGTGGGTTACAGTCCCATTGCACAGCATGTTCTCTGAAATAGAGTGGTCAAATAATTGCATTTCCATAGAGATATTCTCAACATCCTGAACTTTTTCAAGACATTTGGATTGGCCTGGTTTAATTCCTTGCTTAACTGCCTCTGCTAGCCCTGTCTCTCCTCTTGCCTTCAGTGTATCTGCATTTATGGACACTAACGTGACATTACATGAAGCTCCATCATGCCCAGGGCAAGGTGTTGACGATCATTGACTCTTTGCTACCACACTAATATGACATTCAGATCTAACCTACTGTAAACCTGTCTATTTCAACAGCACCAAAGATGTCCCTCAACATTTTTGCTCTGAGAACATAGACATCTTTCTGCACACCCCTTTGAGCCATATTCTTCACTAGTTGAAATATTTCAACTGTATCTGCGGCCTGGTTGACATAGTTGCTGTAAGACCAACTATCGCAGAAAGCACAGCAAAGGCATTGACAGAATGCATCAAAGGCACAGGTATTTACTACACTCACAGTGTCTCTACACACCTTTACAGGGAGCAAGTCTCTGCTGTTGCCATTCCTCATCAGACCTCCTTTAGCCTTTTTCCCAGAAACAGATGAATCTTTGTGCAACCTCTCAGTACAAGGGGATAGATATGATGATTTTCTTTTTTTGGTGGAACAGCAAGTCCTCTCCAATTTTCTATACAGCTGTCATTTGATGGATACACCATTTCATTATTATTTTTTTCAACTTCTTGCAATTTTTCAGAAGTCTGCACATTAACTGTTCTGCACTCATCTTCTAGGGAGTAGGAGATCTGCAACTCACAGGAGTTTTCACTGAAAACAGCATTCTCACAGCTTTGAGAAGCATCATGAGTTGCCACGGATAATGAGTTGCCACGGATACCCATGTTTCCTTCTATGGATGCCAAGTGGTTAATAAGGAACCTGTCTGCTCTCATTGGCAAAGTTTCATGTTTGAGGACAGTGCTTCAAATTCTTGAAATCTGCTTCGACACTGGCTGAGCTTGCAGTGATGTTCAGTTTTGAATAGTGGAACCATTATGTCGGTCCAGAGTGGGAGATAGCAAGAAAGCCTTGTGATATGAGGAACAATCTCAGGTAGAAAATGCAGATTATCTCTGTCACCACTATCCACAACAAGCAACTTGCATTCCTCACATATTTCTGTTACCCATTCTTTCAATGCTGTTGGGCATGCATCAATGGTACAGCTTGGCTCTTGGTCTCCCACAACATCTTCTTGGAAATCATCAGGAGGCAAAGCTACACATCCATCAGCTATTCTTTTTTTCAGACAGATCTTGCATTTCTCAGAAATGACTGGCTTTCCCACTTCATCATTGCCTTCTGCTTCACTTAAAGCTACAACAACAATTGTCTTAGAGCAGTCTACTCTGATAAAGCAAGGTGGTCATTTTAAAGACTCTTTCCCCAATAACACACCAAAACACTGATTAATGTGTCTTCAAATCTCACAATACCCCCTAGTAAGGCTCCCACACGTATCCATTCCATGAGCCAAGATGATATTGCATTGATGTCATGCCTCTCTGACAACATCTGAACTACTGGAACCTTCATTGCATTATCTTTGTTACCTGGTATCAACACTCCTTCATACAAAAATATGTGCCCAGACATACCTTGAGGTCGTTTCAATTTTTTCACAAGGGAGCCTGTAGCATCAAAACCTACAACAGAAGAGTGTATTTTGGACTGTGTCTTGTATACATGCATTTGTGATTTAGTCCAATGAGTAAATAATTTGTCCAATCAAAATCATAAATACTGCCATAGTAGGGAGCGGAGTATTTCATATACTGAACAGAGATAAGAGGATCTTTATTAAAAACCTCACTGTCACTTCGTTCCTGCTTAGCCTTGCGCAACACTGACAAATTATGTAAATGACTTTGATCTGGATCACCAACATCCATAAGTCTCAGAGCCTCTGAGGTAAGCCAGGTACATGCTTGTTTGTTGCCTTCACACAACTCAGTGGAACCATGGAAACGCAGATCTCCTGAGAGTCTTCTTTTATATTTTCCCGAGTGAAAAGTTTCATCTGTGTTTTGCAAGTCACACTTCAGTACCAGTGGTTCATTTACATTTGGTTCATTCTCACAGTGGATAAAGAGCTTCCCTTTGCATTCCTTACAGTAACCACACATTTCTAAGTAGTTATTTGTAACTGAAGGAAAAACCTTTGCTCTCTTAAATATCCATGTACAAGGACGTTTTGTTTCGTACCATATTGCCTCATTAATAACATGAGTCATGCACCCCGTCTTAGGACATTATATTCACGCCCTTTGACATACCTGCTGTCCTTACACTGGTAAGCTACACTTTCTGGCATGATTTCTTTTCATTTTTCTGGTGATAAGGAAACATTAAATGTTTCAGACTTTTTTTTCTAGTTGCCCACTCTGCACTGAACTACAGATAGGGGCACTCTCATCACTTTCATATTCTGCCTCTTTCAATTTGCTAGCTCTCCACACAATCCAACCCCAATTCTTGCTACACATTATGTCTGTTTGACAAATGTATATAAAGCCTTGTAAGATATTTTACAATCAAGCTGCTAACTCAGTTCTTTCCAAATCGTGTTTGAAGGAACAGCGATCGTCCCAGCCCTCTCTACTCTCACAATGTCTTCTTTGAGAACATTTGGAAATTTAGGCATCTGGGTTTAAAAAAATTAAAGTGGGTATCATAGCACTTAAACAACAAAAGGGTAACATTTTAAAATAACTGTAATTCCAATGTAATTAACACATGATTTCCTACTGATTTCAAATGAAATTCCTATTGAATTCAAAAGTCACAAGCATGAGTTCATGACATACTTTTCATGACTTCATAACATTTCTCTTAATACACATGAAATAATCATGAACAGACACTTATTTTAAAGTGTTATCTGTCACTGAATAACACATTTTAAGGTTGCCTTTGTGTTGCTTGAAGCAGTGATGCAAGTAGGACTGGTACCTTGAAACTCCTACTTGAATTACTGCTTTAAGCAACAGTGGGTTAAACAGACCTTTTCCATTCTTGTTACATGCCTGTCTTTATTGCTTTATTTAAACTAGGTGGAGGTGGTGGTGCATTTGTTGTGTAAAACAATTATTTATGGATGATAGGAGAGCAACTACCAAGAAAAAGTGTTAAAACCAATCCTCGCCCAGGACAACCGGAAGCTGCTAGAGACTGGAAAATGCTGGCAGATGTTGGTCAACAGCTTATTTTTCCACTTGAGATTGCCACCACTAACCTTCGACCAGATATTGTTTTGTGGTCTGGATCAGCACGCCTTGTTCACCTGGTAGAGTTAACAGTGCCATGGGAGGATGCTGTAGATGAGGCGTATGAGAGGAAGAAACTGTGGTATGCTCAACTAGTCACTGAAGTGGAACAGCGAGGATGGAGAGTCGGGGTTTACCCAATGGAGGTGGGTTGTCGAGGATTTGTGGCACACTCTACAACCCGGTTTCTCAGAGACGTCGGATTCAGTGGCCAAGAGTTGTGTCGCACAGTGAAGAACTTATCTGAAGCAGCAGGAGGAGCAGCAACTGGCTGTGGTTGAGATGGAAAGATTCTGGCTGGGGATCGCAAGCACAATAGAAAGAAAGAAACGCTGATGTACAGGTAAGTAAGCTGGGCTGAGTTGAATGGGGAGACAGAAGCGGGTGATGCTGGGATGCCAGAATCACCGTCGAGCCTCTTGAGGTGTCGTGGGCTTGTCGAGGAAACACAGAGGATGGAAGGTGCCCACTTGAAGACCCCAGAGATGTACCCTACTTAGCTCAATCCAGACGGTTGTCATGCTGATGCGCTGGGGAGACCGCACTGTGGTTGATCCCCGGAGCCAGCATCACAGCCGTTGTGTGTGCTGATGCACTAGGGAGGCAATAAGCTGATCCCTGGAGCCAGTATTACACTTCAGCCATCAACACCAGACAGAAGGATATCTACATCATCATATGGAAGAAAGCGCAAATGGATGGAGACACAGATGGATCACATTAGTTTACTGTAAAGCTACGTCTTAGTTGGTGCTTATCTTGGCGAGAGCAGAGTTCAAATTAGCATGAAGTTTTAACATATATATATATAGCAAATAGAGGACAGTGTAATTAAATAAATAAAATAAGAACAATGGAAATAGCTGGGGATATTAACATTGTTCTTTAAAAGTAATTTGCTACAATGTAAAAATAATAATGTACTAATATTTAGAACTGTTGAATGTAAGGAAGTTGAAAAAAAAAAGTTTATAATGTAAATGTCAGCTTTATAAAATGGCCGCCATCTAAAAAACTACAAGTCCCCTAGTTCCTGGAAAACCAGAGGCTCGGCAACGGCAAGAACTCTGGGTAATAAAAAAAGGAGTGATTCCATGAGGAAGGGTGGTCGTAGGAACGACTATGTGGTTATGGTAGGCCGGTTCAGGCTGAGGTAATGGCAGCGTGTTCACACTGTGTGTTAGGTGTGGCATTATAAACAACCAGTGTTTAAAATCATCACATGTCTGGATGGTTGACACAAGTACCTAAGAAGCTGAAATGGAATAAGACAGAATAGTTTTGGAATACCAGCGATGCAAGATACAGAACAAGGGTTTATACAGCTGTGACCAAAAGTTTAGCATCACCTTGAATTATAGGATTGAGACAATTTTAAAAAATCAACAACTATATGAACATAATTTTGATTGTTTTATTTAATATTATGTAATCAAAGAAACTACAAAATGAAATCGCACAAGTCTACCGGTAGCCTATAACAGTAGTACAGTGTTTCATGTTTGATTTCAAAATGTCACATTTTTCAATTTGTCAGTTTTTAAGTATATGGGAAAACTACAAAGCAGTGTGTAATTCAATATGTTAACTAATGTTATTCCCGGGTTTCATTCGACTTTATGAAGCAAAATGTGTTAATTCTACGGGGGATGCAAAGCTTTTGGCCGCAGCTGTAGGTTAGTCCCCATTATCGGTCTAACTTGTTCCAATCAGTTAAGCCAATTTCCGAGATCATCGGCTTGGTACGCTGCAATCAGGATTAAGTTAATACAGCGATGCAGGATTTTCTAGTCCGCATTTTAGTCCACTTGATGTGACTAAATCACTAGTACACTAAAATCGGTCCATGAGGTTTCAAGACAGCATTAAACATTTATTGTGCTGCTTTAAGTGAACAGAAAGAAAAAGGTGAATGCAGTAGTATATTAAACCAGGCTTCATTCCAACTGAAAGAGGATATTCAGATCAAGTGTACCCTTAAAACATATTAAAATAAATCACAGCTTCCCAAAGTGGAGATAATACTTCAACACTTTAACCAGCCATTGCAACACTAAAATAGTGTTAGAAGGTACGAACTTACTGTGAGTAAACAGATGTAGGTCTTAGCAACCCGACCACATGTTGCAGACATATCAACAATTACCTCCGTATTGTTGTTTACACCCCCTGTCCCAACAAGCACTGCCCTAAAGGGATACCCTGGTAACACAGCACCAGCTAACCTACAGTAGCATTAATGAATGGTTACATTACATATGCAGGGAATTTTCAAATAACTGCATCATTTTCTATTTATACACGATAAAAGAAAAGTAAACACAGTGCAGTAAACTTGTTGATTTATATATTTATTTTCTTATTAACAGCATACAAAACAATAAATCATCTTATAACAGCAGTATTATACTGTAGTCAAGTGTCTATGAGTGTGTGTGTGTGTATATGTATGTATCTAACAAATCAGTACAAATAAAATTGTAGAAATGAACAAACATTCATTAGTTTTTCAGCACAGATTGATTTACATGAGGACCTAAGAACGTTTATTGATCCCAGGTGATTGTCTAGATGAAGACATTTCCAGGTCAACATAAACTTTTCTTAGATTCCTTCTTCAATTTCAGTATCTCTGTGACTGAGTGCTGTTGAGTGGCGTGTGAGTGGTGACGTCACAGACCAGAAACAGGAACCAAAACAAGGAATGGTGGTGGGTGAAACTGAACGCTACGACGTTCAGTGCTTTTATTAAATAATAAATAAACAAAAGGTTTAAACTAAACAAAACACTACAACAAAAGGGCATGTTGGCCAAACAAATAGAAATAAACACATAAGCGTGCTGGTTTTACCATCAGCACGATACTTAGCAGTTGTTTTTAAATTTCGTTTTCTCTCTCCTCGCTATCTCTGCTCTCACTCCTCATACACTCTCCCCGAGGGTAGAGAACTGTCGGTTTATATACAGTGACCATCTCCCGATTAGCAACAATTAATCAATGAATTAACTCGGGAGATGGTCACCGCCGGATACATATTTAAACTGCTTCGTTATGAAAATGAAAAACAATCGGATACAACTAAATTTTTTTTTTACGAACATCATACCTAACATTTTCATAGCAGAAACACCGTATTTACAGTGAAAATTAAACAGTTTTTTTTTATTTTTCTATAGTCTCTATAGTTTTTATTTTTGTAAATCTGGCTCTCAAATGCCATCAGGATATTAAAGTTATATATTTAGGAAATGTCAAGAACAAACATGCACATGCAATTCACAACGTGAGAGTAATAACATTTTAAATCCAAAATGGGTCACATTGACCCGTATGGCAGTTCTAGTGTTAATCTTCATACCATTCAAAATAATCATTATAATGATGGGATTGGATTTTTTTTAACCTAACCCTGCCTTAGTTTAAGGTTGATGTACATTTTGCTTAAGTAAATAGCCTAGTTTTTTTTTTAATTATTATTATTTTATGATCAAAGCACATCTAATTGATCGAAGATGGATCGAGGCAGAGTTGCAAATCTTCTCGAAGAAGCAATACGTATATTAAGCCCGCCACAGAATAATGCTGCTGGAGAGCCATTAAATCCTGCTCCATCTCCAGCATCCACACTTTTTAGACTGGAGTCAAGATCATCCAGATCAAATAACACACTCAATTCAAGACTCCATATTGAGAAACACAGCAAGTTCAGTTTGCAGTTTGGACCCCCTTACTAAAACAGTGTGCTGCCTTCCAGGAGCCTCTTTCAAGCACATCACTGAGAAAGTGGACAAGTTCCTAGAACGAACAGGAGACGACCCGGTAGTAGTCGTCCACATCGGTAAAAACAACATTGGAAGAGACAGGCCAAGAGCCCTGCAAAACAAATTCAGAGAGCTAGGAAGGAAATTAAAAGACAAGACCATAACTGCGGTATTTTCTGGGATACTGCCGGCACCTTGCAAAGGACCATATGGACAACTGGAAATACAAAATCAAAATGCATGGCTGAAATCGTGGTGCACACAGGAAGGCTTCACCTTTCTTGAACATTGGAGCACATTCTACAACAAGGACTATCTATACAGATGGGACGGACTGCACTTAAACAGAAAGGGAACCAATCTACTCAGAGAAAGGATACTTGAGGAGGTCCAGAAGCATTTAAACTAGAAAGGAAGGGGGAGAAAACAAAAAAACAGAAGGGAGACCACATCAAAACAAGGGCAACAACTCAGGTAAGACATCTATTAAATGTATTTATCTTAATGCTAGAAGTCTCAGAAATAAAATGTTAGATCTTGAAGCTACTGCACTAACAAGTAACTACAATGTGACAGGTGTTACAGAAACTTGGTTGTCTGAGAGTGGTGGAGACGAATATAATATTAGTGGGTACACACTGTATAGGAAAGACAGGCAGGACAGAAGAGGCGGAGGGGTAGCGCTATACATAAGAAATAGTCTTAAAGCCCAGGTGTTAAATCAAGACAAAGAAAACAATGCAGAATCAATATGGGTCAGAATAATGGACACAAATTCAAAGGGCATAATAATAGGAGCATACTATAGACTGCCAAATTCAGACACTGAGCAAAATAATCTGTTATACAATGACATTAGAAATGCGTGTAGAAAAGGAGAAGCCATACAAATGGGGGATTTCAACTTCCTCCATATAAAATGGGAGAACCCGGTGGGGAGCACGACGGACGAAATTGAAATGGTGGAAATGACAAATGACTGCTTCCTAACGCAATTTGTCAAGGCGCCGACTAGAGGGGAGGCATGCCTTGATTTAGTCTTTTCAAATAATGAAGACAGAATAACTAAAACAGAGGTCAGAGAGCCATTGGCAAACTCAGACCACAACATGGTCTCATTTGAAGTGTTTTTTAAAACCCCCAAAGTAATGACTAAAGTTAAGGTTTACAATTTTAGAAAAGCAAACTATGAAGGTATGAAACAGAGACTAACAGAAGTAGATTGGAGTAAAATAGAGAAAACATCCACAGAAAAAGGATGGTTGGTTTTTAAAAATGTAGTACTAGAGGCGCAAAACAATTACATCCCAAAAGTAGACAAATCCAAATCTAAAACGAAATGGCCAAAATGGTTTAACAGATCAATTAAAAAAAATATTCCGCGAAAAAGGCACTTTTCAGAGCGTTTAAAAGAGACCAAAAACAAAGTACATAGAAAGAGTACTTGGAACTGCAAACACAAGTCAAAAAGGAAGTCAGAAAGGCCAAGAGAGAGATAGAAATCAATTTTGCTAAGGGGGCTAAAACAATTCCAAAATGTTTTTCCAATATTATAACAGCAAGAGAACATTCAAAGAGGAGGTTAAATGTCTAAGAGACACAAATGGCAAAATCATAGATGAAGAAAAAAAAATGCAAATATATTAAATGGTTGATTACTTTTCACAGGTTTTTACAAAGGAGGACACGGACAACATGCCCCACATGTCGACCTGTTCCTATCCAGTTTTAAATAACTTTAGCATAACAGAGGCAGAAGTGTTAAAGGGACTAGATCCTGATGGAAGTGTTAAAGAAGTTATTTACAAACCGCTAACCAAGATCATGCAACAGTTTCTTGGCACAGGGGTTGTACCAACAGACTGGAAAATTGCAAGCGTAATACCGATCCACAAAAAGGGAGACAAAACCGAACCAGGTAACTACAGACCAATAAGCCTGACTTCTATTATATGTAAACTTAAGGAAGCTATAGTAAGATCTAAAATGGAAAATTACCTATATGGTAACAATATCCTGGGAGACAGTCAGCATGGTTTTAGGAAAGGGAGATCGTGTCTAACTAACCTGCTTGACTTTTTTGAGGATGCAACATTGACAATGGATAATTGCAAAGCATACGACATGGTTTATTTAGATTTCCAGAAAGCTTTTGACAAAGTCCCGCATAAAAGATTAATTCTCAAACTGAACGCAGTAGGGATTCAAGGAAATGCATGCACATGGATTAGGGAGTGGTTAACATGTAGAAAACAGAAAGTACTGATAAGTGGAGAAACCTCAAAATGGAGTGAGGTAACCAGTGGTGTACCACAGGGATCAGTATTAGGTCCTCTGCTATTCCTAATCTACATTAATGATTTAGATTCTGGTATAGTAAGCAAACGCGTTAAATTTGCAGACAACACAAAAATAGGAGGAGTGGCAAACACTGTTACAGCAGCAAAGGTCAGATAGCATTCAGAACTGGGCAGACACATGGCAAATTAAATTTAATAGAGAAAAGTGTAAAGTATTGCATGCAGGCAATAAAAATGTGCATTATAAATATCATATGGGAGATACTGAAATTGAAGAAGGGAACTATGAAAAAGACCTAGGAGTTTATGTTGACTCTGAAATGTCTTCATTTTTGTTTATTTTAGCAGACGCCTTTATCCAAGGCGACTTACAGAGACTAGGGTGTGTGAACTATGCATCAGCTGCAGAGTCACTTACAATTACGTCTCACCCGAAAGACGGAGCACAAGGAGATTAAGTGACTTGCTCAGGGTCACACAATGAGTCAGTGGCTGAGGTGGGATTTGAATTGGGGACCTCCGGGTTACAATCCCTTTTCTTTAACCACTGGACCACACAGCCTTTCTTTAACCACTGGACCACACAGCCTCTTCATCTAGACAACGTGGAGAAGCTATAAAAAAAGGCCAGCAAGATGCTCGGATATATTGTGAGAAGTGTTGAATTTAAATCAAGGGAAGTAATGTTAAAACTTTACAATGCATTAGTAAGACCTCACCTAGAATATTGTATTCAGTTTTGGTCACCTTGTTACAAAAAGGATATTGCTGCTCTAGAAAGAGTGCAAAGAAGGGCATCCAGAATTATCCCAGGTTTAAAAGGCATGTTGTATGCAGACAGGCTAAAAGAATTGAATCTATTCAGTCTTGAAGAAAGAAGACTACGCGGCGATCTGATTAAAAACATTCAAAATCCTAAACGGTATAGAAAATGTCGACCCAGGGGACTTTTTTTACCTGAAAAAAGAAGCAAGGACCAGGGGTCACAAATGGAGATTAGATAAAGAGGCATTCAGAACAGAAAATAGGAGGCACTTTTTTACACAGAGAATTGTGAGGGTCTGGAACCAACTCCCCAGTAATGTTGTTGAAGCTGACACCCTGTGATCCTTCAAGAAGCTGCTTGATGAGATTCTGGGATCAATAAGCTACTAACAACCAAACGAGCAAGATGGGCTGAATGGCCTCCTCTCGTTTGTAAACTTTCTAATGTTCTTATGTTCTTAGCTGCGACCTTCCCACCAAGCGCACGGGCCCCAGCGATCACGTGTGGGTACCCAGCAACTAGCCAAACAATACCTGTCACCTTCCCACCGCGCGCTCATGCCCCAGCGGCCCTGTGCAGGGTTCCAGCAGCTCCCCAAATGATACCTGCCACCTTCCCACCGAGTGCACGGGCCCCAGCGACCCTGTACAGGGTCCTTGCAGCTCGGAAATCATTACCTGCTACCGTCACACAGAGCGCACGGGCCCCAGCGACCACGTGCGAGGTCCCAGGCAGCTTGCCAAACGATACTTGCCATCTTTTCACCGCGCGCACGGGTCATAGCATCCACGTGCGGGGTCCCAGCAGCTCGCCAACCAATACCTGCCACCATGCCACCGCGCGCACAGTCTCCAGTGACCCCGTGCAGGCTCCCAACAGCTTGGGAAACAATACCTGCCACCTTCCCACTGAGCGCAGGGGCCCCAGCGACCACGTGCGAGGTCCCAGCACCTTGACAAATGATACCTGCCATCTTCCCACCATGCGCACGGGCCCCAGCGACCCTGTGCGGGGTCCCAGCTGCTCGCCAACTATACCTGCCACCTTCCCACCGCGCACGGGCCCCAGCATCCACATGCGGGGTCCCAGCAGCTTGTGAAACGATACCTGCCACCTTCCCATCGTGGTCACATGCCCCAAAGACCACGTGCAGGCTC
The DNA here is from genome assembly GCA_036884735.1 of Huso huso. Classification (NCBI taxonomy): domain Eukaryota; kingdom Metazoa; phylum Chordata; class Actinopteri; order Acipenseriformes; family Acipenseridae; genus Huso; species Huso huso. The sequence goes on along the minus strand of CM072681.1, from coordinate 25,920,204 downwards.
CCAGCAGCTCGCCAAACAATACCTGCCATCTTCCCACTGCGCGCACGGGTCCCAGTGACCCCCTGCAGGGTCCCAGCAGCTGTGGAAACAATACCTGCCACATTTCCACCGAGCGCAGGAGCCCTAGTGACACTGTGCAGGGACCCAGGTGCTCGCCAAACAATACCTGCCACCTTCCCACCGTGCACTCGGGCCCCAGTGACCCAGTGCTGGGTCACAGCAGCACACCAAAAGATACCTGGTAGCTTCTCACCGTGAGTACGGGCCCAGCGACCCTGTGTGGGGTCACAGCAGCTCGCCAAAAGATACCTGGTAGCTTCCCGCTGTGATCATGAGCCCCCACGAGCACGAGACCCAGCGCCCCCGTACGAGGTCCCAGCAGCTCGGAAATCATTACCTGCCACCTTCGCACAGAGCGCCCGGGCCCCAGCGACCATGTGCGAGGTTCCAACAGCTCGCCAAACAATACTTGCCCACTTCCTACCGTGCGCACTGGCCCCAGTGACCCCCTGCGGGGTCCCAGCAGCTCAGGAAATAATACCTGACACCTTCCCACCACGCGCACGGGCCCCAGCGACCACGTGCGGGTTCCCAGCAACTAACCAAACAATACCTGAAACATTCCCTCCGCGCGCTTGGGCCCCAGCGGCCCTGTGGGCGGTCCCAGCAGCTCGCCAAACAATACCTGGCCCCTTCCCACCGAGCGCATGTGCCCCAGCGTCCCTGTACGGGGTCCCAGCAGCTCGGAAATCATTATCTGCCACCTTCCCACAGAGCACACGGGCCCCAGCGACCGCGTGCCAGGTCCTAGTAGTTCGCCAAACGATACCTGCCACCTTCCCACCGCGCACACGGGCCCCAGCGACCCTGTGCGGGTCCCAGCAGCTCGCCAAACAATACCTGCCAGCTTCTCACCAGCTTCCCCACCCCAGTGACCCCGCACAGCAGCTTGCCAAAAGATACCTGGTAGCTTCCCACTGCGCGCACGGACCCCAGTGACCCCCTGCAGGGTCACAGCTGCTCACCAAACTATACCTCCCCTTCCCACCGCGCGCACGTGCCCCAGCGGCCACGTGCGTGTTCCCAGCAACTAGTCAAACAATACCTGCCACCTTTCCACCTCGCGCTTGGGCCCCAGCAGCCATGTGCGGGGTCCCAGCAGCTCGCCAAACAATACCTGCCCCCTTCCCACTGAGCGCATGTGCCCCAGCGACCCTGTACAGGGTCCCAGCAGCTCGGAAATCATTATCTGCCACCTTCCCACAGAGCGCACGGGCCCCAGTGACCACATGCCAGGTCCTAGTAGCTTGCCAAACGATACTTGCCATCTTCTCACCGCGCGCACGGGCTCCAGCGACCCCGCGGGGGTCTTAGCTGCTCGCCAAACGATACCTGCCACCTTCCCACCGCGCACACGGGCCATAGTGTCCACGTGTGAGGTCACAGCAGCTCGCCAAACGATACCTGCCACCTTGCCACCACACGCAAGGGCCCCAGCGACCTCTTGCGGGGTTCCAGCAGCTCGCCAAACGATACCTGACACCTGCACACAGCGCGGTTGGGACCCAGCGGCCCCGTGGGGGGTCCCAGCAGCTCGCCAAACAATACCTGCCGCCTTCCCTCGGAGCGCATGTGCCCCAGCGACCACGTACGGGTTCCCAGCAGCTCAGAAATCATTATCTCCCACCTTCCCACAGAGAGTACGGGCCCCAGCGACCACGTGCCAGGTCCTAGCTGCTCGCCAAACGATACCTGCCACCTTGCCACTGCACGCAAGGGCCCCAGTGACCCCCTGCAGGGTCCCAGCAGCTCGGGAAACAATATCTGCCACCTTCCCACCAAGCGCAGGGCCCCAGTGACCCTGTGCAGGGTCCTAGCAGCTAGCCAAACAATACCTGCCACTTTCCCACTTTGCGCACGGGACTTAGCGACCCCGTGTGGGGTCCCACAGGTCGCCAAACGATTCCTGCCACATTCCCGGCGAGCGCACGGGCCACAGCGACCCTGTGCAGGCTACCAGCAGCTCGCAAAACAATACCTGAAACCTTCCCACCGCGCACTCAGGCCCCAGTGACCCCGTGCCGGGTCCCAGCAGCTCGCTAAACAATATTTGCCAACTTCTCACTGAGCGCAGGGCCCCAGGGACCCCATGCAGGGTCCTAGCAGCTAGCCAGGCGCGGACTGGCCATCGGGAAGTGCGGGAGAATCCCCGGTGGGCCGGTCTGTTTGGACCTGCGTGGGCCGCTGTTCTACGTTTGATTTATAATTGTTATTATTTTTTTCCCTCATTACATGCTGAGAATTACGCTGTTATTAACTTGGCAGTCTCGCTCTCTCGCGCGCACACATCACCACACCAGTCATCTCATGGGTAAATCCAATATCGCAATATCTAAGGGGGGGCGAGGAGTGGCCACTCCCTGATTGGACTTGCCCGGATTTTCTTAGAATGGGATTGGTCAGCCAGATTTCGTCTTTCGTTTGAACCTCTTGTATTGATAGTGAATGAGTGTCAGTGTAGAAAATGGAGAGAATAAGAAAAGGTGGGGCAGAAAAGATTAGAGACAAACGGCGACGGTCTCTCGAGGCAGATGCCGCAAAGTGCACAAAAATAACGGACATGTTCAGCTGGTAGTAGGGAGAGCGAGGGAGGTCAGGATGCCTAATCAGCCAGCCTAGGGAGCCCACTGAAGAAGATGACGCTGTGGCAGGGTCGTGCACCGCAGGTACAAACAGTAGAGTTTATGGCTGCATTAAAATATATTAAAGACTCGGCTGCGCCTCGTACCTAATAACGCCCTAGCTGTGACTATATACACGATATATCACAGCCTCTCCTACCTTATTGCTTTTATAAAACGGCTGCACCAATATTTGTAACGTTAGTCACTTTTTGAGATCTAGTCAGCTATGTATAGCTATGCTAAGCTCCGCTAGCAAATCGACTAGCCGTCCTATGCTAGCTAGCTGGGTTACTAAAAAAAAAACATTAGCTCAAACATTTACCAGGTCGCGTCTCTCTCGCTCTCTCCACCATTTAGCTGGTTACTGCTGATATAAACTGAAACAAAATCATGGCAAGCAGGGCTGATGGTGGTATTAGCCAATTTTTATTTGTAAAACCATAGCATGACATGCCATTTGGATACAGTATTGCCCCCTACAGGACACTCGCAGCGTAGATTTCACATTGCATGTATTGTATCACACTAACAAAATCCCAAATCTAAAGCAATCGTTCACATGAATTTGATTGGGTTTGATACTTAGGTCGATGCTGATGAGGTTGTTGCGCAAAGATATAATTTATGGAATGGTGAGAAGGCCTAACAGTGGCCTATGGTTGAATATAGCACAGCTGGGTCGCTGTTTTGACCAATCAGAGAGCATGACTGGAACTATCCGTTTTATAAATCAAACAAGCTATGTTCTTGTGAGTATTCTTTCAAATTATATTAAAGTTTGCTAAAGGTATTATTTAAATTGATTGCTGTTGTTCATTTATTCATTTTAAAGCAGATGCAGCTGAGCTTGAGGAGCGAGAGAGGGACAGAATGGATGCTGTTGCAGGGTCCAGTGCAGAGAGAACAACAGCTGAGGAAAGAGGAGAGAGAGACAAGATGCAGATATATGAAGTGAATGCAGGGGTGGGGGTCAGCTGGTAGCTTTGATTACTTCACACGCCCTCAGTCCAAAAAGCGGGACACATTTTTTTGTTATCACCCTAACACAGTGTGACAGACTTGGGATGGATACAGGGTCAGAACAACAAGTGAGATGCCTGAGGATGGAAACAGTGGAGCATGTGAAGAAGAGCTGGAGCTAGAGAACAAAACGTGCACTTCATGCAAAACTGTGCCATGTGTTGCTATTTGATTCTATCCCGATACAATTTATTGACTGATGCCTATCATGTAATTGGTTTGGGCTACAAATTCCTCCTGACCTTGTCAGTAACGCAAGTAGCATGTGAAAGGTGTTTCTCCACTCTGAAGTTTGTCAAGAATAGACTGAGAAGCACTATGTCCCAAGAGCACTTGGAAGGGTTCATGCTAATGTCTACAGAGAAAGGGATACTGATGGCCCTAGACAGTGATGGAGTTATTGACAGGATTGCAGAGAAGAGTGCACTGCTGCGACCTCTGCTGGCGACGTAAGGTAGGACAGTCTTGTTTACTTTGGATTTGGGTGAAGTAGTTGACTGTATTTTGAGATATAATTAGTGGTTCTGAAACTCTATTGTAATTTTGGGTTGGTATTGGCGCTGAGTGCTGCTAATGGTTTCTAGAATTGCTAAATATGAGCCGATGTGTTTAGAATTTACAGGTTTTTTTTTTTTATTAGGCCTATTGAGAGACCGCAATCTGTGTGAGGTCGGTGATGGTTTCTAGAATTGATAAGTAAGATATATGTTTATACTTTACAGTTTATTATTAGGACTACTGAGGTTGGTATTGGTGTTCGGAGAATGGTTTCATTCTACTTGATAAATGCCCATGTTTATTATTTGCTTACAGTAAATACCAATACTAAATAATAGCCTACCAACTGTCGGCAATCTTGTGTTTAAAATAATCTGATATGCAATTAGATCTTAGACCACCGATTACTGTAAACAGACAATTGTAATTGCATAGAGCAGAGCCATCAATGAAATAATCTATGGTGCGTAAACTGGACAAATTGGCGAAAGAATCTAGCTTTGATACAATGTTGCATTCACTGACCGCAAAGCGGTGGCAGACAGAGAGACGTGCGGAGACCAAGAATAATGAACAGAAAAATATTTCGTAGACGGAAAAATCTATGATATTTTCAATAGGATATTATTTGTGACTTCTAGATCATGAAGCCATGGTATGGCAGCTGTCATGGCCTATACTTTGCCATACCTGAAATGCCCCTAATATGTTTGAAAGCCTGGTAGAAGCGATAGCCTACAATGTAGAAAGAAGTTTTACCCTAACAATTTAAAACTCTATTTTTTTTTTTTAACGATACTTCATCATGACGGCGCGCTGCGTGCACTGACTTCATTATTATTTCGGTATGTTGATTTTGACATAAATGTGGGCCGGTAGACCCGAACTTCCCGGGCCGATTTTTGGTCCCAGTCCGCCCCTGCAGCTAGCCAAACAATACCTGCCACTTTCCCACCGCGCGCACGGGGCTCATCGACCCTGTGCGGAGTCCCAGCAACTCGCCAAACGATACCTGCCACCTTCCCACCACGCGCAGGGTCCCCAGCGACCCCGTGCGGAGACCAGGCAGCTCGCCAAACAATACCTGCCACCTTCCCACCGTGCGCACGAGCCCCAGCAACCCCGTGCCGGGTCCCAGCAGCTCGCCAAACAATACCTGCCACCTTCCCACCGTGCGCACGAGCCCCAGTGACCATGTACGGGTCACAGCAGATTGCCAAATGCTACCTGCCACCTTCCCAAAGGGCGCACGAGCCCCAGCAACCCCGTGCAGGGTCACAGCAGCTTGCCAAACCATACTCGGCACCTTCCCACCGCTCGCTCGGGCCCCAGCGGCCCCGTGCGGGGTCCCAGCAGCTCGCCAAACAATACCTGCGCCCTTCCCACCGAGCACAAGGGCCCCAGCGATCCCAGCAGCTCAGAAATCATTATCTCCCACCTTCCCACAGAGCGCATGGGCCCCAACGACCACGTGCCAGGGCCTAGCTTCTCGCCAAACGATACCTGCCACCTTCCTACCACGCACACGGGCCATAGCGTCCACGTTCCGGGGCCCAGCTGCTCGCCAAATGATACCTCCCAACTTCCTATTGCGGGCACATGCCCCAACGACCATGTGCCGGCCCCCAGCAGCTCACCAAACAATACCTGCCACCTTCCCATCACGCGCTCAGGCCCCAGTGACCCCCTGCGGAGTCCCAGCAGCTCAGGAAATAATGCCTGCCACCTTCCCACCATGGGCAGGGGCCGCAGCGAACCCATGCGTGGTCCCAGCAGCTCACCAAACGATACCAGCCACCTTGCCACCGCGCATGGGCCCCAGCGTCCACATGCGGGATCCCAGCAGATCTAATGATACCTGCCACCTTCACACCGAGCGTACGGGCCCCCGCAACCCCGTGCGGGATGCAAACAGCTCGCCAAATAATATACCTGCCACTTTACCACCGCTCACACGGGCCACAGCGACCCCGAGCGGGGGTCCCAGCAGTTCGCCAAACGATACCTGCCACCTTCCAACCGTTCGCACAGGCCCCAACGACCCCGTGTGGGGTCCCTGCAGCTAGCCAAACATTACCTGCCATCTTCCGATCACGAGCACGGGCCCCAACGACCCTGTGCGGGGTCCAAGCAGCTCGCCAAACAATACCTGCCACCTTCCCACAGCGTGCACGTGCCCCAGTGATCCAGTGCGGGGTCGCAGCAGCTCGGGAAACAATACCTGCCTCCTTGCCACCGCTCGCACGGACCCCAGCGACCACGTGCGGGGTCCCAGCAGATCGCCAAACGATACCTGCCACATTCCCACTGCACGCACAGGCCCCAGCGACCCCGTGCGGGGTCACAGCAGCTTGCCAAACGATACCTGACACCTTCCCACTGCACGCACGGGCCCAAACGACTCCCGGCGGGGTCCCAGCAAATCAGGAAACAATACCTGCCATCTTCCGACCGCACATGCGGGCACCAGAGACCCCGTGCGGGGTCCCAGCAGCTCGGGAAATGGTACCTGCCGCCTTTGCTCCGCGCGCACGGGGGTCACAGTCACCCCGTGCGGGGTCCCAGCAGCTCGCCAAACTATACCTGCCGCCTTCCCAATGCACGCAGGGGTCTCAGCGACCCTGTGCAGGGTCCCAGCAGCTTGCCAAAATCTACCTGCCACCTTCCCATCGCACGCAGAGGCCCCAGTGAATCCGTGCGGGGTCCCAGCAGCAGCGCAAACAATACCTGCCACCTTAACAATGCACGCACGGGCCCAGCGACCCCGTGCGGTGTCCCAGCTGATCGCCATACAATACCTGCCACCTTGCCACCGCACGCACGGTCCCCAGCGACCCTGAGCGGGGTCCCAGCAGCTCGCCAAACGATACTTACTACCTTCCAACTGCGCACGCGGGCCCCAGTGACTCTGTGCAGAGTCACAGAAGCTAGCCAAACGATACCTGCCACATTCCCACCACGCGGAAGGGCCCTAGCGACCCAGTGCGGGGTCCCAGCAGCAGTGCAAAATGATACCTCCCACCTTAACAACGCACGCACTGGTCCAGCTACTCTGAGCGAGGTCCCAGCAGCTAGCCAAACGATACCTGTCACCTTCCCACTGCGCGCAGGGGCCCCAGCGTCCCAGTGAGGCCTCCAAGCAGCTCGCCAAATGATGTCTGCCACCTTACCACTGCGCGCACAGGCCTCAGCATCACGTGCGGGGTCCCAGCAGCTCGCCAAATGATAACTGCCACCTTCCCACCACGCGCATGGGCACCAGCGTTCCAATGCGGGCTCCAAGCAGCTCGCCAAACGATAACTGCCATCTTTTCACAGGAGTCCCAGCAGCTCGCCAAATGATATCTGCCACTTTCCCCCTGCACGCAGGTGCCCCAGCGACCCCGTGCGGGGCCCCAGCAGCTCGACAAACAATACCTACCACCTTCCCACCGCGCATATGGGACCCTGCGTACACGTGCCAGGTCCCAGCAGCTCACCATCTGATACCTGCCACCTTCCCACCAGGCACACGGGCCCCAGCGACCCCGTGCTGGGTCCCAGCAGTTCATCAAACGATACCTGCCACCTTGCCACCGCACGCACGGTCCCCAGCGACCCCGTGTGGGATCCCAGCAGCTCGCCAAACGATACTTGACACCTTCCAACCGTGCGCATCGTCCCCAACGACCCCGAGCGGGGTCCCAGCAGCTAGCCAAACGATACCTGTCACCTTCCCACTGCGCGCAGGGGCCCCAGCGTCCCAGTGAGGCCTCCAAGCAGCTCGCCAAATGATGTCTGCCACCTTACCACTGCGCGCACAGGCCTCAGCATCACGTGCGGGGTCCCAGCAGCTCGCCAAATGATAACTGCCACCTTCCCACCGAGCGTACGGGCCCCAGAGACCCCGTGCGGGATGCCAACAGCTCGCCAAACGATACCTGCCACCTTCCCACCACGCGCATGGGCACCAGCGTTCCAATGCGGGCTCCAAGCAGCTCGCCAAACGATAACTGCTACATTCCCACCATGCGCAGGGGCACCAGCGTTCCAATGCGGGCTCCAAGCAGCTTGCCAAACGATACCTGCCACCTTCCCACCATGCGCAGGGGCACCAGCGTCCCAATGCGGGCTCCAAGCAGCTCGCCAAACGATAACTGCCATCTTTTCACAGGAGTCCCAGCAGCTCGCCAAACGATATCTGCCACTTTCCCCCTGCACGCAGGTGCCCCAGCGAACCCGTGCATGGTCCCAGCAGCTCGCCAAACGCTACCTGTCACCTTGTCACCGCACGCACGGGCCCCAGCATCCATGTGCGCGCTCCAAGCAGCTCGCTAAACGATACCTGCCACCTTCCCACCGCGCGCAGGGGCCCCAGCGTCCCAGTGCAGGCTCCAAGCAGCTCGCCAAAATATATCTACCATCTTCTCACCGTTGCGCACGGGCCCCAGGGACCCCGTGCGGGGTCCCAGCAGCTCACCAAACGATACCTGCCACCTTGACACCGTGCGCACAGGCCCCAGCGACCCCGTGCGGGGTCTCAGCAGCACGCCAAACAATACCTGCCACGTTTCCACAGCGCGCCAAGGGCCCCAGCGACCCGCAGGGGTCCCAGCAGCTCAGGAAAGAATACCTGCCGCCTTCCAACCGCGCGCAAGACGGGCCCCAGCGACCCCGTGTGGGATCCCAGCAGCTCGCCAAACGATACTTGACACCTTCCAACCGTGCGCATCGTCCCCAACGACCCCGAGCGGGGTCCCAGCAGCTAGCCAAACGATACCTGTCACCTTCCCACTGCGCGCAGCGGCCCCAGCGTCCCAGTGAGGCCTCCAAGCAGCTCGCCAAATGATGTCTGCCACCTTACCACTGAGCGCACATGCCTCAGCATCACGTGTGGGGTCCCAGCAGCTCGCCAAATGATAACTGCCACCTTCCCACCGAGCGTACGGGCCCCAGAGACCCCGTGCGGGATGCCAACAGCTCGCCAAACAATACCTGCCACCTTCCCACCACGCGCATGGGCACCAGCGTTCCAATGCGGGCTCCAAGCAGCTCGCCAAACGATAACTGCCATCTTTTCACAGGAGTCCCAGCAGCTCGCCAAACAATATCTGCCACTTTCCCCCTGCACGCAGGTGCCCCAGCGAACCCGTGCATGGTCCCAGCAGCTCGCCAAACGCTACCTGTCACCTTGTCACCGCACGCACGGGCCCCAGCATCCATGTGCGCACGCCTCCCAAGCAGCTTGCCAAACGATACCTGCCACCTTCCCACCATGCGCATGGGCACCAGCGTTCCAGTGCGGGCTCCAAGCAGCTCGCCAAACGATACCTGCTACATTCCCACCATGCTCAGGGGCACCAGCGTTCCAATGCGGGCTCCAAGCAGCTCGCCAAACGATACCTGCCACCTTCCCACCATGCGCAGGGGCACCAGCGTCCCAATGCGGGCTCCAAGCAGCTCGCCAAACGATACCTGCCACCTTCCCACCACGCCGGGGCACCAGCGTTCAAAAGCGGGCTCCAAGCAGCTCGCCAAACGATAACTGCCATCTTTTCACAGGAGTCCCAGCAGCTCGCCAAATGATATCTGCCACTTTCCCCATGCACGCAGGTGCCCCAGCGAACCCGTGCATGGTCCCAGCAGCTCGCCAAACGCTACCTGTCACCTTGTCACCGCACGCACGGGCCCCAGCATCCATGTGCGGCTCCCAAGCAGCTTGCCAAACTGCCCTGCCATCTTCTCTCCGGGGTCCCAGCAGCTTGTCAAACGCTACCTGCCACCTTGCCACTGCGCGCACGGGCCCCAGCATCCATGTGCGGGGTCCCAGCAGTTTGCCAAATGATAACTGCCACCTTCCCACCGAGCGTACGGACCCCAGCAACCCCGTGTGGGATCCCAACAGCTCGCCAAAGAATACCTGCCACTTTCCAACCGCGCGCACGGGACCCAGAGACCACATGCGGGGTCCCAGGAGCTCGCCATCCAATACCTGCCACCTTCCCACTGGGCACAAAGGCCCCAGCGACCCCGTGCGGGGCCCCAGCAGCTCGACAAACAATACCTACCACCTTCCCACCGCGCATATGGGACCCTGCGTACACGTGCCAGGTCCCAGCAGCTCACCATCTGATACCTGCCACCTTCCCACCAGGCACACGGGCCCCAGCGACCCCGTGCTGGGTCCCAGCAGTTCATCAAACGATACCTGCCACCTTGCCACGGCACGCACGGGCCTCAGCGACCCCATGCAAGTTCCCAGCAGCTCACCAAACTATACTTTCAACTTTGCAACCTCGCGCAAATGCCCCAGCAAACCCAGTGCGGGGTGCCAGTAGCTCGCCAATTGGTACCTGTAGCCTTCCCACCGAGGGCACGGGCCCCAGCGACCCTGTGTCGGGTCCCAGCAGCTCGCCAAACGATACCTGCCACCTTCCCATCGCGCGCAGGGGCTCCAGCGTCCCAGTGCGGGCTCCAAGCAAATCGGGAAACAATACTTGCCACCTTGCCAACGAGTGCATGGGCCCCAGCAACCACGTGCAGGGTCCCAGCAAATCGTCAAACTATACCTGCCACCTTCCCACTGCATACACAGACCCCAGGGACCCCGTGCGGGGTCTCAGCAGCACGCCAAACAATACCTGCCACGTTTCCACAGCGCGCACGGGCCCCGGCGACCCCGTGTGGGGTCCCAGCAGCTCAGGAAAGAATACCTGCCGCCTTCCAACCAGGCGCCGGGGCCCCCAGCGACCCCGTGTGGGATCCCAGCAGCTCGCCAAACGATACTTGACACCTTCCAACCGTGCGCATCATCCCCAACGACCCCGAGCGGGGTCCCAGCAGCTAGCCAAACGATACCTGTCACCATCCCACTGCGCGCAGGGGCCCCAGCGTCCCAGTGAGGCCTCCAAGCAGCTCGCCAAATGATGTCTGCCACCTTACCACTGCGCGCACAGGCCTCAGCATCACGTGTGGGGTCCCAGCAGCTCGCCAAATGATAACTGCCACCTTCCCACCGAGCGTACGGGCCCCAGAGACCCCGTGCGGGATGCCAACAGCTCGCCAAACAATACCTGCCACCTTCCCACCACGCGCATGGGCACCAGCGTTCCAATGCGGGCTCCAAGCAGCTCGCCAAACGATAACTGCCATCTTTTCACAGGAGTCCCAGCAGCTCGCCAAACAATATCTGCCACTTTCCCCCTGCACGCAGGTGCCCCAGCGAACCCGTGCATGGTCCCAGCAGCTCGCCAAACGCTACCTGTCACCTTGTCACCGCACGCACGGGCCCCAGCATCCATGTGCGCGCTCCAAGCAGCTTGCCAAACGATACCTGCCATCTTCTCACCGGGGTCCCAGCAGCTTGCCAAATGATTTCTGCCACCTTGCCACCGCGCGCACAGGCCCCAGCGACCCTGTGAGGTGTCCCAGCAGCTCGCTAAACGATACCTGCCACCTTCCCACCGCGTGCAGGGGCCCCATCATCCCAGGGCAGGCTCCAAGCAGCTCGCCAAAATATATCTACCATCTTCTCACCGTTGCGCACGGGCCCCAGGGACCCCGTGCGGGGTCCCAGCAGCTCACCAAACGATACCTGCCACCTTGACACGGCGCGTACGGACCCCTGCGACCCCATGCAAGGTCCCAGCAGCTAGCCAAACGATAGCTGCCACCTTGCCACCGTGGGCACAGGCCCCAGTGACCCTGTGAGGTGTCCCAGCAGCTCGCCAAATGATACCTGCCACCATCCCACTGCACGCACGGGCCCCAGCGACCCCGTGCGGGGTCTCAGCAGCACGCCAAACAATACCTGCCACGTTTCCACAGCGCGCACGGGCCCCGGCGACCCCGTGTGGGGTCCCAGCAGCTCAGGAAAGAATACCTGCCGCCTTCCAACCGCGCGCACGGGCCCCAGCGACCCCGTGTGGGATCCCAGCAGCTCGCCAAACGATACTTGACACCTTCCAACCGTGCGCATCGTCCCCAACGACCCCGAGCGGGGTCCCAGCAGCTAGCCAAACGATACCTGTCACCTTCCCACTGCGCGCAGCGGCCCCAGCGTCCCAGTGAGGCCTCCAAGCAGCTCGCCAAATGATGTCTGCCACCTTACCACTGAGCGCACATGCCTCAGCATCACGTGTGGGGTCCCAGCAGCTCGCCAAATGATAACTGCCACCTTCCCACCGAGCGTACGGGCCCCAGAGACCCCTTGCGGGATGCCAACAGCTCGCCAAACGATACCTGCCACCTTCCCACCACGCGCATGGGCACCAGCGTTCCAATGCGGGCTCCAAGCAGCTCGCCAAACGATACCTGCTTCATTCCCTGGGCGCAGGGGCACCAGCTGCCCAATGCGGGCTCCAAGCAGCTCGCCAAACGATACCTGCCACCTTCCCACCATGCGCAGGGGCACCAGCGTCCCAATGCGGGCTCCAAGCAGCTCGCCAAACGATAACTGCCATCTTTTCACAGGAGTCCCAGCAGCTCGCCAAACAATATCTGCCACTTTCCCCCTGCACGCAGGTGCCCCAGCGAACCCGTGCATGGTCCCAGCAGCTCGCCAAACGCTACCTGTCACCTTGTCACCGCACGCACGGGCCCCAGCATCCATGTGCGCGCTCCAAGCAGCTTGCCAAACGATACCTGCCACCTTCCCACCATGCGCATGGGCACCAGCGTTCCAGTGCGGGCTCCAAGCAGCTCGCCAAACGATACCTGCTACATTCCCACCATGCGCAGGGGCACCAGCGTCCCAATGCGGGCTCCAAGCAGCTCGCCAAACGATACCTGCTACATTCCCACCATGCGCAGGGGCACCAGCGTCCCAATGCGGGCTCCAAGCAGCTCGCCAAACGATACCTGCTACATTCCCACCATGCGCAGGGGCACCAGCGTCCCAATGCGGGCTCCAAGCAGCTCGCCAAACGATACCTGCCACCTTCCCACCACGCGCATGGGCACCAGCGTTCCAAAGCGGGCTCCAAGCAGCTCACCAAACGATAACTGCCATCTTTTCACAGGAGTCCCAGCAGCTCGCCAAATGATATCTGCCACTTTCCCCATGCACGCAGGTGCCCCAGCGAACCCGTGCATGGTCCCAGCAGCTCGCCAAACGCTACCTGTCACCTTGTCACCGCACGCACGGGCCCCAGCATCCATGTGCGCGCTCCAAGCAGCTTGCCAAACGATACCTGCCATCTTCTCTCCGGGGTCCCAGCAGCTTGTCAAACGCTACCTGCCACCTTGCCACTGCGCGCACGGGCCCCAGCATCCATGTGCGGGGTCCCAGCAGTTTGCCAAATGATAACTGCCACCTTCCCACCGAGCGTACGGACCCCAGCAACCCCGTGTGGGATCCCAACAGCTCGCCAAAGAATACCTGCCACTTTCCAACCGCGCGCACGGGACCCAGAGACCACATGCGGGGTCCCAGGAGCTCGCCATCCAATACCTGCCACCTTCCCACTGGGCACAAAGGCCCCAGCGACCCCGTGCGGGGCCCCAGCAGCTCGACAAACAATACCTACCACCTTCCCACCGCGCATATGGGACCCTGCGTACACGTGCCAGGTCCCAGCAGCTCACCATCTGATACCTGCCACCTTCCCACCAGGCACACGGGCCCCAGCGACCCCGTGCTGGGTCCCAGCAGTTCATCAAACGATACCTGCCACCTTGCCACGGCACGCACGGGCCTCAGCGACCCCATGCAAGTTCCCAGCAGCTCACCAAACTATACTTTCAACTTTGCAACCTCGCGCAAATGCCCCAGCAAACCCAGTGCGGGGTGCCAGTAGCTCGCCAATTGGTACCTGTAGCCTTCCCACCGAGGGCACGGGCCCCAGCGACCCTGTGTCGGGTCCCAGCAGCTCGCCAAACGATACCTGCCACCTTCCCATCGCGCGCAGGGGCTCCAGCGTCCCAGTGCGGGCTCCAAGCAAATCGCCAAACAATACCTGCCACCTTCCAACAGCGCGCACAGGCCCCAGCGACCCCGTGCGGGGTATCAGCAGCTCGCCAAACGATACCTGCCACCTTCCCACCGCGCTCAGGGGCCCCAGCGTCCCAGTGCAGGCTCCAAGCAGATCGCCAAAATATATCTACCATCTTCTCACCGTTGCGCACGGGCCCCAGGGACCCCGTGCGGGGTCCCAGCAGCTCACCAAACGATACCTGCCACTTTGACACGGCGCGTACGGACCCCTGCGACCCCATGCAAGGTCCCAGCAGCTAGCCAAACGATAGCTGCCACCTTGCCACCGCGCACACAGGCCCCAGCGACCCTGTGAGGTGTCCCAGCAGCTCGCCAAATGATACCTGCCACCGTCCCACTGCACGCACGGGCCCCAGCGACCCCGTGCGGGGTCTCAGCAGCACGCCAAACAATACCTGCCACGTTTCCACAGCGCGCACGGGCCCCGGCGACCCCGTGTGGGGTCCCAGCAGCTCAGGAAAGAATACCTGCCGCCTTCCAACCGCGCGCACGGGCCCCAGCGACCCCGTGTGGGATCCCAGCAGCTCGCCAAACGATACTTGACACCTTCCAACCGTGCGCATTGTCCCCAACGACCCCGAGCGGGGTCCCAGCAGCTAGCCAAACGATACCTGCCACCTTCCAACCGCACGCACGGGCCCCAACGACCCCGTGCGGGGTGCCAGCAGCTCGCGAAACATTACCTGCTATTTTCCCACCACGCGGACGGGCCCCAACAACCCCTTTCGGGGTCCAAGCAGCTCGCCAAACAATACCTGCCACCTTCCCACCATGCGCGCACCAGCGTGCCCCCAGTGACCCAGTGCGGGGTCCCAGCAGCTCGAAACAATACTTGCCACCTTGCCACCGGCGCGACGGTCCCCAGTGACCCTGAGCGGGGTCCAAGCAGCTAGCAAAACGACCCTGCCACCTTCCCACCACCATGCGCGGGGCACCAGCGTCCCAATGCAGGCTCCAAGCAGCTCGCCAAACAATACCTGCCATCTTCTCACTGTGAGCATGGGCCCCAGGGACCCCGTGCGGGGTCCCAGCAACTCACCAAACGACACCTTCCACCTTGACACGGTGCATATGGGCCCCTGTGACCCCATGCAAGGTCCCAGCAGCTAGCCAAACGATAGCTGCCACCTTGCCACTGCGCACCCGGCCCCGGTGACCCTGTGCAGGGTAACAGCAGCTCGCCAAACGATACCTGGCAGCTTCCCACCGCACGCACAGGCCCCAGTGACTCCGAGCCGGGTCCCAGCAGCTCGCCATACAATACCTGCCCCCTTCCCACCGCGTGCAGGGAAACCAGCGTCCAAGTGTGGGGTCGCAGCAGCTCGCCAAACAATACCTGCCACAATTCCGCTGAGCGCACGGGCCCCAGCGACCCCGTGTGGGGTCCCAGCAGCTCAGGAAACAATACCTGCCGCCTTCCAACTGCACGCACGGGCCCCAGCGACCCCGTGTGGGATCCCAGCAGCTCGCCAAACGATACTTGACACCTTCCAACCATGCGCATCCTCCCCAACGACCCCGAGCGGGGTCCCAGCAGCTATCCAAACGATACCTGCCACCTTCCAACCGCATGCACGGGCCCCAACGACCCCGTGCGGGGGTGCCAGCAGCTCAAAACATTACCTGCTATTTTCCCACCACGCCGGACGGGCCCCAACAACCCCTTTCGGGGTCCAAGCAGCTCGCCAAACAATACCTGCCACCTTCCCACCGCGCACCCGTGCCCCAGTGACCCAGTGCGGGGTCCCAGCAGCTCGGGAAACAATACTTGCCACCTTGCCACCGAGCGCACGGTCCCCAGTGACCCTGAGCGGGGTCCAAGCAGCTAGCAAAACGATACCTGCCACCTTCCCACCACGCGCAGGGGCACCAGCGTCCCAATGCAGGCTCCAAGCAGCTCGCCAAACAATACCTGCCATCTTCTCACTGGGAGCATGGGCCCCAGGGACCCTGTGCGGGGTCCCAGCAACTCACCAAACGACACCTTCCACCTTGACACGGTGCGTATGGGCCCCTGTGACCCCATGCAAGGTCCCAGCAGCTAGCCAAACGATAGCTGCCACCTTGCCACTGCGCACCCGGCCCCGATGACCCTGTGCAGGGTAACAGCAGCTCGCCAAACGATACCTGGCAGCTTCCCACCGCACGCACAGGCCCCAGTGACTCCGAGCCTGGTCCCAGCAGCTCGCCATACAATACCTGCCCCCTTCCCACCGCGTGCAGGGATACCAGCGTCCAAGTGTGGGGTCGCAGCAGCTCGCCAAACAATACCTGCCACATTTCCGCTGGAGCGACGGGCTAGCGACCCGTGTGGGGGTCCCAGCAGCTCAGGAAAGAATACCTGCCGCCTTCCAACCGCACGCACGGGCCCCAGCGACCCCGTGTGGGATCCCAGCAGCTCGCCAAACGATACTTGACACCTTCCAACCATGCGCATCCTCCCCAACGACCCCGAGCGGGGTCCCAGCAGCTATCCAAACGATACCTGCCACCTTCCAACCGCATGCACGGGCCCCAACGACCCCGTGCGGGGTGCCAGCAGCTCGCGAAACATTACCTGCTATTTTCCCACCACGCGGACGGGCCCCAACAACCCCTTTCGGGGTCCAAGCAGCTCGCCAAACAATACCTGCCACCTTCCCACCGCGCACCCGTGCCCCAGTGACCCAGTGCGGGGTCCCAGCAGCTCGGGAAACAATACTTGCCACCTTGCCACCGAGCGCACGGTCCCCAGTGACCCTGAGCGGGGTCCAAGCAGCTAGCAAAACGATACCTGCCACCTTCCCACCACGCGCAGGGGCACCAGCGTCCCAATGCAGGCTCCAAGCAGCTCGCCAAACAATACCTGCCATCTTCTCACTGGGAGCATGGGCCCCAGGGACCCCGTGCGGGGTCCCAGCAGCTCACCAAACGACACCTTCCACCTTGACACGGTGCGTATGGGCCCCTGTGACCCCATGCAAGGTCCCAGCAGCTAGCCAAACGATAGCTGCCACCTTGCCACTGCGCACCCGGCCCCGGTGACCCTGTGCAGGGTAACAGCAGCTCGCCAAACGATACCTGGCAGCTTCCCACCGCACGCACAGGCCCCAATGACTCCGAGCCGGGTCCCAGCAGCTCGCCATACAATACCTGCCCCCTTCCCACCGCGTGCAGGGATACCAGCGTCCAAGTGTGGGGTCGCAGCAGCTCGCCAAACAATACCTGCCACATTTCCGCTGAGCGCACGGGCCCCAGCGACCCCGTGTGGGGTCCCAGCAGCTCAGGAAAGAATACCTGCCGCCTTCAAACCGCACGCACGGGCCCCAGTGACCCCGTGTGGGATCCCAGCAGCTCGCCAAACGATACTTGACACCTTCCAACCGTGCGCATTGTTCCCAACGACCCCGTGCGGGGTCCCAGCAGCTCACCAAACGACACCTTCCACCTTGACACGGTGCGTATGGGCCCCTGTGACCCCATGCAAGGTCCCAGCAGCTAGCCAAACGATAGCTGCCACCTTGCCACTGTGCACACGGGCCCCGGTGACCCTGTGCAGGGTAACAGCAGCTCGCCAAACGATACCTGGCAGCTTCCCACCGCACGCACAGGCCCCAATGACTCCGAGCCGGGTCCCAGCAGCTCGCCATACAATACCTGCCCCCTTCCCACCGCGTGCAGGGATACCAGCGTCCAAGTGTGGGGTCGCAGCAGCTCGCCAAACAATACCTGCCACATTTCCGCTGAGCGCACGGGCCCCAGCGACCCCGTGTGGGGTCCCAGCAGCTCAGGAAAGAATACCTGCCGCCTTCCAACCGCACGCACGGGCCCCAGTGACCCCGTGTGGGATCCCAGCAGCTCGCCAAACGATACTTGACACCTTCCAACCGTGCGCATTGTTCCCAACGACCCTGTGCGGGGTGCCAGCAGCTCGCGAAACATTACCTGCTATTTTCCCACCACGCGGACGGGCCCCAGCGACCCCGTTCGGGGTCCAAGCAACTCGCCAAACAATACCTGCCACCTTCCCACCGCGCGCCCGTGCCCCAGTGACCCAGTGCGGGGTCCCAGCAACTCGGGAAACAATACTTGCCACCTTGCCAACGAGTGCATGGGCCCCAGCAACCACGTACAGGGTCCCAGCAAATCGTCAAACTATACCTGCCACCTTCCCACTGCATACACAGACCCCAGGGACCCCGTGCGGGCTCCCAGCAGCTTGCCAAACGATATCTGCCACCTTTCCACCTCGCACACTGGCCCCAGCGACCCCGTGCAAGGTCCCAGCAGCTCGCCAAACGATAGCTGTCACCTTGCCACCGCACACACGTGCCCCGGTGACCCTCTGCAGGGTCCCAGCAGGTTGCCAAACGATACCTGCCACCTTGCCACTGTGCGCACGGGCCCCAGCGACCCCTTGCGGGGTCCAAGCAGATCTCCAAATGATACCTGCCACCTTCCCACCGCGCACACGGGCCCCCGCGACTCTGTGCGATGTCCCAGCAGCTCGCCAAATGATGCCTGCCACCTTTCCACCACACGCACAGTCCCCAACGACCCCGTGTGTTGTTCCTACAGGTCTGGAAAGAATAACTGCCGCCTTCCATCCGCATGCACGGGCCCCAGCGAACCCGTGCGGGATCCCAGCAGGTCGCCAAACGATACTTGATCCCTTCCAACCGTGCGCATGGTCCCCAACGACCCCGTGCGAAGTCCCAGCAGCTCGCCAGACGATACCTGCCACCTTCCAACCGCACGCACGTGCACCAACGACCCCGTGCGGGGTGTCAGCAGCTTGCGAAACATTACCTGCTATCTTCCCACCACGCGGACGGGCCCCAACAACCCCGTTTGGGGTCCAAGAAGCTCGCCAAACAATACCTGCCATCTTCCCACCGCACCCCCGTGCCCCAGTGACCCAGTGCTGGGTCCCAGCAGCTCGGGAAACAATACTTGCCACCTTGCCACCGAGCGCATGGGCCTCAGCGACCATGTGTAGGGTCCCAGCAAATCGCCAAACGATACCTGCCACCTTCACACCGCATACACAGACCCCAGCGACCCCATGCAGGGTCCTAACAGCTTGCCAAACGATAGCTGCCACCTTGCCACCGCGCACACGGGCCGCAGTGACTCTGTGCGGGGTCCAAGCAGGTTGCCAAACGATACCTGCCACCTTGCCACCGTGCGCATGGGCCCCAGCAACCCCTTGCGGGGTCCCAGCAGATCGTCAAATGAAACCTGCCACCTTCCCACCGCACACACCGGCCCCAGCGACTCTGTGCGATGTCCCAGCAGCTCGCCAAATGAGGCCTGCCACCTTCCCACCACACGCACGGGCCCCAACGACCCTGTGTGGTGTCCCAGCAGCTCGGGAAAGAATACCTGCCACCTTCCAACCGCGCGCACTGTCACCAGCGACCCCGTGCAGGGTTACAAAAGCTAGACAAACAATACCTGCCAACTTCCCACCACGCGCAGGGGCCCCAGCGAACACGTGCTGGGTCCCAGCAGCTCGCCAAATGATAACTGCCACCTTCCCACCGAGTGTACGGACCCCAGCGACCCCGTGCGGGATCCCAACAGCTCGCCAAACAATACCTGCCACCTTCCCACTGCGTGCACATGCTCCAGCGACCTCTTGCGGGATTCCAGCAGCTCGCCAAACGATACCTGACACCTTCCCACCGCGCGCACGGGCCCCAGCAACCACATGCGGGGTGCCAGCAGCTCGCCAAATGGTACCTGTAGCCTTCCCACCCCGGGCACGAGCCCCAGCGACCCCGTGCCGGGTCCCAGCGCTCGCCAAATGATGCCTGCCACCTTCCCACCACACGTACAGTCCCCAACGACCCCGTGTGGGGTCCCAGCAGCTCGGGAAAGAATACCTGCCACCTTCCAACCGCGCGCACTGGCACCAGCGACCCCGTGCAGGGTCACAAAAGCTAGACAAACAATACCTGCCAACTTCCCACCGCGCGTAGGGTCCCCAGCGAACCCGTGCATGGTCCCAGCAGTTCGCCAAATGATAACTGCCACCTTCCAACTGAGCGTGCAGGCCCCAGAGACCCTGTGCAGGATCCCAACAGCTCACCAAACAATATCTGCCACTTTCCCACCGTGCGCTCGGCCCCCAGAGACCACAGGCGGGGTCCCGGCAGCTCGCCAAACAATACCTTCCACCTTCCCACCACGTGCACATGCCCCAGCGACCTCTTGCGGGATTCCAGCAGCTCACCAAACGATACCTGACACCTTCCCACCGCGCGCACGGGCCCCAGCGACCACATGCGGGGTGCCACCAGCTTGCCAAATGGTACCTGTAGCCTTCCCACCCCGGGCACGGGCCCCAGCGACCCCGTGCGTGGTCCCAGCAGCTCGCCAAACGATACCTGACACCTTCCAACCGCACGCAGGGTCCCTAGCGTCCCAGTGAGGGCTCCAAGCAGCTCGCCAAACAATACCTGCCATCTTCTCAGTGGGTGCACGGGCCCCAGGGACCCCGAGTGGGGTCCCAGCAGCTCGCCAAACGATACCTGCCACCTTGACCCCGTGCAAGGTCCCAGCAGGTTGCCAAACGATACCTGCCACCTTGCCACTGCACGCACGGGCCCCAGCGAACCCTTGCGGGGTCCAAGCAGATCGCCAAACAATACCTGCCATCTTCCCACCTCGTGCACGGGCCCCAGCGACCCCGTGTCTGGTCCCTGCAGCTCGGGAAAGAATATCTGCCGCCTTCCAACCATGCGCATGGGCCCCAACGACCCCGTGCTGGATCCCAGCAGCTCGCCAAACGATACTTGACACCTTCCAACCCTGCGCATGGACCCCAACAACCCCGAGCGGGGTCCCAGCAGCTCGCCAAACGATACCTGCCACCTTGCAACCACACGCACAGGCCCCAACCACCCCGTGCGTGGTACCAGCAGCTCGCGAATCATTGCCTGCTATTTTCCCACGACGCAGACTGGCCACACCGACCCCATTCGGGGTCCAAGTAGCTCGCCAAACAATACCTGCCACCTTCCCACCACGCCCAGGGGCCCCAGCAACCCAATGCGGTGTCCCAGCAGCTCGCAAACCGATACCTGCCACCTTTCCACCGTGCGCACAGGCACCAGCGACCCCGTGCAGGGTCCCAGCAAATCGCCAAACGATACCTGTCACCTTCCCACCACATACACAGACCCCAGCGACCCCGTGCGGGGACCCAGCAGCTTGCCAAATGATATCTACCACCTTTTCATCGTGCACACAGTCCCCAGCAACCCCGATCGGGGTCCCAGCAGCTCACAAAACGATACCTGCCACCTTCCCACCGTACGCATCGGCCCCAGCAACCCCGATCGGGGTCCCAGCAGCTCACAAAATGATACCTGCCACCTTGCCACCGCACACACGGGCCCCGGTGACCCTCTGCAGGGTCCCAGCAGGTTGCCAAACGATACCTGCCACCTTGCCACTGTGCGCATGGGCCCCAGCGACCCCTTGCAGGGTCCCAGCAGATCGCCAAATGATACCTGCCACATTCCCACCGTGCACATGGGCCCCAGCGAGTCTGTGCGATGTCCCAGCAGCTCGCCAAATGATGCCTGCCACCTTCCCACAACACGCACGGGCCCCAACGACCCTGTGTGGGGACCCAGCAGCTCAGGAAAGAATACCTGCCAACCACGCACACGGGCACTAGCGACCCTGTGCAGAGCCCCAAAAGCTAGACAAACAATACCTGCCAAATTCCCACACTAAGCAGGGGCCCAGCGTCACTGTGCGTGCTTCCAGCAGCTAGCCAAACTATACCTGCTACCTTCTCACCGTGCGCACGGGCCACAGCGACCCTGTGTGTGGTCCCAGCAGCTCGCGAAATGATACCTGCCGACTTCCCACCATGTGCATGGGCCCCAACAACCCCGTGCGGGGTCCAAGAAGCTCGCCAAACAATACCTGCCACCTTCCCACTGCACGCACGTGCCCCAGTGACACAGTGCGGGGTCCCAGCAGATCGAGAAACAATACTTTTCAGGCCCCAACGACCCCGTGCGGGGTTCCAGCAGCTTGCTAAACAATACCTGCCATCTTCCCACCGCACGCACGGGCCCCAGTGACCCCCGTGTGGGGTCCCAGCAGCTCAGTAAAGAATACCTGCCATCTTCTAACCACGCGCACGGGCACCGTCGACCCCATGCGGGGTCACAAACGCTAGCCAAACAATACCTGCCAACTTCCCACCGCGCGAACGGGCCCCAGCGACCACATACAGGGTCCCAGCAGCTCGCCAAACTATACCTGTCGCCTTCCCACCGCACACAGGGGCCCCAGCGACCCCGTTCGGGGTCCCAGCAGCAGCACAAAAGGATACCGGCCACCATAACAATGCATGCACAGACCCGGCGACAGCATGAGTGGTCCCAGAAGCTCGCCAACCAATACCTGCCACCTTCCCACCGCGAGCTCGGGCCCCAGAGACCCCGAGTGTGGTCCCAGCAACTCGCCAAACGATACTTGACACCTTCCAACCATGCGCACGAACCCAAACGACCCCAGGCAGGATGCCAGCAGCTCGCCAAACATTACTTGACATCTTCCCACCATGCGCACGGGCCCCAGTGCCCCAGTGCGGGGTCCCAGCAGCTCGGGAAACGATACCTGCCACCTTTACACCGTGCGCACGGGCCCCAGCGACCTTGGGCGGGTTCCAAAGAGCTCGCCAAACAATACCTACCACATTCCCAGACTCACGCATGTGCCCCAGTGACCCCGTGCGGGGTCCCTGCAGCTCGGGAAACAATACCTGCCACCTTTCCACCAGGCACACAGGCCCCAGCAACGCCGTGCGGGGTCCAAGCAGCTCGCCAAACAATACCTGCCACCTTCCCACTGCGCGCATGTGCCCCAGTGCCCCAGTGCGGGGTCCCAGCAGCTCGGGAAACGATACCTGCCACCTTTACACCGTGCGCACGGGCCCCAGCGACCTTGGGCGGGTTCCAAAGAGCTCGCCAAACAATACCTACCACATTCCCAGACTCACGCATGTGCCCCAGTGACCCCGTGCGGGATCCCTGCAGCTCGGGAAACAATACCTGCCACCTTTCCACCAGGCACACAGGCCCCAGCAACGCCGTGCGGGGTCCCAGCAGCTCGCCAAACAATACCTGCCACCTTCCCACCGGGCACACGGGCCCCAGCGACCCTGTGCAGGGTCCCGCAGCTCGCCAAACGATACCTGCAACTTTGCCACTGCGCACATGCCCCAGCGACCCCGCAAGAGGTCCCAGCGGCGTTCCAAACGACACCTGCCACCTTCCACCGTGCGCAATGCCCCCAGGTACCCCGCGCAGGGTCCCAGATGCTCGCCAAACAACACCTGCCACCTTCCAAGAGTGCGCACGGGCCCCACAGACCTCATGCGGGGTCCAAGCAGCTTGCCAAACGACACCTGCCACCTTCCCAGCATGCACACTGGCCCCAGCGACCCCGCGCGGGGTCCCAGCAGCTCCCCAAACAACACCTGCCACCTTCCCAGCACGCGCACGGGCCCGGGCCCAAACGACCCAGCATGCGGTCCCAGCGGCTCGCCAAATGAAACCTACCACAGTCGAACGCGCGCAATGGCTCCAGCGACCCTGCACAGTGTCCCAGCGGCTCGCCAAACGACACCTGCCATCTTCCCAGCATGCGCACGGGCCAAGGTGACCCCGTGCAGGGTCCCAGCAGCTCGCCAAAAGACACCTGCCACCTTCCCAGCGCACGCACGGGCCCAAACGACCCAGCATGAGGTCCCAGCGGCTTGCCAACCGAACCTGCCATCTTCCCAGCGCGCGCACGGGCCCAAACGACCCAGCATGAAGTCCCAGCGGCTTGCCAAACGAACCTGCCATCTTCCCAGCATGCGCATGGGCCAAGGCGACCCCGTGCGGGGTCACAGCGGCTCGCTAAACGATCCCTGCCAACTTTGATCGTGCACAATGGCACCAGCAACCCCGCGCGGGGTCCCAGCGGCTCCCCAAACGACACCTGCCACTTTCCCAGCGTGCGCATGGTCCCAAGAGACCACGCACAAGGTCCCAGCGGCTCCCCAAACAACACGTGCCACCTTCCAGCACGCGCAATGGCCCCAGCGAAGCAGCGCGGAGTCCCAGCGGCTCGCCAAATGACACATGCTACCTTTCCAGCGCACACTGGCCCCAGCGACCCCGCGCAGGATCCCAACGGCTCGCCAAACAACACCTGCCACCTTTCCAGTGCATGCAATGGCCCCAGCAACCCTGTGCGGGGTCCCAGCGGCTCGCCAAGACACCTGTCACCTTTCCAGCTCACGCAAAGGCCCCAGCAACCCCGCGCGGGGTCCCAGCAGCTCCCCAAATGACACCTGCCACTTTCCCAGCGTGCGCACAGTCCCAAGAGACCACGCGCAAGATCCCAGCAGCTCGCCAAATGACACCTGCCACGTTCCCAGCACGCACATGGGCCACAGCGTCCCCGCGCAGGATCCCAGAGGCTCGCCAAACGACACCTGCCACCTTTCCAGCGAAAGCAATGGCCCCAGAAACCCCGTGCGGGGTCCCAGCAGATCCCCAAATGACACCTGCCACATTCCCAGCGCGCGCACGAGCCCCAGCGACCACGCGCAGGGTCTAAGCGGCTCACCAAACGACACTTGCCACTTTTCCAGCGCACGCATGGGCCTCCGTGACCCAGCACAGGGTCCCATCGGCTCACCAAACAACACCTGCCACCTTCCCAGCGCTTGAACGGGCCACAGCTACCCCGCGCAGGATCCCAACGGCTCGCCAAACAACACCTGCCACCTTTCTAGTGCATGCAATGGCCCCAGCAACCCTGTGCGGGGTCCCAGCAGCTCCCCAAACGACACCTGCAACTTTCCCAGCGTGCGCACGGTCCCAAGAGACCACACGCAAGGTCCCAGCAGCTCGCCAAACAAAACCTGCCACCTTCGATCGTGCGCAATGGCCCCAGCAACCCCGCGCGGGGTCCCAGCGGCTCCCCAAACGACACGTGCCACCTTCCCAGTGCGCGCATGTGCCCCAGCGACGCTGTACGAGGTCCCAGCGGCTCGCCAAACGACACCTGCCACTTTCCCAGCGTGCGCAAGGTCCCAGCAGCTCTCCAAACGACACCTTCCACCTTCCAGCACGCTCAATGGCCCCAGCTTTGCAGCGAGGAGTCCCAGCGGCTCGCCAAACGACACCTGCCACGTTCCCAGCACGCGCATGGGCCACAGCGACCCTGCGCAGGGTCCCAGCAGCTCGGCAAACGACACCTGCCACCTTTCCAGTGCACGCAAAGGCCCCAGCAACACCGCGCGGGGTCCCAGAGGCTAGCCAAACGACACCTGCCACCTTCCCAGCACGCGCACGGGCCCCAGCGACCTCGCACGGGGTCACAGCAGTTCCCCAAATGACACTTGCCACCTTCCCAGCGCGCGCACGTGCCCCAGTGAACCCGTACGAGGTCCCAGTGGATCTCCAAACGACACATGCCACCTTTCCAGCGCTCGCACGGGCCCCAGCGACCTCGCGCGGGGTCACAGCGGCTCACCAAACGATCTCAGCCAACTTCGAGCGCGCACAACAGCTCCAGGGACCCCACGCTGTGTCCCAGCGGCTCGCCAAACGAAACCTGCCACGTTCCCAGCACGTGCATGGGCCACAGCGACCCCGCGCAGGGTCCCAGCGGCTCGGCAAACGACACCTGCCACCTTTCCAGTGCACGCAATGGCCCCAGCAACACTGCGCGGGGTCCCAAAGGCTCACCAAAAGACACCTGCCACATTTCCAGCGAAAGCAATGGCCCCAGAAACCCCGTGCCGGGTCCCAGAGGATCCCCAAACGACACCTGCCACTTTCCCAGTGCGCGCACGAGCCCCAGCGACCACGCGCAGGCTCCCATCGGCTCACCAAACAACACCTGCCACCTTCCCAGCGCTCGAATGGGCCACATCGACCCCGCGCAGGATCCCAGCGGCTCGCCAGACAACACCTGCCACCTTTCCAGTGCATGCAATTATTTTATTATTATTATTATTTATTTCTTAGCAGACGCCCTTATCCAGGGCGACTTACAACTGTTACAAGATATCACATTATACATTATTTCACATTATACAGATATCACATTATTTTTACATACAATTACCCATTTATACAATTGGGTTTTTTCTAAAGCAATCTAGGTAAAGTACCTTGCTCAAGGGTACAACAGCAGTGTCCCCCACTGGGGATTGAACCCATGACCCTCCAGTCAAGAGTCCAGAGCCCTAACCACTACTCCACACTGCTGCCCCAGCAATGGCCCCAGCAACCCTGTGCGGGGTCCCAGCGGCTCGCCAAAAGACACCTGTCACCTTTCCAGCTCACGCAAAGGCCCCAGCAACCTCGCGCGGGGTCCCAGCAGCTCCCCAAACGACACCTGCCAATTTCCCAGCGTGCGCACGTTCCCAAGAGACCACGCGCAAGGTCCCAGCAGCTCACCAAACAACACCTGCCACGTTCCCAGCACGCGCATGGGCCACAGCGACCCCGCGCAGGATCCCAGCGGCTCGCCAAACAACACCTGCCACCTTTCCAGTGCACGCAATGGCCCCAGCAACACCGCGCAGGGTCCCAGAGGCTCGCCAAAAGACACCTGCCACCTTTCCAGCGAAAGCAATGGCCCCAGAAACCCCGTGCGGGGTCCCAGCAGATCCCCAAATGAAACCTGCCACTTTCCCAGCGCGCGCACGAGCCCCAGCAACCACGCGCAGGGACTAAGCGGCTCACCAAACGACACTTGCCACTTTTCCAGCGCACGCATGGGCTTCCGTGACCCAGCACAGGGTCCCATCGGCTCACCAAACAACACCTGCCACCTTCCCAGCGCTTGAACGGGCCACAGCTACCCCGCGCAGGATCCCAACGGCTCGCCAAACAACACCTGCCACCTTTCTAGTGCATGCAATGGCCCCAGCAACCCTGTGCGGGGTCCCAGCAGCTCCCCAAACGACACCTGCAACTTTCCCAGCGTGCGCACGGTCCCAAGAGACCACACGCAAGGTCCCAGCAGCTCGCCAAACAAAACCTGCCACCTTCGATCGTGCGCAATGGCCCCAGCAACCCCGCGCGGGGTCCCAGCGGCTCCCCAAACGACACGTGCCACCTTCCCAGTGCGCGCATGTGCCCCAGCGACGCTGTACGAGGTCCCAGCGGCTCTCCAAAAGACACCTTCCACCTTCCAGCACGCTCAATGGCCCCAGCGACTCAGCGTGGAGTCCCAGCGGCTCGCCAAACGACACCTGCCACTTTCCCAGCGTGCGCACGGTCCCAAGAGACCACGCGCAAGGTCCCAGCAGCTCTCCAAATGACACCTTCCACCTTCCAGCACGCTCAATGGCCCCAGCTTTGCAGCGAGGATTCCCAGCGGCTCGCCAAACGACACCTGCCACGTTCCCAGCACGCGCATGGGCCACAGCGACCCTGCGCAGGGTCCCAGCGGCTCGGCAAACGACACCTGCCACCTTTCCAGTGCACGGAAAGGCCCCAGCAACACCGCGAGGGGTCCCAGAGGCTAGCCAAAAGACACCTGCCACCTTTCCAGCGAAAGCAATGGCCCCAGAAACCCTGTGCGGGGTCCCAGCAGATCCCCAAATGACACCTCCCACTTTCCCAGTGCGCGCACGAGCCCCAGCGACCACGCACAGGGTCTAAGCGGCTCACCAAACGACACCTGCCACCTTCCCAGCACGCGCACGGGCCCCAGCGACCCAGCGTGGACTCCCAGAGGCTCGCCAAACGACACCTGCCAACTTCCCAGCAAGCGCACATGCCCCAGCGACCAGGCACGGGGTCCCAGCGGCTCGCCAAACGACACCTGCCACCATTCCAGCACACGCACGGGCCCCAGTGACCCCGCGCGGAGTCCCAGCTGCTCCCCAAATGACAATTGCCACATTCCCAGCATGCACACAGTCCCCAGCGACCCCGCGCGTAGTCCCAGCGGCTCCCCAAGCGACACTTGCCACCTTCCCAGCGCGAGCACGTGCCCCAGCGAACCTGTGCGAGGTCCCAGTGGATCTCCAAACGACACCTGCCACCTTTCCAGCGCGCACACGGGCCCCAGCGACCTCGCGCGGGGTCCCAGCGGCTCTCCAAATGACACCTGCCACCTTTCCAGCGCACGCACGGGCCTCAGCTACCCCGCGCGGTTAAGCAGCGGCTCGCCAAATGACACCTGCCACCATTCCAGTGTGTGTACGGGCCCCAGTGACCCTGCGCGGGGTCCCAGCGGCTCGCCAAACGACACCTGCCACCTCCCCAGCGAGCCCTAGCGACCACTCACTAGGTCTAAGCGGCTCGCCAAACGACACCTGCCACCTTTCCAGCGCGCACACAGGCCTCCGCAAACCAGAGCGGGGTCCTAGCGGCTCACCACACGACACCTGCCACCTTTCTAGCGAGGACACGGGCCTCCGCGACACCGCGCGGGGTCCCAGCGGATCACCAAATGACACTTGAGACATTCCCAGCGTGCGCACTTGCACCAGCGACCCCACGCAGGGTCCCAGCGGCTCGCCAAACGACACCTGCCACATTCCCAGCGCGCACTGGTCCCAGCGACCACGTGCGGGGTATTATTATTATTATTATTATTATTATTATTATTATTATTATTTATTTCTTAGCAGACGCCCTTATCCAGGGCGACTTACAATCATAAGCAAATACATTTCAAGTGTTACAGTACAAGCAATACAATAAGAGCAAGAAATACAATAACTTTTGTTCAAGTGTGACAAACCACAATTCAATAATACAGCAGATAATAGTGATAGTTACATCAGGATATGATTAAATAGTGATAGTTACATAAGGATATGATTAAATACAAAATACTACAGGTTAAACAATTGGCAGATTACAGTATTCTGAAGTACAGGATTAAATGCAGTAAGATAGGGGGCAGATAAGAGCAAAATAAAGCACATTTAAATGAAGGGTGATAGTGTCCCAGGATACAAACAGAGGAGTTCTACAGGTGCTGTTTGAAGAGGTGAGTCTTAAGGAGGCGCCGGAATGTGGTCAGGGACTGGGCAGTCCTGACATCTGTAGGAAGGTCATTCCACCACTGCGGAGCAAGGGTGGAGAAGGAGCGGGCTCTGGAGGCAGGGGAGCGTAGCGGAGGTAGAGCCAGTCTTCTAGTGGAGGCGGAGCGGAGAGGTCGAGTGGGGGTGTAGGGAGAGATGAGGGTCTGGAGGTAGCTGGGTGCAGTCTGGTCAAGGCATCTGTAGGCTAGTACAAGAGTCTTGAAATGGATGCGAGCAGTGATCGGGAGCCAGTGGAGTGAGCGGAATAGTGGAGTAGCATGGGCGAAGCGAGGCAGAGAGAACACCAGGCGGGCAGCAGAGTTCTGGATGAGCTGGAGCGGACGGGTGGCGGAAGCAGGGAGGCCAGCCAGGAGGGAGTTGCAGTAGTCTAGGCGGGAGAGTACCATGGCCTGGACCAGGAGCTGGGTAGCATAGTTGGTGAGGAAGGGTCGGATTCTTCGGATGTTGCTCAGGAAGAATCGGCAAGTGCGTGCCAGAGTGGAGATGTGCTGGGAATAAGAGAGGCAGGGGTCCAGGGTGACTCCAAGGTTCTTAGCGGAGGAAGAGGGAGAGAGTGCGGTAGATTCCAGAGGAACAGAGATAGAGAGATCAGAGGAGGGGAGGAGGAGGAAAGAAAAGGAGGTCAGATTTAGAGAGGTTGAGTTTGAGGTGATGCGAGTTCATCCAGGAGGAAATAGCAGACAGACAGGTAGAGATACGGGAGGAGATGGTGGAGTCAGAGGTGGGGAAGGAGAGGAAAATCTGAGCATCATCAGCATAGAAATGGTATGGGGTACAAGCGGCTCGCCACACGACACATGCCATGTTCCCAGAGCGCGCACGGGCCCCAGCGACCACGCGTGGGGTCCCAGCGGCTTGCCAAACGACACCTGCCACCATTCCAGCGCACGCACGTGCGTGCGCTGGTAAGGTGTCAGGTATTGTTTGGCGTACCGCTTGGACCCCGCGCAGGGTCGCTGAACCCCGTGCACGCGCTGGGAAGCTGGCAGGTATAGTTTGGCACGCCGCTGTTACCCAGCACGGGGTCGCTGGCGCCTATGCACTCGCTGGGAAGGTGGCAGGTTTCGTTTGGTGAGCCGCTGGGATCCTGCATGGGGTCGCTGGGTCCAGTGCCCCCGCTGGGTATCGTTTGGCGAGCAGCTGGGACCCTGCATGGGGTCGCTGGGTGCCGTGCGCACGCTGGGAAGTTGGCAGGTATTGTTTGGCGAGCTGCCTGGTCTCCGCACGGAGTCGCTGGGGACCCTGCGCGTGGTTGGAAGGTGGCGGCTATCGTGGGGCGAGCTTCTGGGAACCCACATGGGGTCGCTGTGGCCCGTGCGCGCGGTGGGAAGGAGGCAGGTATTGTTTGATGAGCTGCTGGGACGACGCACGGGGTCGCTGACCCGTGCGCATGGTGGGAAGGTGGCAGTTATCGTTTAGCAAGCTGCTGGGACCCCGCACAGGGTCGCTGGGGAACGTGCGTGCGGTAGGAAGGTGGCAGGTATCGTTTGGCGAGCTGCTGGGACCCCAAACGGCGTCGCTAGGGCTGATTCACGCTGTGGGAAGGTGGCAGTTATCACTGGCGAGCTGCTGGGAACCCGGAAGGGGTCGTTGGGGACCGTGCGCATGGTAGGAAGGTGGCAGGTATCGTTTGACAAGCTGCTGGTACCAGCACGGGGCCGCTTTGGGCCCTGCGCATGGTGGGAAGGTGGCAGGTATCGTTTGGCGTGTGGCTCGGACCACGCACGGGGTCGCTGGTGCCTGTGCACGCTAGGAATGTGGCAGGTATCATTTGACGAGCCGCTGGGTCCCTGCACGCGGTCGCTGGGTCCCGTGCGCCCGCTGGGTATCGTTTAGCGAGCTGGAGGGACCACGCACGAGGTAGCTGGGGTCCATGCGCTTGCTGGTAAGGTGGCAGGTATCGTTTGGCAAGCTGCTGGGACCCCGCATGGGGTCGCTGGGGCCCATGTGCGCTCTGGGAAGGTGGCAAATATCTCTGAGGAACTGCTGGGACCCCAGAAAGGGTCACTCGGGCCCGTGCGTGGGGTAGAAAGGTGGCAGGTATCGTTTGGTGAGCTGCTAGGACCCGCACGGGGTCGATGAGGCCCCTGCGCGTGGTGGGAAGGTGGCCGTTATCGCTGGCGAGCTGCTGGGACCTCGGAAGGGGTCGCTGGGGACCGTGCGCGCGGTAGGAAGGTGGCAGGTATCGTTTGGCGAGCTGCTGGGACCTCTCATGGGATTGGTGGGGCCCGTACGCGCTGTGGGAATTTGGCAGGGATCGTTTGGCGAGCTGCTGGGACCCCGCACGGGTCGCTGGGGCCCATGCGCATGGTGGGAAGGTCGAAAGTATCGTTTGGCGAGCTGTTAGGACCCCGCATAGGGTCTCTGGGGCCCGTGCGCGTGGTAGGAAGGTGGCAGGTATAGTTTGGTGAGCTGCTGGGACTCCGCTCGGGGTTGCTGGGGCCCGTGCCTGCAGTGGGAATGTCGCAGGTATCATTTGGAGAGCTGCTGGGACCCTGCACAGGGTTGCTTGGGCCCGTGTGTGGTGGAAATGTAGGAGGTATCGTTTGGCAAGCTGCGGGGAATCTGCACCGAGTCGCTGGGGGCCGAGCGCATGGGTGGAAGGTGGTAGGTATCATTGGAGAGCTGCTGGGACCCTGCACGGGGTCGCTGGAAGGTGGCAGGTATCGTTTGGCAAGCTGCTGGGACCCTGCACAGGGTCGCTTGGGCCCCTGCCCACAGTGGGAGGGTGGCAGGTATCGTTTGGCGATATTGGGGACGCTGCACGGGGTCGCTGGGGTCCGTGCGCATGGTGGGAGGGTGGCAGGTATCGTTTGGCGATATTGGGGACGCCGCACGGGGTCGCTGGGGTCCGTGCGCATGGTGGGAATGTGGCAGGTATCGTTGGCGAGCTGCTGGGACCCCGCACGGGGTCGCTGGGGTCCGTGCGCAGTGGGAAGGTGGCAGGTATTATTTCGCGAGCTGCTGTGACCCCGCACGGGGTCGCTGGGGTCCGTGCGCAGTGGGAAGGTGGCAGGTATTATTTCGCGAGCTGCTGGGACCCCGCACGGGGTCGCTGGGGCCTGTGCGCGCGGTGGGAAGGTGGCAGGTGTCGTTTGGCGAGTTGCTGCGACCCCGAACAGGGTCGCTGGGGCCCCTGCACACGTTGGTAAGGTGGCAGGTATAGTTTGGCGAGCTGCTGGGACCCCGCACAGGGTCGCTGTGGCCCGTGCGCATGGTGGGACGGTAGCAGGAATTGTTGGCGATCTGCTGGGACCCCGCATGGGTTCACTTGGGCCCATGCGCGGTCGGAAGGTGGTAGGTATCATTTGGCGAGCTGTTGGGACCCCACATGGGGTCACTGGGGTAAGTGCACATGGTGGGAATGTGGCAGGTATCATTTGGCGAGTTGCTGCGACCCCGCACAGGGTCACTGGGGCCACTGCGTGCGGTGGGAAGCTGACATGTATCGTTTAGCAATATGGGGGACGCCACAGCGGGTCGCTGGGGGCTGTGCGCATGGTGGGAAGGTGGCAGGTATCGTTAGCGAGCTGCTGGGACCCCGCACGGGGTCGCTGGGGTCCGTGTGCAGTGGGAAGGTGGCAGGTGTCGTTTGGCGAGATACTGGGACATCGCACGTGGTCGCTGCTGCCCTTACGCGAGGTGGGAAGGTGGCAGGCGTCATTTGGTGAGTTGCTGCGACCCTGAATAGGGTCGCTGGGGCCCCTGCACGCGTTGGTAAGGTGGCAGGTATAGTTTGGCGAGCTGCTGGGACCCCGCATGGGGTCACTTGGGCCCATGCGCGGTGGGAAGGTGGTAGGTATCGTTTGGCGAGCTCTTGGGACCCCACATGGGGTCACTGGGGTAAGTGCACGTGGTGGAAATGTGGCAGGTATCATTTGGCGAGTTGCTGCGACCCCGCACAGGGTCACTGGGGCCACTGCGTGTGGTGGGAAGCTGACATGTATCGTTTAGCAATATGGGGGACGCCACAGCGGGTCGCTGGGGGCTGTGTGCATGGTGGGAAGGTGGCAGGTATCGTTGGCGAGCTGCTGTGACCCCGCATGGGTCGCTGGGGCCAGTGTGCGTTGTGAGAAGGTGGCAGGTATCGTTTGCCGAGCTGCTGGTACCCCGCATGGTGTGGCTGGGGCCGTGCGCGTGGTGGGAAGGTGGCAGGTATCTTTTGGTGAGGTGGGTGGACCCCGATCGGGGTCGCTGGGGCCCGTGGACACTGTGGGAAGGTGGCAGGTATCATTTGGATACCTGCTGGGAACCTGCATGGGGTCGCTAGGGCTTGTGCGTGTGGTGGGAAGGTGTCAGGTATCGTTTGGCGAGCTGTTGGGACCCCACACAGGGTCGCTGGGGTAAGTGCACACGGTGGGAACATGATAGGTATCATTTGGCAAGTTGCTGCGATCCCGCACAGGGTCGCTGGGGCTCCTGCGTGCGGTGGGAAGCTGGCAGGTATCGTTTAGAGATATGGGGGACGCCGCACGGGGTCGCTAGGGGCCGTGCGCATGGTGGGAAGGCGGCAGGTATCGTTGGCGAACTACTGGGACCCCGCACAGGGTCGCTGCTGCCCTTACACGCGGTGGGAAGGTGGCAGGTGTCATTTGGCGAGTTGCTGCGACCCCGCACGGGGTCGCTGTGGCACGTGCGCATGGTGGGATGGTAGCAGGAATTGTTGTCGAACTGCTGGGACCCCGCATGGGGTCGCTGGGGCTCATGAGCGGTGGGAAGGTGGCAGGTATCGTTTGGCAAGCTGCTGGGACCCCGCATGGGGTCTCTGGGGTTCGTGCGCACTGTGGGAAGGTGGCAGGTATCACTTGGAGAGCAGCCGGGAACCCGCAGGGGGTCGCTGGGGCCGGTGCGCATGGTGAGAAGGTGGCAGCGATTGTTTGGTGAGCTGCTGGGACACCGCACGGGTCGCTGGGGCCAGTGCGCGCGGTTGGAAGGTGGCAGGTATAGTTTGACGAGGAGCTGGAACCCCGCACTGGGTTGCTGGGGCCCGCGCGCGCTGTGGGGATGTTGCATGTATCGTTTGGTGAACGGCTCGGACCACGCACGGGGTCACTGGTGCACGTGCACGCTAGGAATGTGGCAGGTATTGTTTGACGAGCCGCTGGGTCCCTGCACGCGGTCGCTGGGTCCCGTGCGCCCGCTGGGTATCGTTTAGCGAGCTGGAGGGACCACGCACGAGGTAGCTGGGGTCCATGCGCTTGCTGGTAAGGTGGCAGGTATCGTTTGGCAAGCTGCTGGGACCCCGCATGGGGTCGCTGGGGCCCATGTGCGCTCTGGGAAGGTGGCAAATATCGCTGAGGAACTGCTGGGACCCCAGAAGGGGCCACTCGGGCCCGTGCGTGGGGTAGAAAGGTGGCAGGTATCCTTTGGTGAGATGTTAGGGACCCGACAGGGTCGATGAGGCCCCTGCACATGGTGGGAAGTTGGCGGCTATCGTAGGGCGAGCTTCTGGGAACCCACATGGGGTCGCTAGGGCTGGTGCGTGTGGTGGGAAGGTGGCAGGTATCGTTTAGCAAGCTGCTGGGACCCCGCACGGGGTCGCTGGGGAACGTGCGTGCGGTAGGAAGGTGGCAGGTATCGTTTGGCGAGCTGCTGGGACCCCCCACGGGGTTGCCTGTGCCCCTGAACGTGGTGGGAAGGTGGAAGGTACCGTTTTATGAGCTGCTGGGACCTCGCACGGGTTCGCTCGGCGCCTGCGCACTGTGTGAAGGTGGCAGGTATCGTTTGGCGAGCTGCTGGGACCCCGCACGGCGTCGCTAGGGCTGATTCACGTTGTGGGAAGGTGGCAGTTATCACTGGCGAGCTGTTGAGAACCCGGAAGGGGTCGTTGGGGACCGTGTGCATGGTAGGAAGGTGGCAGGTATCGTTTGACAAGCTGCTGGTACCCGCATGGGGCTGCTATGGGCCCTGCGCATGGTGGGAAGGTGGCAGGTATCGTTTGGCGAGCTGCTGGGACCCGCACAGGGTCGCTATGGCCCCTGCGCGTGGTGGGAAGGTGGCCGTTATCGCTGGCGAGCTGCTGGGACACCGGAAGGGGTCGCTGGGGACCGTGCGCGCGGTAGGAAGGTGGCAGCTATCATTTGGTGAGCCGCTGGGATCCTGCACGGGGTCGCTGGGTCCCGTGCCCCCACTGAGTATCGTTTGACGAGCAGCTGGGACCCTGTATGGGGTCGCTGGGTGCCGTCTTACGCTGGGAAGGTGGCAGGTATTGTTTGGCGAGCCGCCTGGTCTCCGCACGGAGTCGCTGGGGCCCATGCACACGCTGCGAAGGTGGCAGGTATCGTTTGGCGAGCCGCTTGGACCAAGCACAGGATATTTGGGAATCGTGCGCATGCTCGGTATCGTTTGGTGAGCCACTGGGACCCTGCACGGTGTCACAGGGGCCCGTGCGCGTGCTGACAAGGTGGCAGGTATCGTTTGGTGAGCTGCTGGGACCCCGCACGGGGTCGTTGGGGCCCAAGCTCGCACTGGGAATGTGGCAGGTATCGTTTGGCGAATGGCTCGGACCACGCACGGGGTCGCTGGTGCCCGTGCACGATAGGAATGTGGCAGGTATCATTTGACGAGCCGCTGGGTCCCTGCACGCGGTCGCTGGGTCCCGTGCGCCCGCTGGGTATCGTTTAGCGAGCCGGTGGGACCACGCACGAGGTAGCTGGGGTCCTTGCGCTTGCTGGTAAGGTGGCAGGTATCGTTTGGCAAGCTGCTGGGACCCCGCATGGGGTCGCTGGGGCCCATGTGCACTCTGGGAAGGTGGCAAATATCTCTGAGGAACTGCTGGGACCCCAGAAGGGGTCACTCGGGCCCGTGCGTGGGGTAGAAAGGTGGCAGGTATCGTTTGGTGAGCTGCTTGGACCCGCACAGGGTCGCTGGGGCTCCTGCGCATGGTGGGAAGGTGGCAGGTATCGTTTGGCGAGTTACTGGGACACCGCACAGGGTCGATGAGGCCTCTGCACGTTGTGGGAAGGTGGCGGCTATCGTGGGGCGAGCTTCTGGGAACCCAAACAGGGTCGCTGTGGCCCGTGCGCGCGGTGGGAAGGAGGCAGGTATCGTTTAGCAAGCTGCTGGGACCCCGCACGGGGTCGCTGGGGAACGTTCGCGCGGTAGGAAGGTGGCAGGTATTGTTTGGCGAGCTGCTGGGACCCCGCACGGGGTTGCCTGGGCCCCTGCACGTGGTGGGAAGGTGGCAGGTATCATTTGGAGAGCTGCTGGGACCCTGCACAGGGTCGCTTGGGCCCGTGCGCATGGTGGGAAGGTGGCAGGTATTGTTGGCGAGCTGCTGGGACCCTGCACAGGGTCGCTTGGGCCCGTGTGTGGTGGGAATAAGAACATAAGAACATAAGAACATAAGAACATAAGAACATAAGAACATAAGAAGAACATAAGAACATAAGAACATAAGAACATAAGAACATAAGAAAGTTTACAAACGAGAGGAGGCCATTCAGCCCATCTTGCTCGTTTGGTTGTTAGTAGCTTATTGATCCCAGAATCTCATCAAGCAGCTTCTTGAAGGATCCCAGGGTGTCAGCTTCAACAACATTACTGGGGAGTTGGTTCCAGACCCTCACAATTCTCTGTGTAAAAAAGTGCCTCCTATTTTCTGTTCTGAATGCCCCTTTATCTAATCTCCATTTATGACCCTGGGTCCTTTTTTTTTTTTCAAGTCAAAGAAGTCCCCGGGTTGACATTGTCTATACCTTTTAGGATTTTGAATGTTTGAATCAGATCGCCACAGTAGTCTTCTTTTTGTTCAAGACTGAATAGATTCAATTCTTTTAGCCTGTCTGCATACGACATGCCTTTTAAACCTGGGATAATTCTGGTTGCTCTTCTTTGCATTCTTTCTAGAGCAGCAATATCCTTTTGTAACGAGGTGACCAGAACTGAACACAATATTCTAGGTGAGGTCTTACTAATGCATTGTAGAGTTTTAACATTACTTCCCTTGATTTAAATTCAACACTTCTCACAATATATCCAAGCATCTTGTTAGCCTTTTTATAGCTTCCCCACATTGTCTAGATGAAGACATTTCTGAGTCAACATAAACTCCTAGGTCTTTTCATAGTTCCTTCTTCAATTTCACTATCTCCCATATGATATTTATAATGAACATTTTTATTTTTATTGCCCGCATGCAATACTTTTACACTTTTCTCTATTAAATTTCATTTGCCATGTGTCTGCCCAATTTTGAATGCTGTCTAGATCATTTTGAATGACCTTTGCTGCTTCAACAGTGTCTGCCACTCCTCCTATTTTTGTGTCGCCTGCAAATTTAACGAGTTTGCTTACTATATCAGAGTCTAAATCATTAATGTAGATTAGGAATAGCAGAGGACCTAATACTGATCCCTGTGGTACACCACTGGTTACCTCACCCATTTCGAGGTTTCTCCTCTAATCAGTACTTTCTGTTTTCTACATGTTAACCACTCCCTAATCCATGTGCATGCATTTCCTTGAATCCCTACTGCGTTCAGTTTGAGAATTAATCTTTTATGCGGG
Organism: Huso huso; assembly: GCA_036884735.1. Taxonomy (NCBI): domain Eukaryota; kingdom Metazoa; phylum Chordata; class Actinopteri; order Acipenseriformes; family Acipenseridae; genus Huso; species Huso huso. Next base: position 25,882,442 of record CM072681.1, on the reverse strand, counting down.
ACTTTGTCAAAAGCTTTCTGGAAATCTAAATAGACCATGTCGTATGCTTTGCAGTTGTCCATTTTCAATGTTGCATCCTCAAAAAGTCAAGTAGGTTAGTTAGACATGATCTCCCTTTCCTAAAACCATGCTGGCTGTCACCCAGGATATTGTTACCATATAGGTAATTTTCCATTTTGGATCTTATTATAGTTTCCATAAGTTTACATATAATAGAAGTCAGGCTTATTGGTCTGTAGTTACCTGGTTGGTTTTGTCTCCCTTTTGTGGATCGGTATTACGTTTGCTATTTTCCAGTCTGTCGGTACAACCCTGTGTCAAGAGACTGTTGCATGATCTTGGTTAGCGGCTTGTAAATAACTTCTTTCATTTCTTTGAGTACTATTGGGAGGATCTCATCCGCCCAGGGGATTTGTTTATTTTAAGAGCTCCTAGTCCCTTTAACACTTCTGCCTCTGTTATGCTAAAGTTATTTAAAACTGGATAGGAACAGGTCGACATGTGGGGCATGTTGTCCGTGTCCTCCTTTGTAAAAACCTGTGAAAAGTAATCATTTAATATATTTGCTATTTTTTTTTCTTCATCTATGATTTTGCCATTTGTGTCTCTTAGACATTTAACCTCCTCTTTGAATGTTCTCTTTCTGTTATAATATTGGAAAAACATTTTGGAATTGGTTTTAGCCCCCTTAGCAATATTGATTTCTATCTCTCTCTTGGCCTTTCTAACTTCCTTTTTGACTTGTGTTTGCAGTTCCAAGTACTCTTTCTGTGTGCTTTGTTTTTGGTCCCTTTTAAACGCTCTGTAAAGTGCCTTTTTTCGCTGAATATTTTTTTTAATTGATCTATTAAACCATTTTGGCCATTTTGTTTTAGATTTAGATTTGTCTACTTTTGGGATGTAATTGTTTTGTGCCTCTAGTACTACATTTTTAAAAAAACAGCCACCCTTTTTCTGTGGATGTTTTCTATTTTACTCAATCTACTTCTGTTAGTCTCCGTTTCATACCTTCATAGTTTGCTTTTCTAAAATTGTAAACCTTAGCTTTAGTCATTACTTTTGGGGTTTTAAAAAATATTTCAAATGAGACCATGTTGTGGTCTGAGTTTGCCAATGGCTCTCTGACCTCTGTTTTAGTTATTCTGTCTTCATTATTTGAAAAGACTAAATCAAGGCATGCCTCCCCTCTAGTCGGTGCCTTGACAAATTGCGTTAGGAAGCAGTCATTTGTCATTTCCACCATTTCAATTTCGTCCGTCAGTGCCCCCCATCGGGTTTTCCCATTTTATACAGGGAAGTTGAAATCCCCCATTAGTATGGCTTCTCCTTTTCTACACGCATTTCTAATATCATTGTACAACAGATTATTTTGCTCAGCGCTGAATTTGGCGGTCTATAGCATGCTCCTATTATTATGCCCTTTGAATTTGTGTCCATTATTCTGACCCATATTGATTCTGCATTGTTTTCTTTGTCCTGATTTAACACCTGGGCTTCAAGGCTATTTCTTATGTATAGCGCTACCCCTCCGCCTCTTCTGTCCTGCCTGTCTTTCCTATACAGTGTGTACCCACTGATATTATATTCGTCTCCATCACTCTCAGACAACCAAGTTTCTGTAACACCTATCACATCGTAGTTACTTGTTAGTGCAGTAGCTTCAAGTTCTAACATTTTGTTTCTGAGACTTCTAGCATTAAGATAAATACATTTAATAGTGGTCTTACCTGAGTTGTTGCCCTTGTTTTGATGTAGTCTCCTTCTGTTTTTTTTGTTTTCTCCCCCCTTCCTTTCTAGTTTAAATGCTTCTGTACCGCCTGAAGGATCCTTTCTCCCGAGTAGATTGGTTCCCTTTCTGTTTAAGTGCAGTCCGTCCCACCTGTATAGATAGTCCTTGTTGTAGAAAGTGCTCCAATGTTCAAGAAAGGTGAAGCCTTCCTGTGTGCACCATGATTTCAGCCATGCATTTTGATTTTGTATTTCCAGCTGTCCATGTGGTCCTTTGCAAGGCGCCGGCAGTATCCCAGAAAATACCACAGTTTTGGTCTTGTCTTTTAATTTCCTTCCTAGCTCTCTGAATTTGTTCTGCAGGGATCTTGGCCTGTCTCTTCCAATGTTGTTTGTACCAATGTGGACGACTACTACCGGGTCATCTCCAGTTCGCTCTAGGAGCCTGTCCACGTTCTCAGTGATGTGCTTGACAGAGGCTCCTGGAAGGCAGCACACTGTTGTAGTAAGGGGTCCAAACTGCGAACTGAACTTGCTGTGTTTCTCAGTATGGAGTCCCCAACAATCATGACCTCCTTCTTTTTGCTGGCTGGTCAGCACTGTTTATAGGGTCCTGGGTGTTGTTTCTTTCATTCTCTTGATGTTGGTTTTGGTCATCTAAATGTTGAAGTGGCTCAAATGTGTTGGATGTCTGGATTTCTGGTGGTTGTGTTTGACGAAGTTTCTTTTTTTCCCTGCTTCTGCCTATTTGAACCCAGCTGTTTCGACTCTCTTCCATCTCCCTGGTGGCTTTCAGTCTGCTAGGGGTGCAGACTTCCATGAATTGTGGGTGTCAGCTCCTCAAGCTCCTGTTGCTGTCTCATTTCCTCCATCTCCTTTTCTAGCAGGCTTAATCGCTGAAGCAAGTCCTGGATGGTGCGGCACTTTACACAAACTTGGTTGAGCTCAGTTGGGTTTTCTCGGATTTCCCACATCATGCAGTTGTCACAGATTACTGGCTTGAAGACCATTTTTTTGTTTAGTGTAGCTTCTGTAGCTGTCAACCTGCTTTCAAACTGCTTCTAACTGCGCTGTACTTGTCCACGACTGTACTTCTCCCACGATGTCGCTTCCACACGCTGTCGCTAGGAAGACTGCCTGCCTTTTGTTTGTTTGTGTTTGTGCTGCGTGCTCCGCCCTCCCCGTGTCCCAGAACGCCGCGGGATTTGAATCAGCTGTTCGAAGTTTCAGCTTATCAGAAAAATACACGCAGCTGCAAGGCTTTAAGCTGCAATGTTTTCTGATTAAAGCAACTCCAGATTTAAAGATGTAATTCCTCCTTTCTGCTTCTAACTGCGCTGTACTTGTCCACGACTGTACTTCTCCCACGATGTCGCTTCCACACGCTGTCGCTAGGAAGACTGCCTGCCTTTTTGTTTGTTTGTGTTTGTGATGCGTGCTCGCCTCCTCCCCGTGTCCCAGAACGCCGCTGATTTGAATCAGCTGCTCGAGTTTCAGCTTATCAGAAAAATACACGCAGCTGCAAGGCTTTAAGCTGCAATGTTTTCTGATTAAAGCAACCCAGATTTAAAGATGTAATTCCTCCTTTCTGCTTCTAACTGCGCTGTACTTGTCCACGACTGTACTTCTCCCACGATGTCGCTTCCACACGCTGTCGCTAGGAAGACTGCCTGCCTTTTGTTTGTTTGTGTTTGTGCTGCGTGCTCCGCTCCTCCCCGTGTCCCAGAACGCCGCCGGGATTTGAATCAGCTGCTCCGAAGTTTCAGCTTATCAGAAAAATACACGCAGCTGCAAGGCTTTAAGCTGCAATGTTTTCTGATTAAAGCAACTCCAGATTTAAAGATGTAATTCCTCCTTTCTGCTTCTAACTGCGCTGTACTTGTCCACGACTGTACTTCTCCCACGATGTCGCTTCCACACGCTGTCGCACGGGGTCGCTGGGGGCCGTGCGCATGGTGGAAATGTGGCAGGTATTGTTGGCGAGCTGCTGGGACCCTGCACAAGGTCACTGGGGCCCCTGCCCATTGTGGGAGGGTGGCAGGTATCGTTTGGCGATATTGGGGACGCCGCTCGGGGTCGATGGGGGCCGTGCACATGGTGGTAAGGTGGCAGGTATCATTGGCGAGCTGCTGGGACCCCGAACAGGGTCGCTGGGGCCAGTGTGCGCGGTGGGAAGGTGGCAGGTATCGTTTGCCGAGCTGCTGGTACCCCGCACGGTGTGGCTGGGGCCGTGCGTGCGGTGGGAAGGTGGCAGGTATCTTTTGGTGAGGTGGTTGGACCCCGATCGGGGTCGCTGGGGCCCGTGGACACTGTGGGAAGGTGGCAGGTATCATTTGGATACCTGCTGGGAACCCTCATGGGGTCGCTAGGGCTGGTGCGTGTGGTGGGAAGGTGGCAGGTATCGTTTGGCGAGCTGTTGGGACCCCACACGGGGTCGCTGGGGTAAGTGCGCACGGTGGGAACGTGATAGGTATCATTTGGCGAGTTCCTACTATCCCGCACAGGGTCGCTGGGGCTCCTGCGTGCGGTGGGAAGCTGGCAGGTATCGTTTAGAGATATGGGGGACGCCGCACGGGGTCGCTAGGGGCCGTGCGCATGGTGGGAAGGCGACAGGTATCGTTGGCGAACTACTGGGACCCCGCACAGGGTCGCTGCTGCCCTTACACGCGGTGGGAAGGTGGCAGGTGTCGTTTGGCGAGGTGGACCCCAAGAGGGGTCGCTTTATCGTGCCATGGTAAGGTGGCAGGTATCGTTTGGCGAGCTGTTGGGACCCTGCACGGGGTCGCTGTGGCACGTGCGCATGGTGGGACGGTAGCAGGAATTGTTGTCGAACTGCTGGGACCCCGCATGGGGTCGCTGGGGCCCATGAGCGGTGGGAAGGTGGCAGGTATCGTTTGGCAAGCTGCTGGGACCCCGCATGGGGTCTCTGGGGTTCGTGCGCACTGTGGGAAGGTGGCAGGTATCACTTGGAGAGCAGCGGGGAACCCGCAGGGGGTCGCTGGGGCTGGTGCGCATGGTGAGAAGGTGGCAGCGATTGTTTGGTGAGCTGCTGGGACACCGCACGGGTCGCTGGGGCCAGTGCGCGCGGTTGGAAGGTGGCAGGTATAGTTTGACGAAGAGCTGGAACCCCGCACTGGGTTGCTGGGGCCCGCGCGCACTGTGGGGATGTTGCATGTATCGTTTGGTGAACGGCTCGGACCACGCACGGGGTCACTGGTGCCCGTGCACGCTAGGAATGTGGCAGGTATCGTTTGACGAGCCGCTGGGTCCCTGCACGCGGTCGCTGGGTCCCGTGCGCCCGCTGGGTATCGTTTAGCGAGCTGGAGGGACCACGCACGAGGTAGCTGGGGTCCATGCGCTTGCTGGTAAGGTGGCAGGTATCGTTTGGCAAGCTGCTGGGACCCCGCATGGGGTCGCTGGGGCCCATGTGCGCTCTGGGAAGGTGGCAAATATCGCTGAGGAACTGCTGGGACCCCAGAAGGGGCCACTCGGGCCCGTGCGTGGGGTAGAAAGGTGGCAGGTATCCTTTGGTGAGATGTTAGGACCCGCACAGGGTCGATGAGGCCCCTGCACATGGTGGGAAGTTGGCGGCTATCGTAGGGCGAGCTTCTGGGAACCCACATGGGGTCGCTAGGGCTGGTGCGTGTGGTGGGAAGGTGGCAGGTATCGTTTAGCAAGCTGCTGGGACCCCGCACGGGGTCGCTGGGGAACGTGCGTGCGGTAGGGAGGTGGCAGGTATCGTTTGGCGAGCTGCTGGGACCCCCCACGGGGTTGCCTGTGCCCCTGCACGTGGTGGGAAGGTGGAAGGTACCGTTTTATGAGCTGCTGGGACCTCGCACGGGTTCGCTCGGGCGCCTGCGCACTGTGTGAAGGTGGCAGGTATCGTTTGGCGAGCTGCTGGGACCCCGCACGGCGTCGCTAGGGCTGATTCACGTTGTGGGAAGGTGGCAGTTATCACTGGCAAGCTGTTGGGAACCCGGAAGGGGTCGTTGGGGACCGTGCGCATGGTAGGAAGGTGGCAGGTATCGTTTGACAAGCTGCTGGTACCCGCATGGGGCTGCTATGGGCCCTGCGCATGGTGGGAAGGTGGCAGGTATCGTTTGGCGAGCTGCTGGGACCCGCACAGGGTCGCTATGGCCCCTGCGCGTGGTGGGAAGGTGGCCGTTATCGCTGGCGAGCTGCTGGGACACCGGAAGGGGTCGCTGGGGACCGTGCGCGCGGTAGGAAGGTGGCAGCTATCATTTGGTGAGCCGCTGGGATCCTGCACGGGGTCGCTGGGTCCCGTGCCCCCACTGAGTATCGTTTGGCGAGCAGCTGGGACCCTGTATGGGGTCGCTGGGTGCCGTGCGCACGCTGGGAAGGTGGCAGGTATTGTTTGGCGAGCCGCCTGGTCTCCGCACGGAGTCGCTGGGGCCCATGCACACGCTGCGAAGGTGGCAGGTATCGTTTGGCGAGCCGCTTGGACCAAGCACAGGATATTTGGGAATCGTGCGCACGCTCGGTATCGTTTGGTGAGCCACTGGGACCCTGCACGGTGTCACAGGGGCCCGTGCGCGTGCTGACAAGGTGGCAGGTATCGTTTGGTGAGCTGCTGGGACCCCGCACGGGGTCGTTGGGGCCCAAGCTCGCACTGGGAAGGTGGCAGGTATCGTTTGGCGAATGGCTCGGACCACGCACGGGGTCGCTGGTGCCCGTGCACGATAGGAATGTGGCAGGTATCATTTGACGAGCCGCTGGGTCCCTGCACGCAGTCGCTGGGTCCCGTGCGCCCGCTGGGTATCGTTTAGCGAGCCGGTGGGACCACGCACGAGGTAGCTGGGGTCCTTGCGCTTGCTGGTAAGGTGGCAGGTATCGTTTGGCAAGCTGCTGGGACCCCGCATGGGGTCGCTGGGGCCCATGTGCACTCTGGGAAGGTGGCAAATATCTCTGAGGAACTGCTGGGACCCCAGTAGGGGTCACTCGGGCCCGTGCGTGGGGTAGAAAGGTGGCAGGTATCGTTTGGTGAGCTGCTTGGACCCGCACAGGGTCGCTGGGGCTCCTGCACATGGTGGGAAGGTGGCAGGTATCGTTTGGCGAGTTACTGGGACACCGCACAGGGTCGATGAGGCCCCTGCACGTTGTGGGAAGGTGGCGGCTATCGTGGGGCGAGCTTCTGGGAACCCAAACAGGGTCGCTGTGGCCCGTGCGCGCGGTGGGAAGGAGGCAGGTATCGTTTAGCAAGCTGCTGGGACCCCGCACGGGGTCGCTGGGGAACGTTCGCGCGGTAGGAAGGTGGCAGGTATTGTTTGGCGAGCTGCTGGGAGCCCGCACGGGGTTGCCTGGGCCCCTGCACGTGGTGGGAAGGTGGCAGGTATCATTTGGAGAGCTGCTGGGACCCTGCACAGGGTCGCTTGGGCCCGTGCGCATGGTGAGAAGGTGGCAGGTATTGTTGGCGAGCTGCTGGGACCCTGCACAGGGTCGCTTGGGCCCGTGTGTGGTGGGAATGTAGGAGGTATCGTTTGTCAAGCTGCGGGGACTCTGCACGGGGTCGCTGGGGGCCGTGCACATGGTGGAAATGTGGCAGGTATTGTTGGCGAGCTGCTGGGACCCTGCACAAGGTCACTGGGGCCCCTGCCCATTGTGGGAGGGTGGCAGGTATCGTTTGGCGATATTGGGGACGCCGCTTGGGGTCGATGGGGGCCGTGCACATGGTGGTAAGGTGGCAGGTATCGTTGGCGAGCTGCTGGGACCCCGAACAGGGTCGCTGGGGCCAGTGTGCGCGGTGGGAAGGTGGCAGGTATCGTTTGCCGAGCTGCTGGTACCCCGCACGGTGTGGCTGGGGCCGTGCGTGCGGTGGGAAGGTGGCAGGTATCTTTTGGTGAGGTGGTTGGACCCCGATCGGGGTCGCTGGGGCCCGTGGACACTGTGGGAAGGTGGCAGGTATCATTTGGATACCTGCTGGGAACCCTCATGGGGTCGCTAGGGCTGGTGCGTGTGGTGGGAAGGTGGCAGGTATCGTTTGGCGAGCTGTTGGGACCCCACACGGGTCGCTGGGGTAAGTGCGCACGGTGGGAACGTGATAGGTATCATTTGGCGAGTTCCTACTATCCCGCACAGGGTCGCTGGGGCTCCTGCGTGCGGTGGGAAGCTGACATGTATCGTTTAGCAATATGGGGGACGCCACACCGGGTCGCTGGGGGCTGTGCGCATGGTGGGAAGGTGGCAGGTATCATTGGGCGAGCCCCTGGGACCCCGCATGGGGTTGTTGGGGTACGTGCTCATGGTTGAAAGGTGGCAGGTATCGTTTGTCGAGCTGCTGGGAACCCGCACGGGGTCGCTGGGGTCCGTGTGCATGGTGGGATGGTGGCACGTATCGTTTGGCGAGCTGCTGGGACCCCGCACGGGGTCCATGGGGCCCGTGCGCGTGGTGGCAATGTGGCAGGTATCGTTTGGCGAGCTGCTGGGACCCTGCAAGGTGTAGCTGGGGCCCCTGTGTGAGGTAGGAAGCTGGCAGGTATTGTTTGTTGAGCTGCTGGGACCACGCACTGGGTCGCTGGCACCCGTGCGCGTGGTGGGAAGGTAGCAGGGATCGTTTGGCAAGCTGATGGGACCCCGCACGGTGTCGCTGGGTCCCCTGTGCCTGATGAGAAGGTGGTAGGTTTCGTTGGTGAGCTGCTGCGACCCTGCACGGGGTCGCTGGGGCCACTGCGAGCAGTGGGAAGGTGGTAGGTATCATTTGGTGAGCTGGGGAGCCCGCACGGGGTCGCTGGGGCCCGTGCGCATGGTGGAAATGTAGCAGGTGTCGTTTGGCGAGCTGCTGGGACCCCGCACGGTGGTGGGACGGTGGGAGGTATCATTTGTAGAACTGCTGGGACCCCACACGGGGTGGCTGGGGCCCCTGCATGCGATGCGAAGGTGGCAGGTATCGTTTGGCGAGCTGCTGGGACCCCATTTAATGTGCCAAGCAAGTAGATGATGCAAAAAAACTGTATAGTGGTAAAGATGAGCTTTTAAAGTAGGAATGTATATATTTAGCATTTTGGTTAATTCCAGTAGTCTTGATGAGGTCTCTGCTGTTGTTGTTTATGAAATCTGTATATTCCTGGGAAGTAGGTACAATAAGCCGCTAGTTAAAGAAAGTCAATTATTATTATTATTTATTTCTTAGCAGACGCCCTTATCCAGGGCGACTTACAATTGTTTAAAGATATCACGTTATTTTTACATACAATTACCCATTTATACAGTTGGGTTTTTACTGGAGCAATCTAGGTAAAGTACCTTGCTCAAGAGTACAGCAGCAGTGTCCTCCACCTGGGATTGAACCCAGGACCCTCCGCTCAAGAGTCCAGAGCCCTAACCACTACTCCACACTGCTGCCAGAGTCCAGAGCCCTAACCACTACTCCACACTGCTGCCAGAGTCCAGAGCCCTAACCACTACTCCACACTGCTGCCAGAGTCCAGAGCCCCTAACCACTACTCCACACTGCTGCCAGAGTCCAGAGCCCTAACCACTACTCCACACTGCTGCCAGAGTCCAGAGCCCTGACCACTACTCCACACTGCTGCCAGAGTCCAGAGCCCCAACCACTACTCCACACTGCTGCCAGAGTCCAGAGCCCTGACCACTACTCCACACTCCTGCCAGAGTCCAGAGCCCTGACCACTACTCCACACTGCTGCCAGAGTCCAGAGCCCCTAACCACTACTCCACACTGCTGCCAGAGTCCAGAGCCCCTAACCACTACTCCACACTGCTGCCAGAGTCCAGAGCCCCTAACCACTACTCCACACTCCTGCCAGAGTCCAGAGCCCAGAGCCCTGACCACTACTCCACACTGCTGCCAGAGTCCAGATCCCTGACCACTACTCCACACTGCTGCCCTTAAAGCTGAAAGATATAGTAAAAAACATAAACAGACAAGCACATTTTATTGATTCTAATAGAAGCATTCTAGATGAGGATTTAGAATGTAATTCACAAATTAAATCTCCATTTCTGAAACATTTTGTAAGCATTAAATTTAAAGCGCAACGCAATTTAGAAACGAAAAAATGCATATTTCAGAACCATTCTTTTAGAGAAACTTTTTGGTCTTTTTCTTCCTGTTATCGTTATTTGGTCAGATATGCTGATTAGAACTTTAAACAGATATTCTTGTTACAAAACACAAGTTTATCAAAATAAAACAACGGCCATTTCCGAAGTAACTTTCAAAAACACAAAAGTATTGTATTTAAATAACGAAAAGCTGAGAATTGACGAATGTGTTAATAAACTTTCAGTTCAGGCTGAGAAAGGGACTTTTGTGATAAAGTGTGATTAAAATTAGGTAAAAGAAAACGTGTATCAAAAGAAGCAGAAGAGGAGTTGAATAAAAAGAAACCTATTCCAAAAAACCTTAAACGTTCCTTTCAAAATCCACCTTCTCAGAATAACCTTAATGAAAGGGGTACACAAAACAGTAAAAATGCGTTAGATGCGCAATGTAAGCGGGACGCGTCCTCACGAGGAGGATCAACGCAAATTAAAAGAGTTTGTCAATTTTCTAATACATTTCATAAGCAAACAACTTGCTCTAAAGTTGAAACAAAATTAACAGAATGTAGGTCAATTAACGAATTAAACTGCCAGCGCATACTCGATGTTTGTAAATTTCAAAATCAATATCTTAATTGTTGGTTTAATTCAGCTTTACAATGTTTTCTAAACATTGAAAAAATACGAAATAAAATCTGGAAAAATATGCTGAATCGTATGTCACTGGTACCACACAGATACCAGTAATCTAGCATATTCATTACAATTTGCAACATTAAACCCAGGATGTACCTTCTCCAGCAGTGACCTGCACAATGTTTTAACAGAAGAGCGAGCGTCTATTTCGTCTGTAAGGAAATTTGATAGTATGTATGGTACATTCAATGGAGAGATATTGAGCACAGAGTTTAGGTGGGGTATTTTGGAATGCAGTCTGACTAGATTGAGAGTAGATATGACCATTTATGGGCATTTGTGGAAAGGGTCTCTGTTCTGCTCTGTTTTGCTTGCTAGCATGGGGGGATGGGAGAATCTCAGAGATAACAGATTCAAAGGAGGCTTGGGGACTGGCCACGTACACAGGTTTAAGTGGGGAGGGTCTCAAATGATGCCATTATAGGGGAGTGTTCTATGTTATTAAAAAGTAATTGCAGCCATTATCTGGGGCACAGATTCCATCCGCTGTGACCCAGAGCATGTGTCTCTGCTTTCTTCAAATAGTTCTATTCTTGTATTACACCAATAAACATATTTTTGACTTTCACTAATATTGTTTTTCAGTTTTCATCAATTTTACCTCCCTACACGTCTTTACATTTAAAAAAGAAAACAATCCCTTGGATGTTGTTTTTCCATTAATGTCATGGTTAAACACACTGCAAATAAAAAAACAATGTTACTGTAAAATACATTGATAGATGTGTAACATGTAGATATTCAAAACTATGCACGGCAAGCGTTTTTAATTCCATAGTAAGGGTCACATTAGGTGATGTACCCACTTCTCTATATACATTATTCCAACAGGAAAGAGAGAATGGGGAAACATCACAAAAATGCATTAACTGCAATGGGGAATAAAAAAGGGAAACTGTGTGGAATACTTCTCCCGACATTATTGTGGTATATGTCCCTCGAGCTCAGCCTAATAATGTACTGTGCACCCGGTTCTAGCTTCTGGTATTATTCATATAGTTTTAAGTGATGGAAAGAGAGAACATTATAATCTCAATTCAATAGTGTGTCACACAGGAGGGTCCGGAGCAGGTGAGCACTACTGGGCTTTGTTGATGATGGACAATAATTTAAAAACCAGTGCGAACGATTTCAATATATCATATGACTCTGAAAATAGTAAGCAAGAGGAAAACTGCACGTTCATTTATTTTTTGATAAATTAAAATGTTGTAAACAAACCAGTACAGCTAATATAGAACACGATGTTTCTGGTAATGGAGATGTTCATAAAGTAGCCGATGTTGATGCTGAATTACCGGGCATGCATAACATTAGAGAAGATGAATATGTGCCTTTGCTAAAGTGTCTTAATTCCACAACACCATTTAAAGAATCTTATCACAGATTAATAATCGCAAACAAAATATTTGCATCTCGTCATTTCAAAGATGCAATTTCTAAATTAGAGAAAATTAATGCTCAACATTTTTCAAAATTGTCCTTGAACCATATCCCCGTTGATAAAATAAGTAGATTTCACAGAATGTTTTGTAAATAACACCCTTTTGGCTAACTTTTTAGCTAGTGACTTGCTTCACTTAAACATGTTGTTTGCGTATAATTGTAAGAAATGTAAAGGGCAGCCCATTGCACACGTTAAATATAAATATTTACTTTTAATACAACCAAAAGAAATATCCGAAGATGGGATTAAAAAATATATATTATGCCATATATCTGTACAAAAACATGGTACCTGCCAAAAATGTGGGAATGTAAATGTTGATCTTAAAAAATTCCATGTATTGCATCTCCCAAAAACATTAATAATAACTCTTAATACAACCACTTCCAGACTACCTGCAAATATTTATTTTCTTCTATTTTCAAAAAACAAACATACTATATTTCAACTATTATGTCATGCTCTGTTAAATATCCGTTTGTTACGATATTTAAAACAGACCAGAAACAGGAATGGTACTGTAATAATATTGATAAATACAAAAGCATTGCACAACAAACGTTATGCATTCTTGTTCTATTCAATGCTAGAAAATGGTAAGATTTGATTTAAACCAACCTATTCCTCTTGAAATTAAAAACATACCATTTAATTTGACAAATGAGGATATAGAAATAGTACGGAATGGAAATTGGTTAAACGACAACATTATAGATGCATACCTGTGCCTTTTAAGTAGTAATGTCACAAAGTGTGTTAACTATTCCTTCCACATTTGTCAGTCAAAATTTGAATAGTGTCTATTGTGATGACACTTAAGTACTGCCATCCCCCTCCAAAATGATAGGAATTGGTGGTGCTTCAAAACGGTTCTTGTTCCTGTTAATATAAAATCATCCCACTGGATACTTATTGCAATTGATACGAGGCATGATGCAAACAAGGCGAAATGTACAGCATTAAAAATATATATATATATAATGGACTCATTAAAAATGTATGAAAAGGAAATTCAAAATATACTTCCCTCATTCCAAAGGTACGTCACCATGCAATATTTGGCACTATATGGTGTTGTTGCTAACATAACATTTTCAGTAGTAGTTGTGGAGTATGTTTGATTGCAAAAACATTGCTATTTAGTGGTAATCACACTCTGCTCTGTGTTGCAATAAAATTAGGGAACTTTTAATATATGAGTTAGCCCTCCAAGGAATTATTCCTGTATAAATAAATTTTAAATTAATCAAAAGTTATGTTCCTCTGTGTTCCATATCTCAAAATTAATATTTCAAGTGCTTAGTTTTTTCTAGTTCTCACAGTGTTTTGTTTTTTAGGACATCGTGGATCTGATCTTCTTCAGTGTTATATTGAATTTTAGAATGCCCTGAAGGGGGCTGTTGAGAGCCGAGGACTTCTGGAGATTTCTTCAAATTAGAAATGAGATTTTTTCTCCCCCCAGTGCTGTTAACAGTAGTCTAGTTAGCTTAATAAAATTCACTTTACAAATGAAAGCACAGGTAATTCAATTTCAAAGTGTGGTGTCATCTGTATTTTCTGTACCCCCAGTGTGTCTACATTACATAAAAAGTAGTGTTGCTATTACAGTGATGTAAATCTTTAGTAAGTAACTTTATTTTCTATACCCCTAGTGTGTTTACATTACATTCCACCCCACTTTCATGGATGCACAATCTTTAGTTTTGTCAGGAGTGGGTCTTGAGTGTGCCCAGTGTAAACTCAGAGTTTAAGTTTAATCAGTAGCCAACTACACCATCTAGTGACTAAATGTCTAGGGCACTAGGACCCTAGCAACACTAAAAGCAACACAGGTTCGTAAATATGACCAGTTGGAACTCAGAGCAGACCGACCATGACAAGAGAGGCAAACAGGGGTGCAGTTTCACAATAAACTGTTTATTCGTCCTTATAAAATCATTAAAATGACAATAAAATTACTATAACAACAAAACCAAAAATTACCAAAAAAAAAAAAAAAACAACACGGCACACACTAATTTGCTAGTGAACAAAGTATCAAAAGAAAATAATAAAAAGAAACACCCACTACTTTGCTAGGGTGCAAAAGTGTAAAACAAAATTTAAGTTTCAGGCCACCAAGTCACAACAGCCACCACTTGATCCTCATCAACTGCTCCTGGAACAGGTGCAACTAGTGTCCCCCCCACACGGGTGCCATGCTCCTCCCTTGATGTGGCAGGCACCCCCCCAGGAGACAGAAAAAGCAGCAGCACTGAGTGACTCACACAGTCATGCAGTGTACATAACACCCCAACAGAAATTAAAATATACTTCTTTATAGTTAACTATACCAATACATAGATTAAGAGCACACTCTATAGCCACAGTTAATTTAAAATGCAGCACCTGAAAATACCACTCACTCTATACTGGACATTTATATCAATAGAACGATGCAAAACAATAAATCACAAGTTGCAGACAAATACCAGTCATTGTGGTTAAAACACAGGTATCACTCTAGCAGAGAGAAAATAAAAGTGCACTAGGGTCCCTAAACAGCAAGCGGGTCAAAAACCCTGTTAGGCAATGTACTAGTCGTGAAGAAGAGGTCCGACTACTTCCCTTTAAAACTGAACTCTTTTAGTCTTGAACTCTCCAGTACAGCCTGCTTGTTCTACTAATGCATTTGATATCGGTGGTTTCTTTTGGTTTCTTTTGGTCTCCGGCTTCCTGGTCTCCGTCTCCTGGTCTCCGGTTTTGTCTCCGCGCTCCGGATTGGTCTCCGCGTTTCTCCGCGCACAACTCTGTGGCGCTCTGTATCTCTGTATCTCTGCTCTTTTATATCCATCAAACTCCTCCCTTAACTGTCCAGAGCGAATCAATTGACAAGATCTATTAACGTTATTTGCACAAACTACTTTTCCCAGCATCTTTGCGAAAAATGCATAAACTTTCCACAGGAAGTGACGTCACTCACTGTCAACCCCCTCCCAGCCTGGCTGCCGTTTCATACCAAGACACACGGTAAGACCAGATTTAAAATAATGAAAACGTGCACATGCAATCATAATAAAAAAATACAATACGTGCAATTCATCCTAAATAAAGCAAAATCAAACTTAAATACCAAGCCAATATAACATTTTATAAAACGTGCTCAAAGCAGCTCACTCAAATATCTTATGCAAGTCTTACTGTGTGTACCTCTGGCAGCAAAACAGTTAACAACATTCAATCATATCGTGAGTGTCTCCTAGACATTGGTATATTATAAACGTTATTGTTATTCACAATAACAATAACAGAGGCAGAAGTGTTAAAGGGACTAGGAGCTCTTAAAATAAACAAGTCCCCTGAGCTGGGATGAGATCCTCCCAATAGTACTCAAAGAAATGAAAGAAGTTATTTTCAAACCTTATGGAAAGAAACGGAGATCGTGGAAAATTAACTAACCTTTTGACTTTTTTTTTAGGAGGATGCAACAATTTTCAATGGATAATTGCAAAGCATACGACATGGTTTATTTAGATTTCCAGAAAGCTTTTGACAAAGTCCCACATAAAAGATTAATTCTCAAACTGAACACAGTAGCGATTCAAGGAAATGCATGCACATGGATTAAGGAGTGGTTAACATGTAGAAAACAGAAAGTACTGATTAGAGGAGAAACCTCAAAATGGAGCGAGGTAACCAGTGGTGCACCACAGGGATCAGTAGCAGGTCCTCTGCTATTCCTAATCTACATTAATGATTCAGATTCTGGTATAGTAAGCAAACTTGTTAAATTTGCAGACGACACAAAAATAGATGGAGTGGCAAACACTGTTGCAGCAACAAAGGTCTTTCAAAATGATCTAGACAGCATTCAGAACTGGGCAGACACATGGCAAATAACATTTAATAGAGAAAAGTGTAAAGTATTGCATGCAGGCAATAAAAATGTGCATTATAAATATCATATGGGAGATACTGAAATTGAAGAAGGAATTTATGAAAAAGACCTAGGAGTTTATGTTGACTCAGAAATGTCTTCATCTAGACAATGTTTCTCCCCTATAAAAAAGGCCAACAAGATGCTCGGATATATTGTGAGAAGTGTTGAATTTAAATGTTAAAACTTTACAATGCATTAGTAAGACCTCACCTAGAATATTGTTTTCAGTTCTGGTCACCTCGCTACAAAAAGGATATTGCTGCTCTAGAAAGAGTGCAAAGAAGAGCAACCAGAATTATCCCGGGTTTAAAAGGCATGTCGTATGCAGACAGGCTAAAAGAATTAAATCTATTCAGTCTTGAACAAAGAAGACTACGCGGCGATCTGATTCAAACATTCAAAATCCTAAAAGGTATAGACAATGTCGACCCAGGGGACTTCTTTGACCTGAAAAAAGAAACAAGGACCAGGGGTCACAAATGGAGATTAGACAGAGATTTGTGAGGGTCTGGAACCAACTCCCCAGTAATGTTGTTGACGCTGACACCCTGGGATCCTTCAAGAAGCTGCTTGATGAGATTCTGGGATCAATAAGCTACTAACAACCAAACGAGCAAGATGGGCTGAATGGCCTCCTCTCGTTTTGTAAACTTTCTTATGTTCTAATGTGGTTCCTAAACTGTCATTTCCTTTAGTATAAAGCTAGTACATTAATCCTATGAGGTACTTTAAAATACCTGTATGTAAAAGTGTTAAACAAAACAAAACAAGAAATTGTGGACGTTAAGTCACCCTGTGACATCCAGCACCCGTAAATGAAGGGAAAATGGCTGTTTTAACTAGACACCTGACATACAAAGTAGTGTTGCTATTACAGTGACGTAAATCTTAAGAAATTAACTTTATTTTCTGTACCCCCAGTGTGTCTACATTACATTGCAACCCACTTTCTATGTGTATATAAACTATATTTTTGTGCTGGATACGGTACTTTTATTTTGATACCTTGCCTGCGCTGAGCCGTTTTGAAAACCGGAAGTAATCATCTTATTGTTGGTAGCTTCACGGAACTAGCCTTGTTGGGGTCTGCCAACTGAACCGGAAGTTCAGTTGTTTGGAGAAATAAAACAAGAGAAAATAGAAGAGAGAGAGAAAGAAAGAGAGCGGTGAGTTATTGACATTGAATTCACTACACTCGCTGGAAACCCCGTGTGTGGTCCTGGGGTGTGTAATGTGTTTATATTATATAGAGGATGGCGAGTTTGATGCGAGACTCGAGCAGACACAGGCACATTCATTATTATTAAACCTGCTCGCAGACTCTCTGGCGCCTGAGCGCTCTTTGAAACAGACTGACTTCGGATCGTATTTGTATTCATGGTGGGTTAATCAGAGATGACTATCGGCGGCCCGTCTGTAGCACTACATGAGATTTTAATTGCACTGTGTTTATACCGCTCTGTGCCAGTGGTGTCCCGTTTGAACTGTATTCTGTTAAACTGTCGGGTGTCCTGTACTGTACGTGCATCGACGTGTTCACATCACAAAGACCGCTGCTTTCTCATACGATCGCAATGTGCTGTGTGTCAAGTAGCGTTACCAGATTTCCACACAGATAGACTGTGACTTGTTTTCTTCAATTCATTGAGCTGTAGCGATCCTGAAGCTAAAATAACTGTAGGTCTATATACTAACACGAGCATAATTTAAAAGTTAAACATCTGGTGTATTTATTGCAAATCAAAACGACTGATAGTTTTCTTTCTATTGTCATCTGACCAAAACGTGTTAAACAGATTAGAAAAAAAGATCAGTGTTTACTATTTAAACACGTGATATAAGATATAAGATATCCACTTGCCTTACTCACACTGACAATTATGAATAACCCAGGTTCCTATCTTAATATATGTACTATATTAATTCTAACTCTATATTGCTATGCATTGCATTGTGTTCAAGTAAACTGGAATATTTAAATGCGTATGTATACAGTATATTAATCTATATCATCTCCCATTCGCACAAAACACACACATACAAATGTAATATAACTTGTAGGATTTTGCTTTTATTTAACAGTGAACACAATCAATCAATTAGATATTAATAACCATTTCTGTTTCATGAAATCAAAGATAAAAATTAAAAGTAATTCAGTCCAAACATACTTGGCAAAACTGAGCCCTTCTGATTTGTGTTTATGGCAAAACCAAAAATAAATAAATAAATAATGGGTTGCATTATTTCTATAACTTTAAATATATAATGTTTCTCATAATATCTGCAGTAAATGTGTTATACTGTTTCTCATAATATCTGCAGTAAATGTGTTATAATGTTTCTCATAATATCTGCAGTAAATGTGTTATAATGTTTCTCATAATATCTGCAGTAAATGTGTTATTTTTTATACATGACACAAAGGTGCTCCAAGTACTCAGACACAGAGTGCTTTTTAAAGTGCCAATACGCAAATATGTACCTTATATAAAGTGTCTGATTCATAAGATGTGAAACACTGAAATGTGGGTTATTTTTCGCTATATTCTCTGTTGGTTGGCAGATTTTTATTTTTTACAATTAAAAATGAGCATTAATAATCATATATGGTGTATATATGGCAGCATTAATGTAAGTTTGTGTGTAGGGTATTCTACATGCTGTGATATAAATTCCTAATGACTAGATGTTAAACACATGAAATGCATGAATGAATATTATATAGATCAGGACTCCAGACAAACTGCTTCCTTGGGAGCCAATGGGCCAACAATTGGTGCCAAATCCAATTATTATTATTATTATTATTATTATTATTATTATTATTATTATTATTATTATTTATTAGCAGACGCCCTTATCCAGGACGACTTACAATTGTTACAAGAGATCACATTATTTTTATGTACAATTACCCATTTATTGGGTTTCTACTGGAGCAATCTAGGTAAAGTACCTTGCTCAAGGGTACAGCAGCAGTGTCCCCACCTGGAATTGAACCCATGACCTTCCAGAGCCCTAACCACTACTCCACACTGCTGCTGCCCCCAATTGCTGGAGCCACTTCAGGAGCAAGTTGGTTGCCATCATATTCAACTGCTTAAAATACAACAACTTGCTCAGACACTAAAGTGATATAAAACAGTAACTTCATGTCTGTACTCACTTGTTTGTTGCCTCAATCTGCTGAATGGTTAATCTATGCATTTTTAACATCCATCTACAGAATGTATTATTATTATTATTATTATTATTATTATTATTATTATTATTATTATTATTATTATTATTATTAATAAACTCAGTACAAAAGTAGCAATATTTATATAACACAATATGGCAAGTTAAACTAATAAGTCACAAATTATACACCCGGGACTGCACTGAAGTTAGATAGCTGCTAAAAAAATACCAAGAGTGAGAGGATGGCTATTTAAATAACCACTCAATAGCCTATATTGAAATGGTTTAATTAGTCTTAGCAATTATTTTCCAACGTGTTCCAGTTTTGAGCTTTGGAAATCTGGTCACCCTATATATGTAATGCCAAAATATTCAATTAAATCTTTCTCAGATTTCACTTAGATTTCATATAAAGCAAGCCAAGATATATTTTTCTTCTAATCTCCAGTAAAAACCCAACTGCGTAAATGGGTAATTGTATGTAAAATAATGTGATAACTTGTAACAATTATAAGTCGCCCTGGATAAGGGTGTCTGCTAAGAAATAAATAATAATAATAACAATATAGCCATCAAACACAGACAGGTCTACACCCCTGCATGTAAAACAGACAGACATATTAAAGTTAATATGTTTCTTTTTTTGTCACAAATATGTTAGTCACTGTTTTTTATGTGAATTAAATGTGCTTTCAATTTATCTTTTGATCACATCAGCTCAGCTGCAGTTGCAGGAAAAGTAAAACGGCTGATTGGAGCATCTCATTTGTCATGCACTGCCATTAGACATCAATTTTCGTCTTGGCAAATGAGTAATAATTTACTAGGGATGTAAATATTGTTTAGTAAAAAAATCCATATAAACTATTTGATTTCTGTCGGTTAACCGTTTAACCATATATACCGTCACAAGAAATACCCTTGAAATAAATACCCTTGAAATAAATACCCTTTCCACCTACTGTATATTTAGTCTTTGTCATGCGTTGACATTTGTTTACTAAACATAAAAAGTGTCAGCTTAAGAGCACAAATCCCCTTTAATTGCATCACGATTGAATCGCATTGCTGATAGTATCTCCTTCATAGTTAAACTCGATCCACTGCAGGGGACACTGCACTGCACTGTGACCCCCTAGTTCTAGCAATAAAAATGACTGAGTAATATTTGTTACAGCCAACAGTTAAACAAAAATAATCTAAATGCTACACTGCCACGGTTTACGCAATCGTACCACAAGGACAGCTTCTTGATCCAGCTTTCAATTTAGTCAGTAAGAGAAAAGACAAATATATCTCGTCCTTGGAGTGATGTGTTAAGAATATTTAAGCGATCAAAAATATCTGCCAGGAAATCGTTTTGAACTCCCTTCACAACAAAAATCACAGCGACTACAGAAGTGCATCCCGCTGACATGGCAAGTTGGTTGCTAGGTAACCAGTTTAGAACTTTCAGACAAAGGCAGGTACGGCGAGGGACTCATTGGGAGTACAATTGATTAAAAAGTGGCAATAATAATAATAATCAGGTCTTGAATTTCATTTTTCTGTGCTGGAGGGATTTCCCCCCCTATGCTGCAGCCAACGGGGAGGATTCCAAAATTTTAGGGGGGAATGGCAAAAGAAAAGGCACTTTTGCATATAAAAAAACTACATGTATTTTACTGCATCATCATTCACACTGGTGTTGCTTTAAAATAAGCTGCTTTCAGGAGACCTAACAGCTGTTCATCACTGAGACAGAGCATTCTCCATTGCTTTGCCATTGCCTGACGTGAAGTTTTTGCAGTAGAAGAAAAAGGTGCTTTTCTTTTTAACCAGCGCTCCATTTCTTTACTTTGACTCTTTATACTCAGCCCTATTTCCCGCCTGTTTTTCACTGTTTTCATTTCTGTACAGTATGTGTAACAGGGCGAGGAGCCCTGTACGTACGTATTTATTTGTTTATTTTTAGAACAGAGTTTCCCCCTCCGCCCCTGTGCAATGTTATTTTGTATTTGTTTGTTTTATTGTATTTATATGACGGCGAGAGCCGTGCGCCGTAGGTTTTGTTATTGTTTTGTTTTATTTAAAATGTGGTCTGGCAGAGGCGAGATTGGTGCTCGTCCTCTGCCAGGAATAATTTATAAAACCTCCTGCAGACGGTGGCCATCTCCCGAATTAATTAGGTGATTTAATTTGTTGCTAATTGGGAGATGGTCACCTGCATAAAAGCCTGCATCTCGGCGCACTCGTGGTGGGTGTATGAGGAGCGAGAGTGGAGAGAGCGAGGAAAGAGAAAACGAAACTTAAAAATTAAATACAGGAACAGTGACAGCAGTTGCCCAGCCTGACCTGTGTTATTTAATATTTTGTGTTCAAGATTTGTTTTGTTTACCTGTTTTGTTTTCGCTCTGTGAGGAAGTTTCTTTTTTGTTTAAACCTTTGATTTATTTTTGTATTATTTAAATAAAACGGCGCCACTGCATCTTTTTCTGTTTAAATCTGCAGTATTTGGTGTCAGTTTCCTTCCTGCTTCTGTCCTGACGTCACCGCCCAGCCACCCTGTCACAGTATGTTTAACTACTGGATAGTTTGTACTGCATGCATGTAACTTATCAAATGAAAGGCCACAGAATTTCCTTTCATATTATGTAGCCTAAGTTGCAACAGGATCAGACATACTATATGTGGTAGAGAGAATATATGTTAAAAAAAAAAAAAAAAGTTTTTCCAAAATAATCATGTTTGGTCACTGCTATTTTATATATATAAAATAATCATAGATGGCTAAAAAAAAGAACACTGCACCATTGAACCTCAATATTAAATTAACATGGCGGAAAGCTGAACTTATAAGCTTTCCAACGATGCTGCCCTTTTCTGTTTAGCTGCTATGGAGCAATAGGCTCAAAACAAAACCTAAGCTGTGAACTCTGTCACATGATGAGAGGCTCAACTTCAGGCGATCGTAGTTCCAGCTACGAGTAAGTAATACACACAGTGAATACGTCTTTGGAAAGTCCAGTCTGTACTTCTAAACAAGCCATGTACTTCTAAACAAACCATGTAGGTGGATTGTACGGTGTCTGAGTAATATGTGCGTAACCTTTGGTGCACTGGTGCCCCAAAATGAAAGGGGCTGAGTTTGCAAAACAACACCTAGATAGACTTAATATCGTCTTTTTTTTTAAACGCTTTACTTAATGAGGTGTATTCAGTTTCTATAATCCTAAAGATAGCGGCCGAGAATCACATACGAGAGAATAAAGTCTCGCGGTACTTAAAATATCCAGCACTACTTTTTATTTATTTATTTATTTATTTATTTATTTATTTATTTATTTATTTGTTTTAAACAGAACTGCTCAGAATGAGGGTCATAGTGCTTTAGTCACTGACACTTCCTTATTGTTGAAGCTGAAACCCTGGGAGCCTTCAAGAAGCTGCTTGATGAGATTCTGGGATCAATAAGCTACTAACAACCAAACGAGCAAGATGGGCTGAATGGCCTCCTCTCGTTTGTAAACTTTCTTATGTTATTATGTTCTTATTGTTGTAGCATTTCAGGCATTCAAAATTTGGTGAAAATACATTAGCTTGGTGTCTTAAAATATCTCTGGGGGATTTTCCAGCACTGAAAGTTGCAGATATGCGGGAGCAACTTGGAAAATGCGCGATTCCAGCAATTCCGAAATTCAAGCCCTGATTTCCATTACACGAGAGTAGATGTTAAAACTTCATGCTGATTTGAACTCGGCTCTCGCCAAGATAAGCACCAACTAAGACGTAGCTTTACAGTAAACTAATGTGATCCATATGTGTCTCCATCCATTTACGTTTCCTTCCATATGATGATGTAGATATCCTTCTGTCTGGTGTTAATGGCTGAAGTGTAATGCTGGCTCCAGGGATCAGCTTATTTTGCCTCCCTGGCGCATCAGCACACACAACGGCTGCGATGCTGGATCCGGGGATCAACCACAGTGCGGTCTCCCCAGCGCATCAGCATGACAACCGTCTGGATTGAGCTAAGTAGGGTACATCTCTGGGGTCTTCAAGTGGGCACCTTCCATCCTCAGTGTTTCAACGACTAGCCCACGACACCTCAAGAGGGCTCGACGGTGATTCTGGCGTCCCAGCATCACCCCCCTCCGTCCCCCACTCAACTCAGCCCAGCTTACTTACCTGTACATCAGCGTTTCTTTCTTTCTATTGTGCTTGAGATCCCCAGCCAGAATCTTTCCGTCTCAACCACAGCCAGTTGCTGCTCCTCTCTGCTGCTTCAGATAAGTTCTTCACTGTGCGACGCAACTCTTGGCCACTGAATCCGACGTCTCTGAGAAACCGAGTTGTAGAGTGTGCCACAAATCCTCGACAACCCACTTCCACCGGGTAAACCCGGACTCTCCATCCTCGCTGTTCATCTTCAGTGGCTAGTTGAGCATACCGCAGTTTCTTCCTCTCATACGCCTCATCTACAGCATCCTCCCATGGCACTGTTAACTCTACCAGGTGAACAAGGCGTGCTGATCCAGACCACAAGACAATATCTGGT
This sequence comes from Huso huso, assembly GCA_036884735.1. Lineage (NCBI taxonomy): Eukaryota > Metazoa > Chordata > Actinopteri > Acipenseriformes > Acipenseridae > Huso > Huso huso. Next base: position 25,858,907 of record CM072681.1, on the reverse strand, counting down.
CGAAGGTTAGTGGTGGCAATCTCAGGTGGAAAAATAAGCCGTTGACCAACATCTGCCAGCATTTTCCAGTCTCTAGCAGCTTCCAGTTGTCCTGGGTGAGGATTGGTTTTAACACCTTTTCTTGGTGGTTGCTCTCCTGGTTGGAGGAATGTTGTCTTTTGTGTGTAATGTTTTGATGGAACAGGTGGCAACTTATTGGTCATGTTACGCTTGTCTTCCAATGCTAAGGCCAAACATCGCAGCACCTGGTCATGGCGCCAAGTAAACCGTCCTTGGCTAAGAGCCACCTTACATCCTGTCAAAATGTGCCTTAATGTTGCAGGTGATGAACACAAAGGACATGAGGGATCCTCTCCAACCCAGAGGTTTAGGTTCTGTGGTGATGGGAGAACATCATATGTTGACCTGATGAGGAAACTGATCCTGCTCTGTTCCATTGACCATAGGTCTTGCCAGCCAATCTTGCGTTGTTCCACACTCTCCCATCTCATCCATTCTCCCTGCTTGGCCTGGGAAATGGCCTTTATACACCTCATCCTCTCCTCCTGCTTTTGCACCTCGTTGACTACCAGCTTCCTCCGTTGAGCTGGGGCTGCCTTGTGCCATGTAGGAGGAGCTGAACTGAGACCAAGACCCCCTCTTCCATGCTGAACTTGCCCCATGATATCACTAATTCGAAGGGCAGCCTTTGCATCTTCCACAACTTTCTTTGCCGCCCACTTTCTTCCAGTTTTCAACACAGGTGCTGCCTCCCTTACGCATTTATCGCGTGACTCTACTAATGTCATTTCCAGTCTGACCTTGGCGCACTTAAACTCCTCGGTTAGAGCGGAGACTGGTAGCTGCAGTATTCCTTTACCATAAAGTCCCACTCTGCTGAGGCAGCGTGGAACTCCCAACCATTTCCTGATGTATGAACTGATTAAAGCTTCCAGCTTCTCTACTGTTGTCAAAGAAATCTCGTACACAGTCAGTGGCCACAACAACCTCGGCAGTAGACCAAACTGAAAGCACCAGAGTTTTAGTTTGCCTGGTAGAGCGCAGCTGTCTATGCTCTTCAACCCTTCCACTGCTTGTTGTCTAACTTCTCCCACACGAACTTTGTCCTTTAGATCCCCGTCGTACCATCTCCCAAGACTCTTCACTGGTTTCTCAGACACTGTTGGTATTGCCTCACCATTAATAAAGAATGTTTTATCTACTACTTTGCCTTTAATTATAGAGATGCTCCTTGATTTAGTGGGCTTGAATTGCATTCGTGCCCATTCAGTGTTATTGGTTAAATTGCCCAATAACCAATTAGTGCAGGCTACTGTTGTAGTCATGGTTGTCATGTCATCCATGTATGCTCGAATTGGTGGTAGTCGCATTCCAGAAGTCAAGCGCTCTCCTCCCACTACCCATTTTGACGCCCTAATGAATACTTCCATTGCCATGGTAAAAGCCAGTGGAGAAATGGTGCATCCTGCCATTATTCCAACCTCTAGGCATTGCCATGTAGTGCTGAATTCTGAAGTTGAAAAACTAAATTGCAAATCTCCAAAGTAGGCTTTCACTAAATTTGTTATTGTCATCGGTACACTGAAAAAACCAAATGCTGCCCAAAGAAGTTCATGTGGCACTGAACCATATGCATTAGCCAAATCCAGGAATGTCACATGGACCTCCTTCCTCTACTTTCTAGGTGATTGAATTTGTTGCCAGATCACATTGATGTGTTCTAAGCATCCTGGGAAACCTGGAATGCCCGCTTTTTGTATTGAAGTGTCAATGAAGCAGTTCTTTAATAGGTAAGTTGACAATCTCTGAGCAATAATGCTGAAGAAAATCGTGCCTTCTATGTTTAATAGGGAAATAGGACAAAACTGACTGATGCTTGTAGAATCTTTTTCTTTAGGTATAAAGACTCCACCTGCTCGGCGCCATGCTCTTGGTACAACCTGTTTTTCCCATGCCACTTTCATCAATTTCCACAGAATTCGTAGAACTCCTGAAGCACTCTTGTACACTCTGTACAGAACTCCATTAGGCCCTGGAGATGATGAAGCCCTTGCTTTTTCACAGCTTGCTCTACTTCTTTCCACTTAGGTGACATTAACATACCTGCTGCTTAAACTAAAATGTTTTTTTTTTATTTTACATCGCAGGTATTCAACACATAACTTTGTTTTGACCGCTCCATCTTTGCACTCCTGCCTATTCAATTTTGACGCCAGCTGCTGTGCTCCCCAAACGAACACTGGAAATCGACAGCTTGAGACTAGTTTGATAGATGTTTTCAGTTGATTAATCATGCCTAACCGACATCATGTGTTGCCAAATAACAAAAAAAAAAGTTCCAGGCAGAGGAGTTGCAGAGTTCAGAGGCAGTGCGTAAAGAGCACGTGTTTTGTTGGATATTTACTTTTAAAACACAAAATGCCAGACACATTTTATCAATTTGTATTATATGTTAACTGTTATGTAAAAACGATATGCACGTTAATTTTTTAAAAAATGTAATGGAAACTTTTTAAACCCCATCCTGTTCTGCCTACAAATAAAGCTGAGAAATTTAATACGCTTTTCTTGGTTGCTTGACACACAATGTGAAGATTTCAGTAAGATTTCGTCTTTTGACCTGTCCTTTTAAAGTTTAATATATGCTATGTTTACATAAAACGTGTTAATTTAATTATGTTGTTTTATTAATATTTACTGGATATACTGAGCTACTTGAAATTTGCGAATCAATAACACCAATATACTGATAGCACATGCATTTCGAAAATGTTCATTATTTAAACATTTTAGTATCGTGTCAGTCCCAAAGCACGTAGTCACTGTGTAGGCTACATATATAGGCCTAATAGTCATATACCATAGTTAAGGGCATGGATTGTCAACATAGCTGTTCATGACAATAAGAACATAAGAACATAATAAAGTTTACAAACGAGAGGAGACCATTCAGCCCATCTTGCTCGTTTGGTTTAGTAGCTTATTGATCCCAGAATCTCATCAAGCAGCTTCTTGAAGGATCCCAGGGTGTCAGCTTCAACAACATTACTGGGGAGTTGGTTCCAGACCCTCACAATTCTCTGTGTAAAAAAGTGCCTCCTATTTTCTGTTCTGAATGCCCCTTTATCTAATCTCCATTTGTGACCCCTGGTCCTTGTTTTTTTTTCAGGTCAAAAAAGTTCCCTGGGTCGACATTGTCTATATCTTTTAGTATTTTGAATGTTTGAATCAGATCGCCGCGTAGTCTTCTTTGTTCAAGACTGAATAGATGCAATTCGTTTAGCCTGTCTGCATATGACATGCCTTTTAAACCTGGGATAATTCTGGTTGCTCTTCTTTGCACTCTTTCTAGAGCAGCAATATCCTTTCTGTAATGAGGTGACCAGAACTGAACACAATATTCTAGGTGAGGTCTTACTAATGCATTGTAAAGTTTTAACATTATAATGAATATTGGCATATTGCGATATTATATATATACAGACGTGCTCAAATTTGTTGGTACCCTTACAGCTCATTGAAATAATGCTTCATTCCTCCTGAAAAGTGATGAAATAAAAAGCTATTTTATCATGTATACTTGCATGCCTTTGGTATGTCATAGAATAAAGCAAAGAAGCTGTGAAAAGAGATGAATTATTGCTTATTCTACAAAGATATTCTAAAATGGCCTGGACACATTTGTTGGTACCCCTTAGAAAAGATAATAAATAATTGGATTATAGTGATATTTCAAACTAATTAGTTTCTTTAATTAGTATCACACATGTCTCCAATCTTGTAATCAGTCATTCAGCCTATTTAAATGGAGAAAAGTAGTCACTGTGCTGTTTGGTACCATTGTGTGCACCACACTGAACATGGACCAGAGAAAGCAAAGGAGAGAGTTGTCTGAGGAGATCAGAAAGAAAATAATAGACAAGCATGGTAAAGGTAAAGGCTACAAGACCATCTCCAAGCAGCTTGATGTTCCTGTGACAACAGTTGCAAATATTATTAAGAAGTTTAAGGTCCATGGAACTGTAGCCAACTTCCCTGGGCGCGGCTGCAAGAGGAAAATCGACCCCAGATTGAACAGAAGGATTGTGCGAATGGTAGAAAAAGAACCAAGGATAACTGCCAAAGAGATACAAGCTGAACTCCAAGGTGAAGGTACGTCAGTTTCTGATTGCACCATCCGTCGCTTTTTGAGCGAAACTGGGCTCCATGGAAGAAGACCCAGGAGGACTCCACTTTTGAAAGAAAAACATAAAAAAGCCAGACTGGAATTTGCTAAAATGCATATTGACAAGCCACAATCCTTCTGGGAGAATGTCCTTTGGACAGATGAGTCAAAACTGGAGCTTTTTGGCAAGTCACATCAGCTCTATGTCCACAGACGAAAAAATGAAGCTTCAAAGAAAAGAACACCATACCTACAGTGAAACATGGAGGAGGCTCGGTTATGTTTTGGGGCTGCTTTGCTGCGCCTGGCACAGGGTGCCTTGAATCTGTGCAGGGCACAATGAAATCTCAAGACTATCAAGGCATTCTGGAGCGAAACGTACTGCCCAGTGTCAGAAAGCTCTGTCTCAGTCGCAGGTCATGGGTCCTCCAACAGGATAATGACCCAAAACACACAGCTAAAAGCACCCAAGAATGGATAAGAACAAAACCTTGGACTATTCTGAAGTGGCCTTCTATGAGTCCTGATCTGAATCCTATCGAACATCTATGGAAAGAGCTGAAACTTGCAGTCTGGAGAAGGCACCCATCAAACCTGAGACAGCTGGAGCAGTTTGCTCAGGAAGAGTGGGCCAAACTACCTGTTACCAGGTGCAGAAGTCTCACTGAGAGCTACAGAAAACGTTTGATTGCAGTGATTGCCTCTAAAGGTTGTGCAACAAAATATTAGGTTAGCGGTCCCATCATTTTTGTCCATGCCATTTTCATTTGTTTTCTTATTTACAATATTATGTTGAATAAAAAATCAAAAGCAAAGTCTGATTTCTATTAAAAATGGAATAAACAATGGTGGATGCCAATTACTTTTATCAGTTTCAAGTTATTTCAGAGAAAATTGTGCATTCTTCGTTTTTTGTGGAGGGGTACCAACAAATTTGAGCACGTCTGTATGATTATATATATATATATATATATATATATATATATATATATATATATGTGTGTGTATATAGTTTAGGTGCGGTAAACCACACACCTCTCCCAGCAAAACAATATCTGTGTGGTGGAATAACCATATATGTGCACGAACGAAGATGGATGATGCACACATTCATTTTAATCCAATCAATATTGATTAAGAAAAATAAACTAAATATGAATCAATGGAAAGACAAACAATGAAAACAAGTCAGGGATGCTGGGAAGTGAAAGGGGAGAAAACAACAGGCAAGTCTTCCAAAAGAGGCAGGTGATTTGGGTTATGGGAAAATTATAACTTAGAAAAGACGAACATTATAAAATTTGAGGCAAGTTTATTGCAATGATGGATTAGAAATTATATATATATATATATATATATATATATATATATATATATATATATATATATTACACAGTACTGTGCAAAAGTTTTAGGCAGGTGTGAAAAATGCTGTAAAGTAAGAATGCTTTCAAAAATAGACATGTTAATAGTTTATATTTATCAATTAACAAAATGCAAAGTGAGTGAACAGAAGAAAAATCTACATCAAATCAATATTTGGTGTGACCACCCTTTGCCTTCAAAACAGCATCAATTCTTCTATGTACACTTGCACACAGTTTTTGAAGGAACTCGGCAGGTAGGTTGGCCCAAACATCTTGGAGAACTAACCACAGTTCTTCTGTGGATTTAGGCAGCCTCAGTTGCTTCTCTCTCTTCATGTAATCCCAGACAGACTCGATGATGTTGAGATCAGGGCTCTGTGGGGGCCATACCATCACTTCTAGGACTCCTTGTTCCTCTTTACGCTGAAGATAGTTCTTAATGACTTTCGCTGTATGTTTGGGGTCGTTGTCATGCTGCAGAATAAATTTGGGGCCAATCAGATGCCTCCCTGATGGTATTGCATGATGGATAAGTATCTGCCTGTACTTCTCAGCATTGAGGAGACCATTAATTCTGACCAAATCCCCAACTCCATTTGCAGAAATGCAGCCCCAAACTTGCAAGGAACCTCCACCATGCTTCACTGTTGCCTGCAGACACTCATTTGTGTACCGCTCTCCAGCCCTTCGGCGAACAAACTGCCTTCTGCTACAGCCAAATATTTCAAATTTTGACTCATCAGTCCAGAGCACCTGCTGCCATTTTTCTGCACCCCAGTTCCTGTGTTTTCGTGCATAGTTGAGTCGCTTGGCCTTGTTTCCACGTCGGAGGTATGGCTTTTTGGCCGCAAGTCTTCCATGAAGGCCACTTCTGACCAGACTTCTCCGGACAGTAGATGGGTGTACCAGGGTCCCACTGTTTTCTGCCAATTCTGAGCTGATGGCACTGCTGGACATCTTCCAATTGCGAAGGGAAGTAAGCATGATGTGTCTTTCATCTGCTGCAGTAAGTTTCCTTGGCCGACCACTGCGTCACGGTCCTCAACGTTGCCCGTTTCTTTGTGCTTCTTCAAAAGAGCTTGGACAGCACATCTGGAAACCCCTGTCTGCCTTGAAATTTCTGCCTGGGAGAGACCTTGCTGATGCAGTATAAAAACCTTGTGTCTTGTTGCTGTGCTCAGTCTTGCCATGGTGTATGACTTTTGACAGTAAACTGTCTTCAGCAACCTCACCTTGTTAGCTGAGTTTGGCTGTTCCTCACCCAGTTTTATTCCTCCTACACAGCTGTTTCTGTTTCAGTTAATGATTGTGTTTCAACCTACATATTGAATTGATGATCATTAGCACCTGTTTGGTATAATTGTTTAATCATACACCTGACTATATGCCTACAAAATCCCTGACTTTGTGCAAGTGTACCTAGAAGAATTGATGCTGTTTTGAAGGCAAAGGGTGGTCACACCAAATATGGATTTGATTTAGATTTTTCTTCTGTTCACTCACTTTGCATTTAGTTAATTGATAAATATAATCTATTAACATGTCTATTTTCGAAAGCATTCTTACTTTACAGCATTTTTTTCACCTGCCTAAAACTTTTGCACAGTACTGTATATATATATATATATATATATATATATATATATATATATATATATATATATATATATATATAATTTACTGCTTTTTTATTTATTTTTGAACCAACAAACTTTAAATGAAACCTTATAATGTAACACACACAAGCAGCTTTGTTTAGATTATTGATGATTCATCAAACTGCCACTGTTCAATCTGTTTTGACCAAGTTAGTTAGCTGCAGTTACTTACTCGGCCACAACGTGCTCCTGCAATACAAGCTTACTGTATGGAGTGTATTTTAATGATAAAAACGTGATTTAAGAGTATACTAGAATGTGCATAACTGAGCTTCGCTATACAGGGACGGGTGATACTCTCGTGGGTGGGTGAAGAGGTTGGATGTATTCCCACCTCTAGCTGTTTAACCCGAATCCTACATGCTCTGCACACTGGTTTTCCGTCCTCAATTACAAAGCGCTATTCATTTTTTTTTATAGTCAAAATATCCGCAGATGGATAATTTTATCCGTTTTGCAGTGAAAGAGGTCACTTTCGTTACTTGTACGCGTTTGTTTACTATCCAACATTTTAGTTTTGCATGGTTAGTTTACACACAACTGTTTCCTCTGCTGAACCGTTTAAATGGAAAATTAGGTAGAGACAGAAACTCGTGAACTACTTTTGCATACCTTGGTAAATCGTGAACTCAGTAACCATGGTATAGAAAAATGGTTGCAGTTTCAAAAACGTGGCAATCTATACCACAGTATACCGTGACATCCCTAGCTGGAGATTACATTTTTAAGTTGTCTGTAAAACCTAAATAATAAATTACTCTGAAAAACCAATTTAAGGAAAACTAAAGGCTAGAAAAATGTAAATATGATTCCAAATAAGTTGTAGTTGCAAACCTTTTCTGATCTTTGATACATTTTAAATTGTTAGGTACAAATGTATTACCATGACAGCAGTTTTATTCTAAATTATTTTGTAAAACCACACTTACAGTTACCCTAATGAATGTAATTAAAGTTAGAATGTATTTTGTAAAAATATTAAACATTTTAATGAAATATTCCTTGTCATGTGGTGTATACTGTTCTTCCACTAAATCACAAATAGCTGGAGATAGGGATGTCACGGTATTACATTTTGACAGAGTATACTGTTATTTCTCATTTACATTTTTTAAATTGTCTGTAAAAGCGAAATAATAAATCCCTCTGAAAAACAATTTAAGGAAAAATAAAGGCTTAGAGAAGGATGCATACGATTCAGGTAATGCATCTTTGACATTGTCTCGAGCACTTAAAATAAAAAGATTGCACAGCTCCAAAATATATGCACATATATGGTTCTTCATCTGAACGACAGCCACTTCACTGGGTGGCCCGCCTGGCTGAAAATGCCTGGGGAGAACCATGGTCTGGAGCCCTGCTTAAGAAGCATCACATCTTGCATATTTTCTATGAATTTAAATCTATAATGTTTATCATAATTAATACAGTAAATGTGTTATTTTGCAGACACGGCACAAAGGTACTCTAGTGTTTTTTAAACGTTAAAATGACAGTACATAAATATGTAACTTATTTCAAAAGTGTAGGATTCATAAGATGTGAAACACTGTATGTGCTAGACTTCCACAATTCAGTTTTCAGGAACTTGCGTGACTCTGTAGAAATCTACCCGGAGTGTTTTTCTATCAACAGAGCTAACGTAGTGAGAGAAAAAAACATTTATCAAAGTATAATGTAAAACTTGTTGTCCCGGACATCAGGCAATATGAATTGCACACCCGTGAGAAGAGTTGCCAGATGTGTAAATGTAAACAACAGCACCTGTTTCTTTAAAAGTCTAATGTGCACGTCTTCAATGCTACGCTCCATTTCTGATGGCAAAATGAAATCTTAATTGGCACAGAACGACCACCTTGAAGTAGAAACTGTCAGAATCTCCCAGTACTCTTTCTATTGATATACAGTGCCTTGCATAAGTATTCACCCCCCTTGGACTTTTCCACATTTTGTAGTGTTACAACCTGGAATTAAAATGGATTTAATTAGGATTTTTTGTCACTGATCTACACTAAATAGTCCATAATGTCGAAGTGGGGAAAAAAACTACATATTTTTCAAAATTATTTCCAAATAAAAAACTGAAAAGTCTTGATTGCATAAGTATTCACCCCCTTTGCTGTGACACCCCTAAATAAGCTCTGGTGCAACCAATTGCCTTCAGAAGTCACATAATTAGTTGAATGGAGATCCACCTGTGTGCAATTAAAGTGACACATGATCTCAGATTAAATACACCTGTTTCTGGAAGGCCCCAGAGTTTGTTAGAGAGCATATCTAAACAAACAGCATCATGAAGACCAAGGAGCTATCAAAACAAGTCCGGGATAAAGTTCTGGAGAAGCACCAATCAGGGTTGGGTTATAAAAAAATATCCCAAACTTTGAACATCCCCCGGGGCACCGTTAAATCCATTATTAAAAAATGGAAAAAATATGGCACAACCGCGACTCTGCCTAGAGAAGGCCGTCCACCAAAACTCAGTGACCAGGTAAGGAGGGCATTAGTCAGAGAAGCAACCAAGAGGTCAATGGCAACTCTGAAGGAGCTGGAGAGATCCACAGCTGAGATGGGAGAAACCGTCCATGGGACAACTATAACCCGGACGCTCCACAAAGCTGGGCTTTATGGAAGAGTGGCGAGAAGAAAGCCATTGCTGAAAAAACCCATATCATATCCTGTTTGGATTTTGCCAAAAGGCACGTGGGAGACACAGCAAACCTGTGGAAAAAGGTTCTCTGGTCTGATGAGACCAAAATTGAACTTTCTGGCCTTAGCGCAAAACACTATGTGTGGCGCAAAGCCAACACTGCTCATCACTGAGAACACCATCCCCACGGTGAAGCATGGTGGTGGCAGCATCATGTTATGGGGATGCTTTTTATCAGCAGGGACTGGGAAACTGGTCAAGATTGAGGGCAAGATGGATAGAGCCAAATACAGGGAAATTCTAGAGGAAAACCTGTTTCAGTCTGCAAGAGACCTGGGACTGGGGCGGAGGTTCACCTTCCAGCAGGACAATGACCCTAAACATACAGCCAAAGCTACACTGGAGTGGTTTAAAAACAAGAACCTGAATGTCTTAGAATGGCCCAGTCAAAGCCCAGACATCAATCTGATTGAGAATCTGTGGCAAGACTTGAAAATTGCTGTTCACCAACGGTCCCCATCCAACTTGACAGAGCTTGAGCAATTTTGCCAAGAAGAATGGGCAGAAATTGCAGGATCCAGATGTGCAAAGCTGGTAGAGCCAAAAAGACTCACAGCTGTAATTGCTGCCAAGGGTGCTTCTACCAAGTATTGACTCGGGTGAATACTTATGCAACCTACAAATGTCTTTTTTTGTTTAATTAAATTTTGTGTCACAATAAAAAATATTTTGCACCTTCAAAGTGTTAAGTATGTTGTGTAAATCAAATGGTAAAAATCCCAATTAAATCCATTTTAATTCCAGGTTGTAACACTACAAAATGTGGAAAAGTCCAAGGGGGTGAATACTTATGCAAGGCACTATATATATATATATATATATATATATATATATATATATATATATATATATATATATTATACTACCGGTCAAAAGTTTTAGAACACCTCAATTTTTCCAGTTTTTATTGAAATGCTTCATGGCCCAGGCAAGCCTCTTTTTCTTATTTTGCCATCTTAGCAATGGCTTTCTTACTGCCACTCGACCTGTCAAACCTGCAGCTCGAAGTCTTCTCTTCACAGTTGAAACTGAGACTTGCTTACTTCGACCAGTGTTAAGCTGTGCTTGAAGCTGTTGTCCTGTGAGCCGCCTATCACGCAAGCTGTTGACTCTCAGAAACTTGTCTTCTGATTCTGTTGTGGCTTTGGGTCTGCCAGACCTCTTCCTGTCAGAGTTTCCTCCAGTTTCCAAGTGCCTTTTGATGGTGTAGGAAACTGTACTCACTGACACCTTGGCTTTCTTTGCAATTTCTCTAAAGGAAAGACCTACACTTTTAAGAGTTATAATGGTCTGTCTGTCTTCCTTTTTGTTAATTGCCTTTTTCTCGCCATTATGAGAGCAATATACTACTTCCTGCAGTACAATACTGTCCAAATAATGCTTAAGAGGGTGTAACACACAGTCTGTTCCAACACTGCTTTTATACAGACAGAGGGTTTGTAAGTAATCAACAAAAGTTGGGACACCTGTAGGAATTGTTAGCATCAACTTTCAAGGCTTAATTTACTTCCATTGCTGCAGAACAGCTGTAAGTTGTTAACCCATTACTTGTTCCCTGAAAAAGGCCTTTTTGTATGACTCTGAAATGTACATTATTTTTTAGTTTTTGTTAACCTAAACTTTTTTTTTTTAACCTCTGGCAGTTTACCGCTTACCTTTGTACCATTTCAGGTTATTCACTGGACTTGAACTGCTTAAATTTCAATAAAAACTGGAAAAATTGGGGTGTTCTAAAACTTTTGACCGGTAGTGTGTGTGTGTATATATATATATATATATATATATATATATATATATATATATATATATATATATATATATATATATATGTACTCTGAGCACACTCTTAAATGCAGGGGAGACGTTTAAGGAGGACAGAGATGTTTTAAACTCCTGTAAGTGGTTTTGCTCATGCACTGGGCATGCTATATGTCCAGACAACTTTTTAATATTCAAGAAAATCACACAGAATCATTTAATTTGAAGTTTTATTAAATGCTTGTGTTAAAAATTTGATTGCTTGGTTGCGCAGACCACCATAATTAATAATTATTTAATTAATTAACAGCATTAATACTTCAATACAGTAATACAAATATGGTTAATTATATGCCTAGCCCTTAGGCTACGCATGCATAAAGCTAAAAACACCCACAGCTAAATTCTAGAACATTCAATATATCTCTCTCTACAGCTAAAATATAAATCTTATTCCTTATAGCAATGCATTCAAAACAAAACTGAGATATGAAATTCAAATATATGCTTACCTCCCAGTATATGGAAGAATAGTGTAGGATATATGGAAAATAGGAACTGTCTTCAACAGGCAGAGGCTTCTGAACAGCAGTCAGTTTTTCAGAGACCCTCAGAGCATGGACCACGTCAGCTTGCAAGATCATGATCAATGGTATTGAATGGGGTCTTGCTCTGAGCTTATATAGGATTTTCCCTCCATTGAATACATCAGGAGTCCCAATTAAATCTGATCATCAATCTGCCTTGACAGTTCTAGAAGGATCCGGTCAACTCCCCTCAAAACTAATTGGAGACGATTGTGTTCAAAAATATTGGAACGTGATTTGGCTCCCTTTTTCTTAACCCCTCCTTTCTCTAAAAAGTCAGGTGAAACAAAGTTCACAGGATCCCTGCTACAATACAATGCAATACAATACACATTTATATGTGTATTAAGAGATGTTGTTTTTTATATATTTAACAGCACCTTTCTGTGTGATTTATATTAACCAGAGCCTACTATATTCCTGCTGAGTAACATATCTCATCACCTTTTCAGTTTTTTTACTTTCATATACAGATATGTTGACAAAGTGTGGAACAAAAATACTGTAGGGGTTTATGACAAGCCTTTGAATAAGCATACAGGGGTTAGTTCAGTCATTTCTATTTGAATTTAAGCTATATAAAAACCTATTAAATATAATAGCCTTATATTAACTTGTACCATGCTTGGACTAAAACTGACCTCTCTTTGTTTCTAAAAAGTTGCCTGCTTAAGCAGGTTTCCACACACCTTGTTTACTTGCCAAGCCTAGTGTTTTTAATTAATAGGAAACTCCACTGTAAGCACTTTTCCAAATTCACTGCATTGTCATTTTTGGCTCGCAAACATTATCCTAATTAAAATGACTACCTATCTGATAAGGACTGATACCGTAGATGACTTTTCTATTTTAATCAAATACTCATTCGGCTGCCAAGTATTCATTCATTTCTATGATATCATGAAGAGGGTTAATTTTGGAAAGACCTTGGATTCAAAATTGCTGACAACCAGTGAATCTCATTTTTTAACGAGCCAACACAGAATCCTGATTTGAGGTGCCAAAGGCCAAGCCTTATCATTTGAAGGTCTAATGCCCTTCCAGAATTATACTGTGTCTGAGACAAACATTTACAGAAAAAATGCAGACCTTAACATTTTTTATTTCGCTGTTAAACTCTACAGCTTTCCCTGCAAACACGTACCTCTGTTTATTACTGCAGTAAAATGTTTATATAAACTAAACGTGTGTTCTTTGGTTTAGTTGATAATGTTCAACTAAACAAAAAGTCTTTTGGACATTCCAAATATTGGTTTAATTGAGATTGCAATATCCAAAAGACCCTCTGTGTAGCTGGAGAAACTGAACTAATTCTTAAATTGATTAAATGAAATGAACCATGCTTCTATTATGATAAACTTTTACTATGTTCTTTCAACAGTTTATCTTTAAATGGCATTATAAGATGTATTTCTAATGAAGTTACTTCAGTATAACAGTTACTCCTAGAAATTGTAATATTATTTTACTCCATTGATAAATCTTTCAAGATTTTAATGGAAGCTCCAGTTATTTATATCTAAATACAGGCTAGCATTAATATACCAGAATGCCATGGTGCTACAGTGACAACTAAGTCCGACCTTCTACACTGTTCATACAAAATCCAGTCAAAGCAGGTTTTAAGACAACCTTTTCTTTTTGCCAATTTTAAGGTTGATTAATATGAAACACTATCGTAAGCATTTTTCAATACTCATTATTTCAAACCAATATCTAACTTAACGTATTAACACGTCCTACGCTTTCCATTCCCATCTCTTCCTGCCAGGTTCTAATTCATTTCTGTTATAGATAGAAAATGATTATTGTAAGATAAACTCCTGTCCTATAAATACCGAAAGGTATTTCTGTTCGTTAATATTAACGAGATCGCTCATTATAGAGAGGATCTTAGCTGTTAAATTGCTGACCATCAGAAAAAATCCCTGCTTCATCGGCCAACACCAATGAATCATCTTCAACACTGCCTGTACCACAAGCAGGTGAGAACAAGGTTACAACATTAGTTTGTATTCCTTTAGTAAGTTTACTGTTAGAGTTACAGTCTATACCATTTTTATTTTATTGTCTTGCTTCTTTTAAATACAACATTCTAATAGCTGTAATTTAAATAGAAGATTTACTTCTAATTCAAGGGTTCCTTTTAGATCAAGTCTTAATTCTTCCAAATAAGATACATGACTGCCCATTTATTTAAACTATACCTTTGTTTAGCTCCCAGAAATAGCAGCAGTTTTAAGACTTTAAATTGTTGATTCAAGTATTCTGTTTTCATTACTTTAGAATACTTGCTTTTAAAATCAGAGACCGTCTTTAAATCGGACTCACTCTTTTCTTTAAATAAGGCACTTGACTGTGAGTCTGCTCTGACTGGTTATCCTGTACACTAGTTTTCTAAGTCTTTTTAGTTTTTCCATTACAAGTTTTTTTATTACTTTTCTACTTTAAACATCTACACTAACAGAACATGTATATATTTATTTCAAAGTATGTTTTTTTCTTTTTTTACTCAGCTCAGCAGCTTTCTCCAGAAAGTTAGATACCAAGGTCTGGCACCTAAATCAAATAGTTGTCTACTTCTGGTAAGGGCCTGCCAAAAGCTGGTCAGCCCGACCTTTCTCTGCATGCTTTTTCACAGACTGTACATAAATAACTGCTACTTAATATTTTCTACCGAGTATACAGGTCTATTTGAAACAAAGTACATACAGTATTACTATGATTATTGACCTAAGAGTATATCGTATTATTTTAATCAATACTTATTTGTTTAGACCATCCAATTCATGTCTAACAAATCAGCCCGTTCCCAGCAAAATTTGAACTCTGCACTAGGCTCAGCTCAGACCGGTTCTGCAAACACCACAACAGGCCTTTTCATCCAATTCTTCACATCGCAGGTGTGGGCCACCAGGGTCTTAACTTGATACCTGCAAGACACTTGTACACGTTTGGCAGGAACACCCTCTTCACATTCTAGCTTACCCAAATGAACCCATATGACTGGATGACCACTGTCACAACCCACACATTCAATTCTCTTTACATCCTGTGGGTCTACATTCAAGTATGAAAATGACATGCCTTCAGGACTATTACATTCAAACAGAATTCGACAGTGTCTGACTAAGTGACTACAGGCTGGGCAAGATTTGGACAATGGTCCTGGCTCTATCACTGTTCTCCTGATACATTTCATGTTGCTCACAGAGGGTAATTTTAGGAGGCACTCCCTCCATCCAAAATACAGGAGTGGGCCAGAATTCACTATTGTTCATATAATTTGGTTTCCAAACTAGTTTCTCTTGCACATTATCAGTGGGTCCATAAAATAAACCATTTACCCTGGCAACTGAGGCCTGCCATACAACGGGTCCCAGTGATTTATAGCACAAAAGATCTGACACAAATGACAGGCTTGTTGTTGATTTAAACACTTCCGCCTCTGTGTTTTGGGAGGGGAAATGTCTTCACACAAGGGGTTGTTATGATGGCTGATATGATGTCATCGGGCACGCACTGCAGTTCAGGGGCTATGCACGCGTAGACAGGGCCAAAGCCAGCCTAGGTTTGTACTCAATTGTAAACAGGGGACTCAAATGATAAGAATCTTTGAATCTGATTGAACCTAATCCAGTTCAGGTCTGAGTTGTAAGTGTAAACACACCAACAGAGAACAGATCGCAATACTTAATTTCATTTTCTGTTTTCAGGACTGCCTTGGTGAAAGTCAAGGAACAAATATGGAGTCTGTTTACATTAAGCAGGAGGAGGTTCTGGAATTGCTACCTATCTGCATTAAACAGGAGATGCCTGAACTGGATCCATTCCACATTAAAGAAGGGACTGAACTGGAGCCTGTCCACATAGAAGAAGAGACTGACCTGCAGCCTGTCAACATTAAAGAAGAGACTGAACTGGAGCGTGTCCACATTAAAGAGGAAGAGACTGAACTGGAGCATGTCCACATTAAAGAGGAAGAGACTGAACTGGAGCCTGTCCACATTAAAGAGGAAGAGACTGAACTGGAGCCTGTCCACATTAAAGAGGAAGAGACTGAACTGGAGCCTGTCCACATTAAAGAGGAAGAGACTGAACTGGAGCCTGTCCACATTAAAGAGGAAGAGACTGAACTGGAGCCTGTCCACATTAAAGAGGAGTCTACTGACTTGTTGTTTAAGGATTCAGAAAACATATTGTGGCCAAAGACATCACATCACTGTACTGAATGTGGGAAGAACTTCAGTCAGTTAGGAAACCTAAAAACACACCAGCGAATTCACACTGGAGAGAAGCCTTATCACTGTACTGAATGTGGGGAGAGCTTCAGTCGTTTAGGAAGCCTAAAAACACACAAGCGAATTCACACTGGAGAGAAGCCATATCATTGTACTGAATGTGAGAAGAGCTTCACTCACTTACAAAACCTAAAAAGACACCAGAGAATTCACACTGGAGAGGAGCCGTATCGCTGTACTGAATGTGGGAAAAGCTTCAGTCAGTCAGGAAACCTAAAAACACACCAACGAATTCACACTGGAGAGAAGCCGTATCACTGTACTGAATGTGGGGAGAGGTTCAGTGTGTCAGGAAACCTAAAAACACACCAACAAATTCACACTGGAGCCAGCTTCCCTCCCTCCCAGTCCCTCACCTCTCCACCCTGTTTGTTTGTGTGTGTGGTGATAATTTAATGATACAATAATTGTAACATTAAACTCTAAGCTATTTCATGACAAGTAAACATGTATTTGGATCTTAAGACACGCCTTTAGCTTTGTATAAACAATATTTTACTATAAGTGATCTAGGGTGTTACCGCATTCATATTCAAGTGCAATCAAATATTACACTGAACATATGAATATATATGTTACAGTAATCATCGAATTCTGGCTATAAATATGATTGATTCATTCAGCATATGGTTTAAGGTTTAGACAATATTCAACTTTGATTCAAGTCAGTGTTATCTCATATCAGTGCTTGTGTTAACATACAAAAACAAAGTGACAAATCTTATTGAAAGCAATTACCTTCTTTTGTTTAAAAAGTTAAGTAGATTGTGTTAGATTTGTAACAATTTGTTATAGGTTTATATTATGCTCGATTTAGACAGAATTAATCCTACAATCGATTTATGTACCATGGAAATTCATGTTATTTATTTACCAGTCCTTTATAGGTGAAGAAAGTTGAAAGAGTCTCACAGTGAAGAATTACTGTATATAATGTTCTCCTCGTGGTTAAGTTCAATTTAGAAACCTGAGATCTGAAGTGTAGTCCTTTCCATTCAGGGTTTTTGATGAAAAGCAAGGTGGCTTTTTCTTCAGGACTCCATATCCCACGATGGAACAAAGCCACTCATCAAATGGTTTCCTCTTCCTGTGTTCTTCAATGAGGTTTGTTCCCAGTGATGCAGCAAGAAAGCGCTAACGAGAACAGATTTAAAAAGCATGTAGTAAAGGGTGAGTCTCTGCTGTAATGTGGAGAATTCCTTATAAAAAAATCTTTGAATATTTAGTATAACAAAAGATTCATTAATATCGAAGAGCTGCAGACCAGTATAAAGTAATTGTATATAGTGAAGGTAGAGTCTCTACAGTAATACAAAAGTAAAAATGTCTTTGAGCCAAACATTCAGTTTTAATGGCTTACCAAAACAGTTTCCGTAGGGACATTCATAGTCACACTCTCATCATTTGTCTTCTTCAGAAGGATTACATACTTGACTCCTGCTCATTTGTATTCATCAAAAAAAAATCTCTATTTGTTTAAAAACATGGTCATAAGACAGACAAACAAACAAACAACGTGTTCTGACACAAAACGTGTCTTCATCAGGTTCACATTAATTGTGAATTAGAGGTTGGCTTTACATTTATATGAATCAATTTAACAATTAGTTAAATATGTTATGCATGTCTAAATGAGAATTTACTTAGTCAATAAAACATTGAATAATCATATATATATAAATGATATAAAACATCAATCAACAATTTCAATGTTAACAAGTTAATTGCACTTTAACAATCAAATGACAAGTCGTCTTTAATAATTTAAGCGATTACACATCTTTTACAAGTATACCAATCAGTTAGGCAATCAATTAATCTAGTTATTTCATAAGCAATTAAAAAAAACTTTATATGAAGAGTATACTATTTAATTAGACAAACTTGTTATTAACAGGTTCATCATCCCAAACTTCAAAGATAACTTGTCATTTGTATAGTCAATCGTGTGGTCTACAACCATCAATGTAAAAATGGAATACTGACATAAACCCTTTGCGGTCCATTTATTCAGTGTGTCTCAGGCACGTCGGTTCCAATTTATTTTCACACGCTCAGTTTATTTTAGACACGCTGTTTAAAAGTATTTTTTTTCACAGTAAAACAGGTTTAAAAGGCACTGCATATCAACAGGACACTAGTCTCCAGCCCCGCCCTACCCCTTGTTCGCTGTATTTTTCACATACCTCTTCAAAGTCGTGCATATCGATAAATCATCTAGTTTTATCACCAAAGTCATTATTTTATTACTATAAACATCTCAAAAAGCTCTGCAAATGTCTGTGATATTCTTTGAGCGCTGGATGCAGAAGCAGCTATCTTGTTTGTTTATGTCCGTGTTATCTCTGAGGTGCCGGGGCTTGTGTATTGCTCAAATCTGCCCTTTTTTTTTGGCTTCTCTCAGCTCCTGTCTGTCTCACTCAACCATTGAATGGTTTTCTCTGCTTTTTCCAGAGAAAAAACGACTAGAGACCTGTGTTTTACGTCTTTTTGATGGTGTCAGACGGGGTCCGGCATCAGACCGAAAAGGGAAAATTGTAATGTCGGACCTGGTCCGACATAGGACCGCAAAAGGTTAACAACAGTAACATTAGCAAGAGGTCACCAAATAAATGAACAGTTCACATTATCAGTAATCGTACCAAAAATCAATTCATTTTATACATTAATCAATTTCAATTAACAGTTATACATTAAACACTCCTATAAATAAACAACTATAACTACTTTAATTTAGTTCAAGATCTTCTTAGTGATGACTTCGAGATAAGGAACTGAGAACCAGGATTTCGTTTAACCCATATGGTTCCATTGTTTTTAAGGCAAAAATCCAAAAAGACTTCTCAAAAGATGTTTAATTATGTTACCTCCTCTTTAAGGGATTGTTTCTTTTGATTCCGTTTTTTATAATGTTGAGCTATGGTGTAATCCATGTTATTGTGTCGAATTGCAGCTTTATGTTCACCAATCTGTATTTTCAAATTCCTTTTTGTTTGTTCTATATAGGCCAATTCGCACGGGCATATGTAAATAACAGCATGTAAATAACATCAGTAGTATTACAGTTAATGAATCCTTTAATGGTGTATTTTTTACCTGAATGTGGATGATTAAAATGTTTGTGTTATATGTATTTGAACAAGCACTTTGGTTTTAAGTAACTTCTGTATTCTTTTGTTTATTTCTTTGTGTATTTTAGCATACTTTCAGATTTAGTACCAGCAAAGTCTTTTTATTCGTTTGAAATAAGATCTTTTCTTCAAGATGTCATTTTCTTGTTGTCCAGTAGCTGTGTTTTAGTTCCATGAAGTTGAAATGTTACAGCAATGTTGTTGAGTCTTTTCAGTGATTCAGTCCAATTGTACACACTTAAATGTTTTTGTGTAGCTTTTCCAAGAGACAGTTTCTTTCTTAAGACATTTTCATTTTCTGAGTCAGATTTTCTTTTGAGAGAGTTTTTCATTTGAGAGTATGAAATACCATCATGCAGGTATTTTTATAACACTGCACATGGGCAGGACATGGTCAAAATGATCATATCACGGAATAATTCTTATTAGCATATTTCTCAAAATCATTTCAATGATTGGCTGTTTTGGATGTTGTCAACATTACATCATAAATTCACTCCCATCTTCATTTGGACAAAGAGTCATAAATCTTACAAAATGCATTCTGTTAAAACTGCTTAATTACATTTCTATTTTCCTGATGTGTTTTCACACAATGCAGTACCAAAATAAGTTATATACGTACAATAATTATCATTCTATAGAATTAATTAGATTTTAATCTATTTCCAGAATGATAAATTACTTATTTTTTGTGATTTAAGTAAGGCTTTTAATGCACTACATTTTCAATGTTTGTACATTTACAAATTCACAATAATACTGTTTTTATAACAATAAACTTAAATCACCAGTGAAGCCAATATATTTTAATTACAAACTGAACCATCTCCATTGTCCACCAGATGGCGGTATGACACCATTTTGACCAGACTACCATTATGTCTCCATGCTAGAAAAACAAACAAAAAAATAACATTTTTTGCACGAATATCAAATTCCACTAACAATACATACTTCATATATTGCAACAGGCCGCCAACATTTCTGGAGCAAAATGGGTTTTATGGGTGTCATTTTTCAATGTCTCCACTGCAGATCTTTATCTCAGGAATCATTGACAGTTTAAAAATGACAAACCTTTTACATACAGAGATAATGGAAACATAATAATGTGCCCTTTATATACAGAGATACTGGAAAATGTACAGGAACTCAAACTCAATTTCAATGAAACCCTTTCTACATAGCTAAGCTTGCCTTAGGATGCACTGTATTGCCATTCTAATGCTAGCATACTAATCGAAAATACAAGCAAACAAGCCATATTTTGCCCAAAAGGAATAAACAGCTAATTGTGATTCCACAAAAGCACCAGCTGTTACTGTCAAACAGTCTGCGGCAACTTCATTCTGCGGATTGTTGATATAAATTATTCATAAACAGTATAAAGTATGACAATTATGGTGATGTTGCTGCATGTATGTTTTGCAAATTAGTAAACATTGTTTGCTTGCAACCCTTTCATGTTTCACAGTATATTTATGCAGCTCTACTGTTATGGTGCTGTTATAATACTGTAAAGCCATACATATTTAAGAACATAAGAAAGTTTACAAACGAGAGGAGGCCATTCAGCCCATCTTGCTCGTTTGGTTGTTAGTAGCTTATTGATCCCATAATCTCATCAAGCAGCTTCTTGAAGGCTCCCAGGGTGTCAGCTTCAACAACATTACTGGGGAGTTGGTTCCAGACCCTCACAATTCTCTGTGTAAAAAAGTGCCTCCTATTTTCTGTTCTGAATGCTCCTTTATCTAATCTCCATTTGTGACCCCTGGTCCTTGTTTCTTTTTTCAGGTCAAAATTAGACCACAACATGGTCTCATTTGAAGGTGGGGAGCACGACGGACGAAATTGAAATGGTGGAAATGACAAATGACTGCTTCCTAACGCAATTTGTCAAGGCACCGACAGAGGGGAGGCATGCCTTGATTTAGTCTTTTCAAATAACGAAGACAGAATAACTAAACAGAGGTCAGAGAGCCATTGGCAAACTCAGAGCACAACATGATCTCATTTGAAGTATTTTTTAAAACCCCAAAAGTAATGACTAAAGCTAAGGTTTACAATTTTAGAAAAGCAAACTATGAAGGTATGAAACAGAGACTAACAGAAGTAGATTGAGTAAAACAGAGAAAACATCCACAGAAAAAGGATGGCTGTTTTTTAAAATATAGTACTAGAGGTGCAAAACAATTATATTCCAAAAGTAGACAAATCTAAATCTAAAACAAAATGGCCAAAATGGTTTAATAGATCAATTAAAAAAAATATTCAGTGAAAAAAGGCACTTTACAGAGCGTTTACAGGGACCAAAAACAAAGTACACAGAAAGAGTACATGGAACTGCAAACACAAGTCAAAAAAGAAGTTAAAAATGCCAAGAGAGAGATAGAAATCAATATTGCTAAGGGGGCTAAAACCAATTCCAAAATGTATTTCCAATATTATAACAGCAAGAGAACATTCAAAGAGGAGGTTAAATGTCTAAGAGACACAAATGGCAAAATCATAGATGAAGAAAAAAATAGCAAATATATTAAATTATTACTTTTCACAGGTTTTTACAAAGGAGGACACGGACAACATGCCCCACATGTTGACCTGTTCCTATCCAATTTTAAATAACTTTAGCATAACAGAGGCAGAAGTGATAAAGGGACTAGGAGCTCTTAAAATAAACAAATCCCCTGGGCCAGATGAGATTTCCAGAAAGCTTTCTGGAAATCTAAATAAACCATGTTGTATACTTTGCAATTATCCATTGTCGATGTTGTATCCTCAAAAAAATCAAGCAGGTTAGTTAGACACGATCTCCCTTTCCTAAAACCACGCTGACTGTCTCCCAGGATATTGTTCCCATATAGGTAATTTTCCATTTTGGATCTTATTATAGTTTCCATAAGTTTACATATAATAGAAGACAGGCTTATTGGTCTGTAGTTACCTGGTTCGGTTTTGTCTCCCTTTTTGTGGATCGGTGTTACTTTTGCAATTTTCCAGTCTGTCGGTACAACCCCTGTGTCAAGAGACTGTTGCATGATCTTGGTTAGAGGTTTGTAAATAACTTATTTAATTTCTTTGAGTACTATAATGCTGGTATTACTTACCAGCATTATTATTTACTGTTTGTTTCGCCGTCAGGCACTGGACAAAATAAATAAAAGTAAACCTTTGCACCTGGATTGCAATTGTCTGTTTTTTAATCACCTGCACACTTTTAACCACTTTGCCACACACGGATTGGAAAAATAACAACCACTGATTGGTTAAACAGCATCACATGACACTGCGTATATATAGCGTATAGCACGGCTTGCATACTAATAAGTCGCTTCACACTGAATAAATCACTACGCACCACTACATTCTAAATTTCATGACAAACTGCCATTTTATTTGTTATTAGTTACAAAACCACTGCCAAAAACAACTGGCATTTTATCTATTTCCTTTAATATATTTGGGGATGAAACGCCACATAACTGGTACAACACCAACTTTCTGAGTAAAGACAGCAGCCCACCTGAAAAAAATAAATAAATAAAATAAGTGCACCAGCAAGAGTAGACACATCACAGTAGATGAGGAACAGCTAAATGAAATAGAAGAAAACAAAGATTGAAAAAACACACAAAAAACTACATCCTGGGCTGGTTAATGGACATTCATTTTATGGAAATAAGTCAAAAAATCTCAACAACATTAAGAGAATTTTATGCTAGTGCAAGAAGTTCAACTGAGGACCAGTATTCAGTCTCCAGTTTTATAACGCTGAGCTGGACTAAATACATATTTTAACAGTAGGTGTTTTAACATCTCTGCTGACAGTGAGTTTAAAACCAGCAGTAATGCATAAATGTCAGTCAGGAAAACTCTTAGAAAAGCAGGTGAAGACAAGGCCAGACACCACCCCCCGAATTACCGGCCTGGATTTGAAGTGTCTGCAGGAAACTGTCCTGTCCCCTGTACCCTGACACCACGGTCGACTTGATGTATTACATCTGGTTCGATCATCAACTTAATCTGGCACGACTTGGACGCAAGGGTGTCCGACAACTAACAAAAACATATTTTGACATCCAAAAGGATGAAAACGTACTAGAGTATGTGTGCCTTGCATATAACGAGTTCACAATCTCACTTCAAGATCCGGCTTCAGTCTCCATTGCAGCTGCTCCCTTCACTTCCTAGTGTCATTTGAAACTCCGAACATCATTACTGCTTGTGGTCAGTCCTCTAGTTTCTAGTGAGATGGCGCTTTCGATGCAGAAATTCACAATAAACAAACACGTGCAATTTATTTTTTAATAAGCAAACAATTAATATTATTATTATTTATTTCTTAGCAGGCGACCTTATCCAGGGTGACTTACAATTGTTACAAGATATCACATAATTTTTACATACAATTACCCATTTATACAGTTGAGTTTTTACTGGAGCAATCTAGGTAAAGTACCTTGCTCAAGGGTACAGTAGCAGTGTCCCGATGATATGTACCACTTCTGTCGTGGTATATCATGGGAACCGCATGGCCCATCGTTTATACCTTACACACACACACACACACATACAGTGCCTATAGAAAGTCTACACCCCCTTGAACTTTTTTCACAATTTGTTGTGTCAGTGCCTCAGAGTTTCATGCATTTAAATGAGGATTTATTTTCACTTATCTGCATACCATAATCCACATTGTTAAGGGGAAAAAAGTTTTTATTGAGAAAAATACAAAACTGAAAGATCATAATTGGATAAGTCTCCACACCCCTGACTTAATACTTGGTGGAAGCACCTTTGGTAGAAATTACAGCTGTGAGTCTGTTGGGATAGGTCTCTACCAACTTTGCACACCTAGATTTTGCAATATTTGACCATTCTTCTTTACAAAACTCTGTCAAGTTCCTTGGGGAGTGTTGATGGACAGCAATCTTCACGTCATGCCGCAAATTTTCGATTGGATTTAGGTCGGGGCTCTGACTGGGCCACTCAAGGACAATTACCTTTTTGTTCCTTAGCCACTCCAGTGTAGATTTGGCTGTGTGCTTTGGGTCGTTGTCATGCTGAAAGGTGAACTTCCGTCCCAGTTTCAGCTTTCTTGCAGAGGGCAGCAAGTTTTCCTCAAGGACTTCACTGTACTTTGCTCCATTCATTTTCCCTTTTATACTGACAAGTGCCCCAGTCCCTGCCGATGAGAAACATCCCTATAACATGATGCTGCCACCACCATGCTTTACAGTAGGAATGGTGTTCTTTGGGTGATGCACTGTGTTGGGTTTGCGTCAAACATAAAATTTTGCATTTAGGCCAAAAAGTTCCATTTTAGTTTCGTCAGACCACAAAACTTTTTGCCACATGGCTACAGAATCTCCTGAGTGTTTTTGCATATTTCAAACGGGATTCAAGGTGGTCTTTCATGAGTAAAATACAGGCCAGATTAGTGGAGTACTTGGGATATTGTTGTCACATGCACACTTTGACCAGTCTTGGCCATAAAAGCCTGTAGCTCTTGCAAAGTTGCTATTGGCCTCTTGGTAGCCTCTCTGATCAGTCTCCTTCTTGCTCGGTCATCCAGTTTGGAGGGATGGCCTGATCTGGGCAGGGTCTTGGTGTTGCCATACACCTTCCACTTCTTAATAATCGTCTTGACCGTGCTCCAAGGGAAATTCAAGGCCTTTGATATTTTGTTATACCTATCCCCTGATCTGTGCCTTTCAACAACTTTGTCCCGGAGTTCTTTTGAAAGCTCCTTGGTGCTCATGGTTGAGTCTTTGCTTTGAAATGCACTACCCAGCAGAGGAAACCTACAGGAACTGCTGAATTTACCCTGAAATCATGTGAATCACTACAATTTAACACAGGTGGAGGCCACTTAACTTGGTGTGTGATTTTGAAGCCGATTGGTTACACCTGAGCTAATTTAGGATTGCTATTACAAGGGGGGTGGACACTTATCCAAACAAGCTATTTCAGTTTTTATTTTTAATTAATTTTCTACAAGTTTCTAGAATATTTTTTTTCACTTAGAAGTTGTGGGGTAGGATGTGTAGATCAATGAAAAAAAACGATTTTAATGCATTTTAATTCCAGGCTATAAGGCTATAATGCATTTAAATTCCAGTCTATAAGGCAACAAAAGGTGAACATTTTGAAAGGGGGTGTAGACTTTCTATAGACACTGTATATATATATATATATATATATATTTTCAGAGAAGGTAGAACTGCACTGTACAATAATGAAGGTTGATAAGAAGAAAAAATATTTTAAAAATAACATTTTAATAAAAATAATGTACACAAAAAGTTTAATCATTTACATTTTTTGTGTACATTATTTTCATTTTTATTTTATTTTTAATATATATATATATATATATATATATATATATATATATATATATATATATACACACACTGATGCACAAAAGAAATGCAACACTCAGGTCTAATGGATTTAATCAAATATTTTAAACAGAGATGTCAAACCAAATCACAGAAAATGTGAACAAAAATACAGATGAAAGAATCATAGGTTTTCAGTATAAAACGTGACACACTGTCAAAATGAAAACATTACAAAGTTAGTGTCGGGTATGACCTCCCTGAGCATTCACACAATCCTGGCAGCGTTGACGCATAGACCTGATCAGCCTCTGGATAGACTGCTATGGGATGTTCCACTGTGCTTCCTGTGCAGCTGCAATTGGGGCAACCTTGGCCCCCACCACTTTGACAGTTGTGCCTATTTGCTTGGTGCTGGCCAAGGTTACCCTAATGACTTCTTGAAACTTGGCTTGTGTTTTTGATATCTCTACTTAAATGGCTGGGCACTTTTGATAACTTGGCATTTTTTCACATTTCCAATGTGTTTTTGTTAACATATTGAATGACACACTGCTTTGTACTTTTCCAAATACCTAACGAAAAACTGACAACATTTGAAAAATATTATTTAATATTTCAAAATCTAACATGAACTATTTTACTAATATTATGGTTTCCGGTCGACTTGCAATATCATTTTGTAGTTTCTTTGATTAGATGATGGTAAATAAAATACATAAATTATGTTCATATGTGTTCTTTTTTATTATGTCTCAATCCTAGATAAAACAGAGCTGCCCTTGTGTTGCTGTTTTAATTGGTGTTGAGGTAAAGCCCACTACAGGGTGCTTCATGTGGACAGCCTCTGGAAACACATTTAGAAGCACACTGCTGGAGTTTGATTACTATATTTTTTGTAATCACACCACGTACCGTACATTACTAAGAAAAAGGGGACAAGTGAAATAAATATAAAAAGAATAAATATTTACACTTCAAGGTTTTTTTCTAAATATTTGAGCGTAATTTTCTGTGACATTGTTTTAAAATAATGATCAATTGTGTGGTGATTTATATTAAAAACAAAAAAAACTACGGCACTCTTACTTCACCCATGTTCTGACAAGGCTTTCCAGCACACACTGCTTACCTGGTACAGTAGGTAGATTCACGTCACACAACATAGGTAGTCACCACCACTGGGCAGGTGAGTGGGTTGCTGAGGATTCAAATGTTCTCTGAAACAGCCTAATATGCCTTAGATCAGTGGATCTCAATCCTGGTCCTGGGGACCCCCCTGTGTCTGCTGTTACTTTTTTTTCCCAAGACATTTTCTTTATTGAACATTCAATTAAACTAACAAAGCTGTTGAATGATTTGAAACAGATGGGAATTTTAAGTTATGTATGAAATTGAATAGAACTTGAAATCTCCAACTTCTTATTAGCTGAAGTTTAAAAATGTTTAGTTTAAAAATGTGATTAACCAAATTGTTAGTTCAATTGAGTGTTCATTTAAGTAACTGGAAGCTTATTTGGAACAAAAAACCAGCAGACACAAGGGGTCCCCATGACCAGGGCTGTGAACCACTGCTTTAGAAGTTAAGAAAGATCACTGTTCTTTGTGACTAAAACCATTGACATGTGAATTGTAAAATATAATTAGAACAATTAGAATATGAACACATGTGAAGTGACACATTGTATTTCTTCTGTACTTTTCTTTTTCAAGTATACAAACATTTCTAACAGTAACCTTTGTTTTCAACCCTTTCGGCTATTTATTTATTTTGTTGACAAAAGCCATACTCGTGTTTAATATGCTGGAAAATAAATGTATGTGTGGCATAGTAATAATGAGATCATTGAAAGTACATAAAATAGTGTCAATCATGGGGTTTGTTTTGTTGATTTTTAACTGAAGAGATTAATGTTTATAGTTTTTCTGTTGGTTTAGCAGAAATGGACACACCTTGAACATGTATATAGGTTGTAACAGAATGGTCCTCTTTGTATTGGAAATTGCACATAGTTGTGTAATTTTGTTCATGATGAACAGTACACAATTTACCTGGAATACTTACAAAAATTAAGAGATTAAACAAATGTCACACAGTCAGCAGTCATTACTACAGTTTTGGTTTTAATCACAAAGGACAGTGGGGCAGTTTACAAGCAAAAACAGATCTCTCGCGCTTTTATGGCGATGACAGTTCTTCTTCCACGTTTACATGAGAGTTTATTTTAGAGAGAGAATTTAGTCGTCCAAATGCAAATGACCTCATTAATAATAAAATAATGGGAGGGTTTATTTAAATATCACCAAACACGCTGAAAAGAGATGCTGCACGATAAAGGATATCGTTCAAATAATGCATAGGGGTTTACATGAGGCTTTACGCGCTAGACAGAGATGAAGAGAAGGTTACCCCCCATCTGTCTAGAATGCAAAAGACTTGCAGTTAAAATGGTTCATGCTGCCAAGAAGAAGAAAATAATAATAGTTATTACTATTATTGTTTAGAATTAGTTGTTCTAGAAATGGTAGAAATAGCATGTGTACAAAAACCGACAGCACTCACCAATTCCCATTACTGCTTTTCTTGTGCTTCTTAGGCTGCTGATGTCCTTTCACACACCCATATATATATATTAGTCTTAGCCAACTGCGTAACTGTTAATTTGCTAAACAAAAGTATTATGCGTTCAATAATCACAAATATGTGTTAATGTGGAACAAATATATTAAAAACAACTCATGATGTGTTGGTTTCAAACTCAGGTACTTTGTTGAAATATTAAAATTAATTATGCAGAAAATGTGGAAACTTACACAAACGCTGTTAATATAATAAATACATAAATTGTGTGTATTTGCTAATTAGTTATAAGGGTATATGAAATCATAGTCCTACTTACAACGTAGTTCCGTCAAAAATGGATGGATGGAGAAAACACAGACAAACACTGGCAGGTTTAAGTCTTGTATGGGAAGAAATCCTTCAGTCCCATGCAATGGGTTTGCAGGAAACGAATTGTGCATCTATTGCTTTCTTATCTAGAGCTTTCTTTCCAGCAGACACCCTCATCCACTTCATTATCGTCCCTCTGTTTGGTGGGAGGAGGTTGTGCTTCACGAGTCTTTCTCTGACAAACAATGGATTGAAACATTTCGGGTCATCCGAACTACGTTTGACCAACTGGTGGAACTTGTACGGGTGGACATGGAGCCGTCACCAATACATGTCCATACACCTGTGCACTGCAGAAGCGAGTGGGTATTGCTCTGTACAAACTTCTCGGACCCCTGATTCGGCAGGACTGTGCACAGCAGAACGGGTGCCCACCTCAGTGGGAGCTGGGGTTGGCACCTGCAGTTCTCTTGTTATTGTGCACAGAAATTCGGCGTGCAACGCAACCACCTCTTGGTGCTGTTGATCAGCGTGGTCCAGCCTTTCCAAGAGGTGGCTGTATTGCCGATCTTGCCTGGAAGCGGTGCGTGCAATCAGACGGTACATCCTTCTGTACTCCAGGCGCATCAGACGATGCTCCTGGATCAGCAGCTACAGTGTTCAAACCAACTTTAATTTAAAGAAGAACAGTTGTGAATTGCTTCACAGCTTTTGTTTTACATGTGAATCCTAAGAATAATATGTGGAAAACAAAACAGATCGCATATGCGCACACACTTAGCCTGACATGCGTAAAATGGCTTGATATCCCCAACCATTTGTTTTCTCACAAATTATTATTAGGATTCACATGTAAAACAGAGACCGTGAAAGAATTCACAATTGCTATTCTTTATATTAAAGTTGGTTTGAACGCTGTAGCTGCTGTGGTTAGGGAGATAAAGCCATTTCAGTATCATCCATAAATATCATATGGGAGATACTGAACTTGAATAAGGAATCTATGAAAAAGACCTAGGAGTTTATGTTGACTCGGAAATGTCTTCATCTAGACAATGTGGGGAAGCTATAAAAAAGGCCAACAAGATGCTCGGATATATTGTGAGAAGTGTTGAATTTAAATCAAGGGAAGTAATGTTAAAACTTTACAATGCATTAGTAAGACCTCACCTAGAATATTGTGTTCAGTTCTGGTAACCTCGTTACAAAAACGATATTGCTGCTCTAGAAAGAGTGCAAAGAAGAGCAACCACAATTATCCTGGGTTTAAAAGGCATGTCATATGCAGACAGGCTAAAAGAATTTAATCTATTCAGTCTTGAACAAAGAAGACTACTCGGTGATCTAATTCAAACATTCAAAATTCTACAACGTATAGACAATGTCGACCCCAGAGGACTTTTTTGACCTGAAAAAAGAAACAAGGACCAGGGGTCACAAATGGAGATTAGATAAAGGGGCATTCAGAACAGAAAATAGGAGGCGCTTTTTTACACAGAGAATTGTGAGGGTATGGAACCAACTCCCCAGTAATGTTGTTGAACCTGACACCCTGGGATCCTTTAAGAAGCTGCTTGATGAGATTCTGGGATCAATAAGCTACTAACAACCAAACGAGCAAGATGGGCTGAATGGCCTCTTCTCGTTTGTAAACTTTCTTATGTTCTTATCTTCTTTTACGCGTGGCTGAGGCTAAGTGTCCGTAGCCTATATGCAGTATGTTATTATTTTCCAGAAATTATTTTTAGGATTCATATGTAATACAGAGACTGTGAAACAATTCACAACTGGTCTCCTTTAAATTAAAGTTGGTTTGAGCACTCTACCTTCTGTGGTTGGCGAGATACAGCCATTTTCATTCATGTCGGGTGAGCTTAAGTCGAATATCAAACATCAAGTTAACTTTACCGCGGTATCATATTTTAGTTTAGAAAAGTAAATGATGGCTGGCGCAATTACCATATTGTATTGATGGGACTGGTATTTCACAGGACGTCTGGGAAGATGAGGATTCCAGCAAATGGTCCGATGCCACTGCCACTGGCCTGTCACCCATTAACCGGTGCATTTCCTCCCAGAACCGAAATTGGGACCTTGAGCTTTGACCGCAGGACTGCAGGTGTTTTCTCTCCTGCAAGTTCAGATATTTCAGTTTCTTGAATTTATCTCGTACCTGCAGGAGCATTTTATTTATAGCAAGTTCAGCCAGAGCACCGGTAATACTGGTGAAAATGGTGGCATTTCTTTGGCGAGGTCGAGCCAGTTCATCCATAACCCCCAGGTCCGCAAGAATTTGGAGGAGGGAACGAGTTTCCTCATCCATCCAGCGGACTTGGTGTTGCGTGCTCTCAGAAGGGGTGGAAGCTTGAAACATCCTGAGGGAAAAAAAGCTACATTATTCGTAGTATTATTATTATGATAATAATGCTGGTAATAATGATCTCATGCGTTCATAATACACTGAAATGAATAAATGACATTATTGTATTGGTATAAATCAACATCTCTATATACAATTTATATATAATTTAGCTGGACCCTCACCAAGAGAAGCGGATTGATAATAATGGATGGATGGATATTTAACTGATTTGTATTAGTAAGACTGGGATAAGGAAAATCTTACTTATGCTACAGAGGAGGACAACAGGGTGGAAAGACTGTTCCCAGAGAAGAGCGTTCTTTTACATAGGGGAAGTGGAAGAGGTATCGTGTTATTTCATGAAAGTCTATCGTTAAGTATTTTGCACGACTGTGGAGTTTGTTGCTATGGGACTAATTAGGCCAATTAGCGTGCACTTTACCATGCTTTACCAAAGTGTAATGACACTTAAGTCGCACACTTTTTTTGTCGTGCACTTTTGGAACGAGCACAATCATGCGTCATTTGCGCGTGATACGTCATGAATGCACTATAGTAGCGCGATTAAAACTTGCATGTAAACACCGCCAGTGACTCTTCAAAACTTCTAAAGGATATCTACTGTATTGGCCTGTTTCAGAGAACTTTTGAATCCTCAGTGACCTGCTGTGACGGAAATAGAATTCTGGTTGTAAATCTCCCTCCCGACCTATGAGGGCGCTAAGCAGCGAGGACAGAGTTCCATTGATGGGCTGGACTGACAGTTCTTTCCCGGGTCGGGGAGTTGGCCAGTCTGGAAGAATGCGAGTCTCTGTTGCAAGAACGTATTGACCCGGAAGGTAAACAATTTAGCAGCCGCTGATTGTAAAGGCAGCTGCATTAGTTTACCAAGGGGTCATGCGTGACAGCATAAAAAGGCGACAGAGACTCGTAATCAGAGACTGCAAGGACTGTGTGAGACGCAAAGAAAGCGTACGGGAAAATATTTGTGAGTGTTTTGTTTGTTTGTTCGTGTCTGTTTAGTAACTGTCTGTGTTTTTGTTATAGAGCACTAGACGGCTAAACACGAGCACAAAACCGGATCAACACTGCACTACAGTCACGATTAACATTGTTATCAGCACTTGTTCACAAGTATAGCACGTATTATATTGTACTTCACCACAAGCACTGAGAGCACTCACTTTGGACTTGTGATCGTGTGTGAGTCTAATTGTGTGTGTTAGTACTGTGTTTATTATTTACGGGACTGCAATCCTTTTGATTATTGTGCAATACACATTGTTGTGTATTGCCAATTCATTATTATTTTGTTTACGGGACTGCAATCCTTTTGATTATTGTGCAATACACATTGTTGTGTATTGCCAATTCATTATTATTTGCTGGCTGGTCATCAGACCATTGGATTAATAATCATTAAATTAACCATTTCACCCGTACTTTGTTGTCTGTTTGTTTTTGGGATTACTGCATCCACCCCACACCTGCTATACACCTGCTACTAATTACCACTTTGCCACACGTGGTGTCAGAACACGGGATATGGATCGCAATGCACTAGCGCAGCTGCTGGAGGTGCTGGGTAGCAGACGGGACACAGAGGAGAGAAGGAGGGAGGAGCGCTACACTGCGCTCATTGAAAAGGTAGGGCTGGCACTTTCAACAGCACCAGCCCCTACCGCAACACCAGCAATGTCGGCACCGAAGGATCGGGTGATGAAGATGATGGCGGAGGATGACCCAGAGGCATTTGAGAGGATGGCTACCGGCTGTTTGCATTTGAGAGGATGGCTACCACCGCGTCATGGCCGCGGGAGCTCTGGGCAAGCCAGCTGGGACCCTGCCTGATCGGGGAGGCTCAGGCAGCCTACCAGGCCATGAGCGACCTCAGCGCTGCCAGTTATGACCTGGTCAAGCTGCCCATTCTCTGCCGCGTAAACATTACGGCAGAGACCCACCTGGTACGACTCAGGGAGTACCGAAGATCCTTGCGGACACACCCCAGGTTGGTTGCGGAGCAGTTGTGTGACCACATGGTCCACTGGCTGACCCCTGAGAAGAAAACCAACCTGGAAATGGGGGAAGCAGTGGTGGTGGAGCAATTCTGCCATGTGGTCGGCGCCGATACCCAGGCCTGGATACGGTGCCACAACCCTGACACCCTGGAAGCCGTTGTAAAACTGGCGGAGGATTACGAGGACTCCCTGGTCTCTGCCCAGTTTGGGATACTGTCGGTTCCCGCCCCTTTGAGCAGCCGACCCCTACCTCTCTCTCCTCCAACACCACCCCTACCATCAGTCCCGGGACCCAGACCTCAGACCCCAATGGGCCCCCTTGCCTCCTCTTCATGGAGACCAAGGTTGGCCCCCAGCTGGGGTAGAGGTGCTGCCCCTGCCCCGTTGCCCTACCAGCAACGGGACAACTACATAACCAATGTTCCCTCTGTCCCCCCAACATGTTTTAGGTGCAACCAACAAGAACATCTGGCCAGGTCATGTCTCGCTGCCATGGAGTGTGACATGGTCTTGTGTAATTGGGCACCTGAGATAGGTAAGCACGGGGAAAATGGTCGGGGGGGAGGGGAGGCTTGTATGATTGATGTGGTTTTAGGCAATGTGAAAACCCACACAATAGTGGACACAGGATGTGAGCAAACCTTAATTAGAACAGCTCTCTTGGGCGGTGTGTCGTGGCGGCCACGAGGTCAGATGGCCATCTCCTGTATCCATGGGGACACTGCGGCATACCCCACACTAAAAGTATATTTATCGGTAGGACCGATAAAACGTTACCTGGTAGTGGGGGTGGCGGAAAGGTTGCCACACCCAGTTATTCTGGGCCGAGACTGGCCAAAATTTAAAGAACTAATGCAAATAATGGCAGTCTCGGCCGCACACGTAAATGTGGCAGAAGAAAAGAAAAGGGAACGGATTGGTGATGTGTTTCCTTTTCAAGCTGAAATGTTTTCTCCTATTTTCCATCCTAGAAAAACAAACAAGGAGAGACGGACTGCAAAATGGGAGGGAGCATCCCTGAGACAAGGCTGGGGTCTGGTGGGAGAATGCTTGAATGGTAACAAACGCTAGTCAAAAGGAGTCGGAATGCAGTGTGACCGAGAGGGCGAGGTTACTGAGCCATCCAGGGCAGATGCTACTCCGGCCCCTCTCAATATACCGGACATGTGGTACTCAAGCGCGGACATAGTGTGGGGCCAACATAATGACCCATCACTAGTGCACGCTTGGGGGCAGGTCTGGTCTGTTGAAGGTAAGGATGTTGATGGTGCTGGGGCACTGGTATATCCACACTTCAGTATCAAGGGGCAATTACTATATAGGGTAAATCTAGCCGCGAGCACAGGACAGCCTGTAACACAATTATTGGTTCCCCAATCTTGTCGGACTGAGGTCATGAGGTTGGCGCATGATATCCCTTTTGCAGGGCACCTCGGAGCTGACAAGACAAGGGAGTGGATATTGGCTCGATTCTATTGGGTAGGTCTTCATACTGATGTGTCGAAATATGTAGCCAGATGCACAGACTGCCAGCCCAGTAGCGCCGGTCGAAAAGCGCCCGCCCCTTTGGTTCCACTGCCGATTATTTCCACTCCTTTTGAACGCATTGCAATGGACATAGTGGGCCCTTTGCTACCTTCTGACTCTGGATATACCCATATATTAGTAGTGGTAGATTATGCAACACGACATCCAGAGGCAGTTCCATTGAGGTCCACTAGCTGCAATAGCCACCGAGTTAGTACAGATTATGGCGAGAGTAGGGATCCCCAAAGAAATCTTGACTGATCATGGAACCAATTTTCTGTCTAACACGTTACAGCAGGTATATAAAATATTAAAAATACGTCCCATCAGGGCGTCTGTTTATCATCCACGGACGGACGGTTTGGTGGAACGTTTTAATCATATTAAATGGCAGCAGTGTGGCGTAGTGGTTAGGGCTCTGGACTCTTGACTGGAGGGTTGTGGGTTCAATCCCTGGTAGGGGACACTGCTGCTGTACCCTTGAGCAAGGTACTTTACCTAGATTGCTCCAGTAAAAACCCAACTGTATAAATGGGTAATTGTATGTAAAAATTATGTGATATCTCCTAACAATTGTAAGTCGCCCTGGATAAGAGCGTCTGCTAAGAAATAAATAATAATCAGACCTTGAAGTCGATGCTGAGATGATTTGTAACGCAAGAGCAAAAACATTGGGCATCGCTCCTTCCCTACCTCCTTTTTGCAGTGAGAGAGGTGCCGCAGAGTTCGACAGGGTTCTCCCCCTTCGAGCTCTTGTACGGTCGACAGCCTCATTGCATCCTCAATCTGTTGAGAGAGGGGTGGGAAGAGCACAAAGGCTCATCCAAAAATGTAGTGAAGCATGTGCTCCTACTAAGAGATCGCCTAGATTTGGTCAGTCGTTTGGCCCTGGAAAACCTCAGATCGACTCAGCATCGACAACAGCAGCATAACAACAAAAATGCACTAATTCGAACCTTTCGACCAGGAGACAAAGTAATGCTGCTGCTTCCCTCCTCAGAATCCAAGTTATGTGCTAAATGGCAGGGGCCATATGAAGTGATTCGGGCTATAGGAAAGGTGAATTATGAAATTAGACAGCCCGATCGCCGTAATGAACATGACATTTTTCATGTCAATTTATTAAAGCCCTGGCAGGCAAGGGAGGTCTTGTTTATAGCCCCAGGCAACATAGAGGATGATTTAGGCCCCTGTCTAGCGACTCCTAGCACAAAAATCATTCAGATGGGGGAACAATTGGTTCCAGACCAGCAACGGGAGCTGTGTAAGCATATTGAGGAATTCAGTCGGGCAGAACTAATTTGGTTGAATATGACATTATCTCTCCACCAGGTGTCATTGTGCGGGAGAGACCTTACCGGATCCCAGAAAGTCGACGAAGTGGCGTTCACAAAGAGGTATGGGACATGCTCGAGCTTGGGTGATTGAACCTTCCAAAAGCGAGTGGTGCAGTCCTATTGTCAGTGGCTAAGAAAGACGGCACCAAACGCTTCTGTGTGGATTTCAGGAAGGTAAACGCTATTGCCAAGTTTAATGCATACCCTATGCCTCGAGTCGACAAACTTTTAGACAGACTGGGTAAGGCGAGGTTTATCTCCACTTTGGACCTGACGAAGGGATACTGGCAGATCCCTTTAACCCGCAGTTCTAGAGAGAAAACCACATTTTCAACACCAGAGGGGCTGTTTCACTTCAAAACCATGCCGTTTGGGCTACATGGTGCATCCGCTACCTTTCAGACACTGATGGACCAGGTTTTACGCCCACATCATGAATATGCAGCAGCGTATATTGATGACGTGGTAATTTACAGCTCCACCTGGCGAGAGCATTTGGCTAGGATTGCAGCCGTCCTTCAGTCTCTAGGGTAGCCCGGTTGACAGCTTACTTGAGAAAATGTGTGTTTGCCAAGACAGAGACTCAATATTTGGGATTTTTAATGGGGAATGGAAGGGTGAGACCTGTAGTCACTAAAATCCAGGCTTTGGTTGATGCAGCGATCCCCAAAACCAACTCAGGTGAGGACACTACTGGGATAAGCCGTTATTACCGCCGCTTTATCCCAGAGTATGCCACAGTGGTTAACCCTTTAGTTGACCTCACAAAAAAGAGGCTTCAAATTTAATTAAGTGGTCAGCTGAGTGTCAGGGGGCGTTTGAGACTATTAAACGTAGACTTTGCCAGGCCCCCACTCTTATCACACCAGATTTCACCAAAAGAATCATCCTCCACACCGATGCCTTGGATGTGGGTTTTGGTGCTGTCTTGTCTCAAAAGGTAGATGGAGTAGAACACCTGATACTGTACATCAGTAAAAAAAAATGCTACCTCGGGAACGCAACTACTCCGTAGTTGAAAAAGAGTGTTTGGCCATTAAATGGGCTACTCAATCTTTACGATACTACCTGCTGGGACACTCATTTGATCTTGTCACAGACCACGCCCCACTCACGTGGTTAAGCACAATGAAGGGCAGCAATGCCCGGATAACTCGGTGGTATCTGGCGTTGCAGCCCTTCATGTACCATATGGTACACCGTGCAGGGAAAGACCATCAAAATGCGGATTATTTTTCCCGGGAGGGGGGAGTAATGGGAAAGATAGATTCAGCCTTTGGCTCCACTCTGAGCGGTGGGATATGTGACTGAAATATAATGAGTTCTGGTTGTAAATCTCCCTCCCGACCTGTGAGGGCGCTAAGCAGTGAGGACAGAGTTCTTTTGACGGGCTGGACTGACAGTTCTTTCCTGGGTCGGGGAGTTGGCCAGTCTGGAAGAAGGCGAGTCTCTGTTGCATGAACATATTGACCCAGAAGGTAAACAATGTAGCAGCCACTGATTGTAAAGGCAGCTGCATTAGTCTACAAAGGGGACATGCGTGACAGCATAAAAAGGGGACAGAGACTCATAATCAGTTCCTTCGCTTGGGTTTTATTGAGAGACTGGAAGGACCGTGTGAGATGCAGAGAAAGTGTAATGGAAAATATTCGTGAGTGTTTTGTTTGTTTGTTCGTGTCTGTTTAGTAACTGTCTGTGTTTTTGTTATATAGCACTAGACGGCTAAACACAGAATCCGAGCTGTCGCCAAGGGCCAGCACAAAACCAGATCAACACTGCACTACAGTCACGATTAACATTGTTATCAGCACTTGTTCACAAGAATAGCAGGTATTATATTGTACTTCACCACAAGCACTGAGAGCACTGACTTTGGACTTGTGATCGTGTGTGTGAGTCTAATTGTGTGTGTTAGTACTGTGCTTATTATTTACGGGACTGTGCAATACACATTGTTCTGTATTGCCAGTTCATTATTATTTGCTGGCTGGTCATCAGACCATTGGATTAATAATCATTAAATTAACCATTTCACCTGTAATTTGTTGTCTGTTTGTTCTTGGGATTACTGCATCCGCCCCACACCTGCTATACACATGCTACTAATTATCACTTTGCCACACCTGCCCAGTGGTTGTGACTACCTATGTTGTCTGAAGTGAACCCACCTACTATTCCAGTTAAGCAATGTGTGCTGGAAAGCCTTGTCAGAACATGGGTGAAGTAAGAGTGCAGTGGCGGTCTTACCTGACAATTTCCTGTCTTTTTTGGCTTTGTCAGCTCTTACTGTCACTTAAAACGTAGCTTTTTTGTTTAAAATTTCCATTGTTTTTTTACTGGAATGCTGAGTTAAAATATCTGTATACATATGCAAAGGAAAGTACATCATTTTTTCCATTGTAGGTTTCTCTGTGTAAGTTTTAGGTTTGCAAACCATCTTAGTATTTGCAACATCCTCTATTACTAAAGCAAATATTTCCAAGTATAAGAACATAAGAACAGAAGAAGAACATAAGAAAGTTTACAAACGAGAGGAGGCCATTCAGCCCATCTTGCTCGTTTGGTTGTTAGTAGCTTATTGATCCCAGAATCTCATCAAGCAGCTTCTTGAAGGATCCCAGGGTGTCAGCTTCAACAACATTACTGGGGAGTTGTTTCCAGACCCTCACAATTCTCTGTGTAAAAAAGTGTCTCCTATTTTCTGTTCTGAATGCCCCTTTATCTAATCTCCATCTGTGACCCCTGGTCCTTTTTTTTTTTTTCAGGTCAAAAAAGTCCCCTGGGTCGACATTGTCAATACCTTTTAGGATTTTGAATGCTTGAATCAGATCACCGCGTAATCTTCTTTGTTCAGGACTGAATAGATTCATTTTTTTTAGCCTGTCTGCATACGACATGCCTTTTAAACCTGGGATAATTCTGGTTGCTCTTCTTTGCTCTCTTTCTAGAGCAGCAATATCCTTTTCGTTACGAGGTGACCAGAACTGAACACAATAGTCTAGGTGAGGTCTTACTCATGCATTGTAAAGTTTTAACATTACTTCCCTTGATTTAAATTCAACACTTCTCGCAAAATATCCGAGCATTTTGTTGGCCTTTTTTTTATAGCTTCCCCACATTGCCTAGATGAAGACATTTCTGAGTCAACATAAACTCCTAGGTCTTTTTCATAGTTTCCTTCTTCAATTTAAGTATCTCCCATATGATATTTATAATGCCCATTTTTATTGCCTAGGTGCAGTACTGTACACTTTTCTCTATTAAATGTCATTTGCCATGTGTCTGCCCAGTTCTGAATGCTGTCTAGATCATTTTGAATGACCTTTGCTGCTGCAACAGTGTTTGCCACTCCTCCTATTTTTGTGGCATCTCCAAATTTAACAAGTTTGGATGCAAATTGAACATTTGTGAAACTGCATGTGTGTTAAAATGTTGTAATAACTGTACTCTGTTTTAAAGAATACAAAGCCAACAGAAATACTAAACACACTGTTAAAACACACTGTTCATTCAAAAAGTTATAATATGCTCTGCATTAAACTAAAGTTATGCTAGAGCATCCTATATTCCTGTTTATTCTGTTATGAAATGATCTAAGCTTGTTTTTGTCTGAGCTACTGGTGCCAAGGTTTATAACCTTGAGGAGAAATGCAGAAATGAGAATCTCATTTAATTAACTCAACTGTTCACAGTCAAGTCTCTTATTTAAAGAAATACGCTTGATATGAAAGTAGTGTTTAAGCTAAACACAGGCATTGTAGAATAATTCAAACAGAATATAAGTGTAAATGTTTTATTTTAACAGAAGAACTGTTAAGTTTGAAAATAAGAGACTATAGTGTAGAGATTAACTTAAAGGAAAAATTCAGTTAAAGCATAATGGTACCAGTTTATGTCAGGCATATAGTAGGATCTGCCAAAGAGAATGTCATTAATTTGTTAACCTTGTCTTTGCTTGTTTGCTTGCTTGCTTGCAGTACCAGGAGGGGGAGGTAATTGAAAGAAATAACTTTTTGGCGACTATTGCAAGCTTCAATGTTTGGGGGGTTTGAAATCCAAGGTTTCTACAATGATTGACCTTTTACATATAAGAAATATCTCCTGGTACAGGAAAGTGGAATCAGTGGTGAACTATATCTGGCATCATTAAATTATAGAAATTAATGGAGACCTGATAAAAACAAGTGAGGGGCAGCAATAGCATAGGACCATGTTATGCCATACGTCTGAGAAAATGCTTACAAAAGACTCTTCTATTAATGGTGGCTAATTAATCTTATAGGAGTTGCCAGGTGTTTTGAAAATGTTATTAACTTGATGGACAGGAGCTCTATTTTGGTCTCATCAAACCGTAGAATCTTCTTCCACTTGGTCTCAGAGTCTCCCACATGCCTTTTGGCAAACTCTAGCAGAGATTTGATGTGAGTTTTTTTCAACAATGGCTTTCTTTTTGCTACTCACCCATAAAGGCCAGTTTTGTGAAGCACCCGGGCTGTTGTTGCCATATGCAGTGTCTCCCAGCTCAGCCGTGGAAGACTGTGCCCTTCTCGCCCGGATACTTAGTTTTTGAGGACGGCCTGTTCTAGACAGATTCACAGTTGTGCCATATTCTCTCCATTTCTTAATAATGGACTTTACTGTCCACCGGGGGATATTCAATGCCTTTGAAATGTTCTTATATCCTATCCCTGATTGGTGCTTTTGAAGAACCTTATTCCGGATTTGCTTTGAATGTTCCTTCGTCTTCATGATGTAGTTTTTGTTAGGAAATGTACTAACCAACTGTGGGAGGTGTATTTAACCTGAAATCATGTGAAACACCTTAATTGCACACAGGTGGACTCCATTCAACTAATTATGTGACTTCTAAAGACAATTGGTTGCACCAGAGCTTATTTATGTGTGTCATAGCAAAGGGGGTGAATACTTATGCAATCAATTATTTTCTGTTTTACATTTGTATTTAATTTAGAACAATTTGTAGATTTTATTTTTCACTTTGACATTATGGACTTTTTTGTGCTGATCAGTGGCAAAAACTCCTAATTAAATCCATTTTGATTCCATGTTGTAACACAATAAAATGTGGAAAAGTCCAAGGGGGTGAATACTTTTGAGAGCCACTGTAAGGATATTTAATAAAAATCAAAAAATGTTGCCCTAAAAATTACTTTTGCTTTTTTCAAATCTAGTTCGACCTCGATTATAAATTCAACAAGGCCCTTCACGATGCCTGTATTCGTGTAATATCCAGACTTCTTGGGGGTTGGAGGCACTCAACTTCGTCTCGTGCCGCACAACACATGGAGGCATCCGTCTATTCGACATATACGGACACCCTGTCGGGCCTTATTGCATACTTATACCATAAGCCTGGCGATATCTGGTATACATGTTTGTTATCCCACTTGAGTCATAACATGCTTACCAGGACTGCTTCCAATGTGTCTTTGCTTCCATTCGAATCCAGTGGTGTGCTGCTGAAATTCAGGACGGAGCTGTGTTTCAGTATTCAAATAATATTGCCACCGATGTGTTTTATAACAACTTTAAAATGTCTGAAATAATTTCTGATTTCAATTGTTGCTTTGATTTGAACCCCGAATTCCTTCTCTTGACTCTTGACCGGAGGGTTGTGGGTTCAATCCCAGGTGGGGGACACTGCTGCTGTACCCTTGAGCAAGGTACTTTACCTAGATTGCTCCAGTAAAAACCCAACTGTATAAATGGGTAATTGTATGTAAAAATAATATAATTGCATGTTAAAATAAATAAATAAATAAATAATGTGATATCTTGTAACAATTGTAAGTCGCCCTGGATAAGGGCGTCTGCTAAGAAATAAATAATAATAATACCGATCAGCCTGTGGGCCCTTCATTAACACCGGTAACTGTAGGAAACAACACAGACCTGGCTAATGAAAATGAACCATCACAATCAGTAGATTGACTAAGTTTCCTCAAAGACACTGAAAACAAAAACAAAAAAACACAGAAAACAAAACAAAAAATGATGTCCCTCTTAATCTATGGAAGAAGACTTTTACGAAGAGCCCATACACAGGGTTCAAAATTCATCCTTGTCTAAGCATAGTCTGTTGACAATGAAAGGAAATATCCGCAAGGTCAAATAATCCCTTAATTCATTGATTTAAAATAAATGTGCACATGTTCTTGCTATGTATTTTAAATACATACTTATTAGGAATCAACAAAACTATTTTTTTAACCCCGAGTAGTAAGAACGTACCGGTACGTTCACTGCTCTCTGGTCCCCAGGGAGTAAGAACGTACCGGTATGTTCTGCAACTTTGAACTTGAATTACTGAGCGTACAAAACTTCTGATAACAAGATATTGTAACACTAGGTTTCTGTAACACCTTTTATTGGTCTCTTGTGCCCTCTGCTAGATATTGACTGGATTACATACAATAAACCATCAGAAAAATGACAGCGATGTCTATAAACTGGCAAAAATTGCTCAATGAGAAAAAGTATTAGAAATAATACTGAATTCAGATTCCGATTTAAATACATACAATTCTTCCACTGAATTGGATGTCAGCGAGTGTGTCAGTGAAGAATATTTACCATCAACATCACGCGACAGCAAAGAGGCGGTGCCAAGCTCTGTGCGTTGCTCCATGCTTCAAGGAGTATCATACACTGAAGCATTAGACACTCTCACTCCCTCCACCCCCACAACCTGTTTACCCAGATATGATTTATTCATGTCTCTCTCTCGCTCGCTCTCTCCCTCTAGTTTTTTTTTTGTTAGGACATGTTATGGCTGTTCCACCCAGTTGTTTATTGTTTATTGTCTACCTGTAATTTTTTTTGTCAAAACCTTTCCTTATGACAAAATAAAACATTATATTTGTTCTATTTATTTACAGTAAAAATTATTTGTCTGTATTTTGTCAGTGTTTATTACATACATATAAACATATAGCTTTCAGCTTGTTTGTATGCTGTACTCGAAATAATAAAGTGCACGCAATAGATAACAAAAAAATAGAAAATCACTCCTGTAGGACCAGCAGTGCATTTTAGAAATCACTACTCAAAGGGTTAAATAATGCAAGTCATTTATAGAAAACAAATCTATCATTACACATGTTAATAATAATAATAACAACAACAGTTAGCTTGTCTTGTTCTTAAAATACAACTGCATTAAAAGATAATACAAATATGTATGTGTTGTTCTCTCTGCCTCGCTTCTCCCACGCAACTCCACTACTCCGCTCACTCCACTGGCTACCGATCACCGCTCGCATCCAGTTCAAGACTCTTGTACTAGCCTACAGATGCCTTGACCAGACTGCACCCAGCTACCCCCACTCGACCTCTCCGCCTGCACTAGAAGACTGGCTCTACCTCCTCTACGCTCCCCTGCCTCCAGAGCCCGCTCCTTCTCCACCCTTGCTCCACAGTGGTGGAATGACCTT
This sequence comes from Huso huso, assembly GCA_036884735.1. NCBI lineage: Eukaryota > Metazoa > Chordata > Actinopteri > Acipenseriformes > Acipenseridae > Huso > Huso huso. The sequence continues at coordinate 25,815,292 of CM072681.1, read as the reverse complement.
CCTACAGATGTCAGGACTGCCCAGTCCCTGACCACATTCCGGCGCCTCCTTAAGACTCACCTCTTCAAACAGCACCTGTAGAACTCCTGTTTTTCCCCTGGGACACTATCACCCTTCCTTAAATGCGCTTTTATTGCTCTTATCTGCCCCCTATTTTACTGCATTTAATCCTGTACTTTAGAGTACTGTAATCTGCCAAGTGTTTAATCTGTAGTATTTTGTATTTAATCATATCCTGATGTAACTATCACTGTCACTGTTATCTGCTGTATTATTGAATTGTATTTTGTCACACTTATACTTGCTTGAACCAAAGTCATTGTATTTATCTTGCTCTTATTGTATTATTACTTGTACTGTAACACTTGAAATGTATTTGCTTACGATTGTAAGTCGCCCTGGATAAGGGCGTCTGCTAAGAAATAAATAATAATAATAATAATTATTATTTTTATTATTTATTTCTTAGCAGACACCCTTATCTAGGGCGACTTACAATTGTTACAAGATATCACATTATTTTTTGCATACAATTACCCATTTATACACTTGGGTTTTTACTGGAGCAATCTAGGTGAAGTACCTTGCTCAAGGGTACAGCAGCAGTGTCCCCCACCTGGGATTGAACCTACGACCTTCCGGTCAAGAGTCCAGAGCCCTAACCACTACTCCACACTGCTGCTTAATAATGAAGGTAAGAGTACAAAATCAACAGAACAAGATTGTTTTTATTGAAAACACAATGATTACATAGTTTACTATTTTTCACGCCATTAAAAAAAAAATCAACATACTTTTATCAAATACATTTGAGGATTAAAATACAAGCAAACATTTGACAGCTGCTTTGGCACACACTCATTCTCTCATGTAGACTAAAGCATAATTACATCCCCTTAGGTAGGCACAGAAACGGGTTTCTTTAAAAACATTATCACTGGAGCATCACACAGGTTTGATTGGTATAGAGCAGTGGCCCTCACTTCCAATGAGGTCCTGAATGATTTATAAGAAGGTTGATTCATTAATTTACAATCTGGTTGAAACAAAGACCTGGACTGAAAGGGCCGAAAACAAAGACCGTTGTAATACTGCTGAATATTGACTTCTATCAGTTTCAACTGCATTTTAAAAACTGGCATTTACACTTTTTCAGTTGACTGGTGGAAGCAAATGTCTTGCAACAATTTGTACAGTGATACGGCTTCTCTCCAGTGTGAATTTGCTGATGTTTTTAGGCTTCCTGACTGACTGAAGCTCCCTACATTCAGAACAGTGATATGGCTATTCTCCAGTGTGAATTCGCTGGTGTGTTTTCAGGCTTCCTAACTGACCGAAGCTCTCCCTACATTCATTACAGTGATACGGCTTCTCTCCAGAGTGCATTCGCTGGTGTATTTTTAGGCTACCTAGCTGACTGAAACTCTTCCCACATTTCTTACAGTGATACGGCTTCTCTCCGGTGTGAATTCGCTGGTGTATATTTAGGTTTGCTGACACACTGAAACTCTCCCCACATTCAGTACAGTGATACGGCTTCTCTCCAGTGTGAATTCGCTTGTGTATTTTTAGGCTTCCTAGCTGACTGAAACTCCTCCCACATTCAGTACAGTGATACGGCTTCTCTCCAGTGTGAATTCGCTGGTGTATGTTTAAGTTTGCTGACACATTGAAACTTTCCCCACATTCAGAACAGAGATATGGCTTCTCTCCAGTGTGCATTCGCTGATGTATTTTGAGGCTTTCTAGATGACTGAAATGCTTTCCACATTCAGTACAGTGATGCGGCTTCTCTCCAGTGTGAATTCGCTGGTGTCTTTTTAGACTTCCTAACCGACTGAAGCTCTTCCCACATTCAATACATTGATGTGGCTTCTCTCCAGTGTGAATTAGCTGGTGTCTTTTTAGGGTTCCTAACTGACTGAAACGCTCCCCACATACAATACAGTTATGCAGCTTCTCTCCAGTATGAATTCGCTGGTGTGTTTTTAGGTTTCCTAACTGACTGAAGCTCTTCCCACATTCAGTACATTTATGTGATAACTTCGGTTGGGATATGTTTTTGGAATCCTTAAACAAGTCAATAGACTCCTTTTCTTTAATGTGGACAGGCTCCAGTTCAGTCTCTTCTTCATTGTGGACAGGCTCCTGTTCAGTCTCTTCTTCTTTAATGTGGACAGGCTCCAGTTCAGTCTCTTTTTTCATGTGGACAGGCTCCAGTTCAGTCTCTTCCTCTTTAATGTGGACAGGCTCCAGTTCAGTCTCTTCTTCAATGTGGACAGGCTCCAGTTCAGTCTCTTCTTTAATGTGGAAAGGATCCAATTCCAGAACCTCCTCCTGTTTAATGTAAACAGAATCCATCTTTGTTCCTTGGCTTTCACAAAGATAAGGCAGTCCTGAAAACAGAAAATGAAATGAAGTATTACGATCTGTTCTCTATTGGTGTGTTTACACTTACAACTCGGTCCTGAACTGGCTTAGGTTAGATCAGATTAAATAATTCTTATCATCTGAGCCCCCAGTTTACACGAGCACAGACCTAGGTTGGCTTGGCCCCGTATGCGCGCGCATAGCCCCTGAGCTGCAGTGCGTGCCCGATGACGTCATATAGACCAGCCCTTGCGTGAAGACATTTCCCCTCCCAAAACACAGAGGTGGAAGTATTTAAATCAACAACTGTAATTTGTGTCACTTGTGTGTTTCTACTTCAAGGTTGTCATTCTGTGCCAATTAACCCTTTGCGGTCCTATGTCGGACCTGTCCGACATCATCAAAAAGACGCAAAAACCAGGTCTCTAGTCATTTTTTCTCTGGAAAAAAGCTGAGAAAACCATTCAATGGCCGAGTGAGATCGATAGGAGCCGAAAGAAGCCTGAAAAAAAGGGGCGTATCTCATGAATACAGATAGCCCCGGCATCACATAGATAACACGGACATAAACAAACAAGATAGCTGCTTCCACATCCAGCGCTCAAAGAATATCAGACATTTGCAGAGCTTTTTTTTAGATGATATAGTAATAAAATAATGACTTGGATTGCATTATTGAGGAGTTTGGTGATGAAACGAGTGATCAGGAGATGATTTATCGGTATGCACTACTATCAAGAGGTATGTGAAAAAAACAGCAAATGAGGGGTGGGGCGGGGCTGGAGATGCAGTACTGAGTGTCCTGTTGATCTGCAGTGCCTTTTAAACCTGTTTTACTGTGAAAAAATACTTTTAAACAGCATGTCTAAAATAAACTGTGCGTGTGAAAATAAATTGGACCTGACCCGCCTGAGGCGCGCTGAATAAATGGACCGCAAAGGGTTAAGATTTCATTTTGCCATCATAAATGGAGCGGAGCATAGAAAATGTGAGGGACATTTCAAGAAACAGGTGTTATTGTCTACATTTACACATCAGGCAGACAACTCTTTTCTCAAATGGAAATGTAAATAATAACTCCCATTTATTTTCTTACTCATGACAAGTATTCCATGGATACAAAGAAAGAAGGCAGGTGGCAGAGCATTCAGTTTTAGAGTCCCACAGTTGAATCGTTGCGACGAAAAAACATATATGTCCAATTTTATAAAAAATGAGTTAAGGATTTATTCTGATTGCCAGACAGTCTCTACCCGTATACACCATCGTTTGGTTTTCTGACGCTACTGCAGTTTGCTACATAGCAACAAAAATGTGTGTAATGTGGAATAACCGTGTATGTGAAGGACAAACATGGCGGACCGACACATTCATTTACTATCGCGGACAAAAACAAACTTAATATTCAGGGAAAAAAAGAACAGAAAAATGAATTGGTGGAAAGACAAGGAAAGAAAGCAAACTCAGGGATGCCTTACCGCAGCAGAAACAACAAGAGAAAACAGGCAAAGGTTTTCCAAAATAGATACGAGTTAGTTTGTGGAAGAAACATATATGTGCAAAACAAAATGTATTACCATGACAACAGTTTATTCTGAATTATTTTGTAAAACGGTTTTTATTGTTGCTCTAATGAATGAAATGAAAAATCAGGCTATAGTTCGGAAAAATATTAAATATTTGGATTAAATCTTCATTGTCATGTGATATATAGGCCTACTGTTCTTCCACTGATCACAAATAGCTGGAGATGCACTGTTCTTCCACATTACATTTTTAAAATTGTAAAACGTACATTTTATATCCCACTGAAATAAAAATTTAAGGAAACTCAAAGGCCTACAGGAAGATACATTTAATTCAGGTTATGCATTTTAGGACACTGTCTCAAGCATGCAAACAAAAACTCAGGAGATTCTGTAGCCATGTGGCAAAAAGTTTTGTGGTCTGACAAAACTAAAATGGAACTTTTTGGCTTAAATGCAAAGCATTATGTTTGGCACAAACCCAACACAGTGCATCACCCAAAGAACACCATCCCTACTGTGAAGCATGGTGGTGGCAGCATCATGTTATGGGGATGTTTCTCATCGGCAGGGACTGGGGCACTTGTCAGGATAGAAGGGAAAATGAATGGAGTAAAGTACAGAGAAGTCTTTGAGGAAATCCTGCTGCCCTCTGCAAGAAAGCTGAATCTGGGACGGAAGTTCACCTTTCAGCATGACAACAACCCAAAGCACACAGCCAAAGCTACACTGGTGGCTAAGGAACAAAAAGGTAAATGTCCTTGAGTGGCCCAGTCAGAGCCCTGACCTAAATCCAACCGAATATTTGTGGCATGACTTGAAGATTGCTGTCCATCAACGCTCCCCAAGGAACTTGACAGAGTTTTGTAAAGAAGAATGGTCAAATATTGCCAAATCTAGGTGTGCAAAGTTGGTAGAGACCTATCCAAACAGACACAGCTGTAAGGTGCTTTCACCAAGTATTAACTCAGGGGGGTGGAGACTTATCCAATTATGATCTTTCAGTTTTGTATTTTTAATATATCATTTTTTATAAAATTTTTCAATAAAAACTTTTTTCCCCTTAACAGTGTAGAGTATGGTGTGTAGATAAGTGGGAAAAAAATCCTCATTTAAATGCATGAAACTCTGAGGCACTGACAACAAAATGTGAAAAAAGTTCAAGGGGGTGTAGACTTTCTATAGGCACTGTATATGGTTCTTTGTCTGCATGATTCAGTTATGGAATGACCTGCCAAGATTTGGAAGGGAGGCACCATCTCTTGCTGCTTTTAAATTCAGATTAAAGACACATTTTTTTAATTTAGGATATGTATTTTAAAAGGGAACATTTTAACATTCTATTTTATACTACCTATTTGTATTTATTTTTACGCAACTGGTTTTTATCACTGCTTTTTAAAGTAAATATTAAATTATTAAACTATTTACTGTATGTAATTTAAGGGGGTATTTTGTCATCTTATCTTACTATTTCTCCTAATTGTTTTGTATGTTATTAATTGTTATTTTTATCTGAGAGTTTTGAGGCGATTTATCATTAAAGGCGTTATATAAGAAATAAAGATTGATTGATTGATTGCCTGCACAGACTGGTGTAGCAGATATTTACTACAGGTTAGGTTAGTATATAAATTAATTCTAGCATTGCAAATGAAACTATTATCTAACTCTTAAAAGGTCAGTTATTGTTTAAATAAAAAGTTAGTCACTGAACCATGTAATGGAGCAAACCACTATAAACAGGGCTTGAATTTCATTTGTGTGTGCTGGGGGGATTTCCCCTGCTATGCTGCAGCCAATGGGGGGGGGGGGGGATTCCAAGATTTTAGGGGAGAATGGCAAAAAAAAAGTACTTTGGCATATAAAAACTATATATATATATATATATATATATATATATATATATATATATATATATATATATTACTGCATCATCGTTCACACTGGTGTTGCTTTAAAATAAGCTGCTTTCAGGAGACCTAACAGCTGTTCATCCCTGTGACACAGAGCACTCTCCATTGCCTGATGTGAAGTTTTTGCTGCAGCAGAAGAAAAAGGTGCTTTTCTTTTAAACCAGCGCTCCATTTCTTTTTTTTAACTCTTTACACTCAGCCCTATTTCCGCCTGTTTTTCACTGTTTTCATTTGTGTATGTTTAACTGCTGGTAACTTATATAATGAAAGGCCACAACATTCCCTTTCATATTATGTAAGTTGCAACAGGATCAGGCATACTATATGTGGTAAAGATGAGAATATATGTAATTAAAAAAAAAAAAAACGCTTTTCCAAAAATAAAGATGTTTGGTCACTGCTAAGGCGTAAATTTGTTGGTCACTCCACAAAAATAACTTATAAACTGACAAAATGGGCATCCAAAAATATTTAATAGAAATCAGACTTTGCTTTTGATTTTTTATTCAACATAATATTGTAAATAATAAAACAAATGAAAATGAAAATAGAGGCAATCACTGCAATCAAACGTTTTCTGTAGCTCTCAATGAGACTTCTGCACCTGTTAACAGGTAGTTTGTCCCACTCTTCCTGAGCAAACTGCTCCAGCTGTCTCAGGTTTGATGGGTGCCTTCTCCAGACTGCAAGTTTCAGCTCTTTCCATAGATGTTCATAGGATTCAGATCAGGACTCATAGAAGGCCACTTCAGAATAGTCCAATGTTTTGTTCTTATCCATTTTTGGGTGCTTTTTTAGCTGTGTGTTTTGGGTCATTATCCTGTTGGAGGACCCATGACCTGCGACTGAACAGAGCTTTCTGACACTGGGCAGTACGTTTCGCTCCAGAATGCCTATATAAAGAAGCAATGCAGCCCCAAAACATAACTGAGCCTCCTCCATGTTTCACTGTAGGTATGGTGTTCTTTTCTTTGAAAGCTTCATTTTTTTCGTCTGTGAACATAGAGCAAAAAAGCTCCTGTCCAAAGGACATTCTCCCAGAAGGATTGTGGCTTGTCAATATGCATTTTAGCAAATTCCAGTCTGGCTTTTTTATGTTTTTCTGTCAAGTGGAGTCCTCCTGGGTCTTCTTCCATGGAGCCCACTTTACAGTCAAAAAAGCGACGGATGGTGCGATCAGAAACTGCGTACCTTCACCTTGGTTCAGCTTGTATCTCTCTGGCAGTTATCCTTGTTTCTTTTTCTACCATTCGCACCCCTCTGTTCAATCTGGGGTCGATTTTCCTCTTGAATTCCATGGACCTTAAACTTCTTAATAATATTTGCAACTGTTGTCACAGGAACATCAAGCTGCTTGGAGATGGTCTTTGCCTTTACCTTTACCATGCTTGTCTATTATTTTCTTTCTGATCTCCTCAGACAACTCTGTCCTTTGCTTTCTCTGGTCCATGTTCAGTGTGGTGCACACAATGATACCAAACAAAGTGACTACTTTTCTCCATTTAAATAGGCTGAATGACTGATTACAAGATTGGAACATGTGTGATACTAATTAAAGAAACTAATTAGTTTGAAATATCACTATAATCCAATTATTTATTATCTTTTCTAAGGGGTACCAACAAATGTGTCCAGGCCATTTTAGAATATCTTTGTAGAATAAGCAATAATTCATCTCTTTTCACAGCTTCTTTGCTTTATTCTATGACATACCAAAGGCATGCAAGTATACATGATAAAATAGCTTTTAATTTCATCACTTTTCAGGAGGAATGAAGCATTATTTCAATGAGCTGTAACGGTACCAACAAATTTGAGCACGTCTGTATATATATTATAATCATAGATGGCTAAAAAAAAATTGCACCTTGAACCTCAATATGAAGCTGAGCTTCTAAGCTTTCCAACGATACCACCCCTTTCAGTCTAGCTGCTACAATGACGGAGCAATAGACTCAAAACCTAGGACTATATAAAGAAGGATAGGACAGTCAATCCTGTGATGCTGTTCGGTACTCAATTACAGGCGCTATTTGTGGATCCCACTCAGTACTGAATACATTGCGACAATGCTGTGTTGCAGCGCCAGGATATACCCGTATTTAAATAATACAAAATATCGTTACTATAAAAAGTGACACATGCGAATTAATGCTTGATTATATCAAGAAACATTTTGCCAGGGCAAACGAATAGGTTAAAAGCATTGCCAGTGCACTGTTAAAGTGCTCTACGGGCTCCAGAAATGCTCCACTGTTTACTAACTCCGCCCACTTGTGACATCATTTTCCTATCATTCTTTATGTAGTCCTAGCTCAAAACAAAACGCTGTGAACTCTGTCACATGATGAGAGGCTTCACTTCAGGCAGTCGTAGTTCCGGCTAGGAGTACCGCGTACACACACTGAATATGTCTTTGGAAAGCCCAGTCTGTACTTTTAAACATAAAGCAATAAAGTGATGAAAGTGACCTGTAGTTTTCCATATTATTCTATTTTACATATTTACCTCCTCACTACTTTGGGCATTTAAAACAATCATGTGCAACCGTATACCAGGCATCTAGTAATTTAGCAGTCATTTATTAGTTTAAATTGGAGGGCAATTTGTATGGACATTTTGAATACTTCAATTTGCAGTCAAGTTACAGTAACATGGAAAAGTTGGCAAGCATATTCTAGTTTATTGTGATAAATGTTCATTCAAAGTTTCATCATGTGATGCACTATAATGGAAACATTGTCAGTGAGATCTACTTTCAGCACATGGTTATTTACACACATTAAAAGGTGAATGGAGACGGTATTCTTCTCCGCTACCAGTGGTAAATGCACTAATAAGCAGTACAATGCTCCCCGGGCGGCGCTCGGCCAATTATGTGCCGCCCCTGGGAGCCCCTGTCTATGGTCAGCAATAGAATAGCCTGGACTTGAAACTGCGACGTCCAGGCTATAGGGCACATCCTGCACTCCACGCGGAGTGCCTTTACCAGATGTGCCACTCGGGAGCCCCTGGGAGGTTTTTTTTTTAATGTTCTGACAGCTCACTGGGCAGAAAGACGCTTATTTGTCTACTGTCAAAGTGAGTTCCAGTATTACACACGAGTACATCTAGTCTGCTGCATGCTGAACATGCCTTCACTTCTCAAAATACACTTGCAAGCTCTTCTACTACAGACAACACCAATACAACAACTAATTAAACCCACCAGCTGACAGAAAATCAGGATCGCTGCAAGCACATGAATCTTGCCAAGTATGATAATACAGTACAGCGTTGCATATCCAACCCCCTGTGGACTGGGGTATAGGCGGATCTGTGAAAAAGTCGGATTTGTGAACATCTATAGAAAAAGCATACACATCCATAAATAGGTTAGTGAACAAAAACAACATACAAACTGCTTTAAACATGGGGACATTATTTGCTTTAAAAGTAAGCCAACGTAAACGAGATTAATTAGGCTACAAATACACAGTGCTGCTATGCGGTTTGTTATAAGCCATCTCCACGCTAAAGCTTTTAAAAAAAAAAAAATACAAAACAAAACAGTAAATGTACAGTAACCTGCAAATGATTGATTCTTTCTTAACTCTAGAAGTCCCTGCCTCCCTTGTTCTGCTTTCTTAATATCTCGGTTACGGTACTTTGCGCTCTTTCTTGATATTGCCAACAGCCAATAAGAAGCTCGGCTTAAATATTGCTTCGGCTATTTTAAACAAACGGCCGGTAAGCATTGCGTTTATGAAGCTTGCTTTGTTTAATTTAAATACATTTAAAAGTTACAACAACACGCTGCCAATATCTGCAACCGTGCGATCCATCATATAAACACATTGCACAAAAAAAGCTTTCTCGACTGGTGTACTGAAACGTCACTGCTACACGTAGCTGACAGACACGTGCACACAGCCCGCCTCTCTTAAAGGGGAACGCACCAAAAGGCTGATTGCTAGAACGCTTTCTTTCTGTTTCTATTGCAGAAGCTGCATGTGCTGCCAATGCCATTACTCTCATAATTGAATTGCTTAATTCAAAAACAGTATTTTAAAATATGAATACAACAAACCGTATATAGTATAGGGCTGTATTTTTGTAAATAGTTTTTAAACAGTTTTTTCTTTCAAGTTTTACTTTGCAAAAACTGTTACATTTGGTGTTATTTGAAAGAATGATTTGACCTGTTTAAAATAAAAAAAAATAAAAAACTTGTAATTATTGATTTTTCATGGTCTTTGAGTTGTTTATTTGATAAAGACACAGGCAAAATCTAAGTTTTTTGCCAAAAATTTCGAGAAATCTACAGAAGGGTTCTATAATTATTGTGCAGTCTAAATGGTTAAAAACTAATTTTATTTCAGTCCACAATCACATTTAAAAATAGATATCTTCTTCTAATACAGCACTAATTCTAGTGCTGTATTAGAAGGTTTGAAGGTTCGTTCGCTAGCCAGGAATTCGAAGATTGTTTTAAGCCTTCGAAGGTTCGTCAGACGCCATTCACACTTTGTATGTTTTTTTTTTTTTGTTTCTGTTAACAGAAATCATTTGACAGTGTGTGGATACCATAAATAACACATTAGATGTCACTTGCATGCACAATTCAATCTTTTTATTTGTATAATGCTTATTACTTAAACAAAAGTTGTTGTATTAAAATCCAACCAAATTGTTATACGTAGCAGCTCTATAGCAGGGTATATAAGTACTGGGGCAGTACCTCTAGCGGTTGTAGTGCTTCAGTAAAATATGTACTGAATACCTGGTGTACAAGACAGTGTAAGAGAAGTGCTATGGTATGATATGTTTGAAACATACAAAATATATAGTAACACTAAATTTTAATTTCGAAAAAACTGAGCAGCGTCCGTCCCACCCCACTCCAGCTTGTGTTAACCAGAGGCAAATTTCTTCATTCACCATCTCGACAGCAAAGCGCTGTATAACGTAAGCTGAAAAAAAGAAATGTCTCGAAACCCCTCTGCTGTTTGGGATTTTTTTTGTTAAATGCCCAGACAACCAAAAAAAAAAGTTGAATGCAAACTGTGCAAGCGACTGTTGATGTATCATGGAGGCACATCCAATCTCTGGGGTCACTTTACAATCGTAAATTCATATTATTATTATTATTATTATTATTATTATTATTATTATTATTAAAATAAAATATGACCGATAACCTGCTTGGAACGGTGACTGTTAAATTAAGTTTGTTTTGCCTTAGTCCGCTGCAGTTCGTGCTGCTGCAATGCAAGCTTACACGCAAACAGCATCAATTACATGTAAATAAACAAGGTGTATTTTTATTTAAATTATTAAAACATGATTACTGTTCTATATAATGTATTTTTAAACTACATATGAATGTTTTATTCCAATTTATATGGCTTACCTGTAAAATAATAGGATTTTTAATCAAATACAAACAAGTAGCTATGGTGACGTCACCAGTAAATTATGCAAATTAGTACCATCGAAGGTTCGAACCTTCTTTCGGTAATGTCTTCCAAACCTTCAAAAGGTCAAAATGTACCCTTCTAGTAACCCTACGCAATTCCATGATAAAGTGACCATGGCCATAAAAAAAGTTGCATTTATCAAAAAAAATCTTCCTCTATTTTTACTAAAGGGTGTATATTTATGCAGGCTGTATTTTTGTTCAGGTTGTGCCTTATCTTTACTTTACAGCCTTAAAAGTTACCGCTAAAAAAGTCTCATAAGTCCAACTTTCAATATTTTAGGTATCAATGGTAGGATACATGTTTTAGTTACACATTTTGACTATGGGTATGTAATACCAAGTTACTAATATTAAATTATCTTAGGATAAAGGAAAACATTCATTAGAGGTATAATTCAATGATATTCTTAATTATTAATATAAAAAAGTATATATATCTGTGTTCGCGCTAGGCCGCGCCATTGCCCCCCTGAAATAAAAAACTGTCCCGCAGAAATTCTCTTAACGCGCCCGTGTGTCCCCCTTCCCAGACCAGACTCAATACCAATACACAGTAAATTAATGCATTTTGTATTACCATGACATGTCTGTCAACAGGCTAATCTTTTTTACTTGTTTGTTTACACTTGCGTTTTCATAATTAAACTCCCGTGCTTTTATTCTCCAGTCCAGTAGAATGCGCTCACATCCTCCCTGGTTACAGGCAGTTTCACAGTAAAGCCTGGACGACAACATCAGGCTTGTTGACAACATGGCCCGGTGCAAATATAACCTTGTATCCCTGTTACACCCGACCATTACTTCTGGAAGAATAAGTAATCAGCTTCGGCAGTGACTTTTGAAATGCAGGCTATGATATTTGTGCTTCAAAATACTGTGTGCAGTAGATTTGCGAAACAAAAACCGCATTATTGACTAAAAAAAAAAAAAAAAAAAAAGCCTACAGTAACATTATAAAATATGTGAAATTTGTAATTATATATATATATATATATATATAGATATATCTATATATATATATATATATATATATATATATATGTGCTCAAATTTGTTGGTACCCTTACAGCTCATTGAAATAATGCTTCATTCCTCCTGAAAAGTGATGAAATTAAAAGCTATTTTATCATGTATACATGTTTATCATGTATAAGAAGCTGTGAAAAGAGATAAATTATTGCTTATTCTACAAAGATATTCTAAAATGGCCTGGACACATTTGTTGGTACCCCTTAGAAAAGATAATAAATAATTGGATTATAGTGATATTTCAAACTAATTAGTTTCTTTAATTAGTATCACATGTCTCCAATCTTGTAATCAGTCATTCAGCCTATTTAAATGGAGAAAAGTAGTCACTGTGCTGTTTGGTATCATTGTGTGCACCACACTGAACATGGACCAGAGAAAGCAAAGGAGAGAGTTGTCTGAGGAGATCAGAAAGAAAATAATAGACAAGCATGGTAAAGGTAAAGGCTACAAGACCATCTCCAAGCAGCTTGATGTTCCTGTGACAACAGTTGCAAATATTATTAAGAAGTTTAAGGTCCATGGAACTGTAGCCAACCTCCTGGGCGCGGACAAGAAGAGGAAAATCGACCCCAGTGTGAACAGAAGGATAGTGCGAATGGTAGAAAATGAACCAAGGATAACTGCCAAAGAGATACAAGCTGAACTCCAAGGTGAAGGTACGTCAGTTTCTGATCGCACCATCCGTCGCTTTTTGAGCAAAAGTGGGCTCCATGGAAGAAGACCCAGGAGGACTCCACTTTTGACAGAAAAAACATAAAAAGCCAGACTGGAATTTGCTAAAATGCATATTGACAAGCCACAATCCTTCTGGGAGAATGTCCTTTGGACAGATGAGTCAAAACTGGAGCTTTTTGGCAAGTCACATCAGCTCTATGTTCACAGACGAAAAAATGAAGCTTTCAAAGAAAAGAACACCATACCTACAGTGAAACATGGAGGAGGCTCGGTTATGTTTTGCGGCTGCATTGCTGCGCCTGGCACAGGGTGCCTTGAATCTGTGCAGGGCACAATTAAATCTCAAGACTATCAAGGCATTCTGGAGCGAAACGTACTGCCCAGTGTCAGAAAGCTCTGTCTCAGTCGCAGGTCATGGGTCCTCCAACAGGATAATGACCCAAAACACACAGATAAAAGCACCCAAGAATGGATAAGAACAAAACATTGGACTATTCTGAAGTGGCCTTCTATGAGTCCTGATCTGAATCCTATCGAACATCTATGGAAAGAGCTGAAACTTGCAGTCTGAAGAAGGCACCCATCAAACCTGAGACAGCTGGAGCAGTTTGCTCAGGAAGAGTGGGCCAAACTACCTGTTAACAAGTGCAGAAGTCTCATTGAGAGCTACAGAAAACGTTTGATTGCAGTGATTGCCTCTAAAGATTGTGCAACAAAATATTAGGTTAGCGGTCCCATCATTTTTGTCCATGCCATTTTCATTTGTTTTCTTATTTACAATATTATGTTGAATAAAAAATCAAAAGCAAAGTCTGATTTCTATTAAATATGGAATAAACAATGGTGGATGCCAATTACTTTTGTCAGTTTCAAGTTATTTCAGAGAAAATTGTGCATTCTTCGTTTTTTGTGGAGGGGTACCAACAAATTTGAGCACGTCTGTATATATATATATATATATATATATATATATATATATATATATATATATACACGTTAGAGATTAAAAACGGCAAAAATGTCTTGCGACTGAAGCTCTCTCCAATTTCCCAGCCATCATCAGTGATTTGTGTGGTAACAAGCAGGGACATCCATCACATACTAGGTAAGCGTTTTGTTATTGTTTTTTAATTAGCATCAGTACTGTACGTTTTAGTCACCAAGAATTTAAAAATGCCAATAATATGTTTTCATAATGAGGTCAGCTGTAGAGAGCCCTGGATAGTGAACTTTTCTTTGCCGCCTTTTCTGTAATTCTATTATCAATAAAAATACATGATTGCCATTTGCTATTATGGAATAGTCCTATGTCATTTCTGAGTGATTTGAGGCTAGCACAGAGGCTTTGTTGATTTTAATTAATTAATATTTACAATAAAATGATGATGTTTCCAACAACTAGAAACCTGTTTGAGGGACTATGTTTAGCCAAAAGTAAATATAATATGTATTTTTTCTTTTATAATTGTATCCATCACACACTCCAAGGCTTGTGCGTTTTGTTGTATCATGTTATTGTACAGACCATTTTTTTCTGTTTTCATTTTATGACTATCTTAGTGGACTACATTTTTTGGAAAGGGGTATGCAGCTTAAAAAGAATGAAAACCCCTGTTCTAATGTGATTTGGTACAATTAATATCCTCTAATCACTGTGACACATTTCCCAATATTTTCCCCAAGAGTGACAGTGAGTATTGTAGAGACACTTTGGTTGTATCTACAGCTTTACAGTTTTTTATATATACATATATATATATATATATATAATGATAATTTAGTCCTGCTGACTGAATTACCAAACAGTTTTTTCACTGAAACCTTATCATCTTGTCTGTGTCCCATACGCAAAATGTAGTGTGTAATCATAATTTTATTTGTATTTCGTGATTTAAAAAAAAAAAAAATGTCCATTTAAAGTTTTATTTTTAAACAAGATTCTAATTAATTTTGATTACAGTTCAGACACCACCACATCCATAATGCTGGACTTTGGGTTGTACTATTAAAATATTAAAAACCTGATATATTAATTCATATGAGTTTGGGGAGCAGCCAAATCTTACAAAATGACATTAAATGTTTTCGGTGCAGGTCCCACAAATCACAGACCTTTGAGAACATGTAAAGTTACCCAGCAATGCTTGTCCATTTGGGCAACAAAAAAAATAAATTGTGAGACTCTGAACAGTGAAATTGTAACAGGACACAGTATAAAATTCACTTTATCTAGATAGTTTACAATGTTTCTTTAATTCATTAAATGAGTCCTTGTGTGCAAATCCATAATGCTGGAACTGCCCATTTCTAATCTCTGTGTGCTGCTGATCAAGCTTGAACCACATGTTTTATTGTATTTGTAATTTCTAAATTATTGCCCCGAATAGATTTTGGTGACGGTCTCAATGGGTACATTTTCCTGGTTAAATGAATACATTTTAAACGATTTTAATAATAGCATCAGTAATAAAACAAATATAAATTGAATGGATGCAGTAATTGTATCAATTTAATATGCGATTAAAACCGAGATTAAACTAAGATTATTTTTTTTTAATCACTTAACAGTGCTAATAAATACACTTTAAAAATATACATATCTATCAGGGCTTGAATTTCAGCGCAGGATTGCGGGAAAATCCCGCAGAGATATTTGAAGACACCAAGCTACTGTATTTTTCACCAAATTTAGAATGTCTGAAACGCTACAACAATCTATAAGGAAGTGGGTGTCAGTGATGAAAGCACTATGAGCCACATTCTGAGTAGTTCTGGTTAAAATAAATAAATAACAGTAGTGCTGGATATTTTAAGTGCCGCGAGACTTTATTCTCTCGTACGTGATTGTAGACCGCTATCTTTCAGCATTATAGAAACTCAGTACAATGCAGTAAGTAAACAGTTTTGAAAAAATAATACGATATTAAGTCTATCTAGGTGTTTTGCACGCAGTGACTTTCGCTTTAACTCTTAAAACTCCGCTCCATTCATTTTGGGGCGCCAGCGCACCGAAGGTTACGCACACTCAGGCACCGTAAAAGCCACCTACCTGGTTCATGGCTTGTTTAAAAGTACAGATTCGGGGTTTTCCAAAGACGTGTGTGCATGTGGTACTCCTAGCCGGAACTACGATCGCCTGAAGTGAAGCCTCTCATCACATGACAGAGTGCACAGCTTAGGTTTCGTTTTGAGTCTATTGCTCCGTCATTGTTGCAGCTTCTCTTTTGAATGCTACAACTGGGGCCTTAAGAAATACTTTTTTTTTTAATTTTTCTGAATTATGTAGAATCCGCAAGTGTTTCCAAACTATCTTAGAAATATTGGGCAAAAGTTTAGAGTAAGTCATTACTAATGGGACTCTTTTGACCTTTTTATCTCTATTTTTATAATCTAGTAGATCATCTCTTTTTAGTTTATCCACTTTTCTTAACTCTGTCTCTATAATTCTTTCTTTGTATCCTCTTTTTTTAAGATTTGTTTTTAATACATTTCTTAAAAGGCCAACAAGATGCTTGGATATATTGTGAGAAATGTTGAATTTAAATCAAGGGAAGTAATGTTAAAACTTTACAATGCATTAGAAAGACCTCACCTAGAATATTGTGTTCAGTTCTGGTCACCTATAGACAAAGTCGACCCAAGAGACTTTTTTCACCTAAAAAAAAGAAACAAGGACCAGGGGTCACAAATGGAGCTTAGATAAAGGGGCATTCACAACAAATTGTATTGTAACACTTGAAATGTATTTGCTTACGATTGTAAGTCGCCCTGGATAAGGGCGTCTGCTAAGAAATAAATAATAATAATAACAACAAAAATAGGAGGCACTTTTTTACACAATTGTGAGGGTCTGGAACCAACTCCCCAGTAATGTTGTTGAAGCTGACACCCTGGGATCCTTCAAGAAGCTGCTTGATGAGATCCTGGGATCAATAAGCTATTAACAACCAAACGAGCAAGATGGGCTGAATGGGCTCCTCTCGTTTGTAACCTTTCTTATGTTGTTATGACCTGATATATGCTCATGTAAGGTCAGTGTTTTGGGTGTCCCTCATGTAGCGTGGCTGTGCCGACCCTTGCGTATGATGATGTGAGTGTTATTTAAATTGAACTAATTTCTGTCCGGTGCTCCTCAACAAGTTTTTTTTTCTGTGGCCAAAAGTTTAACCAATGTTGCTTTAAAACCTGCTGAATAATGTTACACTAACATACTGAATTACATACCGCTTTGTAGTTTTATATATACTTATCAAAAAAATGACATTATGGTTTTCGGTAGAAGTTATAAATTATGTTCATGTATTTTTTTTTAAATGGTCTTATCCTAAAAATCTAAGTGATGCAAAACTTTTGGCCATAGCTGCACATTTGATTGGCATATGATGTGCTGCGTTGACCACGCAAATACCACCACATGACTGAAAAAAATATGCGCCAACTCAAATTGTGCTCAGAAAGTATTTCCATTGCATTTATGCGCATCATTTATGGGATGGGGTAAAAGCCGGAACGGCCGGCAACACTACTTTAATTAATTCAATTGCATTAAAAAGCAGCGTAGAAAGTTACACACACGTGAGAGAATATTTTAGCAATCAGTACCCGTTCTGGCCCAGAATCCTCTTTTTATCACCAAAAAGCACCGGGAACAGTTGCTTCCGAAGGTGCAAAGACCGTGAAAATTATACACATAATACAACTAAGTGAAAACAACATAACACTGCTGAAAAAAACGACCGAACCCACCTTTAACTGAACATTCCATGCAATAAACAGCTGTATAAAGAAACCCACCCGCAACACGGGGTTCTGAAGCTGCACAGAGTATGAAAATGATACACATGTACAACTAAGTTGGAACATCACAACACTGCTGGAAAAAAAGCAGCACCGAACCCACCTTTAATTGTCCATTCCACATTATAAAGTGTTTAATTATAAATAAACCGGTCCGGGACACTGGGTTCCGAAGCTTTACAGAGTATGAAAATGATACACACAATACAACTAAGTGAGGATAAATTAATACTGCTGAAAAAACTGATAGAACCGACATTTATTTGCCCATTCCAGGTAATAAAATGGTGTCTTTTTATTTAGTTTTTCTTTTTGGGACCTTCACTAATATTACATTTATTTACATATATATATATATATATATTATATATATATATATATATATATATATATATATATATATACACATATATATATATATATATATATATATATATATATATATATATATATATATATATATATATATATATATATATATATATATATATATATATATATATATTTATTTTATTTTATTTTAGCATAACCACATTTTTAACATTGTTTTTCTCTTTTTATTTATGGTGGAATATAGTGAGGCCTTATTTCTACTTTACAGTTTTTTTGCAGAAAAGTAGCATGCTTGGAACTGGGTTACTCTGGTGTAATGGCTGCACGGTGTATCACTGACAACACTTTGGGCATTTGTATTGGTGACTTGCTCCGGGTCACAGTGTGTCGGGATCTGAACCGGGAACCATCTGGTATGAAGCCCTTTTCTTTTCTTTAACCGCTGGACGACAAAACCTCCTGTTTACCCAAGCATAATCGAATACCAAGCTAATTCACCTTTTTAACTCTAAACTCTCGCTCGCTCTTAGCCAGTACCTCACCATTCTTATACATCTATTAGTGATGCATGGGCCAAGAAGAAGCGCATGGGAACCCAGGAGCAAGCTGATGTTCTCTAACCCCTATACTCTCATCATTCAGTCTACAACAACATCCAGTGTACCACAAACTACCAACACAAGCTTGAATGGTTGTCAACGCTAAGCACATTCAGCAGTTTACAGAAGTCATGACATTTTGGAGAAATGAGTACTGAGTTCTCAGCATACTGCATTGACGATTAAACCGATTATTATAAAGTACAAATACAGAATCTTACACGTGGTTTCAAACAGCATCAGATAAAAGGTTCCACATCTAAGACATAGAACCTTTTTTGCTCAATTTTGTTTTCCTGCGAGTACAACACATAGCTGAAATTTGCTTCTAGTGCTTAATCAGTAAAAACAAGATCTGGTCAATAACACGATATTCTCTGTCATCACTGAATCAGTAGGCAAATGTAGTGTTCCGATCCAGTACAGTATTAAAGTAGTGATCAGTGCCTCTTTGACGGTGTTTCTATCAAGGCTGAAAAGTCTACTAGACTGTAAATATCAACGAACATCCCCGCGGCTGAATACCCATTCTTGAATTTGCAGTAGATCAAATCAAATCAACCCATTTCATGCAGGGAATGTGCCATTACAGGTCGGTTAACACTTCAGACAGTTTTTGTAAGTATGTTACTCACTGTATTATGTGTCAGCTGTATCTTTTTTTCGTCCTCTGTGCAGCTTTATTAATCAGGCTGTTTATTGCACGGAATGGGCAGTTAAAGGTGGGTTTGGTGTTTGTTTTTTTTTTTTCAGCAGTGTTATGTTGTTCCCACTTCGTTGTATTATGTGGATCATTTTCATACTCTGCAGCTTCAGAACACAGTGTTCTGTCCGGTTTTATTAATACAGCTGTTTATTGCACTGAATGGGAAACCAAAGGTCGGTTCGGTGTTTTTTTTCAGTAGTGTTATGTTGTTCTCACTTCGTTGATTTATGTGGATCATTTTCATACTCTGTGCAGCTTCGGAACATAGCGTTTTAATCCTCCACCCCTACCCAACGATTTTTTTTGTTTGGTCGCATGAACTTAACCGAATTTTGCCTGTTTTTCTTTGGGCGCTTGTTCAGCACAAGCGCGATTAAACATGTCGCTGTTTATCTTGTATTTAAGATTAGATTTCTCTATTCTGTAAATACGTTTATGATGTCTTTCTAATCCGCCATTTGTATTGATTTTAAGGGACCTAATAAGTCAAAATGATTATATATTTAAAAACATTACACATAAGTATTAACGTAAATGTACGGTCGTTTTGGCTTTATTCTGAGTGGAACATAGTAAAAACAGAACTGGACTACAGTTTTTGAGAAAGGCGGGAGTTGATTGTTTTAGTCTCATTCTGTGCCTATGCCGTGCCACGCTGACTGCAACGGGGGGAGGGGGGGTTGAATAAAACCAAACGCGCCGCTTTAGAAATACAACACATATAAAAACAATGCGCGCCTATCCGTACAAAACCCAGCCCTTTCAAAGTAATGCAATATAGCCGCTTTCTGCAGTGTTAAAACATATAACACAACTCAGTAAAAAACAGCTTACCTCCTATCTGCTCTCCCTCAGTGTCTCTACCTTCCACACAGAACGGGGGAGAGGCTACGGAACAAGGAATATACCAATCGCAAAATACATACAGTTGAGTGCTGTTTAGCATTTCCTCTAATGTGGACCGCAAACATGAACTGTGATATCAGGAATATTTTACGTAAACGAGCTGATTGTAGCTCATAGATTTTCCTGTGAAAAAATTTAATTCAGGTAACACCCCTCCCCTTGCAGCAGTTGGTATAACCCTGTATTACTAACCGGGAGAGAAGAGAAGGGTATATTTGCAAGACGGACGACACACGCCTCACACCCCAAGCCTGGAACTCTTTAACTCCGCCTCTAACACCACCTCTACAGTGACGCAAAAAGAAAGGCGTCACATTTGAGAAGGAGAAATATATGCACGATTGTTGCAAGCACAGTTGCATTTAAATTTTGACAGAAGAGGACACACAAGGTATGTTTAACTTGTTAAATTCGCCTTTGTATTTAATTATCCATGAGTAATATATATATATATATATATATATATATATATATATATATATATATATATATATATATATATATGTAACTGTGTGTGTGTGTGTGTGTGTAACTTGTATCTATATACATTAGAAACATTTGTTAGTGTCCGCTGAAATTTCTTAAATCACATATATTTTTTAATGTGATTTATTTTCAAGTACTTATAAAAGTTATAATTAATGTTTATTAAATAACAATGACTTTGCTACAGGGTGTAAACACTGGTTACTTACGACTATAGCTAGTTATAACAAAAATCTCTGTTACATAACGGTAAAAAACGCCAATTGGACAGATATTGTTTTCCACTTAAAAGTAACAAAGATTCAGGTTAGCATGCGGTACATCCTGTGTTACACCAATGATTTAACTTTCATTTTTATAATTATTATTCATTTGGTTACGTCGTTTAAGTGTATTCATTTGTCATCTGTGGTTATATATATATATATATATATATATATATATATATATATATATCCAGATATATAATATGTTCCAGATGTGCAAAGCTGTTGCAAAGCTGGTAGAGACTTACCCAAAAAGACTCACAGCTGTAATTGCAGCCAAAGGTGCTTCTACCAAGTATTGACTCGGGGGTGAATACTTATGCAACCAACAAATGTCTTTTTTTTTGTTTAATTAACTTTTGTGTCACAATAAATATTTTGCACCTTCAAAGTGTTAAGTATGTTGTGTAAATCAAATGGTAAAAATCCCAATTAAATGCATTTTAATTCCAGGTTGTAACACTACAAAATGTGGAAAAGTCCAAGAGGGGGTGAATACTTATGCAAGGCACTGTGTGTATATATATATATATATATATATATATATATATATATATATATATATATATATATATATATATATATATATATATATATATACACACAGCAAAAATTTGTTGGTACCCTCCACAAAAAAAAAGAATGCACAATTTTCTCTGAAATAACTTGAAACTGACAAAAGTAATTGGCATCCACCATTGTTTATTCCATATTTAATAGAAATCAGACTTTGCTTTTGATTTTTTATTCAACATAATATTGTAAATAAGAAAACAAATGAAAATGGCATGGACAAAAATGATGGGACCGCTAACCTAATATTTTGTTGCACAACCTTTAGAGGCAATCACTGCAATCAAACGTTTTCTGTAGCTCTCAATGAGACTTCGGCACCTGTTAACAGGTAGTTTGGCCCATTCTTCCTGAGCAAACTGCTCCAGCTTTCTCAGGTTTGATGGGTGCCTTCTCCAGACTGCAAGTTTCAGCTCTTTCCGTAGATGTTCGATAGGATTCAGATCAGGACTCATAGAAGGCCACTTCAGAATAGTCCAATGTTTTGTTCTTATCCATTCTTGGGTGCTTTTAGCTGTGTGTTTTGGGTCATTATCCTGTTGGAGGACCCATGACCTGCGACTGAGACAGAGCTTTCTGACACTGGGCAGTACGTTTCGCTCCAGAATGCCTTGATAGTCTTGAGATTTCATTGTGCCCTGCACAGATTCAAGGCACCCTGTGCCAGGCGAAGCAAAGCAGCCCCAAAACATAACCGAGCCTCCTCCATGTTTCACTGTAGGTATGGTGTTCTTTTCTTTGAAAGCTTCATTTTTTCGTCTGTGAACATAGAGCTGATGTGACTTGCCAAAAAGCACCAGTTTTGACTTATCTGTCCAAAGGACATTCTCCCAGAAGGATTGTGGCTTGTCAATATGCATTTTAACAAATTCCAGTCTGGCTTTTTTATGTTTTTCTGTCAAAAGTGGAGTCCTCCTGGGTCTTCTTCCATGGAGCCCACTTTCGCTCAAAAAGCGACAGATGGTGCGATCAGAAACTGACGTACCTTCACCTTGGAGTTCAGCTTGATCTCTTTGGCAGTTATCCTTGGTTCTTTTTCTACTATTCGCAGTATCCTTCTGTTCAATCTGGGGTCGATTTTCCTCTTGCGGCCGCGCCCAGGGAGGTTGGCTACAGTTCCATGGACCTTAAACTTCTTAATAATATTTGCAACTGTTGTCACAGGAACATCAAGCTGCTTGGAGATGGTCTTGTAGCCTTTACCTTTACCATGCTTGTCTATTATTTTCTTTCTGATCTCCTCAGACAACTCTCTCCTTTGCTTTCTCTGGTCCATGTTCAGTGTGGTGCACACAATGATACCAAACAGAACAGTGACTACTTTTCTCCATTTAAATAGGCTGAATGACTGATTACAAGATTGGAGACATGTGTGATACTAATTAAAGAAACTAATTAGTTTGAAATATCACTATAATCCAATTATTTATTATCTTTTCTAAGGGGTACCAACAAGTGTGTCCAGGCCATTTTAGAATATCTTTGTAGAATAAGCAATAATTCATCTCTTTTCACAGCTTCTTTGCTTTATTCTATGACATACCAAAGGCATGCAAGTATACATGATAAAATAGCTTTTAATTTCATCACTTTTCAGGAGGAATGAATCATTATTTCAATGAGCTGTAAGGGTACCAACAAATTTGAGCACGTCTGTATATATATATATATATATATATATATATATATATATATATATATTTTCCCCCCTATAAGTTACTCAGGACTTACAGCGGACAGTGGCCTTTTATCATTGAGGTGACATTATATTATAATTTTATGTGTATATCTATGTTGAGAGTAGAGAAGTCAAGAGAAAATATAGATTGAAATTAAACAAAAAAACTGACTCTTACAAAGAGTTTTCATCGAATTTAAAAATATCTGTAAATAAAACTTCTGTATTTTCTCTTGACTTTCCTACTATAAATGATCAGAAGTAATTAAGGCTCAGACTTTGTGTGTTTGAAAAGATAATTGTGACAACTCTGCAGCCTGAAATGGAGAATCCAAAAGCTGCAGGACCAGTTTTTCATCTAACCAAGCACTCAGCATTCCCTGCATATATATAAACACCCTAACAATGCATCAATTACAGAAACATTGGTCTCTCTAATCAACGCATTTTACACAATTTTGCTATTATTGACACTTTTTCTAAAAGGAATAAAATGTAAGAAGTCACAGCACATATGCTTAATATGTATAGATGTTGTATATGAGGAAATCGTACTTCATAACTTGCATTTTATGTCAACATTTACAGCTCTAAAAGAAAAATGATGCTAATATAAAATGTGCAAAAAATGCTTTGAGTATAGAGGCCATTGAATATACTTCAATGTACCAATATACATCAGTGTTTTCTAAATTTCACATTAACTACAGATCATTATTATTATTTATTTATTATCCAGGGCGACTTACAATTGTTACAAGATATTACATTATTTTTACATACAATAAAAAAAAAAAAAATTACACTTTATTTTCATCCAATCTCAGTGTAGATACACTGATGTATATTAATTGTAGGTTATTAATCATGTTGTAATTTGCTCTTTGTATTTCAGTTACATATAACAGTAGTGAAATGAGGAGTGTTGCCTGAGGTGAAACGGTGTACCCAATGCTGCAGATTGTACCACTGTCCATTTTGCCAGCCAAGCAAATATAAACCCAATAAATGCCACCATTTAAAAAAGCACTTGGATGTCTATCTGAAGGGTGCAGTGCAGTGTGATGGTTTGTTATTTAATGGTTTTTATATGTAACATTGTTGAAGGTTGTTTAATATATTTAGTGAACGATACGCATTTCAAGTAAAATATTGTGCATAAAGTCATTAATACTTATTGTTTACATATGTTTATTTAAATGTTTATAGAGAATGCTCAGGAATACTCACTTGCAAATACAGTAGGCTCCATAATTATTGATACCCTTTATTCAGTGTAAATGAAATGGGGGAATTAAATTAAAACTTGACCCACCAGCTAATCACAAAGTCAGAATTTAATGGTGGCTGTATTTATTAGTAGAAGAAAGTATCCACTTATGATAAATCAAACTGCTATTAATTACATATTTCTAATTTGGTTTTAGTGGATGGGTCTAAATGTTGATTTAATCCCCCCAAAGTTGGTTTTAAAATATAAACAAAAAGCAAGTTTACATTCATTATTTCTTGCTATATCATAAAAACATATCTGTCAAAAATAACTGCATTTTAATTTTTAATATCCAAACTGCATTATATATTTGTAATAAAGTTCTTTGTTTGCAATTTTGATCTCCTTGTTTGTTTTCATAGTACTTTTGACAGAAAGCAGGACTTCAATCAAAACAGATAAATAAGTGCTTTTAAATAAAAATAAAAAAAATAAAAACCTTCAGACAACTGTGAATGAATGACTGTGTTACATCTGCTTTGTCAGGGGTGCAGAACTCTGGGGCAAGGAGGTTTTCATTTTTTGATCCCCCTGAGGCCTTCATTACCTGATTTGAATTAATTTGCTTAATTGGACAAGTTTACCCTTTTATTTGCTCTTAAGCAGTTGGAGATTTACAGACGGCTACAAAAACCTG
Organism: Huso huso; assembly: GCA_036884735.1. Taxonomy (NCBI): domain Eukaryota; kingdom Metazoa; phylum Chordata; class Actinopteri; order Acipenseriformes; family Acipenseridae; genus Huso; species Huso huso. Next base: position 25,790,058 of record CM072681.1, on the reverse strand, counting down.
CTGGACTGACTGCGACTCTAGAGGAGCAGAATTGTGCACCACTAAATGTATATATTATACTTGATGTGGGATTTTGACAATTTATGTGTGGGAAAATTAAGCACGTTCAGTCCAAATATTTATTAATCGGAGAACATGTGGATGTCAATAAATGCATTATTACAAATATTAACCATCCATCCATCATCAATAACCACTTCATCCAATACAGGGTCACGGTGAGCTGGAGTCCAACTCTTACACTCACACAAGCATGCACACAGAGGGCAATTTAGAGTGACCAATCAACCTGACCAGTATGTTTTTGGATGAGGGGAGGAAACCGATGGGCCTGGTGAAACCCAACACGAACACGAGGAGAACATGCAAACTCCCCTGAAAGGGGAATCAAACCTGGGACCCTGGAGCTCTGAAGCAGCAGCGCTAACCACCACACCACCATGCCACAAACTATAATCTAATATACATGATAAATCATAAGAGCAAAGATTGTGATCAAGTTCTTTGTTAAAACCTCCAGTGATTACAGAACTCATTGTTATTATTATTATTATTTCTTTCTTAGCAGATGCCCTTAGCCAGAGTGACTTACAATTGTTACAAGATATCACATTATTTTTTACATACAATTACACATTTATACAGTTGGGGTTTTACTGGAGCAATCTAGGTAAAGTACCTTGCTCAAGGGTACAGCAGCAGTGTCCCCCACCTGGGATTGAACCCACAACCCTCCGGTCAGGAGTCCAGAGCCCTAACCACTACTCTACACTGCTATCCTATGTGTATGTTATGTAATAAAAAAAAAAATATCTTACAATTTTAATAGGAAGAGGAAGGGCAACTTACAATTGTTAAAATATCACATTATTTTACATAAATTACATTATTTTTTTACATACAATTACCCATTTATACAGTTGGGTTTTTTACTGGAGCAATCTAGGTAAAGTACCTTGCAAGGGCACAGCAGCAGTGTCACAGATATGTTCAATGATTATAATCTTTAATACGAGGCTATAGTTGGATTTTTATTTGCATCACAGCTTGTTATTTAGGGTTTGGGGTTAGGGTTGGTTTGTCTTCAATTCCACTTTTAGCCACCAACTGTACCTATAGGCAACCACTTTCACTTCAATACAACTGCACCTTGCTAAAAGAGACCCATTTAATCACCACCTCTATGTGACTACATGATAAATTGCTGTATTTTGTGTGTGTGTGTTTCACATATGGACATAATTGCTATAGATAATTTTCTAGCTGATGATTTTATACAAAGTGACTTGTATTTATGCCCATTTATAGAGCTGGGTATTTTACTGGAGCAATCTGTGAAGTACCTGCTTGCTCAATGGTACAGCAGCAGTGCCCCACCTGGGTTTGAACCCTCAATCCTCCGGTAAAGAGTCCAGAGCCCTAAACACGATTCCACATGCTGGTATATCTATATACATGTCCAGGGGTGAATATACCCTATATCTAATTCACTTTGTGCATGCTGCAAATTAACATCCATCCATCCATCCATTATCATTAACCGCTTACTCCTTTACAGGGTCGTGGTGAGCCAGAGCCTAACCCGGCATACACAGGGCACAAGGCGAGACTACACCCTGGATGGGACGCCAGTCCATCGCAGGGCACCACACACACACACACACACACACACACTCACACAGAGGGCAATTTATAGTGACCAATCAACCAGGACAGCATGTCTTTGGACTGTGGGAGGAAACCGGAGTACCCGAAGAAAACACACGCGAACACGAGGAGAACATGCAAACTCCACACAGACTGCAAATTAACAGTTATATCTCTCTCTATATATATATATATATATATATATATATATATATATATATATATATATACACAGCTCTGGAAAAAATTAAGAGACCACTGCAAAATTATCAGTCTCTCTGGTTTTACTATTTATAGGTATGTGTTTGGGTAAAATGAACATTTTTGTTTTATTCTATAAACTACTGACAACATTTCTCCCAAATTCCAAATAAAAATATTGTCATTTAGAGCATTTATTTGCAGAAAATGACAACTGGTCAAAATAACAAAAAAAGATGCAGTGTTGTCAGACCTCGAATAATGCAAAGAAAATAAGTTCATATTCATTTTTAAACAACACAATACTAATGTTTTAACTTAGGAAGAGTTCAGAAATCAATATTTGGTGGAATAACCCTGATTTTCAAGCACAGCTTTCATGCGTCTTGGCATGCTCTTCACCAGTCTTTCACATTGATGTTGGGTGACTTTATGCCACTCCTGGTGCAAAAATTCAAGCAGCTCGGCTTTGTTTGATGGCTTGTGACCATCCATCTTCCTCTTGATTACATTCCAGAGGTTTTCAATGGGGTTCAGGTCTGGAGATTGGGCTGGCCATGACAGGGTCTTGATCTGGTGGTCCTCCATCCACACCTTGATTGACCTGGCTGCGTGGCATGGAGCATTGTCCTGCTGGAAAAACCAATCCTCAGAGTTGGGGAACATTGTCAGAGCAGAAGGAAGCAAGTTTTCTTCCAGGACAACCTTGTACTTGGCTTGATTCATGCCAAAGCTGCCCGATTCCAGCCTTGCTGAAGCACCCCCAGATCATCACCGATCCTCCACCACATTTCACAGTGGGTGCGAGACACTGTGGCCTCTCCAGGTCTCCGTCTAACCATTTGACGACCAGGTGTTGGGCAAAGCTGAAAATTGGACTCATCTGGGGGTGCTTCAGCAAGTCTGGAATCGGGCAGATTTGTCTTTGTGAAGGACGCATGAATCAAGCCAAGTACAAGGTTGTCCTGGAAGAAAACTTGCTTCCTTCTGCTCTGACAATGTTCCCCAACTCTGAGGATTGGTTTTTCCAGCAGGACAATGCTCCATGCCACACAGCCAGGTCAATCAAGGTGTGGATGGAGGACCACCAGATCAAGACCCTGTCATGGCCAGCCCAATCTCCAGACCTGAACCCCATTGAAAACCTCTGGAATGTGATCAAGAGGAAGATGGATGGTCACAAGCCATCAAACAAAGCTGAGCTGCTTGAATTTTTGCACCAGGAGTGGCATAAAGTCACCCAACATCAATGTGAAAGACTGGAGGAAAGCATGCCAAGACGCATGAAAGCTGTGCTTGAAAATCAGGGTTATTCCACCAAATATTGATTTCTGAACTCTTCCTAAGTTAAAACATTAGTATTGTATTGTTTAAAAATGAATATGAACTTATTTTCTTTGCATTATTCGAGGTCTGACAACACTGCATCTTTTTTGTTATTTTGACCAGTTGTCATTTTCTGCAAATAAATGCTCTAAGTGACAATATTTTTATTTGGAATTTGGGAGAAATGTTGTCAGTAGTTTATAGAATAAAACAAAAATGTTCATTTTACCCAAACACATACCTATAAATAGTAAAACCAGAGAAACTGATAATTTTGCAGTGGTCTCTTAATTTTTTCCAGAGCTGTATATATATATATATATATATATATATATATATATATATATATATATATATATATATATACAGCATATATATGTATAACTGATTGCACAATGGTTTACGCAGGCCTGTATTTTTATTTTACATCTACATTGAAATTCTAATTTCAGTGTGTATTTCATTTAGGATATGTAAATACATGGCACAGGGATATTTAGCTATGACATACAAACTCCATTGGCATATGTGACACACAAATCCATGCTGGGCCAGGTTTACATGAACTTGTAGAAGGGATGATCCTTGTGGGATACTCATAGACAAAAAGCAGGTCAACATGATATGACCAAAGGGACTTAAACAAAAGGATAACCATTCAACTTTGATAAATCAATTGGCATATGAGCTTAAAGGACAGAACAAAAACTGGGATGCAAATAATATGAGTGACAACCTGAACTTCAGCTTCCTATATTTTATTGCATATACCTAGGCTAACCTATACAGATGTAAGCATGTCAATTTTACATTGTAAATAAGATGAGAATGACACACATCATTCTTACTTTAATACGATTAAGTAAATGTAGATTGTGTGAAGCTCTACCCCTAGAAAAATGTACCACGGTTCTATAGTGTAGCTATACTATTATTATTATGGTTGTACTGCATTATTGTAGCACAGGGAATTGTACATTGATGGTGTAGGATACATATATTATACAATACAATTGGACTTTCACAGATACCATCGTACCTTGTTCCAAAATCCAGTGGTACATTTTTATAGGGTTCCGTTCTAACGAATAATTGAACAGTTTCCAAAGAAGCGGAGGGCAGTATATTAATCAGAGAGTATCAAGCAATATTTTTTTACAATACGCTGACCATTCCCAGCAATGCTTGCAGATTGTTTTTTTTTTTTTTTTACATACATTACATACCGCAAATAGTTAACGATTACTGCTTTTGTATATATTATATGGAAACGTAAGTGCATTAATTAATACTGCCTTTATAAATGTAATGATGATTAAATGGTTTATTTAGAACGCAATGTCGATGTATTCATTATTTGAAAAACATAAATAAAATGGGCATATCACGTGTTACGACATTGACAATACAGAGAAAAGTAGATTCCGTAAACAAAAAAAAACAACTTCACGTGGGTGGGATCAGTGCATCAGTGTGAGGACTTGGAAACCGCGTCACTGTAGAGGCGGAGTTATAAGGGTGCCAGGCTTGGGATGTGAGGCGTGTGTCGTTCGTCTTGCAAATATACACTGTTGAACCGGGATGCTGTGATTGAAGGCAGCAGCGCCGATGCAGAGAGTTTTTCGCAGATATGTACTATGTGTTTTGTGTACGGGTAGTATTATTTCCCCGTCTTGTTTTTCAAAACCAGATGATCAAACATCATCAGCATACCCCCGAGCGGCGTTCACAAACAGATCCAAAATGGCATCGGCGCAGTTTCAATAGCTTTCACACACACACACACACACACACACACACACATATGTATAATTGATTTCCATTACATGAGAGTAGATGTTAAAACTTCATGCTGATTTGAACTCGGCTGTCGCCAAGATAAGCACCAACTAAGACGTAGCTTTACAGTAAACTAATGTGAACCATTTGTGTCTCCATCAGTTTGTGCTTCCTTCCATATGATGATGTAGATATCTTTCTGTCTGGTGTTGATGACTGAAGTGTAATGCTGGCTCCAGGATCAGCATATTTTGCCTCGCCAGCGCATCAGCACACACAACTAGGGTTGCCACCTCATGACCTCAAAAATAAGGAACAGACCCTAACGCAACGTCACGCAACACCCGTGCCCCCACCACCTCTTTTTATTTTTTTACTCTAACAGATACAGTAGACCTCTTAAAACATAATTATTAGTTAATGTATTTTAAGATATTTTGACAAATGAAAGCATCATAGGCTTTTTACGTTTTCTATTGGCCAAAAACATTTATTATATATAACGTTAGTTCCAGGGCACTTCGTAAACTCTCTGCATATACAAATTCTGATCAATTCTCAGCCTGAGTTTGTAAGTCTTTACAGAATCAGAATTGGTTGTCAAAATGACCAAGATATGTGAATTTAGAAATTGTTAGTAAAGTAGAAATTAGTACTGATTTACAAATTGCTTATAATGAGCTAATAACAATGCTGTTGTGTCCAAACATGGATGGTACCAACATATATTGATTCTTTATTGGCAGCCATTAAGTTCTCTATTATCTTTTCCATGCATATTTTTGGTTGCTTCTTGCAGCAGCAGCAAGGAGAGGTTTGTCCTCCATGATCAAGGAGTGGAAGTCTGCACACCCCACATCAAAATAGAGGCTCACAAGGAGCTCACTTTTGATAAGCTCTACTGAACACCTGTTTCGGCTGTCGCTCCATTTGTTTTGCGATGGACACCATAGTTGACATGTGCGTTGCCTCCATTAAAAGCTGAAACTGAGTTCAGAGATAATCCAAACCTCTCCAGTGAGCTGGTGATGCATTTCACAATGCCATCTGCAGCTTCATCTGGATTTTAAATAACATTATATATAGATTATGTAAAACTGGATAGGAACAGGTCGACATGTGGGGCATGTTGTCCATGTCCTCCTTTGTAAAAAAAACCTGTGAAAAATAATAATTTAATATATTTGCTATTTTTTTTTCTTCGTCTATGATTTTGCCATTTGTGTCTCTTAGACATTTAACCTCTTTGAATGTTCTCTTGCTGTTATAATATTGGAAAAACATTTTGGAATTGGTTTTAGCCCCCTTAGCAATATTGATTTCTATCTCTCTCTTAGCCTTTCTAACTTCCTTTTTGACTTGTGTTTGCAGTTCCAAGTACTCTTTCTGTGTACTTTGTTTTTGGTCCTTTTTAAACGCTCTGTAAAGTGCCTTTTTTCACTGAATATATATTTTTTTATTGATCTATTAAACCATTTTGTCAATTTTTTTAGATTTAGATTTGTTTACTTTTGGGATGAAATTGTTTTGCGCCTCTAGTACTACATTTTTGAAAAACAGCCATCCCTTTTCTGTGGATGTTTTCTCTATTTTACTCCAATCTACTCTTCTGTTAGTTTATGTTTCTCCTTTGCTACATGCATTTGCATTTCGAATGTCATTGTATAACAGATTATTTTGCTCGGCTTCTGAATTTGGCGGTCTATAGCATGCTCCTATTATTATGCCCTTTAAATTTTTGTCCATTATTCTGACCCATATTGATTCGGCATTGTTTCCTTTGTCCAGATTAAACACCTGGGTTTCAAAACCGCCAAACAAGATCATGCTAACCAAGATCATGCAACAGTCTCTTGACAGACGGGTTGTACCGAAAGACTGGAAAATTGCTTCTATTATATGTAAACTTATGGAAACTATAATAAGATCTAAAATGGAAAATTACCTATATGGTAACAATATCCTGGGAGACAGTCGGCATGGTTATAGGAAAGGGAGATCGTGTCTAACTAACCTGCTTGAATTTTTTGAGGATGCAACATTGACAATGGATAATTGCAAAGCATACAACATGGTTTATTTAGATTTCCAGAAAGCTTTTAACAAAGTCCCACATACAAGATTAATTCTCAAACTGAACGCAGTAGGGATTCAAGGAAATGCATGCACATGGATTAGGGAGTGGTTAACATGTAGAAAACAGAAAGTACTGATTAGAGGAGAAACCTCAAAATGGAGCGAGGTAACCAGGGGAGTACCACAGGGATCAGTATTAGGTCCTCTGCTATTCCTAATCTACATCAATGATTTAGATTCTGGTATAGTAAGCAAACTTGTTAAATTTGCAGACGACACAAAAATAGGAGGAGTGGCAAACACTGTTGCAGCAGCAAAGGTCATTCAAAATGATCTAGACAGCATTCAGAACTGGGCTGACACACAAACACAGCAGTCTCGACCATACTGACTGCTTCCTTTTTAAACCCTGCACCTGGTTCTAATTTACAATCATCACCAGGTGCAGGGGATAATTACTAATAAAACAATTAAATTAAAACCATAAAAACAAAACAATGAAATTAAACCAATGTGTATTTGCACATGTTTTTCATGCTGGGAGGATATTAACCCCCTCCCTGCTATCTTACAATATCTATCTATCCATCCATCTATCATAATGAATAAGGAATAAAACTTCACTCTAGCTACATTAAGTAATACTAGCTAGTTATTTCAATATTTAAATACAAATTGTGTAATGCAAATAATAACAGCAACACATTCAATACAGACTATTAAAATGCAAATATATAAATAGGCTACATCTTAGATTATAAGAACCCAGAAAATGATCAATACATTAAAATACTATTTACATATCGCACATCAAGAAAATACACTTAGAATGATGAATGGATTATGAATGTACGCACGTAAAGTATAAACTCAATTTAAAACGTTAAGAGTAACGTTAGCTACTAATTGGTGGTGCACTTTGAGTTGTGAAAGTGACCCAGAAAAATGTATTTTGTAAATAATCAAAAGTCAAAACTACACAAGAACAACACTGTCCAATGTGTAATTAATTAAAATAATTACACTTAAAGTCCATAAGAAAGCAAAAAAAGAGACTGGAGACCGCGTGGGAGAAGCGAGGCAGAGAGAACACCAGGCGAGCAGCGGAGTTCTGGATGAGCTGGAGCGGACGGGTGGCGGACGCAGGGAGGGCAGCCAGGAGGGAGTTGCAGTAGTCTAGGCGGGAGAGTACCAGGGCCTTGACCAGGAGTTGGGTGGCGTACTTGGTGAGGAAGGGTCAGATTCTTCAGGAAGAATAGGCAAGTGCGTGCCAGAGTGGAGATGTGCTGGGAATAAGAGAGGCAGGGGTCCAGGGTGACTCCGAGGTTCTTAGCTGAGGAGGAGGGAGAGAGTGTGGTAGATTCCAGAGGAACAGAGATAGAGAGATCAGAGCAGGGGGAGGAGGAGGGAAAGAAAAGGAGGTCAGATTTAGAGAGGTTGAGTTTGAGGTGATGCGAGTGCATCCAGGAGGAAATAGCAGACAGACAGGTAGATATACGGGAGGGGATGGTGGAGTCAGAGGTGGGGAAGGAGAGGAAAATCTGAGCATCACCAGCATAGAAATGGTATGAGAAACCATAGGATGTGATGAGGGGGCCGAGGAAGCAGATGTAGAGAGAGAGAGAGAGAGAGGAGAAGCAGGCCAGAGCAGTGCCAGAGATTCCCAGGTCAGCGAGAGAGGATAGTGTAACGGCGTCAAGCTCTAGGGTGCCAGATAGTAATACATGTCCTATCAAATTATTTAACTTAACCACATTACCAGGACCAGAAAACCCATTATCCTATTCAAGTCCTATATAGTCAACCAGAGTAAAAGGGGACTGTTAATTAATTGAATAACCAAACAAGTTGCTTATGAGGTAAAATATATATATATATATATTTAGATGGCTCCAGCTTTAAGTCCATTTACCCATAATAATGAAACCAAATTACAAAAGCAAAATAAAAAACCCAAGTTTCACAGAATAAAGAAACAAAACATATACAGAACAAAATATTAATTAACCAAACATAAAAAAAAAACAGTTAATTGCTATGGTAGTAACAAACAGTACAAGACAATGAAAAGCTTTTCATCCCTATTGGAAACCTGCTTTAAATACGGTCCTTCCAAGAGACAAACTAACTTTACCATTGTGTTACCAAAGACACCTCTTTAGTAATCAACGCCAGTGGTTGCGGGAATATACCCTCACGAGCCAATTTACACTATTAAACTGCAAGCCGGGTTTCAATAGTCTCAGCGAACACACACAACGCAATATACATACCCAACAACTAATCAACAAAGCAAAAGTTAATTAACAATTTACTAAAATAAAATACAGAAACAAAAAAAACACCAGTATACTATAAAGCAATATTTAAAATTATTTACTGGTCAAAACAAAATAAATAAATAGAAGAAAAATAATAAAGTAAGGAAAATAACACACGAGTCTGTAACACACAAGGATTGGCGGTAATACTATAGCAGTTCTGATAGACAGAGTAATGTTCATTTAATATGCTGCAAGTCAGTTATATTCGAATTATTTTCTCTTCCTTACAGGGACTGTATTGGATATTTAACCAGTCACAAAAATGTCAATTTCCCTTTAGCAATCGAAACAACGATGCGGGAATCCTTTCAATGACCTAAAACCAAACTACCCAATTTCAAAGCTGTACGACCTGTTCCGCTGGAACAAACAGGTTAGTTAACCTTGTTTGTTCATCTGGCTTCCGGCACGTAGTTTGTTCCAAATACTTGGCAAGTAGTTTAGCTAACGTTTTCCTCATGCAGCCGCTGATAATATAGAAAAAACTTTTTCCTTCACATTGTTTCGTTCGAACACGCCATCACAGTCACAGCACTCAGCTCCAAACTTCCTGATGACATCACACAATGCCTTCCATCCCAGACTGCATAGCAAACAGGAACCGCCAACCTCCATACAGCACCCGTAGTGACCTCCAGCAAGCCCTCCTCAACAAGCTAATTGTTCAGCTTTTTATCGCAAGTGGCTCTCTGTTAAACGTACAGTATCGATATGTCATGTTTGCCACATTCTCCCCTTTAAAAAAAAAAAAGCACAAGTCATTGTGTTTAAATCCTCTTTGGTAAAACCAGCAAACTCCGACTCTTCATCCACATCATCATCCTTAAAGATTTCAAGCACCTTTTGACGAAGTTGGAAATCATGCTCTTCGGCTGTAGGATAAAAAGGTTTAACATCACAAACATGGATAGTCCTGACATCTTGTCCGGTGTCTTCTAAACAAACTAGATAACTCACTGGACCCCGTTTCTCAACAATGCGATAAGGGCCTTTCCAGCGAGGTGCTAGTTTGGAAGTAAACTTCTTGGAAGCATCAGAAAGAACATGATTACGCACCCACACTCTATCTTGGGACTTGTAACTAACAGTTCTCCGATGCTTATCATAATTCCTCTTCTGTCGCGCTTTAGCTTTGGCAACATTGCTTTGCACATGCTCCTTCAAATCATGAACCAGTTGTAGGGTGTCATAAGCAGGCATGTCAGGTGATATACCTGCTCCAGACAAGGCTTGATCGATAGGTCCCTTCAGTGATCTGCCTAAGTTGAGCTCTGCAGGAGAATAACCAGTAGTCTCCTGCTTAGATGAATTAATAGCATATCTGAACTCTGCTAAATAGCAATCCCATTTAGCATGTCGTTCCTGCACATAGGATGCCATCATAGACTTCAATATTCTGTTAATACGCTCAGAAAAATTCGTCTGTGGATGATATGCAGTTGTCTGTTTCTTTACTACATTCCACTGCTTACAAAGAGCAGTCAACACTTCTGAGACAAACTGCGGACCCCGATCAGATAAAAGATAAGCAGGCGTACCCCAACGTGTAAATATGTCTTTTCTCAGACAGTTAGCAATGGTTACAGCTTTTGCCTGTCTTAATGGAAAAAGTTCAACCCAGCGGGTGTAATAGTCTACCACCACTAGCAATTGCGTATTGTTGTTGGAACTGTTAGGCAGAGGACCCATAAGGTCAACTCCAACCATTTCCCATGGTCGAGTGACTGTAATAGATTGTAATTTACCCACAGGGCGAGTATTTTCAGGTTTTACAGACTGACAAACTTGACAGTTGCGCACATAAGTAACAACATCTTTCCATATCCCTGGCCAATATGCTGTTTGCAGGATACGGTGCAGAGTTTTATACCGACCCATGTGCCCACTCATAGGATTACTATGATAGGCATGCAACACATCAGATCGTAAACTCGTTGGTATATAGAGTTGGTACTTTGTAATATTGTACATTTTACTCACTCTATAAATCTTGTCCTCTAAAACAACATAGGCCTTTTCATTTTGTTCAGAGATGGTATCATCTTCAATCTTTTCCAGAAGAGTTTGATAAATTCTCTGTACTTCCGGATCTTCTCTTTGCGCGCTCCAAACATCATCATCTGTATAAGGAAATGGAGTATAACTTTGCCCAGCTGCTAGTTGTTCCACTTGTACTCCTAATAGAACTTTCTCAGTTGTCCCTAATGGAGCACGTGACAAAGCATCTGGGGCTTCATTCAGCTTACCCTTCTGAAACTCCACAGTAAACTTAAATTCTTGAAGGCGTAGAGCCCATCGAATGAGTCTAGAGTTAGGCTTTGTAGTATTAAAAACCCACAAAATAGCCGAGTGATCCGTAACCACTTTAAATGGTTTGCCTTCTAAATATTGTCTCCATTTCTCTAAAGACCACACAACTGCTAAGCATTCCTGCTCAGTGGTGGTATAATTCTTCTCCGGAGGAGTCAATGCTCGACTGGCATACGCTAACACCTCTTCTTGAGTAGGAGATAAGCGCTGCACCAATATAGCTTCCAAGCCAAAACCACTGGCGTCAGTATAGACCACTAAAGGCAACTCATTGTTCGGGTGACCAAGCACTGGTGGTGACATTAAATGTCCTTTCAGTTGTTCAAATGCTGACTGACATTCAGGAGACCATCTCCACTTCACACCTTTCTTCTTAAGAGTGTTCAAAGGCTCAGCAATAACAGAGAATCCAGGAACAAAGCGATGATACCAGCCTGCCATTCCTAAGAACCTTTGCAAGTCCCTTAAATTAGCTGGTACTGGATACTGCTGAATTGCTTCAGTCTTTGCAGGATCTGCATACACACCTGCTGTAGAAACAATATGTCCCAGAAATTTAATCTCAGTTTTGCAAAATTGACACTTCTTTAAATTAATAGTAAGACCAGCCTCTTGAAGTTTATCAAAGACTGACCGGATATCCTTTAAATGCTGTTCTTTGTTTGCTGAGTAAATGATCACATCATCTAAATATACTAAGCAAACCTTACCACGCAAATCTCCTAACACCAACTCCATTAAGCGTTGAAAAGATGCTGGAGCATTTTTAAGGCCAAAAGGCATGACCTTAAATTGATACAAGCCATAGTTTGTTACAAATGCTGTCAATGGTTTGCAAGTCTCATCCATTTGGACTTGCCAATAACCACTATTCAAGTCAATTGTAGAAAACACTTGTGAACCAGACAACGAAGTTAACATATCATTAATTGTAGGCATAGGATAAGCATCAGTTATTGTTTGGGCATTTAATTTACGATAATCTACACAAAATCTTTGGGAGCCGTCTTTCTTAGGGACAAGTACTACAGGGGAACTCCATGGAGAATATGAAGGTTCAATTATTCCCTTATCTAGCATATCATCCAAATGTTCTTTCACCATTTGTTGCCTTCCTGCAGACATTGGATATGACCGTTGTTTGATTGCAGGACCTTCTCTAACATGGATCTTATGAGATAACACTGCAGTCTTTCCAAGTTTTGGGGTACAAACACCCAAATACACTTCCATCACATCAGCCATTTCTTTTTCACACTCAAATACAGTATCCATTCGAGACAAAGCCTCCTTCACATACAGTTTACGCTTTTCTTCCACAGACATTTCTGATTTTAACTCTACTGCAACTACTGGATTAATCTTGGTATACACAAAAGTATTAGTGGTAGATTCACATGTATGCCAAGTATTTAAATGTGCAAAACCTGGTTGAAAAGGGAATTTCTTTTCTGCATAACATAGTAAAGATTTTTACATCTATCAACATTCCAGTTGACGTAATAAAATCTAAACCCAAAATTAGAGCAAAAGCCAACCCATTCCCAGACACCACTGCTACAGGCATTGCAACTGTTACTCCATGAAAATTAACTTCTAAATTAGCAGAACCTAATGGACAACTTGGGTCACCATTAGCTAAAAACAAAGTACCTCCTTTCCAAGGTTGCAACTTCTCATTGGACACACACATTTTTTTCCACAAATCCTCATGCAATAAAGTACACGAAGCACCAGTATCTAACAATCCCTTACCTTCCCACTGTCTAATGCCAACAGAAACTATCAATTGTTGCAAGACATTGGGTGGGATTTTCTTTTCTTTGTTGGATTTTCCAATCTGCCCTTTAGGATTAACGACATCCGTCACCTCTTCTCCTTTTGCAGTTGTTACTACACCAACTTTAGGTTTGTAGCCTTCTTTTTTAAACAATGGGCATTGTTTTGGTAAATGTTCCTGTTTACACCTCCAACAAAGTACACTAGCCTTGCTCGCCACTGGGGTAACTTGCTGCCCTTTATATACCCTTTCTTTATTACCACCATAGGTCTGGCGCCCTTCAAACTCTGATTGAGCAGCCAGATCCTTCTCAATTTGTCTTCCTAACTGCACAAGCTCCTCTACTGTATTAACTCTACCTCTCAAATGACTAACATATTTAGGATTCATATTCTTTAACATGAGTTTCACAACCTCCGTCTCTTGAATTGAAGATTTCCACCTTCTACACAAAGCACGAAAACTATATGCATAATTCTGTACCGATTCTGTTGATCCCTGCACTCGAGTTTTCACTCGCTCCTCCAATTCATCTTCATAATCATCTGAAAGAAATGCAGACATAAACTTCTCCTTGAAATCTGCCCAACTAATAACTTGCTCTCTAGCAATCTCCCACCAATCACGGGCTATGCCATGTAAAACATTACTCACTGTGGCCAGTATTTCATAATCAGACATAGGACGCAGGGCAAGAAAATCACTACATTTGGCTAAATATTTCACAGGATCACTTTCATCATGCACTCTTCCAAAAGACGGAAAATTAATTTTAACAGGCAACTTAGCTGCTGTTACACCAGTTTCTTCTCTCACTTGTGCACTACTTTCCAATGACAAACCAACACCCCCTTTCTTATGGTTTGCTTCCAACACCCTCACACGTTTTGTTAAGATCTCAGAACACTCTTCCAATTGCTTCACTTCCTGTACTGTCCGACAAACCAACAAATCCCGTTCATCTGCCACACGATTCTCAAGCTTATTCTGCGTTTGCAAATTTAAAATCAGTTCCTTCACACCTTCTATGTTAGCCCTACATTCTTCCCTTAAATGCTTAATTACACCATTGAGACTTTTAGTGACAGCATCAGACAACTCATTCACTGATGTTTCAATAACACATGGTATATATTGCTTTAAACCCTCAATGCTTTCAATAATAAACCCTTGCTCCTGTTTAAGATCAACCAATTCTTTTTCCATAGATAGTTGTTTTCTTGAGTTTTCCTGCACAATGGTTTGCAATTCATTTACCATCTGTCTACTTATTTCCACTGACTGCGCCAACACCCGTATATCTAGATCTCCTGATCGTAAACCCAACGGTGTAGGCAATGGCCTTAAAGGAGGATATTCTTGAGGCGAACAAACACCCTCAGTTTCAAAATCTAGCAAGGACATATCAGCTGTAGGCATTAACTGATCGTCACTCAATTCAAAAACATTAGCCATTTTTTTCCCCTCTAAAACAATCACCCAATTATCAACTCCAATTAATTATATCCCAATTAGTCCAGTACTAATTAGCTCTGTCCCATCTGGGGTGCCACTTATGTAACGGCGTCAAGCTCTAGGGTGCCAGATAGTAATACATGTCCTATCAAATTATTTAACTTAACCACATTACCAGGACCAGAAAACCCATTATCCTATTCAAGTCCTATATAGTCAACCAGAGTAAAAGGGGACTGTTAATTAATTGAATAACCAAACAAGTTGCTTATGAGGTAAAATATATATATATATTTAGATGGCTCCAGCTTTAAGTCCATTTACCCATAATAATGAAACCAAATTACAAAAGCAAAATAAAAAACCCAAGTTTCACAGAATAAAGAAACAAAACATATACAGAACAAAATATTAATTAACCAAACATAAAAAAAAAACAGTTAATTGCTATGGTAGTAACAAACAGTACAAGACAATGAAAAGCTTTTCATCCCTATTGGAAACCTGCTTTAAATACGGTCCTTCCAAGAGACAAACTAACTTTACCATTGTGTTACCAAAGACACCTCTTTAGTAATCAACGCCAGTGGTTGCGGGAATATACCCTCACGAGCCAATTTACACTATTAAACTGCAAGCCGGGTTTCAATAGTCTCAGCGAACACACACAACGCAATATACATACCCAACAACTAATCAACAAAGCAAAAGTTAATTAACAATTTACTAAAATAAAATACAGAAACAAAAAAAAACACCAGTATACTATAAAGCAATATTTAAAATTATTTACTGGTCAAAACAAAATAAATAAATAGAAGAAAAATAATAAAGTAAGAAAAATAACACACGAGTCTGTAACACACAAGGATTGGCGGTAATACTATAGCAGTTCTGATAGACAGAGTAATGTTCATTTAATATGCTGCAAGTCAGTTATATTCGAATTATTTTCTCTTCCTTACAGGGACTGTATTGGATATTTAACCAGTCACAGAAATGTCAATTTCCCTTTAGCAATCGAAACAACGATGCGGGAATCCTTTCAATGACCTAAAACCAAACTACCCAATTTCAAAGCTGTACGACCTGTTCCGCTGGAACAAACAGGTTAGTTAACCTTGTTTGTTCATCTGGCTTCCGGCACGTAGTTTGTTCCAAATACTTGGCAAGTAGTTTAGCTAACGTTTTCCTCATGCAGCCGCTGATAATATAGAAAACTTTTTCCCTTTCACATTGTTTCGTTCGAACACGCCACCACAGTCACAGCACTCAGCTCCAAACTTCCTGATGACATCACACAATGCCTTCCATCCCAGACTGCATAGCAAACAGGAACCGCCAACCTCCATACAGCACCCGTAGTGACCTCCAGCAAGCCCTCCTCAACAAGCTAATTGTTCAGCTTTTATACGCAAGTGGCTCTCTGTTAAACGTACAGTATCGATATGTCATGTTTGCCACAATAGGTAGACAGAGAGGGGAGGGAGCAGAGTAGATAGTCGAGTTCATCGAGAAAGCGATCGAGAGGTCCAGGGGGACGGTTCAGTACAATTAGCAGGATTTGACAGGGAGAGGTTAGTTGGATGGCATGAAATTCAAAGGTATTAACAGAGAGTGAGGAGAGGTCGGTGGGGACAGAAAAGTGTAAGGAGGGAGAGAGGAGAAGATCAGTCCCACCTCCCCGTCATGTTAGACGCGGGGTATGGGACAGGACGTAGAGAGAGGACAGGGCAGCAGGAGTAACAGTGTTATCAGGGGACAGCCAGGTTTCAGTGAGAGCAAGGAAATCGAGAGAGAGGTGGGAGGCAAAGGCAGAGATGAAATCAGCTTTGTTAGCAAAAGAGTAACAGTGCACCAGAGAATGTGGGGGAGAGGCAGAGGGATGAGGTTAGAGGGGTTGGAGGAGTAGCGGCGGAGAAAGGGCAGAGGACAAGGGCGAGAGGACAGAACAGAACAGGGATGTGAGAGACAGTCATAGCAGGACAGGTGAGACAAATAGGTACAGTGGGAGTGGTGGGGTGGAGGGTACAGACCTGACTAGTAGATGGCATCTTCCAGAGCGTTGTTAGGTTTGGATCTATTCGAACAGCGTCTCGGCGCAGTCCTCCCTTTGCTGGACTTTCACAGCTAGACTCCCAGCTCTTTTGTTGAGGCTCTTCTGTGTGCTGGCGCGGAAATAGCCTGCCTGATTAATATAACAACTGGGTGGGAAAACAACTAAACTGTGTGGAAACCGATCAAATAGCAAATCAACTTCTATTCAATTTAACCACACTCACCTGGTACTAATCACACACTACCTCACCTAATTCAAACACCACCTTACAATGTTACTGAATGTAGTTAATTGAAAATTACTTGAAGCAGAAACTTACCTATCTGCCTCAGACCCCTGTTACCTGTAGACTGACCACTAGTAGATTCACTCGGCTTAAATAGGTTCCAACGTTGGCTAATATAATTGTAATAACTCTAGCTAGAGGAATAAATTATGCAAGGATAAGTACAGTAACCTGCCTACCTTATCAGCTTCAGGTGATCTCTCTGGAAGAAAGAACAATTGAATAGCCTGATTGGCTCTCCTTGTTCTACAGTTATGAGCATGGCCTTCTCCCGCTTCATTCTGTCTAAGGTCACAAACTCCGCTGTGAGAGATAGAAAATTCTTTTCTGCACACAGTGCACCGGGCTTTGAAAATATTGTCATGAACTTTGTTCACCCATGTAAAATCCTTCTCCCATTCATCTCTATTTTTGCATCCTTTTTTTGTTTTAGGTGTTACCGAATTTGCCATTGTGTCCGAAATCGGTCAGCTATGTTATATGTTTCATAGCTACATAGCTGACAGTGGACCACACCACCCAATAGGAACTGCCTCGCGCTAGTCGATCCTTTTCGTGCATGTGACAGGATGCCTTCAGCGATGACGGTAGACCAGAAACACAGACTCAGGAAGTAGCGGATGAGAGCTGAAATGCTACGGCGTTCAGCTATTTTATTAAATAAACAAAACAAATGATTTGAACAAACAAGACAGAAACAGAAAGGGAATGTTGGCCAAACAAATAAACAAATAATTATTGTGCTGGGATAAACCAGTACGCTTAGCAGGTTATTTATATGTTTCGTTTTCTCTCTCCTCGCTATCTCTGCTCTCACTCCTAACACACTCTCCCTGGAGGGTAGAGAGCTGCATGTTTATATACAGTGACCATCTCCCGATTAGCAACAATTAATCAGTGAGTTAACTTGGGAGATGGTCACCGTCTGCACGAGTTTAATAAGGATGCGTGACTGTCAGCTAGCTAAATAAATCACTAGCTGATCAGTCACGCATCCTCACAAGGTTTTTAAAATATAAAAACAATAACAAATACGCAACACTTATCTGCACCACAAACAATAATACAAAATCATAAAAACACAGTGCACATATAAATATAGGGGAGGGACACTCCGCCACAGTGCAGTATGTGTAAAATAAATAATTGTTAATCAAATGAACTGCACCTCCCATAATTACCTGCTAACTGAGATGGATCCGGTTCTGGTAGGAAGTTGGTGCTTCACCAGAGACGGAGATCTCTGACTTCTCATGCTTGAAAAATACATTTGATTCAGTAGTGCAAAATACGGAACAAATTGCGTTCCATATCGATTTGAAACGGAACACAACATTTTATTTACGAATACGGGACAATTCTGTATTATACGGAACAGGTGGCAACCTTAAACACAACGGCTGTGATGCTGGCTCCAGGGATCAACCATAGTGCGGTCTCCCCAGCGCATCAGCATGACAACTGTCTGGATTGAGGCTGTGTGGTCCAGTGGTTAAAGAAAAGGGCTTGTAACCAGGAGGTCCCCAGTTCAAATCCCACCTCAGCCACTGACTCACTGTGTGACCCTGAGCAAGTCACTTAACCTCCTTGTGCTCCGTCTTTCAGGTGAGACGTAATTGTAAGTGACTCTGCAGCTGATGCATAGTTCACACACCCGAGTCTCTGTAAGTCGCCTTGGATAAAGGCGTCTGCTAAATAAACAAATAATTGAGCTAAGTAGGGTACATCTCTGGGGTCTTCAAGTGGGCACCTTCCATCCTCTGTGTTTCGTCGACTAGCCCACTCAACTGGGCCCAGCTTACTTACCCGTACATCAGTGTTTCTTTCTTTGTATTTTGCTTTAAATCCCCAACCAGAATCTTTTCGTCTCAACCACAGCCAGTTGCTGCTCCTCTCTGCTGCTTCAGATAAGTTCTTCACTGTGCAACGCAACTCTTGGCCACTGAATCAGACGTCTCTGAGAAACCAGGTTGTAGAGTGTGCCACAAATCCTCGACAACCCACCTCCACTGGGTAAACCCAGACTCTCCATCCTCGCTGTTCTGCTTCAGCGACTATTGAGCATACCGCAGTTTTGTCCTCTCCTACGCCTCATCTACAGCATCCTCCCATGGCACTGTTAACTCTACCAGGTGAACAAGGCGTGCTGATCCAGACCACAAGACAATATCTGGTCGAAGGTTAGTGGTGGCAATCTCAGGTGGAAAAGTATGCCGTTGACCAACATCTGCCAGCATTTTCCAGTCTCTATCAGCTTCCAGTTGTCCTGGGCGAGGATTAGTTTTAACACCTTTTCTTGGTGGTTGCTCTCCTGGGTGGAGGAATGTTGTCTTTTGTGTGTAATGTTTTGATGGAACTGGTGGCATCTTATTGGTCATGTTACGCTGGTCTTCCAATGCTAAGGCCAAACATCACAGCACCTGGCCATGGCGCCAAGTAAACCATCCTTGGCTAAGAGCCACCTTACACCCTGTCAAAATATGCCTTAATGTTGCAGGTGATGAACACAAAGGACATGGGTGATCCTCTCCTACCCAGAGGTTTAGGTTCTGTGGTGATGGGAGAACATCATAAGTTGACCTGATGAGGAAACTGATCCTGCTCTGTTCCATTGTCCATAGGTCTTGCCAGCTGATCTTGCATTGTTCCACACTCTCCCATCTCATCCATTCTCCCTGCTTGGCCTGGGAAACAGCCTTTGCGCACCTCATCCTCTCCTCCTGCTTTTGCATCTCGTTAACTACCAGCTTCCTCCGTTGAGCTGGGGCTGCCTTGTGCCATGTAGGAGGAGCTGAACTGAGATCAAGACCCCCTCTTCCATGCTGAACTTGCCACATGATATCACCTATTCGATGGGCAGCCTTTGCATCTTCCACAGCTTTCTTTGCCGCCCACTTTCTTCCAGTTTTCAACACAGGTGCTGCCTCCCTTACGCATTTATCGCGTGACTCTACTAATGTAATTTCCAGTCGGACCTTGGCACATATAAAACACGACTTGGAAAAATAACAACCGTATGTATAGCATATAGCACAGCTTGCATACTAATAGCCAAAAATAAGTGGCATTTGACCTATTTCCTTTAATATACAGTATATGGGGATGAAACTCCACATAACTGGTACAAACAGTCCATCTGAAAAAAATAAATAAAATAAGTGCACCAGCAAGAGTAAACACATCACAGTAGATGAGGAACAGCTAAACGAAATAGAAGAAAACAAAGACTGAAAAAACACACAAAAAAATCTACAGCATGGGCTGGTTAATGTACTTAAAGCAAAAAAAATGGACATTCATTTCATGGAAATAAGTCCAAAAAACTCAACAACATTAAGGGAATTTTATGCCAGTGCAAGAAGTTCAACTGGGGACCAGTATTCAGTCTCCAGTTTTATAACGCTGAGCTGGACTAAATACATATTTTAACAGTAGAAGTTTTAACATCTCTGCTGTGGGTAGACATGCCTTGATTTAGTCTTTTCAAATAACAAAGACAGAATAACTAAAACAGAGGTCAGAGAGCCATTGGCAAACTCAGACCACAACATGGTCTCATTTGAAGTGTTTTTTAAAAACCCCAAAAGTAATGACTAAAGCTAAGGTTTACAATTTTAGAAAACCAAACTATGAAGGTATGAAACACAGACTAACAGAAGTAGATTGGAGTAAAATAGAGAAAACATCCACAGAAAAAGGATGGCTGTTTTTTAAAATTTCATCTCTGCCTTTGTCTCCCACCTCTCGCTCGATTTCCTTGCTCTCACTGAAACCTGGCTGTCCCCTGATAACACTGTTACTCCTGCTGCCCTGTCCTCTCTCTACGTCCTGTCCCATACCCCGCGTCTCACTGGACGGGGAGGTGGGACGGGTCTTCTCCTCTCTCCCTCCTTACTCTTTTCTGTCCCCTCCTATCTCACCTCACTCTCTGTCCATACCTTTGAATTTCATGCAGTCCAACTAACCTCTCCCTGTCAACTCCTGCTCATTGTTCTGTACCGCCCCCCTGGGCCTCTCACTCACTTTCTGGATGAACTCGACTATCTACTCTCCTCCCTCCCTCTCTGTCTACCCCGACTGTCCTGTTGGGTGACTTCAACATCCATCTCTCCAACCCCAGCCACTCTGCTGGATTCCTCCCTCTCCTTCACTCCTTCGACTTCTGTCTCTCTCCGTCCCCTCCTACCCACAAAGCTGGCCGTCAACTGGACCTCACCTTCTCCAGGGCCTGCTGCGCCTCCACCCTCTCTGTCACCCCCTGGACCTCTCTGATCACTATTTCATCTCTTTTCTCTGTCTCTCCCCCCTCCCTGCTCCTCCTAACTGTCACCTCTCGTCCAACCTCCGCTCTCTCCCCCTCTGTCCTTGCCTCCACTGCTCTCTCTCCTCCCTCCCTATCGACTCCTTTTCACAACTCTCCGTGAGACTCTGCTACCTCCACCCTCTTCTCCTCACTCACCTCCTCCCTCGAACCTCCCGACCTGCTCGCCCCTCCCTCCCATCCCTGGCTCTCCTCTGCTCTCCGCTCGGCAAGAATCACACTGCGATCTGCTGAAAAGAAATGGAAGAGAACCAAACTCCCTGCTGCCCTAGACCTTTTCTCCTCTCCTACTTCTCCTCTAAAGATTTCCAATCTGTAATCCAAGCCTCCACTAACAACCCACGTAAACTATTCTCTACCTTCTCCTCCCTCCTAAACCCTCCCCCTCCTCTATCTCCCCTGATGACTTTGCCACCTTCTTCTCTTCTAAAATCTCAGATATCCGCAAAAACTCTTAACACCTCTCCCTCCCATGCACCCCCTCCTGCTCCAACCCCTACACCCACTACATCCCCTACTAACTCGCCCTCCTTCTCCACCTTCTTGCCCCTCTCAGACTCTGACCTCTCCTCCTGCTCCAGGGTCACAAACCCACCACGTGTGCCTTGGACCCCTCCCAACCTCTTTCAAGCTGCTGCTCCTGCTCTAAAATCTCCTCCCTCCTCAACACCTCTCTAAAAAAGCCTCTATCACTCCCTCCTCAAAAAACCTACCCTCGACCCCACCTCCCTCCAGAGCTACCGTCCTGTCTCCCTCCTACCCTTCCTCTCCAAAACCCTCGAGCGGACTGTACATCGCCAGCTCTCTGCTTTCCTGTCCAACCACTCTCTGCTTGACCCTCTCAATCTGGCTTCCGCTCTGCCCACTCCACTGAAACCGCCCCTCCTGTCTGTCACCAACTCACTTAAGTGTGCCCGAGCTGCCTCTCTCCTCTGTCCTAATTCTCCTCGACCTATCTGCTGCCTTTGACACTGTTGATCACTCTATTCTACTATCATCTCTTGCTGACCTGGGGATCTCTGGCACTGCTCTGGCCTGGTTCTCCTCCCACCTCTCCAACCGCACTTACCAGGTAACCTGGCGTGGAGCAACCTCCACACCTCACCCTTTGGAGTCCCCAAAGGGTCAGTCTTGGGTCCTCTCCTGTTCTCTCTCTACACCCGCCTCCCTGGGCCCCCTCATCGCATCCTATGGTTTCTCATACCATTTCTATGCTGATGATGCTCAGATTTTCCTCTCCTTCCCCACCTCTGACTCCACCATCTCCTCCCGTATCTCTACCTGTCTGTCTTATTTCCTCCTGGATGAACTCGCATCACCTCAAACTCAACCTCTCTAAATCTGACCTCCTTTTCTTTCCCTCCTCCTCCCCTGCTCTGATCTCTATCTCTGTTCCTCTGAATCTACCACACTCTCTCCCTCTTCCTCAGCTAAGAACCTTGAGTCACCCTGGACCCCTGCCTCTCTTATTCCCAGCACATCTCCACTCTGGCACGCACTTGCCGATTCTTCCTGAGCAACATCCGAAGAATCCGACCCTTCCTCACCAACTATGCTACCCAGCTCCTGGTCCAGGCCCTGGTACTCTCCCGCCCTAGACTACTGCAACTCCTCCTGGCTGCCCCCCCTCAGCTCATCCAGAACTCTGCTGCCCGCCTGGTGTTCTCTCTGCCTCGCTTCTCCCACGCCACTCCACTGGCTCCCGATCACCGCTTCGCATCCAGTTCAAGACTCTTGTACTAGCCTACAGATGCCTTGACCAGACTGCACCCAGCTACCTCCAGACCCTCATCTTTACCTCTCCGCTCCGCCTGCACTAGAAGACTAGCTCTACCTCCGCCACGCTCCCCTGCCTCCAGAGCTCGCTTTCTCCACCCTTGCTCCGCAGTGGTGGAATGACCTTCCTACAGATGTCAGGACTGCCCAGTCCCTGACCAAACCTGTAGAACTCCTCTGTTTGTATCCTGAGACACTATCACCCTTCATGTAAATGTGCTTTATTTTGCTCTTATCTGCCCCCTATTTTACTTTATTTAATCCTGTACTTCAGAATACTGTAATCTGCCAAGTGTTTAACCTGTAGTACTTTGTATTTAATCATATCCTGATGTAACTATCACTATTTAATCATATCCTGATGTAACTATCACTATTATCTGCTGTATTATTGAATTGTGGTTTGTCACACTTGTACTTTGCTTGAACAAAAGTTATTGTATTTCTTGCTCTTATTGTAATACTTGTATTGTAACACTTGAAATGTATTTGCTTACGATTGTAAGTCGCCCTGGATAAGGGCGTCTGCTAAGAAATAAATAATAATAATAATAACACAATTACATACCAAAAGTAGACAAATGTAAATCTAAAACAAAATGTCCAAAATGGTTTAACAGATCAATTAAAAAAATATTCAGCAAAAAAAGGCACTTTACAGAGCGTTTAAAAAGGGACCAAAAACAAAGTACACAGAAAGAGTACTTGGAACTACAAAAGTTAGAAAGGACAAGAGACAGATAGAAATGAACATTGCTAAGGGGGCTAAAACCAATTCCAAAATGTTTTTCCAATATTATAACAGCAAGAGAACATTCAAAGAAGAGGGTAAATGTCTAAGAGACACAAATGGCAAAATCATGGACAAAGAAAAAAATAGCAAATATTTTGAATGATTACATTTCACAGGTTTTTACAAAAGCAGGACAGGGATAACATGCCCCACATGTCGACCTGTTCCTGTCCAGTTTTAAATAAATTTAGCATAACAGAGGCAGAAGTGTTAAAGAGACTAGGACCTCTTAAAATAAACAAATCCCCTGGGCCGGATGAGATCCTCCCAATAGTACTCAAAGAAATGAAAGAAGTTATTTACAAACCGCTAACCAGGATCATGCAACAGTCTCTTGACACAGGCGTTGTACCGACAGACTGGAAAATTGCAAATGTAATACCGATCCACAAAAAGAGAGACAAAACTGAACCAGGTAACTACAGACCAATAAGCCTGATTTCTATTATATGTAAACTTATGGAAACTATAATAACATCTAAAATGCAAAATTACCTATATGGTAACAATATCCTGGGAGACAGTCAGCATGGGTTTAGGAAAGGGAGATCGTGTCTAACTAACCTGCTTGACTTTGAGGTTGCAACATTGACAATGGATAATTGCAAAGCATATGACACGGTTTATTTAGATTTCCAGAAAGCTTTTGACAAAGTCCCACATAAAAGACTAATTCTCAAACTGAACGCAGTAGGGATTCAAGGAAATGCATGCACATGGATTAGGGAGTGGTTAACAGTTAGAAAACAGAAAGTACTGATTAGAGGAGAAACCTCAAAATGGAGCGAGATAAACAGTGGTGTACCACAGAGATCAGTAGTAGGTTCTCTGCTATTCCTAATCTACATTAATGATTTAGATTCTGGTATAGTAAGCAAACTTGATAAATTTGCAGATGACACAAAAATAGGTGGAATGGCAAACACAGTTGCAGCAACAAAGGTCATTCAAAATAATCTAGACAGCATTCAGTACTTGGCTGACACATGGCAAATGACGTTTAATAGAGAAAAGT
Organism: Huso huso; assembly: GCA_036884735.1. Classification (NCBI taxonomy): domain Eukaryota; kingdom Metazoa; phylum Chordata; class Actinopteri; order Acipenseriformes; family Acipenseridae; genus Huso; species Huso huso. The sequence goes on along the minus strand of CM072681.1, from coordinate 25,764,910 downwards.
GTAAAGTATTGCATGCAGGCAATAAAAATGTGCATTATAAATATCATATGGGAGATAATGAAATTGAAGGGAAAAAAGACCTAGGAGTTTGACTCAAAAATGTCTTCATCTAGACAATGTAGGGAAGCTATAAAAAAGGCCAACAAGATGCTCGGATATATTGTGAGAAGTGTTGAATTTAAATCAAGGGAAGTAATGTTAACTTTACAATGCATTAGTAAGACCTCACCTAGAATATTGTGTTCAGTTCTGGTCACCTCGTTACAAAAAGGATATTGCTGCTCTAGAAAGAGTGCAAAGAAAAGCAACAAGAATTATCCCGGGTTTAAAAGGCATGTCGTATGCAGACAGGCTAAAATAATTGAATTTATTCAGTCTTGAACAAAGAAGACTACACTGCAATATGATTCAAACATTCAAAATCCTGAAAGGTATTGACAATGTCGACCCAGGGGACTTTTTTGACCTGAAAAAAGAAACAAGGACCAGGGGTCACAAATGGAGATTAGATAAAGGGGCATTCAGAACAGAAAATAGGAGGCACTTTTTTTACACAGAGAATTGTGAGGGTCTGGAACCAACTCCCCAGTAATGGGGTTGAAGCTGACACCCTGGGATCCTTCAAGAAGCTGCTTGACAAAAAGGATATTGCTGCTCCTATGTTCAGTTCCAAGTACTCTGTGTACTTTGTTTTTGGTCCCTTTTAAGTATCATGGGTAGGGTGACCTGAGATAACCTAGCTAGTGTAACTATGTAGCTGATGACTACGCTACCTTGTTTTTTGTATGGCAAGGACCTTAGTAACCGAATAGTTATTTCATTCCCCCGTGTAGGTTCTCTGTTCTCCGGGTTCCCACACACAAAATGGAACGGCATCTGGTAAAACAAGTTTTATTATTCTCAACAGGGTAAAAATTGTTAAAAGCAAAACCACACAATACTAAAAATAAGCTAAAACTTCAATAAGGGAGTGCCAAAAAAGAACCAAAAAAAACCCACTGCATACTAGGCAGGCCCCTCCTGTTGGTCATGGTCTCAGCAAAAATAAAGTTCATGCACATGGACAATTACTGTTCAACAAAACAAACAAGGAAAAAGAAATAGTCCATGGGGGGTTGACCCCACACTCCCGATCAAGGAAAACAATTCGCCCCCTATCAAAGATCCATGGGGGTCCAAACTTTCTGGACTAACACTGGGACCCCAAGCAATTACACCTGTCCCTTGCTCCACAAACAAAAAAAAGAAACAAGTGTCCAAAAATAAATCACTATTTGTTGTAGATCCAAAAAAACATGTTTGTAAAATCCTTGAATGGAAAAATTATTCTCACCCAATGCACAGTGAAAGAAAAAACACAACAAAACATGTCAAAAATACAACCAACCCCCTGTACTGTCCCAACACAACAAAAGAAACAAGAAAAAAACTCCAAACCCGTTCCTAAATGTTGTCCCAGTGCTAGTCCGTGTCCACAACAAAGTTCTTGTTGCCAAGTAGTCATTTCCCAAAATATTCAAAAACAATAAATCTTCCTCAGTATATTTTCCCGAAGGCTGTGCGCTCTGCCTGCACACAATCCTGCTGGTTCTTCCTGTCTTCCGTGTTTTCTTCTGCTCTCAAATCCAGCTCTTATATAGTCCTGCCTGGACCACCACTGACTGTGGCGCTAACCAGGCGGGACTTCCAGGTGCTGGGGAGAAAATGCTCTACCCCCAGTCAGCCACAACCACATAAAACCAACTGGGGGTTGAGATAAGCAGATTCCAGTAAAAAAAAAAAAAAAAAAAAGTACACAAAAACCCATTTAAAAATTTGTCACTTGTGACACAAACGGTCTGTAAAGTGCCTTTTTTCGCTGAATATATTTTTTAATTGATCTATTAAATCATTTTGGTCATTTTGTTTTATATTTAGATTTGTCTACTTTTGGGATGTAATTGTTTTGTGCCTCTAGTACTACATTTTTAAAAAAACAGCCATCCTTTTCTGTGGATGTTTTCTTTATTTTACTCCAATCTACTTCTGTTAGTCTCTGTTTCATACCTTCATAGTTTGCTTTTCTAAAATTGTAAACCATAGCTTTACTTTTTGGGTTTTGAAAATCACTTCAGATGAGACCATGTTGTGGTCTGAGTTTGCCAGCATTTGAGCATTTATGTGCAAAATGTGTGCATATTATTTTATTTTTAACTACTGTCAAGAACTATGCAAATTTCTCAAACGTGATTTGAAAGTAAAGTAGCTTTCAGATACAGTAAATACAGCAAATACAGTGTGTCTCCTTTTATAACCTTTAAATATAGAAGTAAAATTATTTACTTACCTTAACCAAGCTTTAAAAATATAAAAAGTTCTATGTTTACATTGCCCCTTTTGAAAATCAGGCTGTTGTCTCTGCCTATATGTTAAATTAGCAGCCATTTTATTTAATTTTATAAATTAACTATAAAACAGAATGAAAAAGTTCAATTTTTTGAAGTGAGACTGTGACAGGTTGTGAACGGAATAGTGCAAAAAATGTACAATGTCCAAACAGAATTCTCCCTGAAATAATCCTTCTTTTATTTTCACAACACAAATACCAAAAAATACTATGAATCAAAAATAATAATCCACCCCTGTACCAGCAATGGTATCGGGGTGAAACAGAAAGGGTCCAGTCTCTGGAAAAATAAACAAAAACGACATTCCTCAACCACTATCCTCCGTGCACGAAAATGTGCTTTCCTCCGGGGTTTGTGGTGCGTGTGCTGTGCTGTGCTGTGCTGTGCTGTGCTGTGCTGCGCTGCTCTGTGTTGTGCTGTGCTGTGCTGTGCTGTGCTGTGCTGTGCTGTGCTGTGCTGTGTTGTGTTGTGCTGTGCTGTGTTGTGCTGTGCTTTGCTGTGCTGTGCTTTGCTGTGCTGTGCTGTGCGGTGAGGGGCGTGCTCTGGGGTTCCTGCTGGCTTTGTAGCTACAGCCTCCCATCCTCCGGCTTCTCTGCAGAATACACACAACAAACACGTAATAAAAACAAAACACAACAACTCCGGCTGGTAGTTTAACTACTCCCTGCAATCAACGCGTCACCATGGTTTCTCCAATAGAGGGCTGCCCCGCAGATGACTGCAATGGAGTCGTCCAGGGAACTTGCAACTACGCGCCCCTCCTAATATGGTTACCTTCCGGTTTCCACCTACCATCAAGGTGGCACATCTAGGAGGCAGCATACCTTCCCCCTTACACAGCTCCCTTTCTGGTTGGGAGGGAGATTTACAGCATTGACCCTTTCTCTCTCTATCACATATCTCACCCCTCAGAGTGATGCCGAAGGAACACTCGGCCAACTCTACATTCCCCAATGGTCCCCCCTCCCTTGAAAATCAGCATTTTGATGCTCCTTACCTGCACAATGTTTCACTGTATAGTGGAAAGGTTGCAGCGCCAGATACCACCGAGTTATCCAAGCGTTATTGTCCTTCATCATGTGTAACCACCTTAAAGGAGCATGATCAGTGGTAAGAGAGAAAGAACACCCCAACAAGTAATAGCGAAGAGCATGAGTAGCCCATTTGATGGCGAAACACTCCTTCTCAATGACGGAGTAGTTAATTTCCCTAGGAGCCATTTTTTTGCTCAGGTAAATAATAGGGTGTTCTACACCATCAACTCGTTGGGACAGGACCGCCCCCAGACCAATGTGGGAGGCATCAGTCTGCAGGATGAACTCTTTGCTGAAATCTGGTGAAATCAGAGCGGGAGCTTGACAGAGTTGCTTCTTAATCAAATCAAATGCTTCCTGACACTGCCCTGTCTATTTAACTATTTTTGGAGCAGCCTTTCAGGTGAGATCTACTGGGGAAAAACTATGGTGGCATATTCGGGGATAAATCAGCGGTAATAGCCGGCTAACCCCAATAGTGATCTCACCTGTGACTTGGTTCTCGGGATCGTCATCTCCACCAGCGCCTGGATTTTGGAGGTGATCGGCCTCACCCGGCCATTACCCATAATGTAGCCAAGATATTGGGTCTCCTGTTTGCCAAATGCACACTTGCCCAGCTTGGCTGTTAGCCCCGCCTCCCTCAGAGACTGTAGGACGGCTGAAATTCAAACAATTCTAACAATTTTAACAATTATTACTCCCCTGGGGGAATAATAATAGCATGAGAAATAACATTAGTCCTGCCGGGCAAGTCAGAGAAAACATCATTAAACCTTTCCACTAACTGGTAGAGCTCTCGTTTCTGATCCGGAAGTAACTGTTCCCCCATTGGAATATGAGTTGTAGCTGGTGGATTGACAGTGGGACCAAAATCCTCTTCCAAACTGTCACCAGCTACAAATAGGGCCTCCCTTTCATTCCAGGGTTTTAGCAAATTGATATGATAAATTTCGGTTTTATTTCGGCGATCAGGTTGTCTAATTTCATAATTTACTTTAACAATATCCCGAACCACCTCATATGGCCCCTGCCACTTAGCATAGGTGTTAAATCAGGACAAAGAAAACAATGCAGAATCAATATGGGTCAGAATAATGGACACAAATTCAAAGGGCATAATAATAGGCGCATGCTATAGACCGCCAAATTCAGACGCTGAACAAAATAATCTGTTATACAATGACATTCGAAATGCTTGTAGAAAAGGAGAAGCCATACTAATGGGGGATTTCAACTTCCCCTGTATAAAATGGGAAAACCCGATGGGGGCACGACGGACGAAATTGAAATGGTGGAAATGACAAATGACTGCTTCCTAACGCAATTTGTCAAGGCACCGACTAGAGGGGAGACATGCCTTGACTTAGTCTTTTCAAACAATGAAGACAGAATAACTAAAACAGAGGTCAGAGAGCCATTGGCAAACTCAGACCACAACATGGTCTCATTTGAAATATTTTTTAAAACCCCAAAAGTAATGAATAAAGCTAAGGTTTACAATTTTAGAAAAGCAAACTACGAAGGTATGAAACAGAGACTAATAGAAGTAGATTAGAGTAAAATAGAGAAAACATCCACAGAAAAAGGATGGCTGTTTTTTTAAAAATGTAGTACTAGAGGCACAACACAATTACATCCCAAAAGTAGACAAATCTAAATCTAAAACAAAATGGCCAAAATGGTTTAATAGAGCAATTAAAAAAAATATTAAGCGAAAAAAGGCACTTTACAGAGCGTTTAAAAGGGACCAGAAACAAAGTACACAGAAAGAGTACTTGGAACTGCAAACACAAGTCAAAAAGGAAGTTAGAAAGGCAAAGAGAGAGATAGAAATCAATATTGCTAACGGGGCTAAAACCAATTCCAAAATGTTTTTCCAATATTATAACAGCAAGAGAACATTCAAAGAGGAGGTTAAATGTCTAAGAGACACAAATGGCAAAATCATAGATGAAGAAAAAAAATAGCAAATATATTAAATGATTACTTTTCACAGGTTTTTACAAAGGAGGACACAGACAACATGCCCCACATGTCGACCTGTTCCTATCCTATGTCTGAAATGTATTTGCTTACGATTGTAAGTCGCCCTGGATAAGGGCGTCTGCTAAGAAATAAATAATAATAATAATAATATCCAATTTTAAATAACTTTAGCATAACAGAGGCAGAAGTGTTAAAGGGACTAGGAGCTCTTAAAATAAACAAATCCCCTGGGCCAGATGAGATCCTCCCAATAGTACTCAAAGAAATGAAAGAAGTTATTTACAAACAGCTAACCAAGATCATGCAACAGTCTCTTGACAAAGGGGTTGTACCGACAGACTGGAAAATAGCAAACGTAATACCGATCCACAAAAAGGGAGACAAAACCGAACCAGGTAACTACAGACCAGTAAGCCTGACTTCTATTATATGTAAACTTATGGAAACTATAATAAGATCCAAAATGGAAAATTACCTATATGGTAACAAAATCCTGGGAGACAGCCAGCATGGTTTTAGGAAAGGGAGATCATGTCTAACTAACCTACTTGACTTTTTTGAGGATGCAACATTGCTAATGGATAACTGCAAAGCATACGACATGGTCTATTTAGATTTCCAGAAAGCTTTTGACAAAGTCCCGCATAAAAGATTAATTCTCAAACTGAACGCAGTAGGGATTCAAGGAAATGCATGCACATGGATTAGGGAGTGGTTAACAGGTAGAAAAGAGAAAGTACTGATTAGAGGAGAAACCTCAAAATGGAGTGAGGTAACCAGTGGAGTACCACAGGGATCAGTATTAGGTCCTCTGCTATTCCTAATCTACATTAATGATTTAGATTCTGGTATAGTAAGCAAACTCGTTAAATTTGCAGACGACACAAAAATAGGAGGAGTGGCAAACACTGTTGAAGCAGCAAAGGTCATTCAAAATGATCTAGACAGCATTCAGAATTGGGCAGACACATGGCAAATGAAATTTAATAGAGAAAAGTGTAAAGTATTGCATGCGGGCAATAAAAATGTGCATTATAAATATCATATGGGAGATAGTGAAATTGAAGAAGGGAACTATGAAAAAGACCTAGGAGTTTATGTTGACTCAGAAATGTCTTCATCTAGACAATGTGGGGAAGTTATAAAAAAGGCTAACAAGATGCTCGGATATATTGTGAGAAGTGTTGTATTTAAATCAAGGGAAGTAATGTTAAAACTTTACAATGCATTAGTAAGACCTCACCTAGAATATTGTGTTCAGCTGTGGTCACCTCGTTACAAAAAGGATATTGCTGCTCTAGAAAGAGTGCAAAGAAGAGCAACCAGAATTATCCCAGGTTTAAAAGGCATGTCGTATGCAGACAGGCTAAAAGAATTGAATCTATTCAGTCTTGAACAAAGAAGACTACGCGGCGATCTGATTCAAACATTCAAAATCCTAAAAGGTTTAAAAATTGTCAATCCGGGGACTTCTTTGACTTGAAAAAAGAAAAAAGGACCAGGGGTCATAAATGGAGATTAGATAAAGGGGCATTCAGAACAGAAAATAGGAGGCACTTTTTTACACAGAGAATTGTGAGGGTCTGGAACCAACTCCCCAGTAATGTTGTTGAAGCTGACACCCTGGGATCCTTCAAGAAGCTACTTGATGAGATTCTGGGATCAATATGCTACTAACAACCAAACGAGCAAGATGGGCTGAATGGCCTCCTCTCTTTTGTAAACTTTCTTATGTTCTTATGTTCTTATGTTCATACAACTTAGATTCCGATGTGGGAAGTAGAAACAGTACTTTATCACCTGGCCGAAAAGTCAGAATACGTGCTTGTTTTGTACTGTTGCTCCTGGCGATGCTGAGCTAGTTTTAAGTTCTCCTGTGCCAAACGACCAACCAATGCTAGGTGGTCTCTTAACATAATCACATATTTGACTATGTTTTTAGAAATTTTTGTTTGCTCCTCCCACCCTTCTTTCACACGATCAAGGATACCTCGTGGTTGCCTCCCATACAGCAGCTCAAAGGGAGAAAACCCGATTGAAACCCTGAGGCACCTCTCTCACTGCAAACATTATCTAAGGGAGGAGCTTAGCCCAATGTTTTTGCTCTTGGTTAACAAACCGCTTCAGCATCTGTTTCAAGGTCTGATTAAAACGTTCCACCAAACCGTCCGTCTGCGGGTGATAAACGGCGGTTCGGATCAACTTAATTTGCAACAATTTGTATAATTCTTTCAAACATTGTGACATGAAGTTTGTTCCGTGATCAGTGAGGATTTCTTTTGGAATCCCTACTCTCGATATAACTCTTTAGCAATGGCTGCGACACTAGTGGATCTCAATGGTACTGCCTATATCTGGTCGCGTAGTCCACCACTACCAAATGTGCATATATCCAGAGTCAGACTGGCTCAATGGACCCACTATGTCCATAGCAATGCGCTCAACGGGAACTGAGATTAGCGGCAGTGGGACCAGCGTGGCCGGGTGAACCCGCCCTGGCGCTACTTGCTGGCATTCCAGGCATTCCGTTACATATCGCGCCACCTCACCAAAAACTCCCAACCAATAAAAGTGAGCCAATATTTGTTCCTGACTCTTATCGATACCTAAATGGCCCGAACAGGGGACATCGTGAGCCAACCGCAGGATCTCATGTCAAAAAGACTGGGGAATGAGTAGTTGTGTTACAATCTGGCTTGTGCTCGTGGCTTGGGATACTCTATATAGTAAGTGCCCAACAATAATGTGGTGGGGATATGTAAGTGGCCGGCTATCCTCTACATCCTTCCCCTCGATAGACCGAACCTGACCCCAGATGTGTGCCAGCGAAGGATCGTTCTTTTGCTCCAATGCTAGGTCCACATCTTGGTCCCAGAATTTCGGGATATCGCGCGGAGCTAAAGTAGCTTCAGCACTGGGGGCCTCAGTAACCTGCCCCCGCAGGTCACACTGGGTACCAACCCCCTCTCCCTTACATTTGACTGATCCTGAGGCTTCCCCCACCAAACCCTAGCCTTGTTTCTTTAACGTTCCTTCCCATTTTTCAACCCTTCGCTCTCTTTTTGTTTTTTTGGGCGAAATCGAGAATGGAACAAATCAGTGTGCAGCGGAAAAATATTCCCAATAGTTTCCCCCACTGCTCCCATGGTCTTACCGGAGACTGGCTTTACCGTTTTATTAATCATGCTGTCAAAATGCGACCAGTCTCGACCTAAAATAACTGGATATAGCAGTTTCTCTGCCACGGCCACGATTACGCAGCGGGTATGACATCCAACTGTCAAATCTAATTTAGTGAGGGGGTAGTCCTTGTTATCCCCATGAATACAGGAAATGACCACGACCCCTCATGACCACCAAGGTACCCCCTTCAATAGAACTTGTCTAATCACATCCTGAATCCACTAATGCGTGGGTGCTCACCTCACCAACCCGTACATTAACAATACAAGGCACCTCCCAATCATTACCCCTGGACTTACCTGGTGCTGTCAGAACATAATGGGAGGTCACCCCACACTCCATGGCCGCCGGACAATTCCGTGCCAGATGGCTGACCTCCTGGCACCGGTAACAAGTGGGGCGAAAGGGTGCCCACGGAGCCTGCGTGTCCCGTCGCTGGTTTGGCAGCTGGGAGGGGTACTCTGCTCTTACCCCGCTGGGGGTCGCCCTCGCTCTCCATTGTGTTGGAGGGAGGCCTACCATGAGATGATATTGCAGTGCTGGTCTGTGGGTAGTGGGGGTGAAGCGTGGTGGTGGTGGTGCCGTCGCTTGCGGTTTATTGGAGCCAAGAGCAGGTAGGGCAACCACTGGAGTGGCAGGTAGAGCGTCCTTGAACCCTTCAGCCAATCTGACCACCGCTTCCAGCGTGGTGGGACGGTGGTGACTGACCCAGTTCAGTGTGTCTGGCCCCAGCACCTTCACAAATTGCTTGATGGCAATGAGCTCGGTTACCTTCTCTGCACTATTGGTGCCAGGGCAGAGCCACCTGGTCACTTGGTCCATCAGCTGTTGCACCACCACACAGGGTCGCAGTCCTGAGGGTATTCCCGGAACCGGCAATGGTGGGTTTCTTCCATAATGTCTCACACTTCATTTGTTAAGGCTTGATAGGCTGCCTGGGCCTCCTCAATCAAATTAGCCCCCAACTGGGTAGTCCACCAATCCAGAGGCCACTGCACTGCCATTGCCTGCCTCTCAAAGGCTACCAAATAGGCCTTGGGATCATCCTCCAGCGACATTTTTACCACCCTTATCCTTGGCAAGGGTGCCGTTGGTTCAGTCGCCGGTCCCCCCGATTGGCTTCCAGGAACGTGGCGTGCATCTGCTCCATCATGGTCGCCATTCCCTCCTGGTGTCTTTGCTCCTGTGCCTCCAATATCACTCCCAACGCAGCAGCGTCCATCCCGGATCCCACCTCCAACTGTGACAGGTTGTGAACGGTGTAGTGCAAAAAATGTACATTGTCCAAACAGAATTCTCCCTGAAATAATCCTTCTTTTATTTTCACAACACAAATACCAAAAAATACTATGAATCAAAAATAATAATCCACCCCTCTACCAGCGATCGTATCAGGTAAAACAGAAAGGGTCCAGTCTCTGGAAAATAAACAAAAACGACACTCCTCAACCACAATCCTCCGTTCACCAAAATGTGCTCTTCTCCTCCGGGGTTTGTGGTGCGTGTGCTGTGCTGTGCTGTGCTGTGCTGCGCTGTGCTGTGAGGGCGTGCTCTGGGGTTCGTGCTGGCTCTGTAGCTACAGCCTCCTGTCTGGCTCCTCTGCAGAATACACAAAACAAAACACGTAACAAAACAAAACACAACAGCTCCGGCTGGTCATTCAACCTCTCAGCACAAGGGGAGGTACTGACATAGCTGCTTCCCCTTTCTACCCAGCAAACTCCTCCCTGCAATCAACGCGTTGCCATGGTTTCTCCAATAGAGGGCTGCCCCGCAGCTGACTGCAATGGAGTCGTCCTGAGTACTTGCAACTATGCACCCCTCCTAATATGGTTACCATCTGGTTTCCACCTACCATCAAGGTGGCAAATCTAGGAGGCAGCATACCATCCCCCTTACACAGCACCCTTTCTGGTTGGGAAGGAGATTTACAGTATTGACCCTTTCTCTCTTTATCACAGATAATTATTTTTTATTCTTTTTTTATTTTTTTTGCATTTAATACCATTACTAGATAAAACGTATGGAAGCACAAACAATATTAAACAACACGACTACCATTTAATGAGAGAATTCAAATTTCTATGATTAGTTATACATGCTTTCAACAGTGGTAAAAATAATTGGGTAAACTGCAATAAACAATAATTCTGAACACGTGAATTTGTGCAGTCTATAGATCAATTTTAAATATACTAACCTAGTGTATATGTAAAAATATAAATGTAATAAAGATACCAGATGGCTAAAAGGTGTGTGTAGGGGTTAAATTCTTAAACTATTAAACTAATTACGCTTCATATTTTTTAAAAAATAAGGTTGCTCCTTGTGTAGTAAAATAAAGCCTCCTATATCATATATGTTACTATGAATATTCAACAGGATCACTACTGGGTATTCCTATGGTTGCTATCTAAAGCTACAAAATATGCAAGAAAGGGACTGATTCACATTGCTAAGAGTACTTCAATTTCAATTAGTTTGGTAATATTTAGCACATTAATATAATGGTTCTTCATAAAAAAAGAATAACTTTTTACCCATTAAAAAATAACTCTACAACTGAGAGCGACAGTCTTCAGCAAAAAGAATATCCACAGACAAGTACAGTCGAGGTTACAGATCCCGAAAAAGCTGAAGAGCTTCAACAGCGTAATGGCTACAATGTTGGCATGTTCACTGACGAAAAAGTGTCAGCTGAAAGCATAGAGCTAGCTGTTACAACTGGGCCTCCAAAACATCCTAAATGACACTAAGAAGTGTGGCTTCGAAACTTCTGTGCTTAAATCAGTACAACAAAATGGTGAGCACTGCGAACATGACTGGCTGGTTTGGAGTAGCAGTAAGCAAGCTTTATACTGTTTTCCTTGTCAACTCTGCCATCAACATGCAGTTTGATAAGGACATTCTTTCTAGGGCAGCTAGATGGAGGGAAATCCTAAAGATGATCATAGATGTTTTAGCCTTTCATGGATCACCTCAAAGGATTGGTGCGCCAGATAATGGGAATTTTCTTGGCCTCATTGAAAATTCCAGTTATGATCCAGTTCTACAAGAACATGTGGAAAGGGTTGCAGAATATCAGCAAGAAGGTAATCGTCTTCAAGCCCACTACCTTTCAGGAGATTCACAGAAGGAATTTATAGCAGTCTGTGCTCAACATGTGCATAACACAATTTTAGAGGAAAGACTTGCAGCTAAGTACTTTGGTATCGTAGTAGATGCAACACCTGATTCTTCACATCAAGAGCAGACAGCTTTTATACTGAGGTATCTCTCCATGCCATCAGAAACAAATAATGTCTATAATGTAAAATAACAGTTTCTCAAATTTATTGATTGCAACAAGAAGACTGGGGTTTATATTGCAAATCTGATATTTGATTGCTTAGCTGATAATAAAATACCAATCATGGATTGCAGAGCACAGGCATATGACAATGTGTCCAATATGGCTGGTGAATATAATGGTGCTCAAGCTCTGATACTGAAAGTTAATCCGCTGGCTAAATTCTCACCATGTGCTTGTCATAGCCTCAACCTTTATGGAGCACAGGCAGCTGAAAGTTGCCTTGATGTGTAGACATTTTTGGAATTGTTCACAAGGTGTACAATCTGTTTAGTTGCAGCCCACAGCGATGGAGTATTCTGCTATAAAAGAAAGGCTGTTCTCTTCATGCACTTTCTGGAACACGCTGGACAGACAGAGTTAATAGTGTCAGGCCCTTTGCAGCTCACCTTCCTGGGATTCTGGATGCACTGACAGAAATACTTCAACTCAACCTCACACCTCAAACGACTATGTGAAGTCGTTCACTTGCATCTTGATGGCTGGAATCCAGGTAAAAGTTCTTGAGAGTCTGCTGATTGATTTGAAAGCACTGCGCAAACATTGGAACTTGATTAAAAGTGAAGCTAAATTGGTTGCAGGTGAAATTAATGTTCAACCACAACTGCCAGCAAAACGCAAATCATTTCCCAGGAGTTTTCAGGATGAAACAAAGGATGACCCTTTGCCTGATGGTGAACAAGGTGAAACTGCAGAGGAGACAGAGTTTAGGCGAAATGTGTTTTATAATATCATTGACTCTGTTATTGCTGGGCTCACAAGAAGATATAAGGCAGACGTGGATATTAATCAGTTTTTTTATTTTTCTGTGGCAATACTTAGATGTATCTAAGTAGATGTATCAGAGAATGAACTGCAAACCAAAACCAAACAATTTATGGCCCAATACAAACCAGATGTCTCAGAAGACTTGGTGGAAGAAATGATACATTTAAAGGCCATCCACAAAGCTAACCTTGGTGAAAGTTCACTGCTTCCTTTGGATCTTCTGAACAAACTCCACAGTTTCAAGCTGCATCCATTCTTCCCAATTTGCTGTGTAGCCCTTCATATTTTCTGCACAATCCCACTCACAGTTGCAGAAGGGGAATGCAGAAGGGGAATGATCTTTTAGGAAGCTAATTAATAATACCTGCGTTCCATCATTGCCAAAGACAGACTGACAGATCTGGGAACACTGGCAATTGAAAGTCATTTAACTCGCACTTTGAATTTTGACACTACAATTGATTCAAGCATTCAAAATCCTAAAGGGTATAGACAATGTCGACCCAGAGGACTTTTTTGACCTGAAAAAAGAAACAAGGACCAGGGGTCACAAATGGAGATTAGATAAAGGGGCATTCAGAACAGAAAATAGGAGGCAGTTTTTTACACAGAGAATTGTGAGGGTATGGAACCAACTCCCCAGTAATGTTGCTGAAGCTGACACCCTGGGATCCTTCAAGAAGCTGATTGATGAGATTCTGGGATCAATAAGCTACTAACAACCAAACGAGCAAGATGGGCTGAATGGCCTCCTCTCGTTTGTAAACTTTCTTATGTTCTTATGTTCTTATCACTTCGCCAGACTGAAGGCCAGGAAGGTGCACCTTTAACTCACACATTCAGGGTGAGACTTCAGGGAGATCACAAAACTGGTCAGTTACTTGTTTTATTTCCTCTCTTTAGTTATTTACAAAGTCTGAAATATTGAAGGGTTAAGAAGTATTTGTTTTCAGATATTCAATATTGAAGAATTACTGTTGCAGTTCTCAGTATACTGATCCCCTTGCTCAGTGAAAGCATTTTGCAATATTTTCTTATTCTTGAATTGTTGAATAAGTTTCCATGTCAGCTTTCTTATTATTTATTGGTACTATGTTGAAGGGTGTACCCTGGAAAGAAGGGTGAGGTTGTGTTACTGAAGCTTATTTGATTTTGATTAAACCAACTCATTGGTCACAAAAGTGCATGTTTTACTGGATATGAATCCCCATTTTACTGAAGGAGTACCCCAGCAATACCACTTAAAACAAATAGGTGTAACTATAAAGTTTGTGTAATGCTAAGCAATATTGTTATGAATTATGACATGATGTACCGTACTGTCAATCAACATGCTTTCAATTCCCAGTCTGAGAGTAATGCAGTGCTTGAAGAAATTCTGTGACTGTGTTGTGGTTTTGTATCCGTTAGCAAAAAGTGTATGGGGCAGGGGTGGGCCTTCTGTATGGGGACCCACATACCAATCCTTCCCTGGGGCCCATGGCAGCTCTTGGCCGCCTTGGGGTTTCTATGTGAAAATGGACATGGATTTCAAATGTTTTACGTCATACGTCAAACCTGATCCTCTCAAGCTGTTCTCCCAAACATGCATGCGCATCACCACTTCACGTGTAAATAACCACACATGGAAACTCCCCTGTGAAACTCCCCATTGACTGCATCTCTGCTCCACCTAGGGGCAGCAGTGTGGCGTAGTGGTTAGGGCTCTGGATTCTTGACCGGAGGGTCGTGGGTTCAATCCCAGCTGGGGGACACTGCTGCTGTATCCTTGAGCAAGGTACTTTACCTAGATTGATCCAGTAAAACCCAGCTGTATAAACGGGTAATTGTATGTAAAAATAATGTGATATCTTGTATCAATTGTAAGTCTCCCTGGATAAGGGCGTCGGCTAAGAAATAAATAATAATAATACTAATAATAACAGAGACTTTAAACGACAAGCCTGGGAGTTTAAAAAGATTAATCAAATATGAGAAATTTTAGCCAATCACAGCAGTGCCTCACACGATATAGGCTGTGTGACAAAGAGTGAATGAATCTGAATCAACAATCTCCCTCTCGACCTGTGAGAGCACTGTACAGCAGGAATGGCGTGCCCCATACAGAATGTTTCGGCAGTTCATTCCGGGGGCAGTCGGAAGCCGGCCATTCAGGAAAGGGATGGCGTCACGGTACCAGGAGTCCCCGCCCTAGTACGGTAAGCAAAGTTTCATTCATGAATTGGAGGAGATGTGATTGAACTAGCTATTGGATGGGGTGGGGCTGAGGGTACTTTAAGGGGACGTGACGCCATAATCAGTTCCTTTGTTGTGGTTGATGGGAGGAAACGAGGACTGTTTGAAAGGAGAGTTAAGTGTTTTGTTTGTTTTTGCAATCGCGTGCGTTTTGTCTTTGTCAGACTGATTAGGCACAGAGGCCAGCGACACCCGGACTTCACCGCACCTGCACTTAACCGGCATCATTGTATCCAGCACCGCACCTGCACCCGAGCACGCACTGTCCGGAGACGTGTCTGTGTTTGTGTTGTGTTTGTGTTTTGGGATTATTATTTCGGGACTGCAACGCCTTGTTTTGGCGCTGGCAATACCCATTGCTGGGTAGAGCCAGCTTTATTATTTATTTCCTGTTCAAGAAATAAAAAGGAACTTGAACCGTGAGCACCTGCATCACCCATTCACTACGCACTGCAACCCACACGTTCACAGGCTGTTAATGCTGACATTTGCATATGCTGGTTACCCATAATTCTCTAGATACTGCTTTCTCTCACCTTAACTACATACATACAAATCTATCTATCTATCAATCTAACCATATATATATATATGGATTTTAAAATCAATTACAACAATGACTGTGTTAATAAAAGAAAAAATATCCATGGTCCTGGAAGTGAAACAGAATATTAATTATTAAACACATAATCTGAATTATTAAACAAGTAATCTATAAATGTCTGTTTTATTTTTGTATAATAAATGGCTGTGCTTTCAGCTTGCTGAGCACACCACTACAGTTTTGTACTTATAAAAATGTGAATACAAAATACCAAAACCGGGACGATTTAACAAGTTTACTGTTTCTGAACGGGACAAAAATGAAGTCTGAAAACAATCCCAGTTTCCCCCCCGGGGAAACGTTGTTAACCAAATTAACGTTGGTAACCAAAGTAAAAGGCACGAGAAGTCAGTGAATTCGTTTGCTGGCCCACCTATTGTACTGTCTTTTTTTTTTTTGGTGACTGAAATGAGGAAGTACACTTTTAGTTTCGATATTAATCACAAGTTGTTTACCAAGCCAGTCATACTGGAGCCAAATAAGAACTTGACAAACACGACCGTGTTTTTACCGATTTGATGAGCGGTGAGACAGTTCGGCTTCTCTAAAGGTAAGTAGGACATTTGAGCACGCTGTTTTGTTCAAGGAATGGAGTAGAATGTGAACATGTGGTTCAGAGCAGACACACACTGACAGGCTGGATGTTTTTTTTTTTTTTTTTTTAACACGGCAACTGCGACAGGATCAGTTTTACTGTAGTTATGGTCACGTACTCTGCATTTTATAATGGCGCTAAACTAAACACACCATTTCTAAAGATTTTTACTAGTTATGTAACAGCGACAATCACACCTTTTTGTGTTATTGTTTTTTATAGATCAAATGCTAAATAGGTTTTATGCTTCATGATATGATTTTATACATTTGCTTCTGTTTAATAAATTGTTTTATAATTGTGTTTACCTTTGATTAAAACCAGAAAGTGTATCCAAAACAAATGTTAGAAAAAATTAAATAGAATGTAGTTAAGTTGCAATCATCCAATTGGAATATTTCCTGCCTGTAGTGTCATTTGTTGCTAGGGAACAGTGATCTGACTAGCTTCGCGCTGACAAGAAAGATAAGTAAAACACACACACACACACGCAGATGAATCTTGACTAGAAAGTTCTTAACTCTTCGTTGTCAATAATAATATGTTGTTTTAACCATTTTCTAATTCAAATATTGTGTATGTAAACAGCACTTTTAAACCATTTTCCCTAATTCAAATAAAATTGGTGTATGTATTCGAACAGACGAGATATTATATATATAATATATATATATATATATATATATATATATATATATATATATATATACAGTGCCAAAAGCTACACCCCTTGAACTTTTTTCAGGTGGGTTTCAGGCCCACTTATCTACACACCATACAGAGGTGAAAATCTTTTATTGAAAATATATATATATATATACTATTTTGATAAGAGGAAAATAATTTTTATAGGTTTTTGAATATATATATTTATATATATATATATATATATATATATATATATATATATATATTATTACTCTATAATATATTGGTGCTGAACTGTTGTGTTTGAATCAAAACATTGGAAGAGGGTTTTTGACCCCATGACAACTACTTTTTTGTTTAATTCAAATTTTGTTTATTCGTCCTCAATTTCATGTTCTATTTAAATCATTTTTTTCTATCTTTTCTGTTTATTCTAATTAACTACATTCTTTTTATATAGGCAAAGGATCTATTTATATATATATATATATATATTGTTTATATATATATATTAATTATATATTCTAGCCTGTCTAACGTTGAGAAAGTTCTAATACACAAACTTTACATCATTTATGTCATGTTTTTTTTGGTTCATTTTTTTTTTTGTGGTCTAATTCTTTATATAAAGTAGTTCCAGTCTCCAACATATTTGATTTCATCACATTTTTCACATTTTTAAACAACATTGCTATTTTTAGGTATTTTTTTTAGTGGATATTTGGTGTTCTTATGTTTAATTATATTTTTACATTTTGTCTATGTATTTACACACTTTACATCTACTAGTGCACATGTTTTAGAATATTTTGCCAATTATTTATTTTATATATTTATAACTAAAATATCACCTAAATTAGCTTCTCTTTGATATGCTACAACTGGGGCCTTAAGAATATCCATTTTAATTTTTCTGAATTATATAAATATTGGGCAAAAGTTTATATATATATGATATTTATAATCTAGTAATCATCTCTTTTAGTTTATCCACTTTTTTATTAACTCCATCTCTATAATTCTTTCTTTGTATCCTTTTTTTAAGATTTGTTTTTATAATTTTTTGTTTACATCACACCCCCTTCATATTCTTATTCCTAGACCCTTTGAGATTGCCCTTTAGTGAATCGGATGTGCAGAGGACATGTATGAAAATACAAAATTGAAAGATCATAATTGAAAGTACAGTTAATACTTGAGTCTGTTGTCTGTTGGATAGGTCTCTACCAACTTTGAACATTTTCTAATTCAAATATTGTGTATGTATTCGAACAGACAAGATCTTTATATTTGACCACTGTTCAAGCTCTGTCAAGTTCCTTAGAGAGCGTTGATGGACAGCAATCTTCAAGTCATGCCACAAATTTTCAATTGGATTTAGGGCGGGGCTCTGACTGGGCTACTCAAGGACATTTAACTATTTGTTCCTTAGCCACTCCAGTGTAGCTTTGGCTGTGTTCTTTGGGTCGTTGTCATGCTGAATGGTGAACTTCCGTCCCAGTTTCAGCTTTCTTGCAGAGGGCAGCAGGTTTTCCTCAAGGACTTCTCTGTAAGAACATAAGAAAGTTTACAAATGAGAGGAGGCCATTCAGCCCATCTTGCTCGTTTGGTTGTTAGTAGCTTATTGATCCCAGAATCTCATCAAGCAGCTTCTTGAAGGATCCCAGGGTGTCAGCTTCAACAACATTACTGGGGAGTTGGTTCCAGACCCTCACAATTCTCTGTGGAGGAAGTTAGAAAGTCCAAGAGAGAAACAGAAATCAATATTGCTAAGGGGGCTAAAACCATTTCCAAACTGTTTTTACAATATTATAACAGCAAGAGAACATTCAAAGAGGAGGTTAAATGTCTGAGACACAAAAATGGCAAAATCATAGATGAAGAAAAAAAAATAGCAAATATATTAAGTGATTACTTTTCACAGGTTTTACAAAGGAGGAGACAGACAACATGCCCCACATGTCGACCTGTTCCTATCCAATTTTAAATAACTTTAGCATAACAGAGGCAGAAGTGTTAAAGGGACTAGGAGCTCTTAAAATAAACAAGTCCCCTGGGCTGGATGAGATCCTCCCAATAGTACTCAAAGAAATGAAAGAAGTTATTTACAAACCGCTAACCAAGATCATGCAACAGTCTCTTGACACAGGGGTTGTACCGACAGACAGGAAAATTGCAAACGTAATACCGATCCACAAAAAGGGAGACAAAACCGAACCAGGTAACTACAGACCAATAAGCCTGACTTTTATTTTATGTAAACTTATGGAAACTATAAGAAGATCTAAAATGGAAAATTACCTATATGGTAACAATATCCTGGGAGACAGTCAGTACGGCTTTAGGAAAGGGAGATCGTGTCTAACTAACCTGCTTGACTTTTTTGAAAATGGATAATTGCAAAGCATACGACATGGTTTATTTTGATTTCCAGAAAGCTTTTGACAAAGTCCCGCATAAAAGATTAATTCTCAAACTGAACGCAGTAGGGATTCAAGGAAATGCATGCACATGGATTAGGGAGTGGTTAACAGGTAGAAAAGAGAAAGTACTGATTAGAGGAGAAACCTCAAAATGGAGTGAGGTAACCAGGGGAGTACCACAGGGATCAGTATTAGGTCCTCTGCTATTCCTAATCTACATTAATGATTTAGATTCTGGTATAGTAAGCAAACTCGTTAAATTTGCAGACGACACAAAAATAGGAGGAGTGGCAAACACTGTTGAAGCAGCAAAGGTCATTCAAAATGATCTAGACAGCATTCAGAATTGGGCAGACACATGGCAAATGAAATTTAATAGAGAAAAGTGTAAAGTATTGCATGCGGGCAATAAAATGTGCATTATAAATATCATATGGGAGATAGTGAAATTGAAGAAGGAACTATGAAAAAGACCTAGGAGTTTATGTTGACTCAGAAATGTCTTCATCTAGACAATGGGGAAGCTATAAAAAGGCTAACAAGATGCTCGGATATATTGTGAGAAGTGTTGTATTTAAATCAAGGGAAGTAATGTTAAAACTTTACAATGCATTAGTAAGACCTCACCTAGAATATTGTGTTCAGTTGTGGTCACCTCGTTACAAAAAGGATATTGCTGCTCTAGAAAGAGTGCAAAGAAGAGCAACCAGAATTATCCCAGGTTTAAAAGGCATGTCGTATGCAGACAGGCTAAAAGAATTGAATCTATTCAGTCTTGAACAAAGAAGACTACGCGGATATCTGATTCAAACATTCAAAATCCTAAAAGGTATAGACAATGTCAACCCGGGGGACTTCTTTGACCTGAAAAAAGAAACAAGGACCAGGGGGCACAAATGGAGATTAGATAAAGGGGCATTCAGAACAGAAGATAGGAGGCACTTCTTTACACAGAGAATTGTGAGGGTCTGGAACCAACTCCCCAGTAATGTTGTTGAAGCTGACACCCTGGGATCCTTCAAGAAGCTGCTTGATGAGATTCTGGGATCAATACGCTACTAACAACCAAACGAGCAAGATGGGCTGAATGGCCTCCTCTCGTTTGTAAACTTTCTTATGTTCTTATTTTCTTATCACTTCGCCAGACTGAAGGCCAGGAAGGTGCACCTTTAACTCACACATTCAGGGTGAGACTTCAGGGAGATCACAAAACTGGTCAGTTACTTGTTTTATTTCCTCTCTTTAGTTATTTACAAAGTCTGAAATATTAAAGGGTTAAGAAGTATTTGTTTTCAGATATTCAATATTGAAGAATTACTGTTGCAGTTCTCAGTATACAGATCCTCTTGCTCAGTGAAAGCATTTTGCAATATTTTCTTATTCTTGAATTGTTGAATAAGTTTCCATGTCAGCTTTCTTATTATTTATTGGTACTATGTTGAAGGGTGTACCCTGGAAAGAAGGGTGAGGTTGTGTTACTGAAGCTTATTTGATTTTGATTAAACCAACTCATTGGTCACAAAAGTGCATGTTTTACTGGATATGAATCCCCATTTTACTGAAGGAGTACCCCAGCAATACCACTTAAAACAAATAGGTGTAACTATAAAGTTTGTGTAATGCTAAGCAATATTGTTATGAATTATGACATGATGTACCGTACTTTCAATCAACATGCTTTCAATTCCCAGTCTGAGAGTAATGCAGTGCTTGAAGAAATTCTGTGACTTGTGTTGTGGTTTTGTATCCGTTAGCAAAAAGTGTATGGGGCAGGGGTGGGCCTTCTGTATGGGGACCCACATACCAATCCTTCCCTGGTGTCCATGGCAGCTCTTGGCCGCCCTGGGGTTTCCATGTGAAAATGGGCATGGATTTCCCATGTTTTATGTCATGCTCACGAGTAAATGAGATTTATTCTATAACTCTCTGTGGCTGTTATTTCCAGCCACAAACCTGATCCTCTGAAGCTGTTCTTCCAAACGTGAATGTGCATCGCCACTTCACATGTAAATAACCACACATTGAAACTCCCCTGTGAAACTCCCCATTGACTGCATCTCTGCTCCACCTAGAGGCTTTAAACGACAAGCCTGGGAGTTTAATAAAATTCATCAAATATGAGAAATTTTAGACAATCACAGCAGTGCCTCACGCGATTTAGGCTGTTAATGTTGACATTTGCATGTGCTGGTTACCCATAATTCTCTAGATACTGCTTTCTCTCACTTTAACTACATACATACACACACATCTGTCTATCTATCTATCTATCTATCTATCTAACCATATATATATAT
The DNA here is from genome assembly GCA_036884735.1 of Huso huso. Taxonomy (NCBI): domain Eukaryota; kingdom Metazoa; phylum Chordata; class Actinopteri; order Acipenseriformes; family Acipenseridae; genus Huso; species Huso huso. The sequence continues at coordinate 25,743,398 of CM072681.1, read as the reverse complement.
ATATATATATATATATATATATATATATATATATATATATATATATATATATATATATATATATATGTTTATATGCATTTTAAAATCAGATACAAAAATGACTGTATTAATAAAAGAAAAAAATATCCATGGTCCGGGAAGTGAAACAGAATATTAATTATTAAACACATGATCTGAATTATTAAACAAGTAATCTAGAAATGTCTATTTTATTTTTGTATAATAAATGGCTGTGCTGGCAGTTTACTGAGCACACCACTACAGTTTAATACTTATAAAAATGTGAATACAAAATACGAAAACCGGAACGATTTAACAAGTTTACTGTTTCTGAACGGTACAAAAAATGAAGTCTGAAAACAATCACATTTCCCCCCCCCGGGACGTTGGTAACCAAAGTAAAAGGCACGAGAAGCCAGTGAATTCGTTTGCTGGCCCACCTATTGTACTGTTTTTTTTTTTTTTGGTGACTGAAATGAGGAAGTACACTTTTAGTTTCGATATTAATCACAAGTTGTTTACCAAGCCAGTCATACTGGAACAAAATAAGAACTTGACAAACACGACCGTGTTTTTACCGATTTGATGAGCGGTGAGACAGTTCGGCTTCTCTAAAGGTAAGTAGGACATTTGAGCACGCTGTTTTGTTCAAGGAATGGAGTAGAATGTGAACATGTGGTTCAGAGCAGACACACACTGACAGGCTGGATGTTTTTTGTTTTTTTTTAAACACGGCAACTGCGACAGGATCAGTTTTACTGTAGTTATGGTCACGTACTCTGCATTTTATAATGGCGCTAAACTAAACACACCATTTCTAAAGATTTTTACTAGTTATGTAACAGCGACAATCACACCTTTTTGTGTTATTGTTTTTTATAGATCAAATGCTAAATAGGTTTTATGCTTCATGATATGATTTTATATATTTGCTTCTGTTTAATAAATTGTTTTATAATTGTGTTTACCTTTGATTAAAACCAGAAAGTGTATCCAAAACAAATGTTAGAAAAAATTAAATAGAATGTAGTTAAGTTGCAATCATCCAATTGGAATATTTCCTGCCTGTAGTGTCATTTGTTGCTAGGGAACAGTGATCTGACTAGCTTCGTGCTGACAAGAAAGATAAGTAAAACACACACACACACGCAGATGAATCTTGACTAGAAAGTTCTTAACTCTTCGTTGTCAATAATATGTTGTGTACAACGGCACTTTTAACCATTTTCTAATTCAAATATTGTGTATGTATTCGAACAGACGAGATCTTTAGTAACCAAAAGCGCTAGGTGGGGTTAGGCCCTGGCAGAGGTGAAAATCGTTTTGAAAATTGGTGTTTTGAACTGTTTTCGAAAGGACCCCCATATATAATTTTATTATTTGGGACTTTTATCCAAGTGGACGGGTCTATGAAATTTCCCAACGACCCAAGGAGGTTAAGTGACTTGCTCAGGGTCATAGAATTTTACAAGCCCTTTTCTTTAACCACTGGACCACATAGGCACACAGATACATACATACATACATACACAGTATATATATATATATATATATATATATATATATATATATATATATATATATATATATATATAATATACAAATTGAAAGATCATAATTGGATAATATATCCATATATATTTTTATAGTATAATACTATGGAACAACCCTTTGCAGAAATTACAGCTGTGAGTCTGTTTAAATGGGATTTTTTCAGATCAGGTCTCTACCAACTTTGCACATTTTTGTTGGAGGAATAATTCAAATATTATATATATATTATATATATATATATATATATATATATATATGAAAATACAAAATTGACAAGATCTTTGATATTTGACCACAGCAATTTCAGTTCAATAGGTCTCTTTTCCACACCTCAAGTTCCTTTTGGCAAAACTGTTCAGAGTTCCTTGGGGCGTTGATGGACAGCAATCTTCAAGTCATGCCACAAATTTTCAATTGGATTTAGGGGGGGGCTCTGACTGGGCCACTCAAGGACATTTACCTTTTTGTTTCTTAGCCACTCCAGTGTAGATTTGGCTGTGTGCTTTGGGTCGTTGTCATGCTGAATGGTGAACTTCCGTCCCAGTTTCAGCTTTCTTGCAGAGGGCAGCAGGTTTTCCTCAAGGTCTTCTCTGTACTTTGCTCCATTCATTTTCCCTTCTATCCTGACAAGTACCCCAGTCCCTGCCGATGAGAAACATCCCATAACATGATGCTGCCACCACCATGCTTCACAGTAGGGATGGTGTTCTTTGGGTGATGCGCTGTGTTGGGTTTGCGCCAAACATAACGCTTTGCATTTAGGCCAAAAAGTTCAATTTTAGCTTCGTCAGACCACAAAACTTTTTGCCACATGGCTACAGAATCTCCTGAGTGTTTTTTTGCAAACTTCAAACGGGATTCAAGGTGGTCTTTCATGAGTAAAATACAGGCCAAATTTGTGGAGTGCTTGGGATATTGTTGTCACATGCACACTTTGACCAGTCTTGGTCATAAAAGTCTGTAGCTCTTGCAAAGTTGTTATTGGCCTCTTGGTAGCCTCTCTGATCAGTCTCGTTCTTGCTCGGTCATCCAGTTTGGAGGGACGGACTCATCTAGGCAGGGTCTTGGTGGTGCCATATACCTTCCACTTCTTAATAATCGTCTTGAGCATGCTCCAAGGGAAATTCAAGGCCTTTGATATTTTTTATACCCATCCCCTGATCTGTGCCTTTCAACAACTTTGTCTCGGAGTTCTTTTGAAAGCACCTTTGTGCTCATGGTTGAGTCTTTGCTTTGAAATGCACTACCCAGCAGAGGGAACCTACAGGAACAGCTGAATTTATCCTGAAATCATGTGAATCACTACAATTTAACACAGGTGGAGGCCACTTAACTTGGTGTGTGATTTTGAAGATGACTGGTTACACCTGAGCTAATTTAGGATTGCTACTACAAGGGGGGTGGACACTTATCCAACCAAGCTATTTCAGTTTTTATTTTTAATTAATTTTCTTTAAATTTCTAGAATATTTATTTCACTTGGAAGTTTTGGGGTAGGATGTGTAGATAAATGAAAAAAACTATTTTAATGTATTTTAATTCCAGGCTATAAGGCAACAAAAGGTGAACATTTTGAAAGGGGGTGTAGACTTTCTATAGGCACTGTGTGTATATATATATATATATATATCGTAAAACTTAGGTTTTATTTACAATACTTGCCAGCAGACCCTGCGTGTACTTGAGTCCGCCGTTTATATTAGATCAGTGGTTCCCAACCTATGGTCCGCGGACCCTAAACAAAATTAAAAATGTCTCCTCACACCGGCAAGCCCAATTTCAAAGGAAAATCATCTTCGGCAGAATGAAGCGCCTGTCGCTGTATTACACTAGTTGCAACGTGTGACGTGTTTAGCCTGGTGACTAAATCACATCACATGCTGCAACTCACCGCACGTTAGAAGCAACCCCATGTGGTTAGTCCCGCTTTGGGAGGTATCAGCAATGGATCACTGGATGAAAACGGTCTTTGAACAGGAAATCGAGAAAGGCTAAAAAAACATTTTGCATATTCTTTTTATTTAATTGATAAACACATTTAAGCACAGTTGCATGTATATATTAAATACATTTAAATCCACAGAAACGCTAGTGACATTATTTAAGTGTCACAAATTGATTTCACTAGTAGCGAATGCGCAACACCAGAAAACTGGAACAATGTAGTGCTGCCGCACTGCTGCGTGATGCACAAATAGGGTTGCCAACTCTGACTGAAGCTATTCCGGGAGATTTTTTTTTCTAACATGACATAATGTCATTAATTGTGCTGTTCAACCCGTTCACAATATCAAGCCATCATTTTATTGTGTGTGGGTGTAAGGAGTGTCACTGATTAAAAAATTATATATAACTATATACCACCATTATGAATCTTGAATAAGAAATATTGCAAAACTAGGTTAGCTCAATAATGTATTAGTTAGCTAATGTTACTATCGATATGATAATTTTATTTCAAACCAAGATCGGATTTCTACATGTTTACCCATCTTTTTTAGTATTAGTTTGCTAGCTACAGAGCAACACCAATGAACAGCTTTAAACTTTAAACCTTCATATTTAAATACTTGTTATTTTTACCTTAAAGCTGGGTCGCCTGCGGGATGTCGTTGCCCTCGGCTTCCTTCCTGTTAAATCTGTATTTCAGCTGGCCTCTTGCTGCTCTAAGCAACTCTGGGTTCTTTTTTAAGAACTCATGAATGTCTGCACAGGACATATTGAAGTTCAATTGCACCTGCAGCTCTGCTTTCACAATGCTATCACTCAGTCTGTTTCTGTCCTTGCTCCACAGTTGTGCCATTAAACTGAAAACTCTCTCGCAGTAGGCATTGGATACAGGAATGGAAAGTGCGAAAGAGACCAATTTCAACATTTGGCTGTCGCCACTCTCTGGCATTTGTCTGAAAACCTCCACCCATCTCTGATCTATGTTCTGCTAATTTGAGACAATCACTTCTCTGGATTGCTGTAAAACACAGTAGTAATCATACAGCTTGTCAATGTCAATCTCAATGCAGAGTGCTGTAACAAGAGTCTCAAAATCGGACCATTTCACATCTTTGTCAAGTGAGAACAATGCCATTTGTTTGAAAACCGATGTTTCTAAATCATACCATTTCTCCAGGTATTCAATGCACCGCGACAATGTCTTATCCGTTTCTTCTCTGACTTTTCTGTTGTCAGATGGAGAGACGTCGCCCAAAATGACTTGGGCTGATCTTCCATAGAATTTGTCCTCTCTTCTTCTCTTTAGTTTTGAATGGAAGCCTTCCATGACACCGTGCAGTTCTGTGCAGCTGACATTGGTACATTCCAGTTTTTTCACAGCATTGTGCAAAAAGTAAACATAACAAAGAGGAAAAGACTCGTGTTCTTCCTCACTGAATGTTTCCCACACAATCTTGACACATTCTTCTTCCCCCTCTGACAACTCCCCAGTAATGTTGTTGAAACTGACACCCTGGGATCCTTCAAGAAGCTGCTTGATGAGATTCTGGGATCAATAAGCTACTAACAACCAAACGAGCAAGATGGGCTGAATGGCCTCCTCTCGTTTGTAAACTTTCTTATGTTCTTAAGTTCTAGAATTATTAATAAGAAGTATGCCCTCAATGCTGGCCAGCTTTGTAGTACTCGTTCAATAGCGGGCAGAAGTGACAGCCACCTTGTTGGTACGTGCCGAAGCACATCTTTGTATTCCATTTCAACAAACTCAAAAAAGGACATAAGAGACTCTGTCTTCTCGGCCGAGGAGGAAAAGTCGCTGTATACTTTGAGGACGAGTGTTTCAACTTCAAAACTCAATGCTCTCATCCCATTTTAGGCAATTGTGGATTACATGCCATTTGCACCCCACTTGTATCAGTCGGTTATTAAGCTGTTTGAGTTTCTGATATACTGACCTGTGTTTCCCAAAGTTCACAGAGGCATTGTCAACCATGTAAGAAGACACATTGTTAATGCTGAGACCATTCTCTTGTAGAATATTGGAGATCCGTGTCACAGTTGCCTCACTTGTCTCGTCATTGTCTTTGTAAAAATCAAGCAAGCCATGCTTAATTCCCTCTGTCACAGAAAAGTAACGCACGATTAACAGGAAGAATTTCTTATTTCCCTTGTTGGAGGTGTCAGATCCAACTGAAAAAAACTGTGCACCATCCAAGTTCTTAAGCAAAAGTTCTCACACTCTCTGTTATACTGGTTGCTTTCGTCCGTCCACAAGACATTTTTCTCGCAATTTCAGAATCAGGTAAAATTCTTGAAAGCATTTTGTTTGCACAGTCTTGGCTTGCATAACTTAAATGGTGCGAAATACTGTGGTAAACTTGCCCCACTTCAGCCGCGGTCACCAGATTTTCTTGGGATGAAATTGGTAAAAAAAAAAAAAAACGATGTGATTTGTGGTGTTCTTTTCTGTTTCTCTGATTCCTTGTGTTTTGTGCTCTTTGCGTGGCTGGTCAGCGCTCCTCTTCCCTCGTATTTCACCGAAAACCCTTGATGACATAGAATGCATTCTGCTGTAACCATATCGATTCTGTGAAGCCAATTTTTAAATGCATTTTCTTTGCACCATTCATCGTTAAAACAGCAAAAATACCTTTTCTTTTTCACTGTGCTACTGTTCGAATGCCCCTCACCACCATTCCTGATTTTTTTTAACTGTTAACTAAATAGCTGTTTCTAGTGCTCGGCAATGGCAATGTTTATTTATTACTACCATTTACATTACATATTGTAGCATTTCAGGGGAACAAACAAGAGCCAGACTACCGCAGCAAGATTGCATTCAGATGTTTATTCATTTAACATTAGGACACCACAACACAGCCCCGAACTGCTCGCAGGCAGCTCCTAAATAGAGATCCCCCCCAAACCCTATTGGCTCCCACACACAAGGGCACATTTACATACACACTGACCAATCTCTCAGACTCTCAGTCCCGCGCAAGCAGCTGACCGGCGGGACCGAACACAAATCACAGTGCAGCAAACACAGACCACATCTACATACAGCTGCACTGTGCACGTGACATCCCAGGCAGCGCGCGAGCACTGCCTAGACACAAAATGCTCTTTACTCACAGATTCATGCAGGGTGACACACAAACAGCAGGAAAGACAGGACAGCACACGCGCACACACACACACTTAGCACAGATCGCTACAGTATGATGTCATTACGCTGCCAAGGGAAAGAAAAGCGCAATCAGATGACACCGTTATGTTTCAACAATGAATGAACTTCTGTATGAATTATGTGCATTCATTATATTAATTTATTTTCCTAAAATATCCTGAATTGCTTTCGATAGTCACCGGGAGATCGATGCCAATTCCGGTAGACTCCCGGCTAATCCTGGAGGCACAAACCTTGAGCGCCTCAGAAAGCTGCTTGTTACCAAGGCAACTAACCACGCTGGGATCCCTTTATGAAGCCCACAGCTTGGTGAGGTGGCACCTACTGGATTTGGAGTAGTTAGAATTTGTGCGATTTAAACTTTTTCAACAATGGCTTTAGTTGAATCTGATACTACATGTGACCTGAGGAAACTAAGTTTTACAGTAAGATCCAAGAAGAGAGGCGTTCAATTGTTAAAGACAGCAGAATAACACCAGCACTGGAGATTTTGAAGAAAGACGGTTCAAGGCTTGTTTGAAAGTACAGAATTAGAACTTTCCAATGATGTATCGTATGTCCTGAACACACGTTCCTAAGTGAAACTACAGCAAACCGAAACTAAGGCTTGAGTCATGTGACATGAATCAGCTTCTAAGTTTTATTTTTTTCCTATTACTCGGTCACTTCATAATGACACAATTACAACTGTAATTGACCCCAGGTCTGGTGCCAAGTATAATCTTTCCTCTTGATTGGTTTGACTGGCTCAGCAGACTGTGCAGTGAAAGTGTGGTTCAGTCTTCTTTATTGTGTTGAGGAAACTGATGTACCTTCCCATTGGCTCCTTCCAATCTGCTTCTCTTGTTTTTGCAGAGTCTGTGGGTGTGATGATCTGTAGAGAAGATGGCATTCAAAAAATCAGATCGGAGAACTGGTAAGAAGGAAATTGGTCTTTCTATTGATCTCTGCAGAAGATTAACCACAGGGTGACATATTTTCTTACTATTATTATTATTATTATTTAGTCATTTAGCAGACACTTTTATCCAAAGCGACTTACAGAGACTAGGGAGTGAACTCTGCATCATCAACTGCTGCTGCTGTTGCAGAGTCACTTACAATTGGACCTCGGTTTTACAGAGTTGGGGTCAATTCCTTTTTTTCAATTCCAATTCCTTTTTAAAATCAATTCCCAATTGACATTCCCTTTTAGTCAAGTCCAATTAGTTTTAGGACACAGGCTTTATTGAGCAGACATATACAACTTGTACAATTGCCTGTGTTATTGACAAGTTGTACATGATGTGATTGGCAAGATGGCTATGTTTGCTCAATAACGCCTATGTCGTAAAAGTAATTGATTAAAAGGGAATTGGAAATAGAATTGGAATTGAAAAACAGAAATTAACCCCAACCCTACATATAATGAAGCACCTTTCATGTTCCTTTGAAGCTTGTTGAAAGCAATTGAAACCAGTCCCATTCTGGACTGGAAACATACCACCTGATAGACAACACCAGGGGTTAATGTGTAGACACAAAGGTAGCTGTTCTTATAATTAAAAGAGGGACAACATTTTTGTTTCTAGTCCTAATGTACTGCCCTTGAGTTACAGCAGCCCCCATATATGCTTCAAGTTCTCTGCTTGTGGATCAGGGGTGCCTTAGTGTTGGTGTCGGTAGCTGCATGGTCATCTTTGCCTTGCCGTGTTTTAACATAATTTTCAGTTTTGAACAATACCAGCGGCAGAGCGACTAATCTGATGAACAGGAGTGACGACACTGTTGTTGTTAAGAGTGCTAGTTTTTGGCAGTTCGCCATTTGGGGTGTACAATAAAACTAGTAATTTCCTTACTCATGATGTTGCTTTGTAAAATATATCATTACAGTACAGGTTTGTCATTCGATTCATGGAACAAGAAAGAGTTTTACATTTGTTTATTGTACATGTTATGTATATAGAGCTATTTTTTTTAAACAAAAACATACTAACAGGAAGCATATTCAGAGTTTTCTTTGTGTCTGCAGTGACACCTTTCAGGACTGTAACAAAACTGGTTTAACTAAGGCTTGGTTTGTGTTAAAGAAGTTTTCAATTAACAAGTGCTAACTAAGGCTTTACTCTTAGTGCTAACAACTAATAAGAAATATGTATATAAAGCAGTTGAGCTTCCATGTATATATGTGAAAAGTGCATTCCTGAAATGTTATAGCTAACACATATTTTTATTTTAAATTCTGACAGATGGTACTACTCTACAGGTTATAGAAAGTTCTCAGTTTGCTTGCCTTGCTCGCACAAAGCCTGACACTGCACTTCTGAGGTCATTCACCTCCGCAGTGTCTTTAAGGTCTGAGCAGGTGACCTTAGCGGGGGAAGCAGCTGGTTGATTAATAACACTAAAGAATGCGTTGATGGGGTGTGGTCATTATCACGCTCCATCAGATTTGACTAATGAAGGGCAATACAACCTAAAAGAAAGGCTTACAAACAGAGATAACCTAGTGTAGTACCAGATATTAAAATGAAATATTAAAATGAAAATACATGCTTTTTTATGTGTTCATTTCAAAAAATAATATTTGATGGGCTCCCGAGTGGCGCATCTGGTAAAGGCTTTCTGCGTGGAGTGCAGGATGCACCCTATAGCCTGGACATTGCCGGTTCGAGTCCAGACTATTCCACTGCCGACCGCGGACGGGAGCTCCCAGGGGGTGGTGTACAATTGGCCGAGTGCCACCCGGGGGGAGGGAGGGTTAGGTCTGCCAGGGTGTCCTCGGCTCACCACGCACCAGCGATCCCTGTAGTCTGTCCGGGCGCCTGCAGGCTTGCGTGTAAGATGCCCAGAGCTGCGTCTTCCTCCGACGCTGTAGCTCTGAGATGGCTACATGGTGGGTCTGCAGGGTGAAAAAAAAGCGGTCGGCTGACGGCACACGCTTCGGAGGATAGCGTGTGTTCGTCTTCGCCGTTCCCGAGTCAGCTCAGGGGTGGTAATGGTGAGCTGAGCCTAAAAGTAATTGGCTATTCTAAATTGGGAGAAAATGATAAAAAAAAAAAACAATTGCCGACTACTAGATTTAAAAATAAATAAATAAATAAATAAATAAATAAATAATATTTGAGAAGTACGAAACATATAAGATTCAGGAAATGATTGTTAGCTTTAAATCCTTGGCTGTCACACCTGTAATATTACCTGCTCCTTCATTTTCTCAACTTTCTTCAGTCCCATGTTTTTTCTATTGAACAAACCCTTAATTTCTCTCTGTCTCTGTGGTTCCAGGTACATCAGAAAACACCAGTATTTGCTTGAGTTTTGGCAGTTTCGACAATTGCAACAAGGTTGAAACATCAACACGAGACAGCAGGTCCTATGGTTTAGATAAACCAAATCTCACCAATGATAAGGTATGGTGAGACCAGTATTACTTCACAACAACTACCAAAACCCCCAAGAAGAAACATTTCTTTGAAACCATCAGCTCAAGTACTGGTGCATGATAAGAGGCTTTGCTTAAAGTGTGATTATTTACAAGTTTACAGGACAGGAGCAAGGGCTGAATGAAGGAAGAACCTCCAGAGATTAGAAGGAGAGCAGAGTTCTTAATAAAGTATATTTACACTATTTCAGAAATGGGAATTTTCACTGAAAACTACATATTACACGACAATGGGTACATTTCATGAAATCCTGAAATCTGTGATAACTGAAAAAAATACAGTCTTAGTTATTAAGATCAATTTGCATTTTCCTTATAATTAAGTTCAAAGCTGTATATTATGTGTTCTGTGTTATTCTGTGGGAGACAAACACATTGAATAGGTTAAACACTCTGTCGTGAAGTATGAGGGGAATTAAAGGTGTCATGCATTAAGATCTACAGTGTTCTGTACAAATGCGATATTGCTGAAAACAATGTGTACGATTTTGCTTTTGTAGATTACTGACTGGACCCTGAAACTGAAAAGCGTCATGAAGAGTGTATTCAAGGTACGTACGAGACAGACGAGCATGAGAGAGTGTACAGGAAACTGTTTCCGACAGCAATGGTCAAAAAACAAATTTCAACAAGTAAACATGATTATTTGTAAAAGAGAGCCAAGGGTCATATGAGCTTTCAAAATATTCTCCTGAATAAAATTAAACTAATTGTGGTAATTACACAATATGCTTAATCAGTGACTAATGTTGATTTAATTATTTGTATATTAAATAGTGATTTACTAGACAAATAGTAAATACATTTAACATGTTTAGACTGATTTATTGCATGTTAAATTTCTTTTTGGTGTTTTACTGTAATTTAATTTAGGCAGATGAGATAAATCTATAAAAACCACAACTGATTGATTGATTGATTGATTGATTGACTGATTGGTTGATTTTTCAGAGTAAAAAATCCAGACGTCAAGTGATTACTGATTGGAGCCTGGAAGAATGTCGAGGCTTTATCATTAATCTGGCAAAGGAGCTGAACAAAGTCTCACAGGTACAGAGAAAAGGAGAGGAGAGGGACGGTAAACCGCCAAAAGATCTAACAAATTTAAACTGGTAAAATGGATAAGAAGGAAGGAGGGAGGGGGTGATCTGTCCCTATTCGTGTTGAAGCGTTGGTCATGTATAGTGCAAGCTGCCAGTCCATACTAACATTGCACTTACATTGTACCTCTCCAGTGAACCACTTACGCAACTGCATGAAATGGGCTGCTGAACTGTGTGTTGTTGAGCAGAGTAAATATTATTATTATTATTATTATTATTATTTATTTCTTAGCAGACGCCCTTATCCAGGGCGACTTACAATCGTAAGCAAATACATTTCAAGTGTTACAATACAAGTAATACAATAAGAGCAAGAAATACAATAACTTTTGTTCAAGTGTGACAAACCACAATTCAATAATACAGCAGATAATAGTGATAGTTACATCAGGATATGATTAAATAGTGATAGTTACATCAGGATGTGATTAAATACAAAGTACTACAGGTTAAACACTTGGCAGATTACAGTATTCTGAAGTACAGGATTAAATGTAGTAAAATAGGGGCAGATAAGAGCAGAATAAAGCACATTTACATGAAGGGTGATAGTGTCCCAGGATACAAACAGAGGAGTTCTACAGGTGCTGTTTGAAGAGGTGAGTCTTAAGGAGGCGCTGAATGTGGTCAGGGACTGGGCAGTCCTGACATCTCTGTAGGAAGGTCATTCCACCACTGCGGAGCAAGGGTGGAGAAGGAGCGGGCTCTGGAGACAGGGGAGGCGTGGGAGGTAGAGCTAGTCTTCTAGTGCAGGCGGAGCGGAGAGGTCGAGTGGGGGTGTAGGGAGAGATGAGGGTCTGGAGGTAGCTGGGTGCAGTCTGGTCAAGGCATCTGTAGGCTAGTACAAGAGTCTTGAACTGGATGCGAGCGGTGATCGGGAGCCAGTGGAGCGAGCGGAGTGGTGGAGTAGCGTGGGCGGGCAGGCAGAGAGAACACCAGGCGGGCAGCAGAGTTCTGGATGAGCTGGAAATGGACGGGTGGCGGACGAGGGAGGCCAGCCAGGAGGGAGTTGCAGTAGTCTAGGAGGGAGAGTACCAGGGCCTGGACCAGGAGCTGGGTAGCATAGTTGGTGAGGAAGGGTCGGATTCTTCGGATGTTGCTCAGGAAGAATCGGCAAGTCGTGCAGAGTGGAGATGTGCTGGGAATAAGAGAGGCAGGGGTCCAGGGTGACTCCAAGGTTCTTAGCGGAGGAAGAGGGAGAGTGTGGTAGATTCCAGAGGAAAAGAGATAGAGAGATCAGAGGAGGGGAGGAGGAGGGAAAGAAAAGGAGGTCAGATTTAGAGAGGTTGAGTTTGAGGTGATGAGAGTGCATCCAGGAGGAAATAGCAGACAGACAGGTAGAGATACGGGAGGAGATGGTGGAGTCAGATGTGGGGAAGGAGAGGAAAATCTGAGCATCATCAGCATAGAAATGGTATGAGAAACCATAGGATGCGATGAGGGGCCCAGGGAGCGGGTGTAGAGAGAGAACAGGAGAGGACCCAAGACTGACCCAAGACTGACCCTTGGGGACTCCAGTTAAGAGAGGGTGAGGTGTGGAGGTTGCTCCACGCCAGGTTACCTGGTAAGTGCGGTTGGAGAGGTAGGAGGAGAACCAGGCCAGAGCAGTGCCAGAGTGCCAGAGATCCCCAAATAAAATAATAATCTCTCTGATTTCAGACTGTTTATTCTCTGCCCAGAATCCAAGGTGTCAGTGATCAGACTGTTTATTCACTGCCCAGAATCCAAGGTGTCAGTGATCAGACTGTTTATTCACTGCCCAGAATCCAAGGTGTCAGTGATCAGACTGTTTATTCACTGCCCAGAATCCAAGGTGTCAGTGATCAGACTGTTTATTCACTGCCCAGAATCCAAGGTGTCAGTGATTAGACTGTTTATTCACTGCCCAGAATCCAAGGTGTCAGTGATCAGACTGTTTATTCACTGCCCAGAATCCAAGGTGTCAGTGATCAGACTGTTTATTCACTGCCCAGAATCCAAGGTGTCAGTGATTAGACTTTTTATTCACGGCCCAGAATCCAAGGTGTCAGTGATTAGACTGTTTATTCACGGCCCAGAATCCAAGGTGTCGGTGATCAGACTGTTTATTCACTGCCCAGAATTCAAGGTGTCGGTGATCATACTGTTTATTCACTGCCCAGAATCCAAGGTGTCGGTGATTAGACTGTTTATTCACTGCCCAGAATCCAAGGTGTCAGTGATCAGACTGTTTATTCACTGCCCAGAATCCAAGGTGTCAGTGATCAGACTGTTTATTCACTGCCCAGAATCCAAGGTGTCAGTGATCAGACTGTTTATTCACTGCCCAGAATCCAAGGTGTCAGTGATCAGACTGTTTATTCACTGCCCAGAATCCAAGGTGTCAGTGATCAGACTGTTTATTCACTGCCCAGAATCCAAGGTGTCAGTGATTAGACTGTTTATTCACTGCCCAGAATCCAAGGTGTCAGTGATTAGACTGTTTATTCACTGCCCAGAATCCAAGGCTGCACAGCACTTCCCTACTTGTTTGAGTCTAAGCATGCATGAGTACCGAAACTGGGCCAGGCCAAGAACTGTCCAACCTAACTCAACTGGGATGCAAGTCATCTCTCATTACAACTCTAACCCTAACCCTAACCCTAACCCTAACTCAGCTGGGACGCAAGTCATCTCTCATTACAACTCTAACCCTAACCCTAACCCTAACTCAGCTGGGATGCAAGTCATCTCGCATTACGGTGAAATCAGAGGTAAATCCGGTACGACCACTGATGAATAATAATCACAATCAGAATCATAATTTCACTTTGTTTACTTTACAAAGACATCATTAAAAACTGCTGATAATGATAATACTAATTATAATAATACAGTAATACGTCTGTCACATATCCACCCTAACCGTGTATCCACCATGATCAATCTCTGCAACAGCGTTAGTTTATTATTGATCAGAGAAGATTAGTTCAGATATTGTAGATCCATTGCTGGTAGTGTCACGTGAGCTGTTGATATTGTAGCAGGGGGGGATGGGGGCAGCTGATTTGCAAGACAATGTGGGAATGAACCTGATTATGGACTGGGGAAGGGGATGGGAGTGCTCTGTAAATAATGTGTGTTTGTAAACTGTGTTATTCTTGTTCAGACCTGTTAGCATTCTCTGTGTGTTTTGGTGCTTGTGTGACAGAGCCTTGTGTGTGAGTGCATCACTGAGGGGTGGGAGGTGTGACTCGATCATTCAGAGATAGGGAGTGTTTTTCATCATTGGTCTTTCCTCTCAGCCTCATCCCATCTCTCACTGTCGTGCAATCCATTGACGTAGCGTAGTGGCGTGGCTAAGCACAGACGTGCTTGTAAAGGCATATTTTAAAGATATAGTACATTTTAAGTAAGATGGGTAGAGCTTTGTTGGAGGATGTGTCTGTCCGAACATACTTATATATTTACAAGTTGATGTAGATCATAGTAAGCTACCTTGTCAGGATTTCAGAAACGCACATTGCATATTTCTGAAATAATTGTGATATTTGATTCCAGAACACTGACATACCACACAGTCTTTGGAAGAATGAGGACACATTTAGCCTGGTTGAGTGCCGCAGCTTCATCATGGAATGGGCCAAAGAGTTAAACAGGCGGTTCCAGGTAAGAGAGACACAGATCATTCACAGTTGAAGCCTGGAGCAAATTTGCACAGTTATGGTCTATGCCAAATTAAGGTAAACACAACATTAAGTATTCTTGTTGTTTTATCACTACCACATGGTTTTAGCATTATTTACATCATATATAATCAGATTGTAATAAGGATTAGACCAGGCCATGTTTCAAATCTTAATCGTGTTTTCCATGTATTAGTTCCAAATACCAAGCACTACACTGTACTTTGAACATTATTGTTTAGATGCAATGACGTGCCAGTAGCATTAACAGAGATAAAGTAAGTGATCGATTTACCATCCACTGACAGTAGCTCCAGGCACTACATCGATTTTCTTGATGGTCTGGAGGTATTGGGAGCTTCTCAAATGACCATATCTCTTATGGCAGTATTTATACCAAGCTAGCATAGAGCCTACATGACTTTTAACTTGTTTGCTTTCTTAGGGCCTCATGCACCAAACAGCAGTAATGTGTTTTGCACACAGTAAGCCCCTTTACTGTGTGCTTTGTGCACCTTTTGTATTCACTAACTAGTGGCTGGCAAACTAGCGTGAAAAAAGCGTGTGGAAAAAGTACAGCGTTAGAGTCATTTAAATCTAATGAATAATGTTAATGTGTGGAAGTGTATGCAAATCACATCACAAAATTCCACGAGGGAGGTATCTGATATACAAACCATATTCAATTAAGGGTGCTAACTTTACTATGTGCCTCAGCGTGTGTTAAAAGTACCGCTTACTGAAACCAGGCGGTGTCACAGAACCAGCAGGAGAGCTGCAAAGGAGAGCGAGAAGAGTCAGGAAGAGAGTATTTCAGACCAGGCAGACGTTACTAGGGCTGTGTGAGGAGGCAATAACTAGATACAGATTGAGCACAGATCATACTAGCCTTATATGTAGGGCCCTAGAAAATTCATGATATCACAAATTTCACAGAAAAATATGCCTACCTACCGTGAACAATATGCTGTGTATTTTCCTTACAGTATTTTCCATAACTCTTCACCTCCCCTGTTCATTTCATACTTTTATCAAGTAGAAGCAGCGCTACAGTAGCTGTCCGCATCAATGCCGTGCATTTGGTTACTACGGCAACGGGGTCAAACAAATTCCTCATACTATACAATGATGTAACATGCGAGTCAGAAGCGGGAAGTTTAAAATGGTTGTTCAAATCTGTTGATTTATTTGCTTGCAGTGTATGATTAACATTGAAAATACAGACAGCTGACAAATAAATAAAAGCTCAATTCATTTCAGCAGAAATCACATTCAAAGCTAAGAAAAGGGGATGTTGCATGCAGATGGTGGGATTCTGTTTTGCTCAACTTATAATGTGTCTGGATCAGCTAAGAAAAGGTACTATTGACAAGCATCTTGACAGCGCAGTACACAAAAACAATAAAATCAAACTTGAAGTTCAGGCTAAACAATTACCGAACAAGCAGGTCACAATCACAGCATTGTTTAAAAACGGCACAGAAAGTGGAGAAGCACGTAATGTCAACATGTTTGAATTAGTGGAAGCCTTTGTGCAGCCTTTTTTTAATGAAAAAAAAACCTAATTGTGGAGCTGTGCCTAACAGTGACACACTCAGACGAGAGTATCTCCCTAAAGTGTCTTTTATAAAAAAAAATAAAAGCACAAAAGCTTCGGTTTTGTCATTTCAGGTTTGCAGTTAACGTTTCTCCTGTGTTAATATTGGGACTAAAGGCAGCAAAATAGTCGATGAGAATTACACAGTCATTGTAATTAATGTGTCAACATACATTTTAAAGGTTTAGAAAACTGGAAAATGTTGCTGAATATGTCATTCAAGGTTGTTTTTAAAAAAATCTGTTTTGTCTGCTTTTTAGTTGTTTTTTTTTTTGCAGCCAACACAGATCATTTTAAACGACTCTTGTTTCCAGTTTGTTTCATTTTAAAAGATTGTTTCAATAGCGACTCGAGTTCCGATGTTACAATGTACTCGTACATTATTATTATTATTATTTATTTATTTCTTAGCAGACGCCCTTATCCAGGGCGACTTACAATCGCAAGCAAATACAAATACATTCAAGTGTTACAATACAAGTAATACATGCTAAGACAGTCTGGGATATACGAAGATTATGAGGCAGGTGTACATGCAACACTTTCGGCTATTTTAATATATTTATATAGCCACCATGTACTTATGATATTTAAGTAGGCTATGCTTAAAATAGCTTTAAAATATACAAAATAAACTGTAAATGTTCAATAAATGAATGTACACAGAGTGCGAGTTGAGGTGCAGTCATAAATACAAGCAGTCAAACGGCATCTTATGTTAAAAAAGCGATTTTGTTTTGCCAAACACTTTTTGAAATGTAAATAGTGAACCTCTAATTCACTGAGCGAGTGTTTGCTGTCTTTTGATTAATATTACAGAATAAATCAGAGGGAAATCAAGTTGAACAAACGAACATGTATTTGATTTGCAGAGTTAAGCATAAATATTTCATTAACAATTACTTTCTGTGCTTTGACTGTCTCGCAGTACCTTGTGATTTGGGACATGACCCCCGCCCTCCTCCTACAGAGCGCATTTATTTTGTCCTTAATGTTTCATTGAAGTTAATGTTCTCACTGTTTCAGCACCAAAAAGCCTTTCAGAATTCCCCACCACTTCTTCTGCTAATACATTTAGCTCCTGGTCTGTAAACTTTAGATTCCTCACTCTGTCCTCCTTGGTTGCTGTCATTGTGACAAAAAATATATATATATACAGTACTGTGCAAAAGTTTTAGGCAGGTATGAAAAAATGCTGTAAAGTAAGAATGCTTTCAAAAATAGACATGTTAATAGATTATATTTATCAATTAACTAAATGCAAAGTGAGTGAACAGAAGAAAAATCTAAATCAAATCCATATTTGGTGTGTCCACCCTTTGCCTTCAAAACAGCATCAATTCTTCTAGGTACACTTGCACAAAGTCAGGGATTTTGTAGGCATATAGTCAGGTGTATGATTAAACAATTATACCAAACAGGTGCTAATGATCATCAATTCAATATGTAGGTTGAAACACAATCATTAACTGAAACAGAAACAGCTGTGTAGGAGGAATAAAACTGGGTGAGGAACAGCCAAACTCAGCTAACAAGGTGAGGTTGCTGAAGACAGTTTACTGTCAAAAGTCATACACCATGGCAAGACTGAGCACAGCAACAAGACACAAGGTAGTTACACTGCATCAGCAAGGTCTCTCCCAGGCAGAAATTTCTAGGCAGACAGGGGTTTCCAGATGTGCTGTCCAAGCTCTTTTGAAGAAGCACAAAGAAACGGGCAACGTTGAGGACCGTGAGACGCAGTGGTCGGCCAAGGAAACTTACTGCAGCAGATGAAAGACACATCATGCTTACTTCCCTTCGCAATCGGAAGATGTCCAGCAGTGCCATCAGCTCAGAATTGGCAGAAAACAGTGGGACCCTGGTACACCCATCTACTGTCCGGAGAAGTCTGGTCAGAAGTGGCCTTCATGGAAGACTTGCGGCCAAAAAGCCATAACTCTGAAGTGGAAACAAGGCCAAGTGACTCAACTATGCACGAAAACACAGGAACTGGGGTGCAGAAAAATGGCAGCAGGTGCTCTGGACTGATGAGTAAAAATTTGAAATATTTGGCTGCAGCAGAAGGCAGTTTGTTCGCCGAAGGGCTGGAGAGCGGTACACGAATGAGTGTCTGCAGGCAACAGTGAAGCATGGTGGAGGTTCCTTGCAAGTTTGGGGCTGCATTTCTGCAAATGGAGTTTGGGATTTGGTCAGAATTAATGGTCTCCTCAATGCTGAGAAGTACAGGCAGATACTTATCCATCATGCAATACCATCAGGGAGGCATCTGATTGGCCCCAAATTTATTCTGCAGCATGACAACGACCCCAAACATACAGCGAAAGTCATTAAGAGCTATCTTCAGCGAAAGAAGAACAAGGAGTCCTGGAAGTGATGGTATGGCCCCCCACAGAGCCCTGATCTCAACATCATCGAGTCTGTCTGGGATTACATGAAGAGAGAGAAGCAACTGAGGCTGCCTAAATCCACAGAAGAACTGTGGTTAGTTCTCCAAGATGTTTGGGCCAACCTACCTGCGAGTTCCTTCAAAAACTGTGTGCAAGTGTACCTAGAAGAATTGATGCTGTTTTGAAGGCAAAGGGTGGTCACACAAAATATTGATTTGATATAGATTTTTCTTCGTTCACTCACTTTGCATTTTGTTAATTGATAAATATAAACTATTAACATGTCTATTTTTGAAAGCATTCTTACTTTACAGCATTTTTCACACCTGCCTAAAACTTTTGCACAGTACTGTATATATATATATATATAGATATATATCAAATTTGTTGGTACCCCATACAGCTCATTGAAATAATATTCATTCCTCCTGAAAAGTGATGAAATTAAAAGCTATTTTATCATGTATACTTGCATGACTTTGGTATGTCATAGAATAAAGCAAAGAAGCTTTGAAAAGAGATGAATTATTGAATATTCTACAAAGATATTCTAAAATGGCCTGGACACATTTGTTGGTACCCCTTAGAAAAAAGATAATAAATAATTGGATTATAGTGATATTTCAAACTAATTAGTTTCTTTTTAGTATCACACATGTCTCCAATCTTGTAATCAGTTTTCAGCCTATTTAAATGGAGAAAAGTAGTCACTGTGCTGTTTGGTATCATTGTGTGTCACCACACTGAACATGGACCAGAGAAAAACAAAGGAGAGAGTTGTCTGAGGAGATCAGAAAGAAAATAATAGACAAGCATGGTAAAGGTAAATGCTTTAAGACCATCTCATTTAGCTTGATGTTCCTGTGACAACAGTTGGTAATATTATTAAGTTTAAGGTCCATGGAACTGTAGCCAGCCTCCTGGGCACCTTTGTTAAAATCGATTAGATTGAACAGAAGGATAGGCTTGATGGTAGAAAAAGAACCAAGGATAACTGCCAAAGAGATACAAGGTGAACTCCAAGGTGAAGGGGAGAGTTTGTGATCGCACCATCCGTCGCTTTTTGGATTGGGCTCCATGAAGAAGACCCAGGAGGACTCCACTTTGAAAGAAAAAACATAAAAAGCCAGGAGGAATTTGCTAAAATGCATATTGACAAGCCACAATCCTTCTGGGAGAATGTCCTTTGGACAGATGAGTCAAAACTGGATTTTTGGTGGGGGACATCAGCTCTATGTTCACAGATGAAAAAATGAAGGTTTCAAAGAAAAGAACACCATACCTACAGTGAAACATGGAGGAGGCTTGGAGATGTTTTGGGGCTGCTTTGTGGGCCTGGCACAGGGTGCCTTGAAATTGTGCAGGGCACAATGAAATCTCAAGACTATCAAGGCATTCTGGAGAAGGGAAACGTACTGCCCAGTGTCAGAAAGCTCTGTCTCAGTTGGGTCATGGGTCCTCCAACAGGATAATGACCCAAAACACACAGCTAAAAGCACCCAAGAATGGATAAGAACAAAACATTGGACTATTCTGAAGTGGCCTTCTATGAGTCCTGATCTGAATCCTATCGAACATCTATGGAAAGAGCTGAAACTTGCAGTCTGGAGAAGGCACCCATCAAACCTAAGACAGCTGGAGCAGTTTGCTCAGGAAGAGGGGCCAAACTACCTGTTAACAGGTGCAGAAGTCTCATTGAGAGCTACAGAAAACGTTTGATTGCAGTGATTGCCTCTAAAGGTTGTGCAACAAAATATTAGGTTAGGGTCCCATCATTTTTGTCCATGCCATTTTGATTTGTTTTATTATTTACAATATTATGTTGAATAAAAAATCAAAAGCAAAGTCTGATTTCTATTAAATATGGAATAAACAATGGTGGATGCCAATTACTTTTGTCAGTTTCAAGTTATTTCAGAGAAAATGGTGCATTCTTCGGATTTTGTGGAGGGGGAACAAATTTAAAACACGTCTGTATATATATATACACACAGGGTATATATATATATATATATATATATATATATATATATATATATATACTATATAATACAGTGTGTGTAAACCTCATGCATAATTCTGCGTGCTGAATTCCACTTGTTGTGACAAGTTGCAAGTGAACCATTTAGTGTGCTTTATTTGTGCAGATAATTACCTTTGTGAATAGATCTACCGCTGGTTCATTTTTGCATGGTGTGGCTTCCCCCTGCCACGCGGTAATTCTTACTTTCTTTGTAACATCACTTTCAACACAACTTGCTCTTTTCACCTGCATTGTTTCAGACCTTTTACCATTTTCCTCTTATTGGTTTCAAGCCAGCAGCGACTGTGCCCAGTTCTGGTCTATGTGTGGCAGACAGAGGGTGTTTCATGAAGCCTCCTTGGTATAAACAGGGTCATTGTTCCTCACCGCAATCTGAAATTCACAAATGAAAAAAGGAACATGTATTTATCTATCTATTTATCTATTTTTTAATGTGTTTATTGGTATATTTTCAATATTAAGCTTGATATTTATCTGTTGCTATAATCACCTTTGTTATAGATTATATGGTTGGGGAGGCTTGATAAGGAGAGTGGTCTTGGGAGAGGGGAGGAGGGTGAAATGTGGGAGGAAATGTGGGAGGATGGGAGGATGGGATTGGGAGCATGAAGGGTGGAATTGGGAGGATGAAGGTGTGATTGGGAGGATGAAGGGGGGTTGGATGAAGGAAGGGATGGGGTTGGGAGGATGAAGGGTGGGGTTGTGAGGATGAAGGGTGGGGTTGGGAGGATGAAGGGTGGGATTGGGAGGATGAAGGGTGGGGTTGGAAGGGTGGAGGGAGGATGAAGGGTGGGAGGATGAAATGGGAGGATGAAGGGTGGGATTGGGAGGATGAAGGGGTGGGAGGGGAGGAGGAGGAATGGGGATTGGGAGGGTGGGGGAGGATGAAGGGGGTGGGGAGGAGGATGAAGGGTGGGATTGGGAGGATGAAGGGGGATTGAGGGATGAAGGGTGGGGGAGGGAGGATGAAGGGTGGGGGGGAGGAGGATGAAGGTGGGGTTGGGAGGATGAAGGAGGGGTGAAGGATGAAGTTGGGAGGAGGATGAAGGTGGGATTGGATGAAGGGTGGGGGAGGGAGGATGAAGGGTGGGGGGAGGAGGAATGAAGGGGTTGGGAGGATGAAGGGATTGGGAGGATGAAGGGTGGGGTTGGGAGGATGAAGGGTGAAGGTTGGGGTGGGAGGAGGAGGAATGTGGGATTGGGAGGGTGGGGAGGAGGATGAAGGGGTGGGGTTGGGAGGATGAAGGGTGGGATTGGGAGGATGGGAATGTGGGTTGGGGAGGAGGATGAAGGGTGGGGTTGGGGAGGATGAAGGGTGGGATTGGGGGAGGATTGAAGGATGATTGGGAGGGGGGGAGGATGAAGGGGTGGGGTTGGGAGGATGAAGGGTGGGGTTGGGAGGATGAAGGGGAGGAGGATGAAGGGTGGGATTGGGAGGATGAAGGATGGGATGGGGGGTTGGGAGGATGAAGGGTGGGGGAGGATGAAGGGTTGGGAGGATGAAGGGTGGGGTTGGGAGGATGAAGGGTGGGGTTGGAAGGGGGGGGGGAGGATGAAGGGTGGGGTTGGGAGGAGGATGAATGTGGGATTGGGAGGGTGGGGGGGGAGGATGAAGGGTGGGGTTGGGAGGATGAAGGGTGGGGTTGGGAGGATGAAGGGTGGGGTTGGGAGGATGGAGGTGGGATTGGGATTGGGAGGATTGGGAGGATGAAGGTTGGGGTTGGGAGGATGAAGAATGGGATTGGGAGGGGGGGGGGGAGGATGAAGGGTGGGGATGAAGGGAGGGGTTGGGTGGGGGGGATGAAGGGTGGGATTGGGAGGATGAAGGGTGGGATTGGAGGATGAAGGGTGGGGTTGTGAGGATGAAGGGTGGGGTTGGGAGGATGAAGGGTGGGGTTGGGAGGATGAAGGGTGGGGTTGGGAGGATGAAGGGGGGATTGGGAGGATGAAGGGTGGGGGGGAGGAGGAATGAAGGGGATTGGGAGGGTGGGGGAGGAGGATGAAGGGTGGGGGTTGGGAGGAGGAGGAATGGGGATTGGGAGGATTTGGGTGGGGGAGAAGGGGTGGGGGATGAAGAAGGTGGGGTTGGGAGGATGAAGGGTGGGGTTGGGAGGAGGAAATGGGTGGGGAGGGGGGGAGGATGAAGGGTGGGGTTGGGAGGAGGAAATGTGGGATTGGGAGGGTGGGGGGAGGAGGATGAAGGGTGGGGTTGGGAGGGGAGGAGGGGATTGATGGGGGGGGGAGGATGAAGGGTGGGGTTGGGGGGAGGATGAAGGGTGGGGTTGGGAGGATGAAGGGTGGGGTTGGGAGGATGAAGGGTGGGGTTGGGAGGAGGATGAAGGGTGGGATTGGGAGGATGAAGGGGGATTGGGAGGATGGGGGGAGGATGGGGTTGGGAGGATGGAGGAGGGGGTTGGGAGATTGGGAGGGCGGGGGGGAGGATGAAGGGTGGGGTTGGGAGGAGGAGGAATGTGGGATTGGGAGGGTGGGGGGAGGAGGATGAAGGGTGGGGTTGGGAGGATGAAGGGGATTGGGGAGGGAGGATGGGAGGGATTGGGGTTGGAAGGATGAAGGTGGGAGGATGAAGGGTGGGGAGGGGGGTGGGGAGGAGGAGGGAGGGATGAAGGGGAGGAGGGAGGATGAAGGGAGGGATTGGGAGGATGAAGGGTGGGATTGGGAGGATGAAGGGGTTGGGTTGGAGGATGAATGAAGGGGTTGGGAGGATGAAGGGTGGGATTGGGAGGATGAAGGGTGGGATTGGGAGGATGAAGGGTGGGGGTTGGGAGGATGAAGGGTGGGGTTGGGAGGATGAAGGGTGGGATTGGGAGGATGAAGGGTGGGGTTGGGAGGATGAAGGGTGGGATTGGGAGGATGAAGGGTGTGGTTGGAAGGGTGGAGGGAGGATGAAGGGTGGGATTGGGAGGATGAAGGGTGGGATTGGGAGGATGAAGGGTGGGATTGGGGAGGATGAAGGTTGGGGTTGGGAGGATGAAGGGTGGAATGTGGGATGAAGGGTGGGGGAGGAGGATGAAGGGTGGGGTTGGGAGGGGGTGGGATTGGAGGATGAAGGGGGGGGGGGAGGATGAAGGGTGGGGTTGGGAGGATGAAATGTGTGGGATTGGGAGGGCGGGGAGGATTGAAGATGAAGGGGTTGGGAGGGGAGGATGAAGGGTGGGATTGGGAGGGTGGGGGGAGGATGAAGGGTGGGGTTGGGAGGATGAAGGGTGTGATTGGGAGGATGAAGGGTGGGGTTGGGAGGGGGGGGAGGGTGAAGGGGATTGGGGGGGGAGGATGAAGGGTGGGGTTGGGAGGATGAAGGGTGGGGTTGGGAGGATGAAGGGTGGGGTTGGGAGGATGAAGGGTGGGATTGGGAGGATGAAGGGTGGGGTTGGGAGGATGAAGGGTGGGGGTTGGGAGGATGAAGGGTGGAGGGAGGATGAAGGGTGGGGTTGGGAGGATGAAGGGTGGGATTGGGAGGATGAAGGGTGGGGTTGGAGGATGAAGGGTGGGGTTGGGAGGATGAAGGGTGGGATTGGGAGGGCGGGGGAGGATGAAGGTTGGGGTTGGGAGGAGGAGGAATGAGGGATTGGGAGGGTGGGGTTGGGAGGATGAAGGGTGGGGTTGGGAGGGGGGAGGAGGGTGAAGGGTGGAGGGAGGATGAAGGGTGGGATTGAGAGGATGAAGGGTGGGATTGGGAGGATGAAGGGTGTGATTGGGAGGATGAAGGGTGTGATTGGGAGGATGAAGGATGAAGGTTGGGGGATGAAGGGTGAAGGGAGGATTGAGAGGATGGGGGTGGGAGGATGAAGGGTGGGGTTGGAGGATGAAGGGTGGGGTTGTGAGGATGAAGGGTGGGATTGGGAGGATGAAGGGTGGGGTTGGGAGAGGGGGGTACATGTTGTGCAAGTGCTTTTCTTAGCTTTTGTTGATTTGTGTGTTTCTATGTAATATTTGTGGGTTTGCTTTGCTCCTAGATTTCTGAGAGGAGTTCTCTAGATCTGACTTCCAAAGTAGCGTTCTCAGGATCTGAGGGGACTGAGGAGGAAGATGGAGGACAGCAGGGCAGGGGGGAGCAGCGCCATAAAGGACAAAACATGGGGGAAGAGAAGAGCAAGGGAGGAGAGCAGATATTGAAGCAAGAACAGAAAATCATTATGGAGTGGGCGATGAGTCTGAAGAGTGTGCCGGTACTGTTGAACACTGTTTAGATTGACATTTTTATGCACCTGACTGTTTTATGAGGCTTTTCAGGTCACACATGTAGTGAGTTTGGAGGTGTCCCGGTGAGATGCACTCTCTCTTACTTGCAGAGCTGTGAGGGGTGTGAGCTTGTGGGGTCATGAGCCTCAAACTCGCAACATTAAAATAAAAAAACAACTGGAAATGATTTATATTTAAAAAACAATTTCAATGTCATTTTTAAAGTTCAACCAATGAAATCTAAAAGACAAGTGCCCCTTGAGCTACAAGAAAGCTTAATCGAAAATAGAAATAGTCTTTGAAATTCCACATTGCTGAGAGGCAATGTTTGTGCTTTAATTAGGCTTCTAAAAAGTCTCATGCATTTTACAATTGGTGGCTATGTGTTCCCTTTCCCTTACTGTTTTAAATTAATTGCATGTGTGGCCTATTAAAGTCATTAATTAAATTGGTAAATCACTCATTTGTCTATTTTGACAATTTTCCAAGATTTTCAGTTGCAGTGGTTTGATTTCATATGCACAACAAATCAAGCAATGGGGTGTTCCAATAAATGTGCACAGCACTATACATTCTCTTATTAAATGCAAATGTTCAGTAATAAATGTAGATATTTTCTTAGGAGGCTTGCTGGTTAAGGTGTTAAGTTGTGTCATTTTATAACACTGTTTACTGTACCAGCCTTGTTTTGGGAATAGGCCAAGGAATGAAAAAGCTGTATTATTTTCTTACCATAGGATTCTATCTCACTTGGGGAGGATGTGTCTCAGGTTCTTGATGAGCTGGTGAAGGAGTGGAAACGAGGCAAGCTGAGTAACATCTTACCCATCCTGGAGTTAATCATGTGGGCACTGATCTTGGGGAAGCCACAGAAGGTGAGAGCAGCAAGCCAGCACCCTTGTGAAAGACGTGTCTTTGATGTATGAGAATAATTACTGTACGCGAATAGCGGGTTTCAGATAATTGCCTGTAATGTCAATAGTACAACTGTTTTTACTTATATAGAGGTGCAGTGGCTAAAGTGATGGGGGCAGCCCCCCAACCACCTTAGAAAATTACTAAGGAGAGCCTCCCCAGCTATATGGAACAAGGGGCCAAGAGGAGCTGAAACAATATTATAGGATAATTGCAAGTTTGTGGGGGAACTACAATGAAGAGCATACGATTATATACAATAATTGTACAGTTAAATTGTTATTGTGTGGGATAATCTTAACAACTGTTATTTAAATTAAACAGGGTGCAACCACCACCAAATCTTTCCAAACTATTTTCTTCTCCCAACCTTATATGAAAAATAGAAACATTTGAGCATTATATATATATATATATATATATATATATATATATATATATATATATATATATATATATATATATATATATTGTGAGCCAGCTCACAGGCCTACCCGCAGGGGGTGTGCATGGTGGGCCGGAGAGAGGCTGACAGGACCCAGCAAACAGCACAGGAGGGATCACTGGCAGCTCTGGAACCAGCTTGCCATGAGCAGGAGGAGATAATTGGGCTATGGGCTACAGGTGCTCATAGTTAGGGATGTTAATTAATAGATTAGTCATTGCCTCAATTGCCCAGCACCTGTAGCCGATGCAGTTAACAAGTATCTCCTCCAGCCCAGCCACATAAAAAAGGCTGAGCATTCACTAGACAGGGGATCGTTACCGAGGAGAGGACAGAGCAGTGTTGGAACCTTTTGTTTGTCTTGAGAATAGTTTGTTATTTAAAACCACTTCAGTGCAAGATATTTTTGTTTGTTTTTTTGTTTGATGTCTTTCAACCTGGAAAAGACCCAAAATAAAAGCACACGGATCAACCAAACCTGTGTTCGCCTCTGTGATTAATTCCACACTAAAAAGTGGTGCCTGCATTCAGCCAGCCTACAATATATATATATATATATTATATACACATCAAATCTAAAAACACACCTTTGGTTAAAGGAATGCAAAAGCACTAAATCAGCAAACAACTTGAAATTGTCGCCCTAGTCCCTAGAATGGCCCTAATAAGAAGAGGTTTCCCAAGTTGTAGGAGTTTAAAGTTATAGATTAACATGAATGTTTTGTTTTTTAGGGGACCATTCCTTGTGTGTGGCTTTCTATGAAGCAAAGATCTCTAACAATTGGTGAGTATGGAAAATGAAAGTAAGATGTTCCGACTGGGTCAAAAAGCTTGACCACATTTGATTTCTTTCAAATTGCAACATATGTACTTGATGGGAATATGCAAAAGACACACAGTCGTGTGCAAATGTATTAGAACACCCCATTTATTAGAATTCTGAAGCTTGGACAGGTATGGTGATTTGATTATTTCTTTACTTTCTCTACACAGATGCTGTCAGATGCATCCCTGATTCAGGTATTCCTCACAATTACAATTTGCTGATTGAGATGAACATTGCTGCTGTTTTGTTGATTTTTGTGAATTTGATTATTTTTTTTAAATATCTCTTTCTTTCTTTCTAGTCTGGAAGTGGATTATTGATGCATCAGGTATTATTTTAATTATTAAGTAATTTAACCTTTTATACCAAATAAAAATAATAGAGGCTGTATTTTTTCACTGTTTTTCACATTGTCGTGTAATATATAGTTTTCAGTGAAAATTCCCATTTCGGAAATAGTGTAATGATTTCCATTCCACGAGAGTAGCTGTTAAAACTTCATGCTGATTTGAACTCGGCTCTCGCCAAGATAAGCACCAACTAAGACGTAGCTTTACAGTAAACTAATGTGATCCATACGCGTCTCCATCCATTTGCGCTTCCTTCCATATGATGATGTAGATATCCTTCTGTCTTGTGTCGATGGCTGAAGTGTAACGCTGGCTCCAGGGATCAGCTTATTACCTCCCTAAGCGCATCCCAACACACTGGCGGCTGTGATGCTGGCTCCGGGGATCAACCACAGTGTGGTCTCCCCAGCGCATCAGCATGACAACCGTCTGGATTGAGCTAAGTAGGGTACATCCCTGGGGTCTTCAAGTGGGCACCTTCCATCCTCGGTGTTTTTTACGACTAGCCCACGACACCTCAAGAGGGTTCGACAGTGATTCTGGCGTCCCAGCATCACCCCCCTCCGTCCCCCACTCAACTCAGCCCAGCTTACTTACCCATACATCAGCGTTTCTTTCTTTCTATTGTGCTTGAGATCCCCAGCCACAATCTTTCCGTCTCAACCACAGCCAGTTGCTGCTCCTCTCTGCTGCTTCAGGTAAGTTCTTCACTGTGCGATGCAACTCTTGGCCACTGAATCCGACGTCTCTGAGAAACCGGGTTGTAGTGTGCCACAAGTCCTCGACAACCCACCTCCACTGGGTAAACCCAGACTCTCCATCCTCACTGTTCCGCTTCAATGGCTAGTTGAGAATACCACAGTTTCTTCCTCTCATACGTCTCATCTACAGCATCCTCCCATAGCACTGTTAACTCTACCAGGTGAACAAGGCGTGCTGATCCAGACCACAAGACAATATCTGGTCGAAGGTTAGTGGTGGCAATCTCAGGTGGAAAAATAAGCCGTTGACCAACATCTGCCAGCATTTTCCAGTCTCTATCAGTTTCCAGTTGTCCTGGGCAAGGATTGGTTTTAACACCTTTTCTTGGTGGTTGCTCTCCTGGGCGGAGGAATGTTGTCTTTGTGTGTAATGTTTTGATGGAACAGGTGGCAACTTATTGGTCATGTTACGCATGTCTTCTAATGCTAAGGCCAAACATCGCAGAGCCTGGTCATGGTGCCAAGTAAACCGTCCTTGGCTAAGAGCCACCTTACATCCTGTCAAAATGTGCCTTAATGTTGCAGGTGATGATCACAAAGGACATCGGGTATCCTCTCCAACCCAGAGGTTTAGGTTCTGTGGTGATGGGAGAACATCATATGTTGACCTGATGAGGAAACTGATCCTGCTCAGTTCCATTGACCATAGGTCTTGCCAGCCAATCTTGCGTTGTTCCCATCTCATCCATTCTCTCCGCTTGGCCTGGGAAATGGCCATTATACACCTCATCCTCTCCTCCTGCTTTTACACCTCGTTGACTACCAGCTTCCTCCGTTGAGCTGGGGCTGCCTTGTTCCATGTAGGAGGAGCTGAACTGAGACCAAGACCCCCTCTTCCATGCTGAACTTGCCCCATGATATCACCAATTCAAGGGCAGTGTTTGCATCCTCCACAGCTTTCTTTGCCGCCCACTTTCTTCCAGTTTTCAACACAGGTGCTGCATCCATTACGCATTTGTCGCATGACTCTACTAATGTCATTTCCAGTCTGACCTTGGCACACTTAAACTCCTCGGTTAGAGCGGAGACTGGTAGCTGCAGTATTCCTTTACCATAAAGTCCCACTCTGGTGAGGCAGCGTGGAACTCCCAACCATTTCCTGATGTATGAACTGATTAAAGCTTCCAGCTTCTCTACTGTTGTCAAAGAAACCTTGTACACAGTCAGTGGCCACAGCAACCTTGGCAGTAGACCAAACTGAAAGCACCAGAGTTTTAGTTTGCCTGGTTAAGCACTGCTGTCTATGCTCTTCAACCCTTGCACTGCTTGTTGTCTAACTTCTCCCACACAAACTGTGTCCTTTAGATCCCCGTCGTACCATCTCCCAAGTCTCTTCACTGGCTTCTCAGACATTGTTGGTATTGCCTCACCATTAATGAAGAACATTTTATCTACTACTTTACCTTTAATTATAGTGATGCTCCTTGATTTAGTGGGCTTCAATTGCATTCATGTCCATTCAATGATATTGGTTAATTTTCCCAATAACCAATTAGTGCAGGCTACTGTTGTAGTCATGGTTGTCATGTCACCCATGTATGCTTGAATTGGTGGTAGTTGCATTCTAGAAACCAAGCACTCTCCTCCCACTACCCATTTTGATGCCCTAATGATTACTTCCATTGCCATGGTAAAAGCTAGTGGAGAAATGGTGCATCCTGCCATTAATCCAACATCTAGGCATTGCCATGTAGTGCTAAATTCTGAAGTTGAAAAACTAAATTGCAAATCTCCAAAGTAGGCTTTCACTAAATTTGTTATTGTCATCGGTACACTGAAAAAAATCAAATGCTGCCTGAGGAAGGGTAGTGGGCTATTCACTGACACAAGGAGACAGTACTTTATTTGTAACGCTGCTCAGGCGCACTGATTTATTTTGAACAGTAGATGGCTCTGTTGTCTGTGGACTAGATACTGACAACAGTAACCAGAACCACTGTGTGTACCAATACAGGTACAGGTACAGACACAAGTGCTCGTAAATAATAATGAAAACCAAAGGCGAAAGAAAAAGAGAAAATAAAACACAGTAATAAAACTACAAACAAAAGTGCTGCCGCTAAGCCGGTCAGAACGGGCCTCCGTCCTACGCTGGGATGTCCGGAGTTCCCCAGGTACGTGATGATTTCTGTTATTTATTTCCTCTTTAAATTATTTTAAGGCCGGCTGTTTTCCCCAGCCAGGTTTGCCTCGTTGTGTTTTAAAACTGACATCTTCTGTCAGTGTCACTGTGTGTTCCCAAACACGGCCACCCGAGTGCACAACCAAGCGCAGTTCTTAAGGGCCGAGCAATCTCCCAAGGCCCGCCTCTCAGCCACTCAGAGAGAGGGAAAGCACACACACCCTCTTCCCCACCTCTCCGTGCCATCGCCATGACTGACAGGAGGATCCTATGAGTTTGCTGCCCTCTACCTGCAGTAATACGCATGTGCCAGATAGTCAGTCCAGATGTCCCCTGTTACACTGCCCAAAGAAGTTCATGTGGCACTGAACCATATGCATTAGCCAAATCCAGGAATGTCACATGGAGCTCCTTCCTGATTTTAGCTGATTGAATTTGTTGCTAGATCACATTGATGTGTTCTAAGCATCCTGGGAAGCCTGTTATGCCCGCTTTTTGTATTGAAGTGTCAATGAAGCAGTTCTTTAATAGGTAAGTTGACAATCTCTGAGCAATAATGCTGAAGAAAATCTTGCCTTCTACGTTTAGTAGGGAAATAGGGACGAAACTGACTGATGCTTGTAGAATCTTTTTCTTTAGGTATAAAGACTCCACCTGCTCGACGCCATGCTCTTGGTACAACCTGTTTTTCCCATGCCACTTTCATCAATTTCCACAGAATTCGTAGAACTCCTGAAGTACTCTTGTACACTGTATGGAACTCCATTAGGCCCTAGAGATGATGAAGCCCTTGTTTTTTTCACAGCTTGCTCTACTTCTTTCCACTTAAGTGCACAGTCCTCCATTTGGTATTCTGGTGGATTGATAGGTGGGATATTTGAAGGAATTGACATAGGTTCTTGCCTTTTTGAATCTGTATGTGTTTCCTCCAAATATCTCTCCAGCTCAAACTTGGATGCTTTTAGTGTGCGATTCTTCTCACTGGTGAATAACTTCTTTACAAATTTGAATGGGTCTTTATAAAAGTTAGTTCTTGCACGCTTTTTCTTTTTGTAGCGTTTCCGTAGGCGCTCAGCTCTGTGCAATGTTGCTAGCTTATCTTTTATGACCCTTTGTAAGAGACTGAGTTTCTCCTTCTGACTTTGTTCTGCTCTTCTCCATTGCTTCCTCAGCTGTCTCCTTTCTCTAACTAAGCGTTCAATCTCCTGCTGCCATCTAGACTTTCCAGGAATAGTTTTTACTTTTTCCTTCCTTTTTTCAACTCCAAACCTCTCGCTTTCATATGCGTAGATGATGTCGCCTAATTTATCCAGCTTCTTTTCAACTGTTCCACTTAATCTTTCCAATGCAAAGCAGAGATCTGTGTTTACTGTATCCCATGCAGTTTTCTCACAAGCTCTTGGCCATTTAACTCCAGGCTTGTGCCTGTTGAGGTTCTTTTCTCTCTTATGCTGGTTTGTCTGCCCGGGTTCACAAGGATCATTAGGTTCATCACTAACTGTGTCCATGCAAGTCCTCCTCACGTCTATGACAGGTATAATGTATATCCTGCGCACTGTGGTTTGCTTCCTATCGCTGGATTTCATTCAACTGACTTGACTGACTTCGTAAGAAGTACTGATCAATGTGAGGCCCTTGTCCTTTCTCCCTCAAGCATTTCATTCTCCCTTGATGAATCTTCAAACCCCTGACCGTTGTCACCTTGCTCCAGCCGCAGACACAAACCTGGAGTTCCATGTCTTTGCTAACTGCAGATCTTGAACTAGTCTTTTGTGAAGTACCCTCCATACTCATATCCGTTTCCGTTCCTAAGTCGTTAACCGTGTTGACTAACGTTGAGTCATCTTCCACCCCCCTGTCGCAGACTCTAGGGTATTTTTCTCTTTAATTTCTTAGAAGCCTTGGGCGGGTGTCTCCAGCATCCTGTAAACACAGAGCTGGATACTGCCCACAAGGGTAGCTAACCCCAGCCCCAATGGGTCTCTTTCCTCCTGTCAGCTGTCTCTCAGGCTGCCCCAATGGGGGTCTCTTTCCTCCTGTCAGCTGTCTCCAGGCTGTCATGATGGTCCTTTGTCTGGTGTTGATGGCTGAAGTGTAATGCTGGCTCCAGGGATCCAGCCCCCCTACGACACCTCAAGGCTATGATGTTGGCTCGGGATCAAGGGCTCGACAACCGGTGATTGAGCTAAGTAGGGTACATCCTAGCATCACCCCCATCCGTCCCCAGCCCAACTCAGGCCAGCTTGGCATCCTTATCCCCTCCGTCCCCCACATCAGCCCAGCTTTTACTTTCTTTCTTTCTATTGTGCTTGAGATCCCCCAGCCAGAATCTCAACCACAGCCAGTTGGTGCTCCTCTCTGCTGCTTCAATACACTTTATTAAGCACTTAATAAATACAGCAAACATTTGCCTTGTTGACGCACCACCTGTTTCACTGCATTTAGGAACCTGGCAGCCAGTTCAGTTTCCTTCGGTAAAAGATTGAACACACACTGCATAGAGCTACACCATTTCTTTAACGCTAGAAGCCCCGCGGCAGTCATTTTGGTGGTTTTTGGTTTTAAAATGTAGTTTTCTCCAGTCGTGTAACACATATGGGGCTGCGTGTTCGTGTACCTTTCTGTCTGTATGTATTAAATATTCTCACAAAGCATGAAACGCGGGAGTGTAGAAATAAAGGAGATATATTACATTATACCTGAAAGCCCCGGGAGCAGTCACATTGACGGCCACACAGAAAACAATTGTATTGTGATTATACAGAACGGCATTCTACTTTATTATTTTTATTTAGAAGTCCGCAATGTGCTTAGCTGTAATTAGATTAGATATTTTCAAAGGCTGGCGCCTGCTTGCCAGCTGTGCTGTTGGATTAGTGAAAATAAATACCAGAGACCGTGGAGTTTTACAGCGCAACAAAATATGGAGTTGATGTTTTGGATCAGATGGCGCTGAAGTATTCCGTGAAAGCTGGCTCCTGACGGTGGCCTGTTCAGGTGTTTTACAATGTATTGGGCCTGGCAGCCATCAACTCCTGAGTACTTTACAAAGAATGCACAGAGAAGAATTTACCAAGGAGAGAATATATTTGACAGTTAGCACAGGAACTTCGCAAGAAGCATTTGGAACAGAGGGAGACTGCCAAGCGTGTACCCACAGCTGAAGCTGGCAACCCCGCTGAGAGCTGTAAGAGACACCAATGCCAGGTTGGCAAGTGCAATAAAAATAAAAATTCGGACAGCTGTGCCCTGTGCCCTTGCTGTTGAAAAGTTGAAAAGTTAAAAATGTATTGCTATCGTTTCAGTTTTATAAATATGTATGTTGTAAAGCAGCGATGACTGTTCAGATGTTTATTTATTTACATTTTTTTTGTTTTGATTTGTACCAAATAAATATATATATATATATATATATATATATATATATATATGCTTCGGTTTTTCAGATGTTTACGTAACATACTCAATAAAAAAACGAATTACATCCGATTGTTTCTCCTTTCGTTATACTATTTACAGTGTTTTGAATACAGCCGTCAGAAAGACTGCTGCGGGGCTTCTAGGTATGAGTATATCTCTGGTCCTTCTAGTGTTAAAATGTATTTAATGAAAAAGACACCAGCTAAACATTGCTGTCCAGCACAAGAAGGAGACATTTCACATCTTTGGTTATTTTTTACATTTATGTTCTTCTTTTGTAAGATAAATCACAGGTGGTGAAACTAGAATGTCTTTAAAAAGGTGGATGTAAAAAACAAAATATTCTACAATTGAGCATTTACTGCTTTTCAGCTCGGCATTTGTTGTATAATAACTCCAGAGAAAACGGTCGATGTTAAATGTGATAATGCCATTTTTCTGCTTTAATAATTATTATGTTTAATAGTGAAATACCTATTTTTAGACCATGAAATGCTGTGACATAAGCCATGTTTTACAGTGAAAAAAGATACAGCCCTAATAATCATAATACTCAATGATGTTGTAATTTTATATAGGTGGGTCAGTAGTAACAGCATAAAAACAGTGAGTTCTGCTGTTTTGTGATTCATAAAAACATCTCCTGGATATACAACCCATAAAATATTACGTTATGTGCTTGACTTTTAACTACAGCTCAGAGTTTTATACACTTTCCCTTTCGACCACACAGCTCATCATGTGATTACTCCAAAATGCGTTTGTTGACTGGCTGATCGACACACTTTTCACTCTTTTTCACAGTTGATGTGACTCTGGACCAAGAAACAGCAAACCCTGACCTCATCTTGTCCAAGGATAGGAAACGAGTGAGAAGTGGCGCTGTACGAAATGGTCACCTTGTCAATAGCAGTAAATATATGGGCTGGTATTGTGTTCTGGGCATGGAGGGCTTCACATCCGGGAGACAATACTGGGAGGTAGAGGTGGGAGAGAAGAGAGACTGGAGGCTAGGAGTCACCACTGAGTCTTCCACGAGAAATGGCTACAGCTTCCTGAATACCAGCGTGGGTTACTGGACCCTGAGGCTGGAGAGGGGTAGTGAATTCAAGGCTCTCACTGTCCCTTTTACCCCTCTCCCCCTGAGTCTGAAGCCCCAGAGGCTGGGGGTGTATCTGGATTATGAGGAAGGGCAGCTCTCCTTTTACGATGCTGAAAAAAAAAGCCATATCTACACATATACCGAAGATTTCACTGATAAACTCTATCCAGTCTTTGGTACAGTAGACACCGAATCTAATGCAGACCTTGTTATAGTGTCCCATGCAGGAACCCATGGTTAAACTGGCTTGTATCTGCCTCGACAATTGCAGATTTATATATATATAAAATATATATATATATATATATATATATATATATATATATATATATATATATATAACAAGAACATAGAGGTAGTATCCCTTTAAAGCTTTAGGGTCAAATGCACCAATGTGGATTAACCACTAACCCAGATTAAATTAAGGGTTATATTTTAATCATGTTGCACAAAACTTTAAACCAGATTTTATACGTATTCCTTGTTTAAAATTAATCCAAGGTAAAATATTTCTTAAACATAAAAGATAAAAAATAAAATCACATTGCACCACTAATTTTAATCCACATTTAAATCGAGAGGTGGATTAATTTGAAACCTTCCTTGGAGCTGGTTTAAAATAAAATGTGCTTTCAATTCCTCTTCCGATCACACCAGAGTAAACTGATCAGCTGTTCATTCAGTCAGTTTATAATGCACTGCAACAATTAGATATATCAATATTAGTCTTGGGAAATGTTTTTAATATTGTCCATATTGTGATTGGTATTCATTCAGTATAATTTTAGGTCTAGATCTGGAGTTGTACGATAGTTACCTATGGAGTGGTCTGTGGCACACCTTCTTCAACTTCAGCCTTTTGATTTTCTTTGTTACACAGAAAAAATCGGTTAACCACACAGCCTTACCAATATGTAATCGAAGCTCGGGAAATTTATGGACAGATGATCAGTAATTGATGCATAGATTAATTGTTGCACCCCTAGAAACTATACTATTTTTTATTTCATAACCCAAAAGGCGAAACACCAACAAACTAGTGCTTGTCGCTCCTATTAATCAGATTAGTCGGCCCACCGCTGGTCTTGTTCAAACCTGAAGATTATATTAAAACGGAGCTAGGCAAAGGTCAGCAGGCAGCCATGAAACCCACAAGCACATGACAACTTAAAGCACATTATATGGAAGCTACTGTAAATCAAGGGCAGTGGAATATGATAGAAGAAATGCTGTCCTGCTTCTGTAATTATAAGAATTTGTACCTTTTTGTTTACAAATGAATCCCTGCATGTACAGGTGTCGATAACTAACACACTTCAGCGGCCTTCAATTAATGCTCATTACAAATGTATCATCTCCAGTAAATGAATACTTTCTGTAACTTTGTAGCTTTTTTTCCCTGAAACGTAATCAAGGACAATACAATAAATCTATTAGAATTTGCCACTTTAGGTAGCCAATAAACACTTTCACACAAAAATAAATATTTAAAAGTTTACGCAAAGTAAAACAAAGCTGTTGTTGCAGTTACTTGATATTCGGAATTAATGCAGGACGACCCGGTCGGCATAACTAGAGATCGGGCTAAGGGTTGTACGGCTAGAAAGCTGCAGGCTGCATGTGGGGCCTCTTTTGTTTCTTTTTGATAATCAAGTTAAAACATCACCTGGGCAGAAAATTGTATATAATGAGTAAAATTAATAGAATATAATGTTTTCTTATGCTTGATCTCTTACATTTGCTAAACACGCTGTATACAAATAATGACTGATTGCTAATCAGAAATCTAGGATTATCTGCTTAATCCAAGATTTAATAATCCTGGTTTCAATTTGTGTGGTACAATGTAACTATGATTAAAACATAATTCTAGATCAACTAACCCCAGTTTAGTGCTAAACTGAGTTTTATTAAATCCATGCTGGTGCATTCGACCCTTAGAGGTTTACCTGGCTATTGTACAAGGAAAGCAGTCTACACTACTGCTCGGTAGGACATGTTTTGTATTTACCCCCTTTGATTCATGCATTAAACTTCAGTTCTAGCATATGATGCATATAGTAATGAATATGTGGCCCGTTCTGTTCTTGCTCATAATATATTACATTATTGGTTTATTAAAAAAATCCTTCATTATGTGTTGACAGCAGTCTTATTTCTTGTACTAAAATGGTAAACTGATTAAAATGGTAAACTAAGCATTCTTCAATCAATCACATACATGTCTTTGCAATGTATAAAACATGAAATTAAAGCTGCCTTGGCATTAAAAACAAACAAACCTTTACAAACAAAAGTTTACTTTTTACTTTGTTACTTTTTTGTTCTGGGGGTTATATGTATGCAAAACTAGACTTAAATAATGTGTACTTTTGTCATAACTTGAGAACTATGCTTGTGCCATCACAGCATCCCATATAGAACAAACATATTTTTTGATATATTTTCGGAACTGTATGATACTGTAGCAGGGCGAGCAGCCCTGTACATTGTTTTGTTTATTTTAGTTTAGAACGGAGTCCCCTCCGCCCCTGTGCAGATTATTGTTTTGTGTTTATTATGATTTAGTATTTAAATGTATGACGGTGTAGTCATTTGTTTATTTTGTTATTGTTTAGTAACGTGATGGGAAGCCCCATCCACATGGTATTTTAAAAACTCGTGCAGATTGTGGTCGAGGGGTAATAGGATAATTACTAACTAGTTAAACCCCTCGGCCACGATATAAAAAGCCTGCAGCTCTCTCAGTCAGGGGTGGGTGTCAGAAGGAGAGAGATGGCGATTGAAGAGCGTAAACGAAACGAAACGTAACTCCAGGAGCAGTGAAGGCATTTGCTCAGCCTGACCTGGGTTTTGTTAATTATTTTGTGTTCGTGAGTTTGTTTTGTTTAACCCTTTAATTTTGCTCGGTGAGCACAGTGTGTTTTTGGTTTAAATATTTTATTTATTTTTGTTATTAAATAAAACGGCAAACGCCAACTTTAAACTGCAGTACTTGCCTGGTGGTGTCTGACTGACGTCAGACCATCAGTCACCCTGTCACAGATACATATATTTTTCCAACATTTTTCTGCCGCTAAAAGTAATATATAAGAAATATATTGTCACAATATTTTATATATTTTTCATACACCAAAATTGGTCCCTTTTTGGTGAAAATATGAAAAATATATATGCAAAATATATTAATTAAATAAAAAATACTTGTTTCATATATAAAATTTATTACAATACCATTTAAAAAAAAATAAGCTGACACATGGTTTTTGATTCAAAAACACTTTATATACAAGAAAGGTATACCTCCCTGTGAAAAGCAGGCTGTAGTGGTGGTGTCAGACCCGGAAGAAACACACAGCACTGCGAAGTGAAATGTGAATTGCGTTTAATAATGAACAAAATAAAAAGGTTTTAAACAAAAACATCACTTCAGGCCAAAATAAATAGACAAACAAAACAGACCAACACTAAAAAAAACAGTGGACAAACAAACAAACACGTTGAGTTTGAACAAACACACAAGTATCGTGCTGGTCCTACCTGCACACAATAGCAATTGTTGTTATTATTGTTATTACTTAATTTTCCTCTTCCTCTTTCTCTTCCTCTTCCTCTCTCCCGTTCACTACTCACCAAATACCCAACCCCGAGTGAGTAAAACGTGCATCTATATATACTGTTGTGCCGGGAGTCGATTACCAATTAATTATTCACTTGAATCCCAGCACGTGAACTAATTTGTGCAATCCCCGTGCTCACATACATATCTGTACGTGAAGTGATTATGCATCCCCGTGCCTAAATACAACTATATATTTTAAATCACTCGTGCTACACAGACCCATTTATATCCTGTGAAGCAATATCTATACACCAACATTAACACTCCACACGCAACACAGAACACATAAATACGCACAGGGGCTGGCACTTGGCCACACTCCCATACAATCATATAAGCATGAGATTTAAATTGACTTTGGACAAGGCCTCAGTACAGCTCAGTTCATGATATGTTTGTATTAGAAAGCACGGATATCCATGGAGTCAATTTGAAAGAGATGAAAAGGCTGACAAAACTTCACAATGTTTTATATACTTTGTAAACAAATGTTGACTCCACCCATTTGTCTTACTTCGGTCCAATGACAGGGTTTTCCACTCAATCATTGCACACTCCCTCTGCTGGGGAAAAGGGGGGGTTGCATACCTCTTTGTACCTAGCAGGGCGCATCCATCTTGTCTTTCAGTTCCCCTCCCCCATCCCACACTATCTCTGCTATTCTCCTGCCATTTGCCATTTAGCTCAGACACCGATCTGTGACTTTGAGCCGTGTTAGGCTATGCAAAACTGCACGTAGCTGGTTTTGCCGATGGGAAATGAAAGAACTTGAAACTTACACAATACTGTATTGTGTAAGTTTTGTAGCAACTGAAGTAGTAAGTACATTAAAACGACTATAAAAAAACACATTCACACACAATTTAAACATAGTGATTAAAACCAAGCTTTAAAAAAACAAGGTTGTTTTTTTAAGATGCCATGGTTGAGAAATCCTTCTCTGTGTTTTTACTTTTTTTATGAAGGGCCTGCAAAGTTTTCACATTTTGTTAGCACCTGACCGTACTCCACGACGCTTTCAAATTAGCCTTTACATTTAGAATCTACACAAACTACTCCACATTGATAAAGTATATATAATATAAATAAGTAAGATTTACAGAGAAAAACAGATTAATCTCAGTTGCATTCAACCCCTTTACTACTGCAGCTCTAAATCAGCTCAGGTCCAAATGACTTGTTTGAAAGGTCATAAAATTTGTGAAATGGTTTCAGCTTGTGTACTCAAAGTGGTTTAAATTGTAGATTATTTCCCACAGGTATATAAAGACTTTCAAGCTGCAACTCACATAGTGATCCAACAAAGCAACCATGAAGACCAAGAAGTTTTCGAAACACGTCAGGGATAAAGTGGTAGAGAGGCACAGAGCAGGATAAGGGTACAAGAAAATTTCAAAGGCGCTGATTATTTTATTATTTATTTATTTATTTCTTAGCAAAACCCTTATCCAGGGCGAATTACAATTGTTACAAGATATCATATTATTTTTACATACAATTACATTATTTTTTACACATTATTTTTACATACAATTACCCATTTATATAGTTGGGTTTTTACTGGAGCAATCTAGGTAAAGTACCTTGCTCAAGAGTACAGCAGCAGTGTCCCCCACTTGGGATTGAATCCACGACCCTCCGGTCAGGAGTCCAGTGCCCTAACCACTACTCCACACTGCTGCCCTGATTATCCCTCTCAGCACAGTGAAGTCCATCATTAATAAGTGGAAGTTGTATCATACCACCCAGACACTACCCAGATCAGGTCGTCCTCCCAAACTGAGCAGTCGAGCAAGCAGGAAACTGGTTCGGGATGTCACTCTGAAGCCAACAATGACCTTGAGAGATCTGCAAAGTTCTGTGTCTGAGATAGAAGTCAGTGTTCACACATCAACAATAAGCTGGTCCCTACACAAAGCTGGCCTGTATGGACGGATGGCAAGAAAGAAGCCATTACTCAAAAAGCCTTATCTTAAAGCACGTATAGAGTTGGCGAAAAAGCATGAAGATGATACTGCAGACATGTGGAAAAAGATTTTGTGGTCAGACAAGACAAAAATTGAAATTTCCGGTCTAAATTCCAAGCATTACGTCTGGCGCAAGCCCAACACTGCACATTCCCCAGTCAACACTAAGACTACGCGGTGATCTGATTCAAGCATTCAAAATCCTAAAAGGTGTAGACAATGTCGACCCAGGGGACTTTGTTGACCTGAATCAGAAACAAGGACCAGGGGTCACAAATGAAGATTAGATAAAGGGACATTCAGAACAGAAAATAGGAGGCACATAGGAGGCCAAACGAGCAAGATGAGCTGAATGGTCTCCTCTTGTTTGTAAACATTCTTATATTCTTATGTTCTTATAAGTGTAATTATATTAAATAATTACACATTGGACAGTGTTGTTCTTGTGTAGTTTTGACTTTTGATCGTTTACGAAATAAATTTTCTGGGTCGCTCTCACAACTCAAAGCGCACCACCAATTAGCAGCTAACGTTACTCTTAACGTTTTAAATGGACTTTATACTTTACGTGCGTGCACTCATAATCCGTTCATCATTCTAAGTGTATTTTTGTTGATGTGTGATATGTAAATGGCGTTTTAATGTGTCAATCATTTTCTGGGTTCTTATAATCTAAGATGTAGCCTATTTATATATTTGCATTTTAATAGTTTGCATTGAACATGTTACAACGTGTTACATTTCTCAACTTTATAAATTTATTTCCAAAAAAAATGAAGTGTCACAATCATTGGCTAAAATGTCCTTATACTGGGTAGAGTTCATGATGCCGTTGATCTTAACAATGACCCCAGGATCAGTGGAAGCAAAACAGCCACATAACATCAAAGATCCACCACCATATTTTACAGTAGGTATGACGTTCTTTTCTGCACAGGCATCCTTCTTTCGACGCCAAACCCACTGCTGGTGTGCGTGGCCAAAGAGCTCTATTTTCATCTGACCATAGAACCCGGATCCAATTGAAGTGCCAATGTCGTTTAGCAAACTCCAGGCGCTTACGTTTGTTGGTTGCTCTCAAAGGCTTTTTTCTGGCAACCCTTCCAAATAGCCTTTTGGCATGGAGGTGGCGTCTAATTGTAGATTTGGCGACTTGGTGACCCCAAGATGCAACCAAGTTCTGTAATTCTCCAGCTGTGGCCTTTGGATTTCCCTTTATCTCCCGAACCATCTGCCTCACTGTGCATGGGGGCAAGATACACTTGCTTCCTCTACCAGGCAAGTTTACCACTGTTCCAGTGGTTTTGAACTTCTTAATTATTGCCCTAATAGTGGTAATTGGTATATTTAGTTTTTTTAGCTATTGTTTTGTACTCATTGCCTGATTTATGAAGGTCAACAACCATTTGTCTCTCTTCATTTGTGAGTTCTTTGCCTTTCCCCATGGTGATGGATGACAAATGGATTTCATATGCGTGTTACCTAATTTTTATACCCCAGTGAAACAGGAAGCCATGGAAGGCCACAATACAGTTCCTTAAGACTGAGATGAACTTAAAGAAGTAAAATGTTAATGCAGATTTAAATTTATTTGATTTTATTTATAAGAATCTTAGGGGTGCCAATAATTCTGACACCTATCTTTTTTAGAACATTTTTTTATTTTAAAAACTTTTTTCTCTGAGCAATTGTATTAGAATAAAAGAATATGGTTTTCCCATATATTTGAGCATAAAACATAGCTCATTACCTGAGTTTATTTTATACAGCCTATTTTGCTCATCTTTATCAAGGGTGCCAATAATTTTGGAGGTGACTATATATATATATATATATATATATATATATATATATATATATATATATATATAATGCTGTTTAAAATCCAGATGAATCTGCATATGGCATTGTGAAATTCATTACCAGCTCATTGGAGAGGTTTGGGTTATCTCTGAACTCAGCTTTTAGTGGCGATAACACACGTCAACTGTGGTGTCCATCACAAAACAAATGTAACAGGTGTTCAATAGAGCTTATCAAAAGTAAGCTCCTTGTGAGCCTCTATTTTGATGTGGGGTGTGCAGACTTCCACTCCTTGATCATGGAGGACAAACTTCTCCTTGCTGCTGCTGCAAGAAGCAACCAAAAATATGCATGGAAAAGATAATAGAGAACTTAATGGCTGCCAATAAAGAATCAATATATGTTGGTACCATCCATGTTTGGACACAACAGCATTGTTATTAGCTCATTATAAGCAATTTGTAAATCAGTAATAATTTCTACTTTACTAACAATTTCTAAATTCACATATCTTAGTAATTTTGACAACCAATTCTGATTCTGTAAAGACTTACAAACTCAGGCTGAGAATTTAGCAGAATCTATATATATATATATATATATATATATATATATATATATATATATATATATATATATTTTTTATTTATCTTTAGCTTTATGCAGCACGTTCACTCTGTCATGTGACTTCCTGTCAGCAGAAATTTCATTAGGAACCAGGGCAGGTTGCATGTCCACTGCTTAATTTGAAATGTGCAATAGCTTGGTGGTATTTATTTTAAAGAGGAAATGTATTTTAAAGGGAACTTGTAATTCCACATAGTTCTAGGTTGTTCATTGATATTTGTTTGTATTGAATGTGTGTGAAATCCTGACATTTGTTTGAATTGCCAAGAATCTACAAAAGTGCCCTGGAACTACCGTTATATATAATAAATGTTTTTGGCCAATAGAAAATGTAAAAAGCCTATGATGCTTTCATTTGTCAAAATATCTTAAAATACATTAACTAATAATTATGTTTTAAGAGGTCTACTGTATCTGTGAGAGTAAAACAATAAAAATGTGTGTGGGGGCGGGGGGGGGGGGGGCGGGGGCGGGGGGGGGGGCACAGGTGTTGCGTGGCATTGCGTTAGGGTCTGTTCCTTACTTTTGAGGTCATGAGGTGGCAACCCTAATTGCAGCTAAGTCATACATTCCCCATTCTAAAAATAAATAAACAAATCAATGTACAGGGCTCCTCGCTCTGTTACAAGTACATAATACGTTACTGAGATATTTTGATTTTAAACATTTCATTTCCACCTCTTTCCGTTGCTCAAAGAAGGGGGGTGCACTATTTCATGCTGTCTTGTCCAATGACTGTATAGGCCCGCACAATCTCATGGGGTGCAGTTTCTCGTGTTACAACGGCGCCGGAGAGTCTGCGCGCAGGTTTAATAACAATGAATGTGCCTGTGTCTGCTCGAGACTCGCATCAAACTCGCCGTCCTCTATATAATATCTATAACAAAAACATTGTCAATGTAAAAAAACAAGTTAGAAAAATGCAACAGCCGTTTAAAGTGGTGATATCAAACACAAAAGCACAAGCAATTGTTGCTTCTAATTTGGCTTCTTTATTTGATCACTCCACTTTACATTAACATTCCCATTCCCTTATCAGCTGGGTTGTAACCAGAATAAAGATGCTGAGACACATATGTGCCAAGGAAAGTGCTCAACACAGACTGAAGTGTTCTTGGTTATCCTTACAAGCACTACTACAGAGAGAAAGACAGACAGGGAATGGGAGAGGCGTCATCACAGGTGCAGACAAGTATGCTTTAGGAAGACACACAGACAACATGCAGGTAAGGCACAGATAGATCAGGGCACACATGGACAGACATTTAGCCCATACATACAGGAATACCTCAAACAGCACGAAGCAGTATATTTCCAACAATGAAGATGATGAACAAGACCAATAATGGCAACGAGTGCAAGGGATAATGAGAATGCAAGGTAAGTGTATGGGAAGTGACAGTTGATGGGGCAGTGTAACAGGGTGAGGTGCCCTGTACATTGTTTGTTTACTTTTAGATCGGGGTCCCCCTCTGCCCCTGTGTTATTTTGTATTATTATTATGATTTATTATTGTATTTGTCGGCGAGCGCCGTGTTATTGTTTTGTTTATTTTTAAAACGTGTCCTGGCAGAGGCGAGATCGGTGCTCGTCCTCTGCCAGGAGTAATAATTAATAAACCCGTGCAGATTGTGGCCGAGGGGTAATAGGATGATTTACTAATTAGTTAAACCCCTCGGCC
Source organism: Huso huso (assembly GCA_036884735.1). Lineage (NCBI taxonomy): Eukaryota > Metazoa > Chordata > Actinopteri > Acipenseriformes > Acipenseridae > Huso > Huso huso. Next base: position 25,698,661 of record CM072681.1, on the reverse strand, counting down.
ATGATATAAAAAGCCTGCAGCTCTCGGCACTGGGGGTGGGTGTTTGGAGCGAGAGGAGAGAACGGGAGGAGAGAAACAAAACGAAAGTAAAAGTAAAAGGATCAGTGACAGCTATTTGCCCAGCCTGACCTTTGTTTATATATTTTGGGTTCGTGATTTGTTTTGTTTACCCTTTTATTTTGCTCGGTGAGCACAGTGCTTTTGTTTAAATATTTATTTATTTTTTGGTTGCTTTAAATAAAACGGCGCCCGCGCCACTGCACCATACCTTTTGTTTTGTTGTGCCTTCTTCTGGTCTGACGTCACCCACTCAGCCATTCCTGTCACACGTGGTGTCCTGGGTGGGATCGCAGCGCCTCAGGACGCAGGCAGAAGAGGGTACTACATCTTTTTCATTTTTTTTTTTTTTTTTTGATTGTGGTTGGAGGAGAAAGGAGAGTAAGGAGGAAGAAGGATGGGAGGAAAACGGAGGATAGGGAGAAGGATGAGCTGCAGACAGCAGCAGCTGCAGCAACAGCAGCCGGGTGTTACTGCTGCGCTGAGCCTGGGCATTCCAGGACCAACTGCCCCTGGTACCCCCCTTGGACAGCGACCCCAACTATGCCCCATCTGCGGAGGTGAGCACTCGTGGCCCGCTGCCCTGTCCATCAGGAGCAGGGGTCGCCTCAGTCTCCACAACCAGCAGGGGGGAGGTGAGACTGCTGCTCCCACTGCCCCAACAACAGCGGCCACAACAGCAACCACAGCAGCTGAACAAGAGGTGGTGGTCCAGGGTGCCAACTAAGTTTGGACCCCGGACTGGGCAGCTGAACAGGAGCAGTGGAGGAAGGAGGGGGGCCTATGTGCGGCGCCTGTGGCGAGTTTGGGCACGTCAGGGAAGACTGCCCTCACGGGGACCCCCAGTTTGAAGAGGCGTGGAACCAGGGTCTGGTGGGGGGACGCTGCAGAGTGGTTCTGGGCAGTGGACCAGACCCGGTCATCTCCAGCACCCAAGAGTGAGGAGCCCGGCGTCCTGCGCCTGAAAGGGAGGAGCCCGAGCGTCCTGCGCCTGAAAGGGAGGAGCCCGAACGTCCTGCGCCTGAAAGGGAGCCCGAACATCCTGCACCCAAGGGGGAGTCGGTCGTCCACAGCCCAAGAGGGGGGAGTCGGTGCGTCCACAGCCCAGGTACCTGCCAGCAGAGGGAGAGTTCCTGCTGGTTCCACCTCCACCTCCGTGGGAGGACTGCATGTCGCTTCCACCTCCGCCAGCAGAGGGAGAGTTCCTGCTGGTTCCGCCTCCACCTCCGTGGGAGGACTGCATGTCGCTTCCACCTCCGCCAGCAGAGGGAGAGTTCCTGCTGGTTCCGCCTCCACCACACTGGGAGGACTGTGTCGCCCCACCTCCGCCAGCAGAGGGTGAGTGCCTGCTGGTTCCGCATCCATCGCCGCCACCAGCAGAGGGAGCATGCCTGCTGGTTCCACCTCCATCGAAGCCACCAGCAGAGGGAGCATGCCTGCTGGTTCCGCCACCAGCAGAAGGAGCATGCCTGCTGGTTTCACCGCTGCCTCCTTCGCAGCCAGAAGGGGAGGAGCAGGAGCTGCCTCCTTTGCAGCCAGAAGGGGAGGAGCAGGAGCTGCCTCGCAGCCAGAAGGGGAGGAGCAGGAGCTGCCTCCTTCGCAGCCAGAAGGGGAGGAGCAGGAGCTGCTTCCTTCGCAGCCAGAAGGGGAGGAGCAGGAGCTGCCTCTTTCGCAGCCAGAAGGGGAGGAGCAGGAGCTGCTTCCACCACCACCCGAGGGAGAGCAGCAGGAGCTGCCTCTTTCTTCACCACCACCACCACCCGGGGAGAGGAGCAGGAGCTGCCTCTCCTTCACCGACAGGATGGACCCGAAACAGAAGGTTGGCGGTCCGCAGCTGCCCTTGCACAGGCTGCTAAAAAGCGAGCAAGGGGAAAATCGCTGGGTCGCATGGCGGCTGAGAAGGGGCCAAACCTAGCCCCAACGCTGGTCCTGGCTCCCCTCCTGCAATCGCCTCCCAAGGGTCCGCTGCCGCCGTCGCCTCCTGAGGTCCGCTGCCGCCCGTCGCCTCTTGAGGGACCGCTGCCGCCCTGTCGTGCATCGCCTGGGGATGCCAGCCTCGCTTAGCCCAGGATGCTCGCCACGCTTAGCCCAAGGATGTCTGTCTGGGGTTGCCAACATCCGCATCGCCTGGGGTTGCCAGCCGCTCCGCATCGCCTGGGGTTGCCAGCCGCTCCGCGCCGCCTGGGGTTGCCAGCCGCTCCGCGTCGCCTGGGGTTGCCAGCCGCCTGGGGGTTGCCAGCCGCTCCCGCTCGCCTGGGGTTGCCTGGGGTTGCCAGCCTGGGGTTGCCAGCGCTCCGCCTGGGGGCTGCCTGCTCCGCATCGCCTGGGGTTGCCAGCCGCTCCGCGCCGCCTGGGGTTGCCAGCCGCTCCGCGTCGCCTGGGGCTGCCTGCTCCGCATCGCCTGGGGTTGCCAGCTGCTCCGCGCCGCCTGAGGTTGCCAGCCGCTCCGCGCGCCTGGGGTGGCCTGTTCCGCCTCGCCTGGGGCTGCCGTTTGCTCCACACAGGGTGCAGGGGTGCGAGGGAGAAGTGGAGCTCCGCTGCCGCCTCTATGGCCAGGGGCTCCCCTCCCAAGTCCGCTGCTGCTGCCGTCGCCTCCCGGGGTCCGCTGCTGCTGCCGTCGCCTCCGGGGTCTGCTGCTGCTGCCGTCGCCTCCCGAGGGTCCTGCTGCTGCCGTCGCCCCGAGGGGGCTGCCGTCGCCTGGGGTCGCCAGGGATCCTGCGTCGCCTGGGGTCGTCGAGGGTCCTGCGTCGCCTGGGGTCGCCAGGGGTCCTGCTTCGCCTGGGGTCACTACACTATGGCCGGAGCCCCACGGAGGGGAACGGACGGCCATGAAGAAAGGGGGGAGGTCAGGAGACCAGCTCCCCCAGCCGCACTTTTCCCTTGGTCGGAGATCATGGTCGGAGCCCCACGGAGGGAACTGCCCGGCCATGAAGAAGGGGGAGGTCAGGAGACCAGCTCCCCCAGCCGCACTTCAGCCACAGGAAACACTGTGGCCAGAGCCCCACGGAGGGGAGCTGCCGGCCACGAAGAAGGGGGGGGAGGTCAGGAGACCAGCTCCCCCAGCCGCACTTTCGCGGCAGGATAGTGTGTGGCGGGAGCCCCTGAAGAGGGAGCTGCCGGCCACGGAAAATTGGGGGGTGCCGGACCTCCCACCATGGCCACCCCCATGGACACTGTGCTTCCCCCCTCTTCCGGGACTTTGAGACTGAGGGGGGAGGTGGCCGTTGGGGCCATGTGTGCATTGCACAAGGGGGGGGATATGTAACAGGGTGAGGTGCCCTGTACATTGTTTGTTTACTTTTAGATCGGGGTCCCCCTCTGCCCCTGTGTTATTTTGTATTATTATTATGATTTATTATTGTATTTGTCGGCGAGCGCCGTGTTATTGTTTTGTTTATTTTAAAAGCGTGTCCTGGCAGAGGAGATCGGTGCTAGCCCCTCTGCCAGGAGTAATAATTAATAAACCCGTGCAGATTGTGGCCGAGGGGTAATAGGATGATTTACTAATTAGTTAAACCCCTCGGCCATGATATAAAAAGCCTGCAGCTCTCGGCACTGGGGGTGGGTGTTTGGAGCGAGAGGAGAGAACGGGAGGAGAGAAACAAAACGAAAGTAAAAGTAAAAGGATCAGTGACAGCTATTTGCCCAGCCTGACCTTTGTTTATATATTTTGGGTTTGTGATTTGTTTTGTTTACCCTTTTATTTTGCTCGGTGAGCACAGTGCTTTTGTTTAAATATTTATTTATTTTTTTTGTTGCTTTAAATAAAACGGCGCCCGCGCCACTGCACCATACCTTTTGTTTTGTTGTGCCTTCTTCTGGTCTGACGTCACCCACTCAGCCATTCCTGTCACAGGCAGGCATTGCAGATCCAGGGCTGGGGTGTTGGAGCATTTTTTTTGGTTGTGCATTGTCAATGTTTTTTATTGCAGATGTGACTTCTGAGCTGATAAGGGAATGGTCACAATGCCCTTGAAGTTGTACAAAGTGCATTTCAATGTAAAGTGGAGTTATGAAAAAAAGAAGCCAAGTTAGAAGCAACAATTGTGTGAATGTTGGGCCTCAGCACCTTTCCAATTGTGCCTATTTGCTTGATGCTTGACAAGATTGCCCCAATTGCTTCTCCTAACTTGGGCTTTTATGTTTGATATCAGCCCTTTAAACGGCTGTTGCGTTTTTCTAACTTGTTTTTTTACATTGACAATGTTTTTGTTATAGATATCACTTCTTTTTTTACTTCATCAAATAATGAATAAAGCGAGGAAAAGATATTCGAGAATGTGTATGGTAAATAGACAGACAAACATTACAAGAGAGTAATATAAGAGAAATGAGAAAATATTTGAAAGTAAAATAATGGTAGAAGGGACTTTTGGACAGTATTGAAAGTGTAAACATTGTATTCTTGTAGTTGCATCAGTGGTGAAAACAATATGTCTATTTTGGTAGGTATTGATATATTGATATTTACATAGGTACAAAACTACAATATTATGAATGGTTCAAAAGGTACATATGCATGTCAGTGCTAAAGGGTAGTATACTAACACATTTTAATGCTGGAAAAAAAAAACATTATTCTCCTTGATATAGTGGTGTTATGAACTTAGGCTAATGTAAGGCATTTGTAAAGCATTAGATCTCTTCATAAAAGGCCATATACATGTCCTTTGCATTTCTTGGCCATGGTTTGACTTCAATAAGTGCATCATTTGCATATACCCACAGCAAGAACAGACACATAGTGTCCTGAAGTAACATCCTGTCCTTGGTTTATGATAATGGAATCTAATGGGTAATTCCTGTTGTCCACAGTAATTCTGCTCTTCTGCACAGCAGTAAACTTAGCATTGTGTCACTTTGTAACGGTCCCGTCTGGTTTGGTTTCCCAAAGCATAAGTTGGACTGCTATCAGTCTCCCTGCTGATTGAATAAGTTCACGTTTCATGATTGGAGAAGTTTTGCATTGCCTACATTTGCTACCAGGAATCATTGCCCATTCTTCCAAACACATGGAATCTGTACCTGCAGGTACATGTAGAGGATAAACATGTAACACCTCTCGGTTTGATGAGCAGTAGTTACATGTAGTACATGGAATGTCATGACTTATTGTGACTGAAACCATGCGAGATACTTCAGGACAAATTTCAGACAATTTGGTGAGAAACTGCAACATGTTGCTGCTCACCTCTATTGAAAGGTTCTCCTAAGAAGTGACAAATATCCAGAGTAGTTAGAGACGCAGTGGATGGCAAGTGTCCAGAGGGAAAAGAGTTCTACAGATGCTGTCTGAAGAACATAAGAACATAAGAAAGTTTACAAACGAGAGGAGGCCATTCAGCCCATCTTGCTCGTTTGGTTGTTAGTAGCTTATTGATCCCAGAATCTCATCAAGCAGCTTCTTGAAGGATCCCAGGGTGTCAGCTTCAACAACATTACTGGGGAGTTGGTTCCAGACCCTCACAATTCTCTGTGTAAAAAAGTGCCTCCTATTTTCTTAAGAAGTGAGTCTTGAGGAGGCGCCAGCAGGTGGTCAGGGACTGGGCAGTCCTGACATCTGTAGGAAGGTCATTCCACCACTGCGGGGCGAGGGTGGAGAAAGAGCGGGCTCTGGAGGCAGGGGAGCGTAGAAGAGGTACAGCCAGTCTTCTAGTGCAGGAGGAGCAGAGAGGTCGAGTGGGGTTGTAGGGAGAGATGAGGGTCTGGAGGTAGCTGGGTGCAGTCTGGTCAAGGCATCTGTAGGCTAGTACAAGAGTCTTGAACTGGATGCAAGTGGTGATCGGGAGCCAGTGGAGTGAGCGGAGCAGTGGAGTTGCGTGGGAGAAGCGAGGCAGAGAGAACACCAGGCGAGCAGCAGAGGTCTGGATGAGCTGGAGCAGACAGGTGGTGGATGCAGGGAGATCAGCCAGGAGGGAGTTGCAGTAGTCTAGGCGGGAGAGTACCAGGGCCTGGACCAGGAGCTGGGTGGCGTAGTTGGTGAGGAAGGGTAGGATTCTTCGTATGTTGCTCAGAAAGAATTGGCAAGTGCGTGCCAGAGTGGAGATGTGCTGGGAATAAGAGAGGCAGGAGTCCAGGGTGACTCCGAGGTTCTTAGCTGAGGAGGAGGGAGAGAGTGTGATAGATTCCAGAGGAATACCCTGGCATTTGTGAATGGTGATTGCATGAGCACCAATGACTGGGAACTGCTCTCGAACAATGTAGACTCTATCCATGATTTCAAACTTTGAGCGTAAAGGTTGAAAGGATGGGTGACTCCATTGCTAAATTTGATGGTTATGGTTTTGAGCATACTTGTGTTTTCCAGATAGTAGGAAACAGCTTGAAGCTTCCCTATTGCCACATTGATGAGACCAGTGGCAATGTCAATGTTCTTGTGAATTTGCTTATTACAAATGCAAATGTGATACATTTACTCCCAAATTAAATACAAATGCCAATATGTGACAAATGCTAAATGGACTTCAAATACTTTTCCATACAACAAATGTTAATTTATTAACATGAATTTGGCAGAGGCCTTTATTCAAGGTGACATACAAGGAAAGCAGTTTATATAATAACAACATAAACACAGTAATCACGTAGTTCATAATAATTAACAGGTATGTACCAATATAGGAAGCAAGTTACATAAAACAGTGTTTCCCAATCTTGGTCCTGAGGACCCAGTGTTTGCTGATTTTTGTTCCAACTGAGCTTTAAATTATTGAATTGAACTCTCAATTTAATGAATAACTGGTCTAATCAAAGCATTTGAATTATTTGTAGCTCTTAAATGTCTGGCTGCACAGGCCTCAATTAGCACTAATCTAGGACTACCCAATGTTAACTCAGGTAAGGTAGTCCAAGATTAGTGCTGATCAGGGTTTGTGAAAGCAGCCTCAAGAGTTGGATATTTCAAGTTATTTCTAACATTGCATTGTCACTAATTGTTAGTTCAATTGGGGGATTAATTTAATAATTGAGAACTCAGTTGGAACACAAACAGCAGACAGAGTGGGCCCGCAGGACCAGGTTTGTGATAAACTGACATCAATGATGAGATCTATGTATATATTTATATATGTGTGCATTGCACAGTTATTCTTTTACTTGTTTTGATTGTTATGTTTAATAAACATGAAGTTCTCAAAAGTGTCCTTTAGTTTTGCATCTTTCAGGTTGATCAACTTTACCAGCAATAGTGAAAAGTCTCTCTACTTTATTATGAGCATTATTATTGAAAAGTATTTAAAATTGAATTATTTTTGAAGCTTTCTCATGATTTTAAATTCAAATGCAAATTCTTGTATTTTAGAATATTACAAATACCAAGCCAAATGCAAATAGTTCAGCAGATTGCATTTAAATTATTATTACTTATTTTCTAGCAGACACCCTTATCCAGGGCAACTTACAATTGTCACAATTATATCACAATTAAATTTTACATAAAATTACCCATTTACCCAGTTATTTATACTGAATCTAGGTAAAATACCTTGCTCAAGGGTACAACAGCAGTGTCTCTCACAACCCGATTGAACCCACAACCCTCTGGTCAAGAGTCCAGAGCCCTAATCACTACTCCATACTGCTGCCCAGATCAGAAAGCCTTTTGCTCTCTTGGAATGCTCTTCCAGCTCACCGCAATACTATGAGCAGCTCACAATGTTTAATATTGAACTGAGAGATGATCTCTCTGATGGATAGAAGTGTATTTGCTACAAGTGTGTACATTTCATTGTGTATTATTATTGATTGTAGAGAGCAGTATCTTGCAATCGGCTCTGCAATCATATTCAGGAGTTAGTGCTGCTCTGTGTTTGCATTCAATACAATACTAGAGAGGAAGACAGGCCACATCTTACATACCTTCTCTGTGTGTCTTTGTACTTCTGAAACAAACAAGGACATGTTTCATTGAAGTTTGTCACACAACACAGACAATCTCTTTATCATCCACACAGAACTGCTCTCTGTAATGACTCATTTCAAAGTATTATTATAGGATTGCTTCTGCTCAGACTTGTTGGATTTTGTTGTTTAAACTGCCTCATTATCAGAATGTCCCTCTCCAGAATACATAAAGAGTCCCTCTATATGCGCCTATAACATTTTTTGACATACACTAGTTTATATTACTCACCTTGGCTGATGTAAAACTAAACAATCTATTATAGTGGCTAATACAGCCTTCAGCGTATAGTCACATTACAGTGATACTGAAAACATGATTTAAAAAAAACTACATCCCCCAGAATCCCTTGTCCATTTCTGTAGTCCTGTGTGTGGTGTCATAGGTCTGCCAGACTCAGAGTTGTCATTACACAGGCATATTCTGCTGATTAGATTCCTTCTTGCTTTGACATGCTACTTTCAGTACGGTATGCAAGCTTAGGGTCAAACTATCAACACTCCCTCTACGCTGTTCTATCATCACAAAAGGTGTGTAGATTTATATGGGCCTAATATCTTTGTTTTTTGTTGTGTGCAAGTTCTCTCTTGTTTTTTTTTTTCACTGGTTTTATTTTATTTTTTTTACTGCTGTACCCTTGAGCAAGGTACTTTACCTAGATTGCTCCAGTAAAAAACCCAACTGGGTAAATTGTATGTAAAAAATAATGTGTAAATAAAATAATGTAATTTTATGTAAAAATAATGTGATATCTGGTAACAATTTTAAGTCGACCTGGATAAGAGCGTCTGCTACGAAATAAATAATAATAAAATAATAATGTTGATCTGCATTAAAACTCCTTGTAAAGGGCTCCCGAGTGGTGCATCCAGCAAGGCGCTCCACGTGGAGTGCAGGATGCGCCCTATAGCCTGGAGATCCGGACACTATTTCAGTATTTATATATTGTAAACCCTCTCAGCCAATCAGGGCTGGGTTTATACACGCTGTGAATGGATCTGATTTAAACAGTTTTAGATGTTGTTTGTTTGATAATTTTAAGGGGAATTTCTGTTTTTAAAAGTTATGTTTGGTATTGAATAATAATATTTGAAATGGTGTATTATAAAGAAAAATATACAATTCTTACCATCTAATTAATTAAAATAGATGTAGATGTTCTCATTTCCTCTCTCAGCTCCAGTGGCTTCTGAATAGTGAAATGTGTAAAGGTGTTCTCTTCTAATAGCATGATCTACACTTCACACTTTCTTATAGAATGCAATTGATACACAATATATAAAGATTTAAACATTCTACTTTAATGACAGTGCTGATTTATATGTACAGCGCTGGCAAAAAGTTTGGCATTACCTAGAATTTACGGTATAATTAATAATAATAATAATAATAATAATTGAACAACTTTTTTATTTACCATTGTGTAGTCAAAGAAACTCAGCTCCAGTGACTCTGGATCCCAACACAGCACACCCCTGCTCTGATACTGTCTGAGGATCTAACAAGTGTGAGACTCAGCAATGAGAGACAGCAGCTTCCTCACAACCCACAGCGGGTTGATAGCTGGGGTTGTGTGCTGGGCTCGGAGGGATCCACTTCAGGGAAACACTGCTGGGATGTGGATCTGGGTGGATGACAGAAGAGTCCAGCCAGAGGAAGGGGGGAGGTCTCATTTGTATAATATCATGTCAATCTGACGACAGCCAATAGAAACACAGTAAATACATCATTCTTGCTGACTGCTCAACACCACCCTAATGATAATGATACCACATTGTGCATGATATTATCTCTTCAAATTTAAATCTAAAGATAAGTTAATAACCAAAGCATTACAAACATGATCTAACCTTTCATTTTTCTTTTGTATTTCCAGTCTTTAATTTCCCCTAGAATGGGGTGAAGCCCATTTCTCCTGCCACCACACTGTAGATTCACTCCCTGTGCAGCAGGTATTAGGAACCCACCTGAAGCTTTAAACTCCCTTTGCTGCACACAGGACTGGAGGTGGAGTCCGCTGCTCACAGAGTTCTATCACAGAGCTCTAGTGTCACATTCTTAGAGCTCTGGGAGCATTCCAAGACTGCATTCCAAACTGGACTGTTAAGCTAATGAAGGGAAGAACATGTTTTTTAAAGTCTTGGTTATTACTCATTAATTATACGATGACATGTGAACATTTCCTCTCCTTCTCTGAGGAAGCTACCTGGCAGTCAACTTCTAAATCGAATAAAAATGATTCCTAATAGCCCATTGTTATTTATTTAAGTTTTGTATAAGATAGTGGTCACATTTCTATACATTACTATAGATTTCTACTAATTACTATGTAGAGAAACATGGCTACTGCAGTTTCACAGCTGAACTTGTTCACATGCTGTGCTTAGTTTGATCAACAACGGTTAGTGTTCAACGATTGCTGATATCACTTTCATAGTTATTATTATTATTTATTTCTTAGCCGACGTCCTTATCCAGGGCGACTTACAATTGTTACAACATATCACATTATTTTTACATACAATTACCCATTTATACAGTTGGGTTTTTACTGGAGCAATCTAGGTAAAGTACCTTGCTCAAGGGACATTAATTTAACAGCCAAGTATTCATAGGAGGTAACCGCCGAAACAGAGAGGTATGAGTTTAAAGTCATACGGTAAATAACAGCTAGTCCTCCGCCTCGTTTAAAAGATAAACAAGGCTGATTTATAAAAGAATAACCCTGTGGCGTGGACTGATTCAAGGCCAATAAATCATTTGGCTTGTGCCACGTTTCTGTTAAACATAAAAGTCAATGTTCTGATCCAAAATCAACTCATTCAATAAAACTGATTTATTAGTTGCAGAGCGAACATTAAGCAAGGTATATTTTAATGTCTCGAGGGACAGTGGTGCAGTAATAATAGTATTTGAACATGAATTTACATATATAAGATTTGCAGAGTTTGAACAGCCTTGCCTGGAATCCAGTGTTCTCCGACGGGATCAGGAAATGCCAATGTTGGTATTCAACCGGCGGTAAACTCCACGGCCCGTGCTTCTGTGCACATACTTGGATCTGGGACTACGTAAAATTCCACAATCACAGCATCCAGAAAGAACAGCTTTGCTGGGCTGGAGACCGGGTCAAACCAATTGCAGAAATAGCAGGAATGCCACAGAGTACCTGATAGACATTTTATTTTTATTCCTCACTCTGATTTAAAGAGAAAATCACAGGTTCCTCTGTAAAAAGTTAATGGCGTAGATCTCAGCACGTCCCAATGAACCAGATCTAGCGGAGAAGCATATAATCTCCCAGAAAAAGTAAGTAGCACAGCAAACCGGAATCCCAAAATTCAAATATAAACTAAACTAAAAACTGTTTAAAAACAGCAGAAACTGGCAACAGAACAGCGGCAATCAACACACGCCAGCATCCGCTCTGTCGTTAGTAATCACTCCACCATTTACAGAGCCTGTCTGTCAGATTGTTGTCGTTCAACACTGCAGAGATCAGAAAGCTCAATCACACAAATAAAAGCCCCATTAAATACTATTCCAAATGGTTTTTATGGTATTCCTGGATAGCTATTCATCTCTTCTTTAAATAGTTTTAGCCACCTCAGGAATGCTACTATTCACACTATACAAAGAAAAATTACATGAAAATCAGCTTTAAAAAGTAACTTCAAGTAAAGTTAATTATATAAAATGTTGTATATTGCTGAACTGATACAGCTGACAGGTAAAAGGTATGGTGTTGTTTTTACACAGCAGTATTGTGCAGACTGGTATGTAACTGCAGTAGGATGGGTAACATGGTGTGACAGGATGGCGAGTGGTGATGTCAGGCCAGCAGGGCAGGAAACAAAAACACAGACAGTACTGCAGGCAAAAAGACACTGCGTGCCGTTTATTTAAATACAAAAATAAAATACAAAGTTCAAACAGAAAACACTTGCTCACAGAGCAAAATAAAAGGTTTAAACAAAAACAAAATCATGAACACAAAATAAACAAAACCCAGGTCAGGCTGGGCGATCGCCTTCACTGAACCTATAGTTTTGGTTGAAATAAATTTCTCTCCTCTCGTTCTCCCGTACTCTCCTCTGTACACCCACCCCGAGTGCAGAGAGCTGCAGGCTTTTATATCGTGGCCGAGGGGTTTAATTCGCTAGTAATTATTCTATTACCCTTCGGCCACAATCTGCACAAGTTTATTAATTATTCCTGGCAGAGAACGAACACCAATCTCGTCTCTGCCAGAACACTTTTTAAAATAAACAATACAATAACAAAACACACGGCGCTTCACCGACAATATATGCATAAATAAATCATAACAATAATACAACAATAATCAGAATAAGAAACCACAAATACAACAAAACAAAACAAATACAAAATAATAAACTGCACAGGGGCGGAGGGGGAGACCTCGTCCAACTCGCCCTGTTACACATGGGTATTCCATTAAGCAATTAAACAGACCACTCATGGTCAGAACTTCCAGCCCAGCTTGAATTAAACATGTTGTAAATGGAGTAAAATGACTATGTAATATACACATACTCAATGGGGCTTTACAATTTGGAAAAGGTTATGTTCAGATTAACATGATGTGCACAATTGTTTGCAGAGGGAATGCAAATAACAGGTTCCAATGGTATCGCAAACCATTCACAAATAACAGGTTCCAATGGTATCGCAAACCATTCACAAAAAACAGGTTCCAATGGTATCGCAAACCATTCACAAATAACAGGTTCCAATGGTATCGCAAACCATTCACAAAAAAACAGGTTCCAATGGTATGCAAACCATTCACAAAAACAGGTTCCAATGGTATGTGCAAACCATTCACAAATAACAGGTTCCAATGGTATCGCAAACCATTCACAAATAACAGGTTCCAATGGTATCGCAAACCATTCACAAATAACAGGTTCCAATGGTATGCAAAACCATTCACAAATAACAGGTTCCAATGGTATGTTCAAACTATTCACAAATAACAGGTTCCAATGGTATGTGTAAACCATTCACAAAGACAATCTTGTAAATTTTAATGTGCAACCTGGCTTGATGAGGAAGTTTATCTGCTCTTGTAAGCCTGTTTCAAAAATACTGTTCATGCTTCAATTCATGTAAACTTTTTAAACAAGACATCTGATAAGGATTACCTAGATTGTAAATCATTATTTTACTGATGCAGAAACCTTAAGACCAAATGCACTTGAAGACCTCCATTAGGTTCCTGGTCTTCTAAACTGTAAAATTAAAATTGAGGTCTCCCTCCCTGTTTTAAATGATACCAGCAGAATAAAACTAGTAAAGGAAACAAAGATACATGATTGAAAGTATGTTTAAAAATGATTTCAAACACATTAAGGGTAGAAAACCAGTTTGTTATTTTAAATATTTTATCTTTGGATCACAGTTAATAAAAGTGGCCAGTAGATGGCAGAAATTATCCTTTATTTTTTATTTTTATTCCAATGCATATTCTTGGACATTAATAACACCGTTATTAGATTTCTGAGGTGTAATTATTTTTCTACAAATTAAAATCACCAACCCAAGTGCAGTTTTTTTATTTACTATATCACAGTGCATACCATACATTGCAAACACAAAAGGAATATTTAAAAAAATACATATTTTTTTCTAAATATTTGCCAGTGATTTTCTGTGAACATAACGTTTTAAAATAATGATTGGTTTTGTTTGTTGTTTTTGCCATTTCCGCATGCATGACATACCTGTACAGTCCAAACCTGTGTTTGAGGATCCATTGCTCCTGATCCAATCTAAATAAATCTGCATGCTGTTTGGATTAATAGACTTCTCTTCTCCTAGACAGGCAGCACAAATAGTGGAACCGAGCAGTAAAGCAATAAAGAAAAAAACACTTCACAACAGTTCAGTGTAAAATCAATGCAAAGTTTATTAGTGGCTTCTGAACAGTGAAATGTGTAAAGGTGTTCTCTTTTAATAGCATGATCTACACTTCACACTGTCTTATAGAATGCAATTGATACACAATATATAAAGATTTAAACATTCTACTTTAATGGCAGTGCTGATTTATATGTACAGCGCTGGCAAAAAGTTTGGCATTACCTAAAATTTTTTCGGTATAATTAATAATAATAATAACTATATGAACATAATTCAGAACTTTTATTTACCATTGTGTAATCAGAGAAACTACACAATGATATTGCAAAAGTCTACCGGATACCAGAATAGTAGCACAGTACTTCATGTTAGATGTTGAAGTCAATTATTATTATTTTTTTTTTAATTTGTCAGTTTTTCATTCAGGATATGGAAAACTACAAAGCGGTGTGTCATTTAATATGTTGAAGTAACATTATTCAGCAGGTTTCTTTCGACTTTATGAAGCAAATTTAGTTCATCCTACTGTGAGGATAGCTTTAGTCATAGATGTAGTCTATTTCTAATAGGCAGCTGAGCTTTTTAATATGTAAAGTGAAAATGTTTAAATTGCAACACAATGCAAAGATATTCTATGTCTTAATATATTCATAGAAACAAAACCAGAGTTCTGTGTATAAGGTTTCTCATCTTGTTATTGTAACTAAAACAAAATCCCTGAGTCTGGTTTGTTCTCAGCTGCGTCCCCAGTGGGTTCAAAGCCCAGCTCAGGACACTGGAAATGCAGCTGAAATCACACACTGAGAACAAGCAGGCAGCAGAGAAGACTGAGCCCACACTCCAGGGCTTACATCATGATACACTAGCAAAGGAATTCCATGATACAGAGGGAATTCCATTTCTCATTTCAATGTCTCCTTTGGGTTTGTTCAGTTCCACTGCAGATCTTTATCTCAGGAATCTGGCAGTTTAAAAATTACAAACTTTTTACATACAGAGGTAATGGAAACATAATAAATGTGTCCTTGTGATGGGGTACGCCTCATCCCTGTATTATTATTGGTCCGGCTCCTGGAGGCGTTTATCCCACTTCTGACACCATACGTGGCAGAGCGGTTGCAGTGCTGATGTCACGGACCAGGAAGAAGCAACACAAAACAAAGGCAGCAAAGGTAGGTAGGGGAAACGAGAAGCGTTTGCGCTCGGGTTTTAATAATAAATCAAATAATAAACAAAACACTTTACATCAAACAAAAGGGCACGTTGGCCAAACAAAATAAACCCACAAACAGTTGTACTCACAAATATTGTGCTGGCTGTTCCAGCACAATAGCAGTTGTTTCTTTTTAACCTCTTTCTCTCCTTAACTCTCTCGTTCCTTACTTCCTGAACTCTCTTCCCCAGAGCGCAGAAAAGCTGCAGGTTTTATACAGGTGACCATCTCCCGATTAGCAACAATTAATCAATGAATTAACTCGGGAGATGGTCACCGGCTGCACGAGGTTTTTAAATAAATAAACGAAACAAACACAAGGCTTTTTCGCCGTCATCTCAAATAATAACTAAGACGGATGGCTTTGTCCGCCTGCATAAAAACACAATGCAACAATAATAAATAATAATAATAATAAAAATATACCAATAATAATACAGGGACGAGGTGTACCCCATCACAGTCCTTTATATACAGAGATACTGGAAACATACAGGAACTCAAATACAATTTCAATGAAACCCTTTCTAAATAGCAAAGCTTGATTTAGGATGTACTGTATTGCCACTGTAATGAGAGCATTCTGATACAAAATACAAGCAACCAAAAGGAATAAACAGCCAATGGTGATTCCATAAAAGCACCAGCTCTGTTACTGTAAAACATAAGAACATAAGAAAGTTTACTAACGAGAGGAGGCCATTCAGCCCATCTTGCTCGTTTGGTTGTTAGTAGCTTATTGATCCCAGAATCTCATCAAGCAGCTTCTTGAAGGATCCCAGGGTGTCAGCTTCAACAACATTACTGGGGAGTTGGTTCCATACCCTCACAATTCTCTGTGTAAAAAAGTGCCTCCTATTTTCTATTCTGAATGCCCCTTTATCTAATCTCCATTTGTGACCCCTGGTCCTTGTTTCTTTTTTCAGGTCAAAAAAGCTCCCTGGGTCAACATTGTCAATACCTTTTAGAATTTTGAATGCTTGAATGAGATCACCACGTAGTCTTCTTTGTTCAAGACTGAATAGAGTCAATTATTTTAGACTGTCTGCATACGACATGCCCTTTAACCCTTTGCGGTCCATTTATTCAGCGCGTCTCAGGTCCAATTTATTTTCTCACGCAGTTTATTTTAGACGTGCTGTTAAAAAGTATTTTTTTCACAGTAAAACAGGTTTAAAAGTCTCTGCATATCAACAGGACACTCAGTACTGCATCTCCAGCCCCACCCCACCCCTTGTTCGCTGTATTTTTCACATACCTCTTCATAGTCGTGCATACCGATAAATCATCTCCTGATCACTCGTTTTATCACCAAACTCCTCAATAATGCCATCCAAGTCATTATTTTATTACTATTACTCAAAAAGCTCTGCAAATGTCTGTGATATTCTTTGAGCGCTGGATGCAGAAGCAGCTATCTTGTTTGTTTATGTCCGTGTTATCTCTGTGGTGCCGGGGCTATGTGTATTGCTGAGATCACCCCTCCCCCCCCCTTTTTTTCCCCGGCTTCTCTCGGCTCCTATCGGTCTCACTCTGCCATTGAATGGTTTTCTCTGCTTTTTTTTTTTTTTTCGGAGAAAAAACGACTAGAGACCGTTTTTTTACGTCTTTTTGATGTCCGACTTCGGACCGGAAAGGGAAAATTGTAATGTTGGACCTGATCCGACATAGGACCGCAAAGGGTTAAACCCGGGATAATTCTGGTCGCTCTTCTTTGCACTCTTTCTAGAGCAGCAATATCCTTTTTGTAATGAGGTGACCAGAACTGAACACAATATTCTAGATGAGGTCTTACTAATGCATTGTACAGTTTTAACATTACTTCCCTTCATTTAAATTCAACACTTTTCAGGATATGGAAAACTACAAAGCGGTGTGTAATTTAATATGTTAAACATTATTCAGGTTTCATTTGACATTTATAAAGCACATTTTGTTCATTCTACAGTGAGGATAGCTTTGGTCATAGCTGTAGTCTATTTCTAATAGAAAGCTGAGCTTTTTAATATGTTAAGTGAAAATGTTTAAATTGCAACACAATGCAAAGAGATTCTACGTCTTAATATATTCATAGAAACAAAACCAGAGTTCTGTGTATAATGTTTCTCATCTTGTTATTGTAACTTAAACAAAATCCCTGAGTCTGGTCTGTTCTCAGCTGCGTCCCCAGTTCTGGTCACCTCATTACAAAAAGGATATTGCTGCTCTAGAAAGAGTGCAAAGAAGTGCGAACAGAATTATCCCAGGTTTAAAAGGCATGTCGTATGCAGACAGGCTAAAATAATTGAATCTGTTCAGTCTTGAACAAAGAAGACTACGCGGTGATCTGATTCAAGCATTCAAAATCCTAAAAGGTATTGACAATGTCGACCCAGGGGACTTTTTCGACCTGAAAAAAGAAGAAACCAGGACCAGGGGTCACAAATGGAGATTAGATTAAGGGGCATTCAGAACAGAAAATAGGAGGCACTTTTTTACACAGAAAATTGTGAGGGTCTGGAACCAACTTCCCAATAATGTTGTTGAAGCCGACACCCTGGGATCCTTTAAGAAGCTGCTTAATGAGGCAACTGAATTCTGCAGATTGTTTTTATCAATTATTCACAAACTGTATAAACTATGAATGTAGTAATAATGGTAATGGTGAAGCATGTATGTTATGCATATATTTTTCACAGTAAACAGCTCTACCATTGTGGGGCTGTCCTCATAATTGCATATACAGCAATCTACCCATTAAATCCCACTGCACTGAAGAAGGGCTCCAGTATACAACAAGGTTGGAGTTTCTCAGTATTTAAACACTCAGCAAAGTATACAGGCTGGCTCTCACTCATGGGGACACATTCATATGAGTGAGTGAGTGAGTGAGTGAGTGAGCGAGCGGCGAGCGAGGAGAGAGACATGTGTATTGTTACACCATTCCATGAAATTCTTGAATCACTGCCCCAGTCAGCTCTCCACACACTAAAATAAGTAGGATGGAGAGGTGAGGGACTAGGAGGGAGAGAGGCTGGCTCCAGTGTGAATTTGCTGGTGTATATTTAGCCTTCCAAACCAACTGAAGCTCTCTCCACATTCAAGACAGTGATACGGCTTCTCTCTAGTGTGAATTCGCTGGTGTATTTTTAGATTTCCTAACCGACTGAAGTGCTCCCCACATTCAAGACAGTGATACGGCTTCTCTCCAGTGTGAATTCGCTGGTGTCTTTTTAGACTTCCTGACTCAATGAAGCTTCTACCACATTCAGTACAGTGATACGGCTTCTCTCCAGTATGAATTCGCTGGTGTCTTTTTAGGTTTCCTGACTCAATGAAGCTCTTCCCACAATCAATACAGCGATACGGCTTCTCTCCAGTGTGAATTCGCTGATGTTTTTTTTAGGTGTCTTGACTTACTAAAGCCCTTCCCACATTCAGGACATTGACGTGACATCTTTGGCTGGGATATATTGTCTGTATCCTTAAACAAGTCAATAGTCTCTTTACTGTGGACTGGCTCCAGTTCAGACTCTTCTTTAATGTGGACAGGCTCCAGTTCAGTCTCTTCCTCTTTAATGTGGACAGGCTCCAGTTCAGTCTCCTCTTCTTTAATGTGGAAAGGCTCCAGTTCAGTATTTTCCTCTTTAATGTGGACAGGCACCAGTTCAGTCTCTTCTTTAATGTGGACAGGATCCAGTTCAGGCATCTCCTGTTTAATGCAGTTAGGTACCAATTCCAGAACCCCCTCCTGCTTAATATAAACAGACTCCATCTTTGTTCCAAGATAAGACAGTCCTGAAAACAGAAAATAAAATTAAGTATTATGATCTGTTCCCTATTGGTGCGTTTACACTTACAAGTCAGACCTGAACTGGCTTAAGTTCGATCAGATTCAAAGATTCTTATCATTTGAGCCCCCTGTTTGCACTTGAGCACAGTCCTAGGCTGGCTTTGGCCCTGTATGTGCACACATAGCCCCTGAACTGCAGTGCGTGCCCGATGACATCATATCAACCACCCCTTGTGTGAAGACATTTCCCCTCCCAAAACACAGAGGCGGAAGTGTTTAAATCAACAGCAAGCCTGTCATTTGTGTCACTTGTGTGTTTCTACTCCAAGGTGGTCATTCAGTGCCAATTAAGATTGCATTTTGTCAGCATTGAAAACATGCATATGGGACATTTAAAGAAACAGGTGTTATTGTCTACATTTACACATCAGTCAAACTCATCTTATACGGAAATGTAAACAATAACTCCCACTTATTTTCTTACCCATGAAAAGTAATCCATGCATACAGAGAAAGAAGTCAGGTGGCAGAGGATTCAGCTTCAGAGCCCCATAGGTGTGGAATGATCTGCCTCGATTTGGAAGGGAGGCACCATCTCTTGCTGATTTTAACCCTTCTGCTCTGGTGAACATTCTACCTGTTTGAGGTCTGACTGACATAACGTGACTTTCGGCTTGTGTATCAGGATCATTTTACACCAAATTGTGATGGGCGCGTAATGTGAAGAAGTTCACCATCAGAGATCTGTCAACTCATCAACATCTTCTGTAAAAAATAAATAAAGTTCTCTTTTGGGTCAATAAGCATTCTTGGTTATGTAAAGCAATTTAGTCTGCTCTCTGTTAATGCTGCACTTTAAAACCATGGTATACATGGTAATCGCAAACCGAAACCTAAGATACTGAAATGCTGCACCTCATAATAAAAGGTATTTCTATTGGTCTGGGGCTTTAGTGAAATGCATTTTTTGGAGAGTCATCTGTGATGTTTATCCTATGAATATTTTGTTAATTTATTTTTGGGTTTATAAACATTTTGGATGATTTAGTATGGTTTCTGGTAAGCTTGTACTTCTGATCGCCGAATCCCCTGAGAAAAAAAAAACTAACTTGTCTAGCTTTCTTTTTATAACAAAACTTAACTTTGCAACCATACACAAGGTGTAACAGGGCGAGCAGCCCTGTACAGGGTTTATTTATTTTTGGAACGGGGTTTCCCCCCTCCACCCCTGTGCAGATTGTTTTGTGTTTGTTTGTTTGTTTTAAGATTTACGCTGCAGGTTTTGTTATTGTTTTTGTATTTATTATTGTATTTATAGATGACGGCGTAGCCGTGTGGTTTTGTTTATTTTAAGATTGGTGCTCGTCCTCTGCCAGGAATAATTAATAAACTCATGCAGAAGGTGGCCATCTCCCAAATTAATTAAGGGATTAATTTTGTTGCTAATCACCTGCATAAATGCCTGCTAATCACCTGCATAAATGCCTGCAGCTCTCTACCCTTGGGGTGGGTGTATTAGGATCGAGAGTGGAGAGAGCGAGGAGAGAGAAAACAAGCTTTAAAATATACAGGAACAGTGACAGCGACTGCCCAGCCTGACCTGTATTGGTATTTTGTGTTTGTGATTTGTTTTATTTAAAATATTTATTTTCGCTCAGTGAGCAAGTTTCCTTTTGTTTAAACCTTTGATATATTTTTGTATTTGAATAAATGGCGTGCCACGTCTTTATTATTTAAAACTGCAGTACTTGCATGGTGTCAGTATTTTTCCCGTCCCTGCTTCTGTCTGACGTCACCGCCCAGCCAGCCTGCCACACAAGGACTCATTTAATTAACTAAAGAAATATTATAGATGATTTAGATAAAGTGCTTTTTATTCTATTGTTCAAAATTTTTTATTGCCCAAAGAAACTCACTTTCTGGATGTGACAGAAATGGACAAGCACTGCTGGGTCACTTTACATGTTCTCAAAAGTCTGTGATCTGGCTGCTCCCCAAAATCATATTAATGAACATATCTATTTTATATGAATATAATATTTTAATAGTACAAACCAAAGTTCAGCATTATAGATGTGACGGTGTCTGAACTGTAATAAAATTAATCTTGTTTAAAAATAAAACTTTAAAATGGACATAATATCACGAAATACGCATGCAATTATGATTACACTTGATTTAATTTGTATTATGTACACACTACATTTTGCATATGGGACACAAACAAGATGTTAAGGTTTAAGTGAAAAGTCTGGTAAATCGGTCAGTAAGACTGACAAGATTTAATAAACGTTGTATTTAATTTTTTTTTTTCATATTAATAAATTAAGAATATAATAAATGCACCTCTAATGAGGTTCTCTTAATGCTGAATGTAGATGGATCTACTGTGTAACAATGCAGTATTCTGTGAAAGCTTTCTGAACTGCTGATAAATTACCACATGACCTGCCAGCAGTGACCGAGTGAGAGACAGAGAAACTAGAACGGAAAGGTTATTTTTTATTTATTTATTTTTTTTAACACTGCGGCCAATCAGATTACAAACACCCCCTTCCCTTTCGTTGTCAGTGAACATCAATGCAAACAAAAACAAAGTGGAGACATGCTACAAGTAGTTAAAAACAGAGACAACACTAAATTGTTATAATAACGCGATGCAAAATGAAAAGTGAAATGCAAGTGCTTTGAATGAAGTAACTGAACTAACATGATGTCACTCAGTTTAAAGGCACGTGTATTTGGGGGATCTCACAGTAAATCAAATAATTATATAACATTTCAAAGTAACCCTTGCGTGTAGTATACATGTGCTTTCAGCACATTGCCACTAACACAGTCATTTTAATTAGTAGCACTGCACAGTGCTGGACATTTTAATAAGGAGAAGCGTTAACATGAACAGAAAAATGTAAGACATTGTAAGACAAATGTAACACTTTAACCACCATTAAAATGAGTGACATGATTGTTTGATCTGTTTATATGGTCTCAAGACAATGTGCTATGGTGCCCTTTAGTGATTCCAATTAATATTTAGCTTGTGCATTATAAGACATGGGATTACTCTTGCAATCTCATCAAGCTTACTACCAGTCACGTCCATAATGCGCTAATCTGGGCACTTACTACTAAGAAAGGGTCAACATTTTTGTTCCAGAACATACATTTTAAAAAGTTAGCGTTGCAGAGAAAGTCTGAAAAAAAATATAATGTAGTATACAAACTTTTATACAAACATTACCAAGAAAATGTTATGGATGTGTGTGACAGACAGCGAATGAATACAAGAGTCAAGAATCTCCCTCCCGACCTGTGAGGGCATGGTATAACAGGAACAGTGTGCCCCAAACTGGATGGTTTGACAGTTCATTCCAGGGTCAGTCGGAAGTCGGCCATCTAAAAAGGGGGCAAAGCCACAATACTAGAAGTCAGCGCCTTACTGCGGTAGGCGATGTGTCAGTCACGGATTGGAGGATACGTGATTGCACTCGCTACTGAAAGGGGCATGACTGAAGGTACGTAAGGCACAGGTTTTCAGAGCTTATGTTGTTTCAGACCTATCGTAGCACAGCGAGTCTATCGCCCAGCCCTCTTTCATTTGAAAGTTGTGGAGATAATCACGGCAACAGTTCCTACAAAGTGCAGCAGCGGCGGGTTTTAATATCAAATACATTTTGTTCACAAATAAAATCCCCCCAAAAAACTAGATTTAGATACATATGCATTTTATAAATAAGGGGGGGGAGTCTTTGTTTTTAGTTTCATTTACAGGTTTTGCTGTGTGCAGAATGTAGAAAACAGACAAACGAGGGTGCAACATTTTATTAAAGAAATATTTTATGAAAAATATTAAGCTGGACAAATATCACAATTACTGTTCATAATTGCATTAACATTAATAAAGACTAATCACTTACTAAAATGTTTCACCCTCGTTTTCTCGTTCTTTATTCTGCTTTTATTAAATGCGAAGTTAAGGACTTGGGAGGATTTAAAAGCCCATTAGTTGCTTCACAGCAACACTGTCAATTAAACTGATTTTATTACTATTATTATTGTAGTATTGTTAATACAGTATACCTTCTATTGCACAAACAAACAAATGAAATGAATTTCAGTGATCGTAGATTAAGCACTAAGGGTGTTACTACTAGTAAAACCAGACCGTGATAAAAATAAAAGGTATTCTGTAATAACAATACTACGAATAATAGTAAAATCAGTTTAAATGATGGGGTTTGGCTGTCAAACAATTAAATGGGCTTTAAATCCTCCACATCCTTACTTTCTCATTTAAATGTGGAATGAAGAAAGAGAATAAGCGACTATGTTAATACAAGTACAAATAGCGAAGTGTATCCATTTTAAATATATAACTTTATTGTGGTCCGAATGGCATGCCTGGGATTGGTGAAGACGGATGGAGGGCGTGGTTTAATGTGAAGTGATAAATAGGAGTGCGTGCCTCAATACAGTTGTGCGACCGAGTGAGTGACAGAGGTTGTCTCAGTGAGAGCGAAAGGTAAACTGGAATTCAGCACAGAGAGATTTTATTATTTTGTTTTGCTTTGATGTGGTCCTTAATGGTTTATTTGTCCTGTGCTAATAAGCTGCTGAATTAGAACAGGAAGCTACTGCCTGTGTAGCACCTGCTTCATTTTACATTCAACGTTACAATATGTTATTTTAGAAAAATCATTTTTTTCTTAATATTATACTGTTTATTTGAAAGGGGGCGCAACAAAAAAAGTGTGGCAGGGGATGTGCGATCTGTTCCTTTGTTATGGTTGTGAAAGACCTGTAAAGGACGGTAAAAGCCGAATGTAACCATGAGTTTTTGTCGTGTTCTATCTGTCTATTAATTGTCACTCTTATTTATAGAAGACTAAATCTGGGAGCTGTCACTATTGTGCCAGCATCAACCCCAGACTGCACTACACTTTCACTGTTACTGTGTAAATCACCACTTACACAAGGAGCACTCACTGTTACTGTGTAAATCACCACTTACACAAGGAGCACTCACTGTTACTGTGTAAATCACCACTTACACAAGGAGCACTCACTGTTACTGTGTAAATCACCACTTACAAGGAGCACTCACTGTTGGGATTCATGACCGTGTCTGTGAATAGTGTGTGTTATTATTTCAGGACTGAACCCTGTGGTTTTGACTGGCTTTACACATTGCTGTGTATAGTCAGTCTTAGCATTTAAAGCAACAAATAAAGTTTTCACCATTGGAACTGTTGCTGGACTGCTGTTATTCAGCACTGCATCACCTCTACACCTGTGCACTACAAACCACCTTGCCAGTGTGATTTGGTTTTATTTAAACACCATTATTTTGAATTACTGTAAAATATTTCCTTTATCCCCAAGAAAACATAATATTAGGAACTTCGTACTATATACCCATAGAGTCAAAATGTGATCAGTGTTTGCGCTAGGCCGCGCCATTGCGCCAATGCCCCCTGAAATAAAAAATGTCCCGCTGAATTTCTCTTAATGCGCCCGTGTGCCGCCCTTCCCTTCCCAGACGAGACGCAATACCAATACGCAGTAAATTAATGCATGTTGTATTAACATGACATGTCTGTCGACAGGCTAATCTTTTTTACTTGTTTGTTTACACTTGCGTTTTCATAATTAAACTCCCGTGTTTTTATTCCCCAGTCCAATAGAATGCGCTCGCACCCTCCCTGGTTACAGTCAGTTTCACAGTAAAGCCTGGACGACATCAGGCTTGTTAACAACATGGCCCGGTGCAAATATAACCTTGTATCCCTGTTACACCCGACCATTACTTCTGGAAGAATAAGTAATCAGCTTCAGAAGTGACTGTTGAAATGTAGGCTCTTATATTTGTGCTTAAAAATACTGTGAAATTCATCCGCTGTTAACTTATCTATTTGCAAGTGAATGGGAGAAATTTGAACTTGTGCGTACTGCAATACAGTTTATAGACGAAGTGCAGTAGATTTGTGAAACGAAAACCGCATCGATTAAAAAAAAAAAGAAAAAAAGTAGACTACGGTAACGTTATAAAATATGTGAAATGTGTCTTTTCTATGACAAAAAATGCAAAAATAATTCAGTATGCCTATATATCCAGTAGGCCTATAATGGCATGGTAAAAAAAAATATATATATATATATATATATCAGTGTATGTGATTTTATACAGCACTGTATATAATACATCTTGCATTGAGATAACACCACTGGAATCAGAATAAAGGAAATTATGTAATACAGTTCACGTGCAGTCACGGTTTTGGTAAGTAGAATTTTCAAAACCATATCATTATGTGAAGTATTAAAATATAGCAAATCCTCAAAACCAAAGAAATACATACTGTATATTTGACATTTTATTTTTAGTGTTCTGTGTAACACGGGCCATCGTTTAACCTTGAAAAAAATTAAATACAGTACCTGAAGCAGATACGCGTTTATCATAGCAACAACACCAACATGTGTTGTAAAAATAAAGCAAAGATTGCTTTAAAAACTGTACAAAATATTTACTTGGGGGCTAAGAATGAAAAATGTCAAAAAAAAAAAAAATGCCATTTTTCATATGGCAATTGTCAAAATAAAGGGGCAGCTGGAAGGTAAGAATTTACCAGTAAGGACAATGGCATTTAAATACTACTACTATTAAACTGCATCTGTTGGTAATGTGGTTTCTTTTAATGCAGCGGTTTTTAAATTGGGGTATTTTACTTAGTACCACTTCCCAATCTATTGCAAACTTTTATCATGTAATCAACGTTTAATCGCTAACACCAGACTCATTTGCTGTGACAGAGCGTTCAGTGCACACATGGCTAATTTACATATTAAATATGTACGTTATAAATAGACCCTGTTGTTTAAATATCATATAAACAGTTGGGCGGTTACTGCAGTCTGTCTTTGGGATAAAAAAAAATATATATGATATATACATAAACACATATGTACATATATACACATATATATATATATATATATATATATATATATATATATATATATATATATATATATATACATACATATTTTAAAAAACTAAAAGCCTAGTCTTTAACTCATTTTATTTCCTGTGTGTGTTCATGCCTGCAAGTCGATATATATTTTTTTTCAATGACCCGATTAAAGTTTATTGTAACTTAAGTACTATTGGCTCATTTCAAATCAGAGACCGAAGTATTGCCATGCAGTCTAATTTGACAAGCCGTTACGTCTTGTGTGAGAGTTTTTAAGTTTTCAATCCAGTGAAGAAATATGGATTGTTGGCTCAATACTAGTACATTACTAGCAAAGGGCAATCAAGACGAAATACCATCAGAGATTAAAAATGCCAAAAATGTCTTGCGACTGAAGCTCTCTCCAATTTCCCTGCCATCATCAGTGATTTGTGTGGTAACAAGCAGGGACATCCATCACACTGATACTAGGTAAGCGTTTTATTATTGTTTTTTAATTAGCATCATTACTGTACGTTTTAGTCACCAAGAATTAAAAAATGCCAAAATGTTTTCGTAATGAGGTCAGCAGTAGAGAGCCCTGGATAGTGAACTTTTCTTTGCCGCCTTTTCTGTAATTTTATTATCAATTAAAATACATGATTGCCATTTGCTATCGTGGAATAGTCCTATGTCATTTCTGAGTGACTGAGTTTAGCACAGAAGCTTCATTGATTTTAATTAATTAGCAGTTACAATAAAATTACGTTGATGTTTCCAACAACTAGAAACCTGTTTGAGGGACTATTTTTTATCCAAAAGTAAATATAATATAAATATGTATTTTTTCCATTATAATACTGTAACTTTTATAATTTTATCCATCACACACTCCGAGGCTTGTGCGTTTTGTTGTATCATGTTATTGTACAAATCTTTTTTTCTGTTTTAATTTTATTATGACTGACTATCTCAGTAGGGGTATGCGGTGGACTACTGTTTTGGAAAGGGGTATGCAGCTTAAAAAGATTGAAAACCCCTGTTCTAATGTGATCTTGTACAATGAATGTCCTCTACTCAGTGATACACCAGCATCACTGCGACACATTTATCAATATTTTCCCCAAAAGTGACAGCGAGTATTGTAGAGACACCTTGGTTGTATCTACAGCTTTACAGTTTTATTTTTTGTTTTTCAGAAACAAAAGGTCAATAAACTGCTGGCATATTTAAAAACAAACAAAAATAAGAAATGCTGGTTGGTTCTGAATTATCAAACATATTGACCCCCTCACCAAAGAAAATGTCCCCCTAAAATTTAGAGTGGGGACCTGTGGCAATGTGCCCCGCCCCTGTGTGCATGTGTGTGTTATATGTTGTATGTTGCGTGTGGTGTGTTAAATGTTGGTGTATTGTAGTTGGTACACAGGGTATAAATGGGTGTGTGCAGCACGACTATTTAAATTGTATAATTATATTTAGGCACGGGATTGCATAATCACTTCACGTGCATTTAAAGTATAGTATGTGAGCACGGGGTTGCACGTAATGAATTCACGTGCTGGGATTCAAGTGAATAATTAATTAGTAATTGAATCCCAGCACAACAGTATATATAGATGCACGTTTGACTCACTCGGGGTTGGGTGTTCGTGAGTGGAGAACGGGTGAGAGAGGAGAAAGAAAGAAAGATAGAAAGATCGATCGATCGTAACGTTTGTTTTTGCGTTACTCACCGTGTTTGTTTGTCTCCGTGGACCGTTTGTTAAGTGTTAGTTCGTTTTGTTTATATATTTATTTTGGCGCAAGTGCCGTGTCCTGTTTTGTGTTCTGTTTGTTTAAACCTTTTATTTCGTTTAATAAACGCTGAGTGCCACCATTGCACTCAGCATTACTCATCACCACGGTCTGTCTGTGTGTTTCTCTCTCTGGTCTGAGTTCCTCCCTGCAGCCAGCCTGTCACAGGACCACATTGACCCTCAGTCTGTAAGTCCTGGAGCAAACACTGTGTGACACATCTACAAATGTGTGACTGAAACATTTATCTACCATTGATATCTAAAGTGTATGGAAGCTGGACTACTGAAAATTTTGCTTTTTTAACAGTAACTTTAATTGTCTGTAAAGTAAAGAAAAGGTATAATCAGAACAATAATAATACAGCCTGCATTGATATACACCCTTCAGTACAAACACAGGAAGATATGTTTGTGATAAATGCAGCTTTTTTTTTTTTTTTCATGGCCATGGTCACTTTTTACTTATTAAAAACAAGGTTAACTGTTTAGAATGTTACCAGTATTGATTTGAGGCACCTCTGTGTGCAGAGCAATAACTTGCATAGTATTGATTTGAGACACCTCTGTGTGCAGAGCAATAACTTGCATAGTATTGATTTGAGACACCTCTGTGTGCAGAGCAATAACTTGCATAGTATTGATTTGAGACACCTCTGTGTGCAGAGCAATAACTTGCATAGTATTGATTTGAGGCACCTCTGTGTGCAGAGCAATAACTTGCTGATTTAAGAAACAGTCACAAATGAGTCATGGAAAAGAGATCTATTGAAAAAATCATTTAAAAGCAAGCAAACAGCCCTTTTTAATCTGTGACAATAACAGAGATTAATTGTACTGTAACGTGCATTCTTGTGCTAAACTCTTAGCCTTTCAGATACGTTTCCTTCTGTAATATTGATTTGAGGCACCTTCTGTGTGTAGAGCAATAACTTGCATAGTATTGATTAAGCAAAAATCTAATAATAACAATAAACAAGAATTGCACACAATTGCAATCCTGTCAAGTAACACCTTGACTGTCCTGACACACTCAGTTACAAAATGACAATATAAGCCAAGTATGAAACTGATTTAAAGTGGAATGAATAGAGAGAGAGACACTTACTTCAGGTATTGTCAGTGGGATGTGCAGCACGGCTCTAGTGCTCTAGTCACTCGCTCTGACCGTCTCCTCAGTGAATGTGTCCTTTCTTCTCTTCAGGTGAGAGCTGTTAGCAGCCACTCCACATCTGAAAATGTGTTACAATGTTAGTTTAGTTCATGGAGAACAGGGATTTCTATAATTCACATATTATTAGCTTCGGTTCCCTTACGCAGATGTATACAGTACTATGAGATTACAAGAATACAGTTTAAGTTACTGTGAAAGAAGTCATTCAAGGGGAGGGGACAATTTCATCCCCCAGGTGACCAAGGAAGTGCAACACTATCTGAAAGCAAGGCTTGTAAACTGATATTAACTTTAACCTCGTGTAGTAGCAGATATCCTGTATCAAAATATAAACATATTTCTTTCACGCAGCAATATTAAAAACACTGTGTGATGTTCCACAGCACGAGTTTGGAATCAAGGTCTCCCTTACGATGCTGAAGTTGGCTTCTTATTCGCCAGCTTCTTATTAGAAACCCGCACATGTAACACGAACTGAATAAGAAACTGGGGTATTTTGGGATTTCAAATTGCTCTGGGACACTTATTTCAAAGTTGATTCTCACAGAGGGGGAACCCGTCTACATCTCCCATGTGTATTTATCCCGGCCCAAAACCAATTTTGATACAAAAACAGCGGGCAAACATGGCACAAGATGGCAAGTTGGCATGGGGTTTGCATCAGTATTTCAAAGTAGATATCAAGTGGAAGCCCTGAATGTGATCCATATGTATTCGTCCCTGCCTAACCATTTGTTTTCCTTTTTTTTTTTTTTATCTTGTCTGATAATCAATTTTTAGGAAATGCAACCTATTTAAGCAAACTGATTTTAGTGCTTTTCCCATTTAAGTACACTGCTGTGCAAAAGTCTTAGACATGTTGCATGTTTCTACTCTGATGTATTATGAGCATCAACAATTTACTCAAAGCCTCCACTAGTGTTTTCTTCTTTTATAACAACCTTGACTTGCATAAAGAAGGAAAAACATTGAGTGAAATAGCTCGCATCACTTGATTTTCAAGGTGTGGTATCCTCAGCATAATCAACAAGTACAGAGAAACATCATCTGTAATTGACAAAACCATAACTGGAAACACCAAAAAGCTGCTTAACAAGGATGAGCAATACTTGAAGATAATATCCTTAAGGAATAGAAAGAAGGCAAGCGTTGAATTTACAACAGAACTGGCAGAAGGCACAGGTGTATTTGTCCATCAAATCAACAGTGTAAAACAATGGAATATTCACAGTGTTAACGTTTTGGAAAGCGCTGTTACAATCATTACTTAAACAGCAGCTGTGTGGAGTAGTGGTTAGGGCTCTGGACTCTTGACCGGAGGGTCGTGGGTTCAATCCCAGGTGACACTGCTTGAGCAAGGTACTTTACCTAGATTACTCCAGTAAAAACCCAACTGTATAAATGGGTAATTGTATGTAAAAAATAATGTGAAATAATGTATAATGTGATATCTTGTAACAATTGTAAGTCGCCCTGGATAAGGGCGTCTGCTAAGAAATAAATAATAATAATAATAATAATAATAAACACACTCTGCAGTCAGTGAAATAATAGTTATTTGATATTGAAAATATATTTTATCTTGTTTTTAAAAATTCCCAATCTCTGCTCCTGAATTCCGATTCCCAGGCTCTAATTTCCACGTTGTCTCAGGAATAGAAAACCACATGCAGGAGAAAAAATAGCCAGATCGCCAAAGACAACATTTACCCACTAAATAAATGCTTTCAAAACAAGCTCAGTTTGTCAAACTGGGCCCATGGCACGCAGACTGCAACTGGGGGATGTGAATAAAAACAAACGCGTTGGCACAGCCACGCCGCTTCACAAATACAACCCGGCCCTTTTAAACTAATAAAATATAACAGCTTTCCACAGTTTTAAAACATATTTCACAACTCAATGAAGACTCACTTACCTCCTCTCTGCTCTCCCTCAGTGTCTGAACGGGTCTGTCTTCCACAGAACGGGGGAGGCGCTGCGGAACGAGGAATATACCAATCACAAAATACAAACTGTTCAGTGCGGTTTGACAATTCATCTAATATGGACCGCAATAGAATTGTGATATCGGAGACCTTTTAATTAAAATTAAAAAATACTTTCAATAGTAACATCGTAAACGAGCTGTTTGTAGCTGTAGTTTTTCCAATAAATACAATTTGAATTCAGGTAAACCCCTCCGAAATGCCGGAGTTGGTATAGCCCTGTGACTGGAGGCAGCAGCGCCGATGCAGCGGGTTTTTCGCAGATATGTAATCAGTGTTTTGTACTGTTATTGTTATTTCCCGTCCCCTTCTTTGTACCGAGATGTTCAAACACTAACGGTACCCTGATATTTTTTTAAAGTATATTAGGTTAATTGAAGTTGAGCGACGTGTAACAAACAGATCCAAAATGGCGTAGGCATGGGCGCAGTTTCATAGCTTTCTCGTCGCTAGTCTTGGAGGTTCAGTGTGTGTGAACTTGTTTTTGGTAAATACATCACAGGGTAGCAGAAAGGTCATTCTTTACGAGTAAACTTCCAGGCAGTAACCTCTGCTATTTCTACCCCATGCTTTTATTTAGTTTCTCTTAAACTGTATTATTGTATCCTATTCTTTATACAGGACAGTATTCCTCCCTGCTGTCCAGTGGCACAGATTTAGAATCTTCCTCAGACTGCGCTTCGAACTAAACCAGGCAACAGACACGCCTCCACAGCAGCAGAAGAGTCATCAGGCAATGAGACACGCCAAGGAGAGCGCTGCTCTGCGAGACTCGAGGGGCAGCATTATCAAAGCGTTTCCTACATTCAATTAACTTCTATTGATTTTAAAAAGGACAACACATCACGTTAATGATACACAATAAAAAAACTAAACACACTGAGAGTGCTGAAGATGACTTGAAATACAGTGTATTACTCGGCTGTTTGGTTCTAGTTTTGTAAAATGAACAGGTGGTTTACCTCATTCAAAAAATAGGAGTTCACTAGTTGCCTACAAGGGCTTGAGAGGAGGCGAAATTGGGAGTGAGATATTGAGAGTGAGACAAGTTGAGAGGGATTTCTCTGGTTGCTTACAAGGCTTCAGAGGGTGCGAGATTTGAGAGTTTAAGAGTGAGACCAGTTTGAGAGGGATGGTGAGATTGAGGAATGGAGTTTGGGAATGGTGCTTAGTAACACTGAGGTTAGATACTGATAGCAGGATGAGAAGGGTAGCATACAGAGGAAGAGTTTTCCCTTCTCGTCGGGTCAGGCAGCATCCTCTGGCTGCTGGGCGACGTAGCGAGGGAGACATGAGAAGAGCAAAGGATTAGATATAAACACTTTCCTCCAGGTCAGGCAGCATCCTCCGACTGCTGGGTGACGTAAAAGTGAGAGAAAAGGTGCAAAGTTTAGACACATAACATACAACAAATCTGACTCTCACTCCCGACGGGTCAGGCAGCATCCTCTGGCTGCTGGGCATTTAGTGGAGCAAGAGACAGGAAGGGGACGAACAGGACAAAAGGACAGATCCTTCGCAACTCAGTGCAGCATCCTCAGGCATCTAAGCTGGCATCTGGGTGGCGTGGAGAGCTTTGGAAAAGTGTCTCGGGTCCGTTTAGGAGAGACAAAAACAGAGAACCCCGCCCCCCCTCGGTCGGGGCCTGCTCGGCCTACTGCATGAGGGGGCTGAAATGGTCCTGGACCGGAAATGGAAGAGAGGAGATGGGACAGCAAGGTTGAGGCCTAGAAGGCTTAGCGCATAAGCAGTAGAAGAATAGGATGTGGCCGGGGATCACCTCAGGCCCGTGAGGAACAGCCGGGCGGCAGTGGTTGTGACGAGAGGCCGACCCGGACTGCCGAGGGAGTGAGACTCACCCCCCCCCCCCCCCAAGAGGACCCCCGGTTCACCGCAAGAACCGCACCGTGGGATAGAAAAGAGATCACAGAGCCGCACACAGACAAAAGCTAGAAGAAGAGAAAAGACAATAGATGTTAGTAGACAACCTAGTTGACAACCTATGCCTGGTGGCGCCCCCCACTCCGGGCAAGCTAACGAGTGCTTGGTGAGCTGTGGCGATGTCTGCAGATGATGATCTAATATAAAGTTCAACAGCTGAAGAGGTCCACCGCCCCATAGACTTAATCAAGTGTTGATTGATTCCTGCCCTGGCCGCGGAGGTAGCTGCTCCGATCCGGAATGAATGGTGCGAGAAATAGTTCGAAGAAAGCCCGATCCATGACAAGAGGGTGGATAGACGGGATGAGAACCAGTGTCTCGTAACTATAGATCTGGAGCTGTCGATGAAAAGGGGATCCGACGGAAGACATGGAATCCTGCAGGCAAGGTATCTGGACAGAGCAGAACTAGGACACAGAGGAGAGAAAATTGAACAAACTGACCTTGGCTTAATTGGTCCATTTTTGAAGATCTGATGTGGAGGATAAAGTGGTTTCCAGGGATTTGAGAGAGATCGGAGCGCTTGAGGCCTAGAGCTGGGAAGCTGGATGTTGATGGAGTTGAGAATTCTGAACAGTGGAGAAATCCAAAGAAGGCAGTCAGGCACAGGGTTTCCATGACAATGTTGTCGAATGGGTTGAAGCATCCTTGCCGGAGAGCGGTGATGAGACGAAGGAGAAGGTCTGTTGAGATTGGATGTCTTGATGGAGAGGAGGGGGGCAGGCTTTTCTGTATGTAAAAAGAATGTGATATCTTGTAACAATTGTAAGTCGCCCTGGATAATGGCGTCTGCTAAGAAATAAATAATAATAATAAGAAGAAGAAGAATTATTATTATTATTATTATTATGCCTCTGAGCGTTAGGCAGATCTCTGGAACAGACGAGAGAGAAGGAGAGGAGATAGATTGAAGGCAAAATTGATACTGAATGCCCGCTAGGTAGCATCTAATAGAGGAGGGGGCTAAACGTAGAGACAGCCTGAGGTGAGTGATGAAGGCGAAGAGGTGCTGTAGGTTATAAGAGGTATGAGAGATCCGATTTTGCTCGCAAAAGTGAGTAAATGAAGATCAGGCAGTCGAGTAGGAGGAACGGGAAGATGGGGCGAGAGCGTTCTCCATGAATCCACGTGCTGATTGAAGGAGGCCGGAGAGAGAGTTATTCAGTTGAATATTGTCTTGCTGAAGGGTGGTACGAGCCAAGGGTTGGGGTCTGATCCTGGGACCAGGTTGCAGATCTTCTGGATCTGCAGGCGAGAGAGAGCATCAGCAGCGTTATTAAGAGACCCTGGGAAATGGCGCGCTTGAATGATGACATTATTGGATACTGATGTCCAAACTAGATGAAGGAGTAGCTGCATAATGATAGGAGAAGATGAACGGCCTTTGTTAATAATGTGAACTGTAGCGGAATGTCGCTGAGGAAAAGAACGGATTTCTTTGGCCAGTCGTGGCTCCAGAGCAGGGCGGCTATCACAATGGGGTACAGTTCCAGCAAAGAGGAGGATTTTAGTTGCAGAGGAAGAGAACCGATTTCATTGGGATCCAAATATACCGCCGAAGCCTAGATGGGAGGCATTGGTGAATAGGTGTAAATCGGGGGCGGAGATGAGGTCATCATAGAAGAGGGAAAGGCAGTTGTTTAAGAGTAAAGTCCACATTTCGATATCCTATCCTAGCTTCATCTGGGATGGTGATTGAGGCATCCAGGGAGTTAGAGGTAGTAGACAAGCCAAGAAGATGAGAGATGAAGGTGCGCCCTTGAGGGATGATGCGAATGGCAAAATTGAAGTGGCAGAGGAGCGAAAGAAGATTGCACTTTGATATTGATTTTGAGACTTGGAATGAGGAGATCAGTTGGCGGATGCGATTGAGCTTTGAGAGAGGAAGGCGTGCTTCGAACTTGATGGTATCGAGAGTTATGCCTAAGAAATCGAGGCAGGTGGTGGGGCCAATGGTCTTTTCTGGAGAGAGAGGCACCCCGAGGGTGGTGAAGAGAGATCTGAGGTAGTTGATGTTCTGGGCAGGAGGATGAGACGGAGAAGATATGAGCAGGAAGTCGTCGAGAGATGGAGAAGAAATGGAACTTGATATGAGTTTAGCAATATCCAGCAGAGGGCCTCAGATAGAGAATCAAAGATTTATGGACTGCTACGACAGCCGAAAGTTAAAAGGGTTCCGAAAAAATAGGAACCTTGCCAGTTAATGCCAAACAGGTGATGGAGTGATGGGTGGATTGGGATGACTTTGAATGCGTCGGTAATGTTGGCTTTTGAGAGCCAAGCTCCTTGGCCTGCCGATTTCATAAATTCAATGGCATCGCAGAGTGTAACGTAATGAAGCGAGAATTGGTCCGCTGGGATGAGTTTGTTGATGCTGCTAGTGGGGGTGCCTCGAGGAGCTGAAAGGTCAATTATAAGAAGTTTTTTCCCCAAAATTTTTTGAGTAGAGATGCCAATGGGGTTTATCCTGAAGACTGGAAAAGGAGGAGCTGCGAAGGGTCCAGACATGAAACCTTTCTCCAGCTCGGCCTTATTTAGAGATGAAACGGCTTGAGGGTCCAAAGTAGCAGACCGAAGATTGCTGCAGGTGAAAGAAGAAGTGAGACATGATAATCCAGTAAAAAAAAACGTGTTCGAGACCGTTGAGGAGATAGTTGACAAATAACGGTCGGGATGAAGACTGAGGGCATCTGCCAGCACTGGAATGTTGACAGGAGATGACACGGATAGGGTTGAATGTCATTTTTTTCGTTTGAGTGGACAGATAGACTTGGCGTGAGCATGTCCTCAGAAGGAGCAGGTATGCAGAAAACGCCAATTGATGTTATTACAAAAGGATTCGTTGAAGTTATTGCATATTTGTCAGTTACCAGAAAATTGAATGGACCATCCAAGCTTGTCTGTAGAGGTGGATGGATCAGGAGGGGCTGAAGCATGAATAGGTGGGGGAGAGGAGGAAGGAGCGTGATTAGCTGTAGAAGGAAACGGCCGAGAAAAGCGTGCAGTGTTGGAGGAGCTAACTGCAGTCGCTTTTGGGCATAGATGGGTGGAGTGGCTTGTGGAAGCGCATACAACGCAAGCATACGCTCTAAGGCCCCTAAATATCCTGTGGAACAGGTCGATGTCAGGTTTTGCCCAGTTACCGACTTTGTTGGTAGTGCCCAGTACTACTGCTGCTTTTGCGGAAAAGCTTTTATGCTAATCGTAGAACATGGTACCCCCATAGCGGACAGACAGTTCAATGATATAGGCCATGTAGTGGTCTAATTCTTCTCTTCTGTGGGGAAAAACACTGCATAAAACATCCCGGTAAGCAGAAAAGGCGAGTGCAAACTCCCCCATAGTATGATTCTTGAGGAGACTTAATCTTGGATCGAAAGACTTAAGAGTTACAGACACGTCTCCACAGCTAACCGTTCTATGGTCAATAAGTTCAGAAGTAGCAATGAGAACAAAAACGAGATTAACGTCTTTACCTTCAATTATCTGTTTGCGTAGAGCTGGAGAAATGGTAATACGTCTGGAATCGATGGTATAGTTGGTCCGCTGGAGTGGCTGAGGTTAGAGTAAACGTAGGGTTTGGGTCGATTACTTCAATGACAATAGATGTAGAAGCCGTTGTAATAAGAGGAAGGGTCTTGTCAGGACGAGTTTCAAGAGCAGTGAGGCGTGTATTGAGGGATTCGATTGAATCCGAGACAGGCTGTAAGAGGGCTTTCATGTCATGAAGAAGGGAGGTTTTGAAAGCGTTGAGGTCGGCTGAAGTTGCTGGCTGAGACTGTATGGGTTGAGAGCACGGGGCGTTGCCTGGAGAGACAGTATGAGCCTACCTTGGCCGACGAGGAGGGCCGAGGGTGGAGGCAGGAGATCCGGGTGAGATGCTGGGATGGGTGCGGCGTTTAGCAGAGGGAGACCTGGAGCTGATGTCCTGGCGGGGCTGCCTACTGGTGGAGCGATGAGAGGAAGCAGGCGAATCAAATGCTGATACGTGAAGCTGCCTGGTCGGGAGAAGTGGGCTTGTTGCCTGATTGACAGGTAGATCAATGGCGAGCAGCTGAGGAGGGATAGGCACTTCAGTAGCTGAATGTTGTCGAGGGAGGGTGACACGTTTCTTTTTCGAAGCAGGAAAGACAGGAGTTGGAGTTTGTGTTGCAGTATATTTTAAATAATTCTTCTCTATCCGCTCCAGTGGGTATTGGAATCCCATTTTCAAAAAGGGTTTTAAGAAGCTTCAGCTGCATCCAGCTGCTGTAGGACAGCATCTTAGGGGGTAGAAGAGTTGAACGCTTAGGTC
This sequence comes from Huso huso, assembly GCA_036884735.1. NCBI lineage: Eukaryota > Metazoa > Chordata > Actinopteri > Acipenseriformes > Acipenseridae > Huso > Huso huso. Next base: position 25,661,684 of record CM072681.1, on the reverse strand, counting down.
TTACTGATGAAAAGCTTGGTTCTGGCGACGGTGGGGGTTGGTGCCTGTGCTGAGAAGAGCAAGCCGAGCGCTGGGGCTGACCCGGTGAAAGCTCGTCACTGTCACCCGAGAAGAAGCCGGAAGCAGTTTCCATCTTGCTGGATCCTTCTGGCAGTGTGCCAGTTATTAAGCTCGAAACAAACAACAAAAGATTTTTTTTTTTACATACAAACTATAACGAAAAAATGAGGAGAAAATAAAGATCCCCTTTTTTTTGCTTTGGAACGGTAAGAGGGTTACCAGGTAAGCACGCATTCTGGGAGTCGCCAAAAAAAAAAAACACAGACAAGGAGGTGGAAATAGTGCTGGGTTAAAGTAGAAAACAGAGAGAGATAGACAGGATGGGCAGCCAACAACATACGTGGAGCAGCGCTGGCCATGCCCTAATAATTGACGAGACAAGTGCTGCATTGTGTGGTTGGCTGGAAATGCTAAATAAGGATGAACCGGGATCAGCTTCCACCCGGAAGAGATCGGCGGACGCTTCCCAGGCAGGACACCATGGAGGGAAGGTAAGACTAAAGAAAATGATTTAGGATAAGAAAAAAGCAGCGCAAAGCGGGAGAGAGCCATCTACTGCATCCCCCGAATTACGCCTAAAGGCTAACATAAAAAATGAATAAACGGGATTCCACCACATTTCTTTAACACTCATTGTGTATCAGCTGCCACACAAAGCCGAGCACAGTGTGGTATACTGTACTAATGATGCTCCAGTCAGTCTGCCTGGACTGCACCTGAACCATCTTAAAAACACAAAGCCTCTAGAAGGTCACTGGTAAAAGTTAGTAAAAAATTGCGTTATATAATACAACTAAGCTAAACCTGGGAGCACCAACTCTATAGAGGTGAATAGCAATTGCAACAGCTCCTTGAGAATGTATGGGAGGTCAAAGTGAGTAAAAGGAGGTAATTTTATTCAGGTTTCCCCACATGCTGGTCATACTACAGCTTCCACTGGAACAATAACAAAGCCAGCTTTCAGCTGCACCAGTCACTGCTGCCAAGAAGGGGCAGCAAAGTGAAGGGTTCAAGACCTACAAGCAGAGAAGACAGCTCCACAGTTCTCACTTGGTGTAGGTGCACACAATAGCCTGCGTGAATGGAGTCTGGTAGAAGCCACTCTGGGTGGGCTGGCACGTCAGTACATTCATGTAACTGGTGATGTTGGAAGTAACCTAGGCACAGCAGTGGATAAATGCAAAAACCCATTTGTTCTCCCCATTAAAGCCAACGTTGTGTTTCCTATGGAGTGGGAGCTGCAAGCCAGAGAAGTACAAACAGGTACGCCAAAGTGGACTCTCCCAGGAGCATTATGGGTACAGCTGCAGTGGTCCATATATTTGAAGTATTATCCTTCGTATAAAGAAATGCAGTTTCTGGGTGACCATTTACAATATCCTGACAGTGTGCCCTTTACAATGAGAGGCTTGATTTAGATGCCACTTATCATGCGCATAAACCTGCAGTCAAGCAGCCTGGATTGGAACTGCACAGTGTTATAGCTGCAGCCCAGATTGGAACTGCACAGTGTTATAGCTGCAGCCCGGATTGGAACTGCACAGTGTTATAGCTGCAGCCCGGATTGGAACTGCACAGTGTTATAGCTGCAGCCCGGATTGGAACTGCACAGTGTTATAGCTGCAGCCCGGATTGGAACTGCACAGTGTTATAGCTGCAGCCTGGATTGGAACTGCACAGTGTTATAGCTGCAGCCTGGATTGGAACTGCACAGTGTTATAGCTGCAGCCTGGATTGGAACTGCACAGTGTTATAGCTGTCGGTGGACGGAGAGCAGCTTCCCAATAGAATGCCTTTGGGGTCCAGGGGAAGAGCCTGCCCAATGTTCAGCAACACTCTCACACTGACAGAGTCCACACCACAGACTACAGTCCCAGCTACAGGGGAGAGATTGAAACATTTCACACCCCTTCACAAGGAACACAATTCAGTCAGTGTGAGGCTGGCTCTAGTGGAAATTAACAGGACTATTCATATATAGAGGTCTTAATGCCAGACCTCAAATTAACATTGATATACCCTACTTCTGCACATGGATTCAGGATATTCAGATATCATCATATACTGCGCTGGTACCTGTGCAGCACATCACATGGTGCAACTGCGGCTAGATCATTGGAGAGAGTCTGAACTGCAGCACGGCCAGATATTGAAAGATCATTGGAGAGAGTGTGAACTGTAGCACAGGCAGTTGCAAACCAGGTAGTAGCAACAACTTCAGCTATTGCACTATTTTGCACTAACAGGTCGCAATCTCGTTAGTACGTTGTGCTTGTAAGGCTTGGCCAATTTAGTTGTTCAACAGAGAAGAAAAAACTAATTAAGTCCGTTTTACTATTAACACGTTGTGATTGAGATGCAATGAAGTTTTAATAAATGCAGGAGTCAGCATTGCCAAGAAGTGATGAAGACATTGATCAGCATCTGTATATCTAGAACACAGTCAGCGTCCAACTAACCACACAACTGAATCCACAGAGGGACTACAGCACAGAACCAGCAACACACTGCGAGTCACCATTATAAATCATACTATACAAATACGATATGCAATACAGGAACATAGACGGAGCACTCTAATGTATTAAACAGATGTACACTATAAAGACTGTGTTTCATTGCAGAACATATGCAACCCATTAATATACCTTCCTCTGGTACCGCAAGAGGCACCCAGCAAAACGCCAGTACAACACCGCTTTAGAAAGAAGCCATGACGCAAACAGGATGATACGCGCTGAGCCCCGTCCAGAGGCTTTTATTAGCAATTCAAACTACTGAACTGACCAGGCGAGGTGACCGCTAACACTAGCGAGAGCGCTGCACTGCCACACTCCCAGCGAGTGCGCTGCACTGCCGCACTCCACACGCGCATTCCTGAGAAACGAACGCGCTCTATGTTTACAATGTATTCCTAAAAATAAGTCAAGTTTTCAACTGTGTACGTGTCCATCACAATAAAGCTCTCAATACTGTCGTTGTATATTTATAAATACTAAAAGAAACGAAGTCAATTCAATGACAGACATGTCCTATATTGGGAACTGCTAGTTCGTTTCAGTATTTCTAAATGTGTACGTGTTCGTATAACAGTTCTGGCAACAAATATCTGGATCCGCTGAACATGTAATGTAGTGACAGCCACAGATACTCGTAGGAGCATTTACATTCATCATTGTTTATTAATGCGATTACTGTAACAATACATTATGAATAATTCAAGATTAAAAAAAACCTGCGCATTTAAAAACACAACAATTGATGCACATTATTGAGCGCGCTGAGCTCTGCAGCACACGTGGAATTTAGAAGCGTCAACGTGCAGGACAGTCACAGGTGTTAGTGGTCATTTCTTGTTAATGAATTAGTGTGAATATCTCTATAAAAGCTCTTGGGCGGCGGTGGAATAGTATCGTCCTGTTTTCACGATGGAGTTATTTCTGAGCAGTGTTTTGTTGGCCCTTTGCTGTATTCCCTTTGCAGCACCACAGGACGGTATAGTATCAATAACCTATTGTGGGGTTAGGGGGGGAACCCGGTCTCTGTGTACTAGATAAACACATGCTGGCCAATTCATTTGTTAAGTGATCATTATGGCTTCTGCGTTTATGTAATTGTTTTTTTAGAAGTGGTATTTTTGCTGCATAGTTTCTTTTCCACTCCCAGTACAATGTTGCCGGTCAGTTCATTGCGCAGTGTATAAACTGCTGGTGACGGTGGAGTTTTCTATTTATATAAAAACACTCTAAACCACGAGGCGTTTAGTCACGAGTTGTATTAAACTGCACAAGTAGACCTACTATGAGTAAGTATGTATACATACATAAGATCTAATGCATCGCTTAACATTTACAAGTAGCTCTAAAGTTTGTACACCTTGTATCTAGTTTTGTACTAAAAGGACAAATTTGGTTTCTACCTGTGTTTGTAACACTCAATTACAATAGTTAATTTTGGGTTGGATGTTCTTAATAAAGACTCTGGGCTTTTTTTGTTTGCTCTATTGTGGATAGTTAAAATAGTTTGTTTTCTTGCTTTCATTTGGGATGTGTAAGTATTTAAATAGCATCAACAACTTCAGCTATTGTACTACCTGGCTTTCAATTGCTGGCTGTGCTGCAGTTCAGACTCTCTCAAATGATCTAGCTACAATTGCACCATGTGATGTGCTGCACAGGTACCAGTGCAGTATATGATGACATTTGAACATCCTTAATGTGCAAAGGGAGTATATCAATGTAAATTTGAGGTCTGACATTAAGACCACATATATATAATGAATAGTCTTGTTAATTGCCAGCCTCACACTGACTGAATTGTGTTCCTTGTGAAGGGGTGTGAAATGTTTCAATCTCTCCCCTGTAGCTGGGACTGTAGTCTGTGGTGTGGACTCTGTCAGTGTGAGAGTGTTGCTGAACATTGGGCAGGCTCTTCCCCTGGACCCCAAAGGCTTTCTATTGGGAAGCTGCTCTCCGTCCAGCGGCAGCTACAACACTGTGCAGTTCCAATCCGGGCTGCTTGACTGCAGGTTTATGCGCATGGTAAGTGGCTGCTCATTCTTTCTAGTATTTCCAGTTCAGGCCCCCATTCATTTCTTTTCCACATGAAGATGGTTTCTCCTTTCATCCCTCTGGCTTCCCAGCTTTACGTTCTGTAACGGGATCGCTGTCGGGATATTGGAACTGGTCATCTAGAAACTACGTTTATTTACACTTGGGGTAATACTACAAATATATGGACCACTGCAGCTGTACCCATAATGCTCCTGGCAATGACCACTTTGCCTGCCTGTATGCTGCTTCCACTCCATAGGAAACACTGTTGGCTTTTAATGGGGAGAACAAATGGGATTTTGGTTTTAAACTGCTGTGGTCTTTTATCCACTGCTTTGCCCAGGTTACTTCCAACATCATCAGTTACATGAATGTGCTGACGTACCAGCCCACCCAGAGTGGATTCTACCAGACTCCATTCACTCAGGCTATTGTGTGCACCTACACCAAGTGAGTACTGAGGAGCTGTCTTCTCTACTTGTAGGTCTTGAACCTTTCCTTTTGCTGCCCCCTCTTGGTAGCAGTGAATGGTGCAGCTGCAAGCTGACTTGGTTTTTGTTCCAGTGGGTACTGTAGCATGACCAGCATGTGGAGAAACCTGATTTAAAATGACCGCCTAATGAGTGGCTTTTACTCCCTTTGACCTCTCATGCATTCAAGGAGCTGTTGCAATTGCTACTCACCTCTATAGAGTTGGTGCTCCCAATAGGTTTAGTTTCATTGCATAAAGGCATTCCTCTGATTTACAAACTGTTTTGATTTGTTGCTGCTCTAACCAAAGCTCTCTGTCTTCTCCAGACTTGCTGGCTGGACTCCTCCAGTGTATAACCCTGCACTTGGGGATGCTTCTGGGTTTGGGAAGCTGGAGTTTACAATGGGGATTATGGATGGTGAGTTTGCTGTCCTGCAATGTACCCTTGGTCTATTGGTTTAGAAAGGCATCCAGTGCAACACTAACCTGGCAGGGGCAGCAGCCTGTGCTGCTCATTGGGGTCATTTCCTCCAGTCCAGTAGAACATGTTCAGCTAACTCCTCTGGTGCTGGTCAATGCTGCTCTGTCCTGGCTAGTGAGGAGTTGGGTGGATTACTGTTCTCATGCTCCCCTCCTTTGTCTCAGAGGAATTCTCAGCCCCCCGCACCTCCAGTCTGTTCTTTCTGGGGTCCCCCATCAACATCGCAGCCGCAGTGAAGCAGCAATTCCACATGCCGCTGATGGTCTACGTGGAAGAGTGTGTCGCTGCCAGCACTCCACAGCTGAGCCCTTCAAGCCAGACCTACCCGCTCATCGCCAACCATGGGTAGATATTCACTGGAAGCTGTATAGGAAATGTACCGTTTAAATCTGAATGTTTAGCACTTGGGAGCACAGCAGTCCTGCTTGCAAACTGCCACCTTTTTACAAGGGGCGCTCAGAAAAGGGGTGCAGTATGCTTGTGCACTTGTCCTTGTAATACTACCTTGGTCTCAGACCCTAGTGGTCCCCAGTCCTGGTATGTGCCTGCTCTTGCTCTGTGCTCTCGTTTCTCCCTGCAGATGCTTTGTAGATGGCCAGGCTGCTAGCTCCAGGTTTCTGCCCAGAGTCCAGACCTCTGAGATCCGTCTGGTTGTCCAGGCCTTCAAGTTTACACAACTGAACACAGATGTGAGTATCTGATGGGTTAATGTGGATTGTATTGGCGGGCACAGGGCAGCTAGTTACCATGCTTTTATGCCTGGAGTGTTTTTCTTGGTGAGTCTGATGCTGTGCTTGGTGGTGTGTGTAATGCTTTTGTAAGTACACTTCCAAGGTCCTAGAGCAATGTTCATGATCTGAATGCACCTGAAGCAAATGCTCAGTGGGTGTTGCTTTTTATTTTTAAAATACATTATTTATCCTAGGTCTATATCCATTGTCAGTTGCTGGCCTGGGACCCTGCCCAGCTCAGTAACCCCACCAAGAAAGCCTGTTCATTCAACCAGAGAACCAGGAGGTAAGGACTGGACCCTGCTGAGGCTGTTCTCTGTTCAAGGGGAGTGCACGGTTGTGAGGTCCAGTTAACCAACACCACAGGGACTCGGGACTAGTGTCTTTTGATCTGCACAACATCAGTTCTGTGCCTCCTTACAGTTGTGTGGAGAAATTCATTGAAATGCCCTTTCACTGTCCCCAGGAACTGGGATAACGAGGTGTGTGTGCAAGTCCCTGGGGAGCCACTTGTGCTAAAGAGTCCTAAAAGAAATCTAAATCTATATTGTACTTTTTTGTGCATGGATGGTTCACTCCTGCATTTCTACACGTTCATGTAGTGGGTGTAAGTCATTGGACAGATTCATTCTACTGCTCTATCCAGTAGAAGTCTATTGCACTGTTCTTGGGTTCAGTGTCCTGCTCTTGTATTGCAGCTGGGAGCTCCTGGATAACCCTGGTCAGAGCTCTGTGTGCAGCTGCTGTACCTCCAACTGCAATATGAGGAAGAGGAGGGACACGGGTAAATGCTGCTATTTTTATATGCTGTAAATACACAGGTAGCTTTGGGCTTTAATTGGGTTATTATGCAATGGTGACTGACTAGTTGTATGGCAGCCAACAAATGATGCTCAAATAGGGGTGCAGCGCCTCCGGTATTGGTTACCAAAGTCCTGCTCCCCCTCCCAGCAAGAGAGGCTGCTTGTTCTCTTGCTGGTACTCTGCTCAATGGCCTGTTGGCCACAAAGCTGTCTTGCTTCTCTTGGGTTGTTTCATCGAGCCTCGGCCTGCCCCTGCTGTAGTGACTGGTACTGCATGAGGCATTGCTGTAAAGCAGCAGGTCCTGTTTCAAACCAGGCTCCCCTTTCTCCTGAGCAGCTGAAGAGGGACTGAGACACACTGCAGTGCTGGGACCCCTGAGGATCCTTCCTGAAGAGCTGTCTGCTGGAAGCCAGGAATTCTACCAGAGGAGCCCTGCTCTATCACTGGAGGGTGAGTTGAGCCTGCAGTCTACAATCCTGTGTACACGTGGCTTGCATGTATAAACATGGCCCTGACTTCATCTTTACAGTACACTTTCTGCTGTAGGATTGAAGATGTGTGTTACCAATTCTGCCAAAACCTTCAAATGTTTCTATTATTGGAACACAGGGACTTTGCCCACCCCTACCAACAGGGTCCCAAGTGTGCCTCCCTGCAGGTCCTGAAGCAACAGACTCCTATTGAAGCTGCTCCTGGGCACTGTAGAGACCAAGCCTGCACTGGGAACCTTTCCTGTTCCTAATCCCTTCTGCTCTCCTCTCCCAGAACCAAAGCAGGCTCTGGCCTGGCTGCCTGTCCTGGCTGCTCCCTTGCTCCTGATGGTTGTCCTGGGAGCCCTGTCTCTGGGCTACTACATGTGCGTGTGGCATCATCCCAGACTCTGCTCCAAATCCAGCAGTGAGCTTCTCATTCCTGCACCCCACTGATGAAATGCACACAGCAGTCGGCACGGTGTCCAGCAGCTCGCCAGCACAGCAATACTGATTTCATCTTTTGTATGCTGATAAATAAAATGTCTGCATGAAAAATCTCCTCTGGTCTGTCTGATTTCTGCCATGGAGTAACTTTCTTAGAAATGTGTGTGGATGTTTTAAGGGTATTTAACCTCTTTCTGCTGGATAAATGATCATACTGCAGAACTGAGTAACAGGATTGGTACATGGCTTCTGTAGCAACCCTTCCAAAAACAAGTAGAGTACAGTGCCTTGCATAAGTAGTCACCCCCTTGGACTTTTCCACATTTTGTAGTGTTACAACCTGGAATTAAAATTTGACTTAATTGGGATTTTTACTATTTGATTTACACAACATACTTGACACTTTGAAGAGTTTTTTTTTTTTTTTTTTTTATGGTGACACAAGTGAATTAAACAAAGGCATTTGTTACTTACATAAGTATTCACCCCCTGAGTCAGTACTTGGTAGAAGCACCTTTGGCAGCAATTGCAGCTGTGAGTCTTTTTGGCTCTACCAGCTTTGCATATCTGGATCTTGCAATTTTTGCCCATTCTTCTTGGCAAAATTGCTCAAGCTCTGTCAAGATGGTTAGGGACCACTGGTGAACAGCAATTTCCAAGTCTTGCCACAGATTCACAATTGGATTTTGGTCTGGGCTTTCACTGGGCCATTCCAAGACATTCAGGTTGTTACATATTATATATATAATTAATTTCTTAGCAGACGCCCTTATCCAGGGCAACTTACAACTGTTACAAGATATCACATTATTTTTACATACAATTCCCCATTTACACAGTTGGGTTTTTACTGGAGCAATCGAGGTAAAGTACCTTGCTCAAGGGTACAGCAGCAGTGTCCCCGACCGGGGATTGAACCCATGACCCTCCGGTCAAGAGTCCAGAGCCCTAACCACTACTCTACACTGCTGCCCTTAGGTTCTTGTTTTTAAACCACTCCAGTGTAGCTTTGGCTGTGTGTTTAGGGTCATTGTCCTGATGGAAGGTGAACCTCCGTCCCAGGTCTCTTGCAGACTGAAACAGGTTTTCCTCTAGAATTTCCCTGTATTTGGCTCCATCCGTCTTGCCCTCAATCCTGACCAGTTTCCCAGTCCCTGCCGATGAAAAGCATCCCCATAACATGATACTGCCACCACCATGCTTCACCGTGGGGATGGTGTTCTCAGGGTGATGAGCAGTGTTGGCTTTGCACCATACATGGTGTTTTGCGCTAATGCTAAAAAGTTCAATTTTGGTTTTATCAGAACAGAGATCCTTTTTCCACATGTTTGCTGTGTCTCCCACATGCCTTTTGGCAAGATCCAAACGGGATTTGATATGGGTTTTTTTTCAGCAATGGCTTCTTGCCACACTTCCATAAAGCCCAGCTTTGTGGAGCGTCCGGATTATAGTTGTCCCATGGATGGTTTCTCCCATCTCAGCTGTGGATCTCTCCAGCTCCTTCAGAGTTTTCCATTGGCCTCTTGGTTGCTTCTCTGACTAATGCCCTCCTTACCTGGTCACTGAGTTTTTTGGTGGACGCCCTACTCTAGGCAGAGTCGTGGTTGTGCTTTATTCTTTCTATTTTTTAATGGGAGTTAAGCGGTGCTCCGGGGGATGTTCAAAGTTTGGGATATTTTTTTATAACCCAACCCCGATTGGTGCTTCTCCAGAACTTTATCCCGGACTTGTTTTGATAGCTCCTTGGTCTTCATGATGCTGTTTGTTTAGATATGCTCTCTAACAAACTCTGGGGCCTTCCAGAAACAGGTGTATTTAATCTGAGATCATGTGACACTTGAATTGCACACAGGTGGACTCCATTCAACTAATTATGTGACTTCTGAAGGCAATTGGTTGCACCAGAGCTTATTTAGGGGTGTCACAGCAAAGGGGGTGAATACTTATGCAATCAAGACTTTTCAGTTTTTTATTTGTAAATAATTTTGACATTACGGACTATTTTGCGTAGATCAGTGACAAAAAATCCTAATTAAATCCATTTTAATTCCAGGTTGTAACACTACAAAATGTGGAAAAGTCCAAGGGGGGTGAATACTATGCAAGGCACTGTAGTTCTATATTTCTCACAATTAAACTAAAGTAGTTTTGGAAGATCATTAAACCTAGGTTTATAAAACTGTGGTTTCTTGACAAGTTTTAGCTCCAGGTTTTTATTTTTGGATAATATTTAGTTTCTGGTTGCCAGAATGTAAAGGTCCTTCTAACTAAATGTTTGTTTCCTGCCCAGAAGATTTTGAACCTAAAACTTGGTATAAATCACCATGCTTAACTTGTGCTTTTGTGAAACTATAGTTTCAGAAAATAAACTTTAGTTACCTACACATTAGGAAATTCCGTTTAGCATAACCAAGTCTAATCTTCAATTTCTTTTTAATTGCAGCTTGAGTTTGGAGTTATATTTTCATGTCTACAAATTATATATTTTCCCCATAATAAAGCATGGCTCTATTTATTTTGTAGCCTGAACTATTTTAACATAACTACTTTTGCAAACAGACAACAAATGGGGGTGCGGGGGGCGGGGGGGGGGGATTGTGTAAAATTTTCCCATCTTGAAAAGCATTCAATTGGATTTAGCTGTCCAGCACTGTAGAGCAGTCACACTGGCCAGCAATATCAGTGTTGATGCATTGGGCAAGTGTTGGGTGACCACGTTTGTAAGGAAATGTGATAGTCCATAGTAATACATTGTTATGTATGGTACATTCAATGGAGAGATATTGAGCACAGAGTTTAGGTGGGCTATTTTGGAATGCAGTCTTACTAGATTGAAGCAGATATGACCATTTATGGGCATTTGTGGAAAGGGTCTCTGTTCTGCTCTGTTTTGGTTGCTAGCATGGGGGGGATGGGAGAATCTCAAAGAATCTACAGATGCAAAGGAATGTGGGAGAGGCTTGGTGACTGGCCACGTACACAGGTTTAAGTGGGGAGGGTCTCAAATGATGCCATTATAGGGGAGTGTTCTATGTTATTAAAAAGTGATTGCAGCCATTATCTGGGGCACAGATTCCATCCGCTGTGACCCAGAGCATTTGTCTATGCTCTCTTCAAATAGTTCTATTCTTGTATTACACCAATAAACATATTTTTGGCTTCACTGATATTGTTTTTCAGGTTTCATCAATTTTTCCCTACATGTTGGTAATGTGTTAGCAGCCCCTGTTCACATGATCTGCTGAAACAATGGATTGCGCAGGTAAGAACTGGGATTGTATGGATTGTATTCCATTGGTTATTGCATCACCATCATTCCATATGATGTCATAGCCTGTTTGTTCAAACTGCAAATATACGGTAAGTTTCAGCCTCTTAAGTTGACAGATTGTAGCTTCCAGTCATTTTCCATAGTGTTGGTTCAAATCGGACCGGAGTGGACATGGATTCTTTAAACAACTCCAGTCTTCTGTCTACACCTCTGCTGGGTTCAAACAGCTGGAGTGTCAGCAGAGTGTTTGCTGTAGAGGAGCTGGGATTCAAACTCCGTTTCAGCACTATTACCTCAGGAAGCACCTTGAATCTCTTTCTTCAGTGCTAGCAGCAGGGCTCATTTGTGCCGGATTCAACCGCATCACAGATCCCATACCTTTCTGTCTGACAGGCGAGAATTATACAGTTTGCAAATGATGAGCTGTATCAATTAATCTTTTTACAAGAAAAAAACTCTATATACATTACAAAAAATAAATAAAACTTTTTCTGTTTCATGACAAGAATATTTTAGGATGTGACTTTACTCACATTTTTACAACCCAGATGGTGAAACCCTTAAAAAACAAACGCAGTGGACACAGATTTTTTTTAACAATCTTCAGTAGGTTTAGCTTTATCAAATGTAATCAATATTAGAACATTATCTTGTTTAAATAATCCTAGGGAAATGGCACAACTGGGCAAGCTAACGAGTGCTTGGTGAGCTGTGGCGATGTCTGCAGAGGATGATCTAATATAAAGTTCAATAGCTGAAGAGGTCCAGCGCCCCATAGACTTAATCAAGTGTTGATTGATTCCTGCCCTGGCCGCGGAGGTAGCTGCTCCAATCCAGAATTAATGGGGAGAGAAATAGTTCGAAGAAACACCGATCCATGACAAGAGGGTGGATAGACGGGATGAGAACCAGTGTCTCGTAACTATAGATCTGGAGCTGTCGATTAAGAGGGGATCCGACTGAAGACATGGAATCCTGCAGGCAAGGTATCTGGACAGAGCAGAACTAGGACACAGAAGAGAGTTAATTTTAGAAAATTGAACAAACTGACCTTGGCTTAATTGTTCCATTTTTGAAGATCTGATGTATAGGATAAAGTGGTTTCCGGGGATTTGAGAGAGATCGGAGCGCTTGAGGCCTAAAGCTGGGAAGCTGGAAGTTGATGGAGTTGAGAATTCTGAACAGCGGAGAAATCCAAAGAAGGCCGTCAGGCACAGGGTTTCTATGACGATGTCGTTGAATGGGTTGAAGCATCCTTGCTGGAGAGCGGTGATGAGACGAAGGAGAAGGTCTGTAGAGATTTGTTGTCTTGATGGAGAGGAGGGGGGCAGGCTTTTCTGTATGTAAAAAGAATGTGATATCTTGTAACAATTGTAAGTCGCCCTGGATAATGGCGTCTGCTAAGAAATAAATAATAATAATAATAATAATAATAATAATTATTATTATTATTATTATTATTATTATTATTATTATTATTATGCCTCTGAGCTTTAGGCAAATCTCTGGAACGGTCGAGAGAGGAGGAGAGGAGATAGATTGAAGGCGATATTGATACCGAATGCCCGCTAGGTAGCGTCTAATAGAGGAGAGGGGTAGACGTAGAGACAGCCTGAGATGAGTGATGAAGGTGAAGAGGTGCTGTAGGTTGTAAGAGGTATGAGAGATCCGATTTTGCTCACAAAAGTGAGTAAATGAAGACCAGGCAGTCGAGTAGGAGGAACGGGTAGATAGGGCGAGAGCATTCTCCATGAATCCACGTGCTGATTGAAGAAGGCCAGAGAGAGAGTTATTCAGTTGATTATTGTCTTGCTGAAGGGTGGTACGAGTCGAGGGTTGGGGTCTGATCCTGGGACCAGGTTGCAGAACTTCTGGATCTGCAGGCGAGAGAGATCATCGGCAGTGTTATTAAGAGACCCTGGGAAATGGTGCCCTTGAATGATGACATTATTGGATACTGATTGTGTTGAGTTCATTATACAAGTGGGAAAGGCCGTTCCAGTTGTTTAAGAGTAAAGTTCACATTTCGATATCCTTACTAGCTTCATCTGGGATGAAGTTTGAGGCGTCCAGGGACTTAGAGGTAGTAGACAAGGCAAGAAGAAGAGAGATGAAAGTGCGCCCTAAAGAGATGATGCGAATGGCGAAATTGAAATGGCCGAGGAGCGAAAGAAGGTTGCGCTTTGATATTGATTTTGAAACTTGGAATGAGGAGATCAGTTGACGGATGTGATCGAGCTTTGAGGGAGGAAGGCGTGCTTCGAACTTGATGGTATCGAGAGTTATGCCTAAGAAATCGAGGCAGGTGGTGGGGCCAATGGTCTTTTCTGGAGAGAGAGGCACCCCGAGGGTGGTGAAGAGAGATCTGAAGTAGTTGATGTTCTGGGCAGGAGGATGAGACGGAGAAGATATGAGCAGGAAGTCGTCGAGAGATGGAGAAGAAATGGAACTTGATATGAGTTTAGCAATATCCAGCAGAGGGCCTCAGATAGAGAATCAAAGATTTATGGACTGCTACGACAGCCGAAAGTTAAAAGGGTTCCGAAAAAATAGGAACCTTGCCAGTTAATGCCAAACAGGTGATGGAGTGATGGGTGGATTGGGATGACTTTGAATGCGTTGGTAATGTTGGCTTTTGAGAGCCAAGCTCCTTGGCCTGCCGATTTCATAAATTCAATGGCATCGCAGAGTGTAACGTAATGAAGCGAGAATTGGTCCGCTGGGATGAGTTTGTTGATGCTGCTAGTGGGGGTGCCTCGAGGAGCTGAAAGGTCAATTATAAGAAGTTTTTTCCCCCAAATTTTTTGAGTAGAGATGCCAATGGGGTTTATCCTGAAGACTGGAAAAGGAGGAGCTGCGAAGGGGCCAGACATGAAACCTTTCTCCAGCTCGGCCTTATTTAGAGATGAAACGGCTTGAGGGTCCAAAGTAGCAGACCGAAGATTGCTGCAGGTGAAAGAAGAAGAAGTGAGACATGATAATCCAGTAAAAAAAAACGTGTTCGAGACCGTTGAGGAGATAGTTGACAAATAACGGTCGGGATGAAGACTGAGGGCATCTGCCAGCACTGGAATGTTGACAGGAGATGACATGGATAGGGTTGAATGTCATTTTTTTTGTTTGAGTGGACAGATAGACTTGGCGTGAGCATGTCCTCAGAAGGAGCAGGTATGCAGAAAACGCCAATTGATGTTATTACAAAAGGATTCGTTGAAGTTATTGCATATTTGTCAGTTACCAGAAAATTGAATGGACCATCCAAGCTTGTCTGTAGAGGTGGATGGATCAGGAGGGGCTGAAGCATGAATAGGTGGGGGAGAGGAGGAAGGAGCGTGATTAGCTGTAGAAGGAAACGGCCGAGAAAAGCGTGCAGTGTTGGAGGAGCTAACTGCAGTCACTTTTGGGCATAGATGGGTGGAGTGGCTTGTGGAAGCGCATACAACGCAAGCATACGCTCTAAGGCCCCCAAATATCCTGTGGAACAGGTCGATGTCAGGTTTTGCCCAGTTACCGACTTTGTTGGTGGTGCCCAGTACTACTGCTGCTTTTGCGGAAAAGCTTTTATGCTAATCGTAGAACATGGTACCCCCATAGCGGACAGACAGTTCAATGATATAGGCCATGTAGTGGTCTAATTCTTCTCTTCTGTGGGGAAAAACACTGCATAAAACATCCCGGTAAGCAGAAAAGGCCAGTGCAAACTCCCCCATAGTATGATTCTTGAGGAGACGTGGATCGAAATGGTGATACGTCTGGAATCGATGGTATAGAGCAGGTCTGCTGGAGTTGCTGAGGTTAGAGTAAACGTAAGGTTCGGGTCAATTACTTCAATGACAGAAGATGTAGAAGTCGTTGTAATAAGAGGAAGAGTCTTGTCAGGACGAGTTTCAAGAGCAGTGAGGCGTGTATTGAGGGATTCGATTGAATCCGAGACAGGCTGTAAGAGGGCTTTCATGTCATGAAGAAGGGAGGTTTTGAAAGCGTCGAGGTCGGCTGAAGTTGCTGGCTGAGACTGTATGGGTTGAGAGCACGGGGCATTGCCTGGAGAGACAGTATGAGCCTGCCTTGGCCGACAAGGAGGGCCGAGGGTGGAGGCAGGAGATCCGGGTGAGATGCTGGGATGGGTGCGGCGTTTAGCAGAGGGAGACCTGGAGCTGATGTCCTGGCGGGGCTGCCTACTGGTGGAGTGATGAGAGGAAGCAGGCGAATCAAATGCTGATACGTGAGGCTACCTGATCGGGAGGAGTGGGATTGTAGCCTGATTGAAAGGTAGATCAATGGCGAGCAGCTGAGGAGGGATAGGCACTTCAGTAGCTGAATGTTGTCGAGGGAGGGTGACACGTTTCTTTTTTGAAGCAGGAAAGACAGGAGTTGGAGTTTGTGTTGCAGTATATTTTAAATAATTCTTCTCTATCCGCTCCAGTGGGTATTGGAATCCCATTTTCAAAAAGGGTTTTAAGAAGCTTCAGCTGCATCCAGCTGCTGTAGGACAGCGTCTTAGGGGGTAGAAGAGTTGAACGCTTAGGTCTTACTGATGAAAAGCTTGGTTCTGGCGACGGTGGGGGTTGGTGCCTGTGCTGAGAAGAGCAAGCCGAGCGCTGGGGCTGACCCGGTGAAAGCTCGTCACTGTCACCCGAGAAGAAGCCGGAAGCAGTTTCCATCTTGCTGGATCCTTCTGGCAGTGTGCCAGTTATTAAGCTCGAAACAAACAACAAAAGATTTTTTTTTTTACATACAAACTATAACGAAAAAACGAGGAGAAAATAAAGATCCCCTTTTTTTTTGCTTTGGAACGGTAAGCGGGTTACCAGGTAAGCTTTGGAACGCATTCTGGGAGTCGCCAAAAAAAAAAAAAACACAGACAAGGAGGTGGAAATAGTGCTGGGTTAAAGTAGAAAACAGAGAGAGATAGACAGGATGGGCAGCCAACAACATACGTGGAGCAGCGCTGGCCATGCCCTAATAATTGACGAGACAAGTGCTGCATTGTGTGGTTGGCTGGAAATGCTAAATAAGGATGAACTGGGATCAGCTTCCACCCGGAAGAGATCGGCGGACGCTTCCCGGGCAGGACGCCATGGAGGGAAGGTAAGACTAAAGAAAAGGATGTATGATAAGAAAAAAGCAGCGCAAAGCGGGAGAGAGTCCTCTATGGCATCCCCCGAATTACGCCTAAAGGCTAACATTAAAAATCAATAAACGGGATTCCACCACATTTCTTTAATACTCGTTCATTATTTTGTGTATCAGCTGCCACACAAAGCCGAGCACAGTGTGGTATACTGTACTAATGATGCTCCAGTCAGTCTGCTTGGACTGCACCTGAACCTGATCTTAAAAACACAAAGCCTCTAGAAGGTCACTGGTAAAAGTTAGTAAAGAATTGTGCTACATAATACAACTAAGCTAAATCTGGGAGCACCAACTCTATAGAGGTGAATAGCAATTGCAACAGCTCCTTGAGAATGTATGGGAGGTCAAAGTGAGTAAAAGGAGGTAATTTTATTCAGGTTTCCCCACATGCTGGTCATACTACAGCTTCCACTGGAACAATAACAAAGCCAGCTTTCAGCTGCACCAGTCACTGCTGCCAAGAAGGGGCAGCAAAGTGAAGGGTTCAAGACCTACAAGCAGAGAAGACAGCTCCACAGTTCTCACTTGGTGTAGGTGCACACAATAGCCTGAGTGAATGGAGTCTGGTAGAAGCCACTCTGGGTGGGCTGGCACGTCAGTACATTCATGTAACTGGTGATGTTGGAAGTAACCTAGGCACAGCAGTGGATAAATGCAAAAACCCATTTGTTCTCCACATTAAAGCCAACGTTGTGTTTCCTATGGAATTGGGAGCTGCAAGCCAGAGAAGTACAAACAGGTGCATGAAGTGGACTCTCCCAGGAGCATTATGGGTACAGCTGCAGTGGTCCATATATTTGAAGTATTATCCTTCGTCATAAAGAAATGCAGTTTCTGGGTGACCATTTACAATATCCTGACAGTCGCCCTTTACAATGAGAGGCTTGATTTAGATGCCACTTATCATGCGCATAAACCTGCAGTCAAGCAGCCGGTTTGAACTGCACAGTGTTATAGCTGCAGCCCGGATTGGAACTGCACAGTGTTATAGCTGCAGCTCGGTTGGAACTGCACAGTGTTATAGCTGCAGCCCGTTGGAACTGCACAGTGTTATAGCTGCAGCTCGGATTGGAACTGCACAGTGTTATAGCTGCAGCCCGGATTGGAACTGCACAGTGTTTTAGCTGCAGCTCGGATTGGAACTGCACAGTGTTATAGCTGCAGCCCGGATTGGAACTGCACAGTGTTATAGCTGCAGCCCGGATTGGAACTGCACAGTGTTATAGCTGCAGCTCGGATTGGAACTGCACAGTGTTATAGCTGCAGTCCGGATTGGAACTGCACAGTGTTATAGCTGCAGCTCGGATTGGAACTGCACAGTGTTAAAGCTGCAGCCCGGATTGGAACTGCACAGTGCTATAGCTGCAGCTCGGATTGGAACTGCACAGTGTTATAGCTGCAGCTCGGATTGGAACTGCACAGTGTTATAGCTGCAGCCCGGATTGGAACTGCACAGTGTTATAGCTGCAGCCCGGATTGGAACTGCACAGTGTTATAGCTGCAGCCTGGATTGGAACTGCACAGTGTTATAGCTGCAGCCCGGATTGGAACTGCACAGTGTTATAGCTGTCGGTGGATGGAGAGCAGCTTCCCAATAGAATGCCTTTGGGGTCCAGGGGAAGAGCCTGCCCAATGTTCAGCAACACTCTCACACTGACAGAGTCCACACCACAGACTACTGTCCCAGCTACAGGGGAGAGAGTGAAACATTTCACACATCTTCACAAGGAACACAATTCAGTCAGTGTGAGGCTGGCTCTAGTGGAAATTAACAGGACTATTCATATATAGAGGTCTTAATGCCAGACCTCAAATTAACATTGATATACCCTACTTCTGCACATGGATTCAGGATATTCAGATATCATCATATACTGCGCTGGTACCTGTGCAGCACATCACATGGTGCAACTGCGGCTAGATCATTGGAGAGAGTCTGAACTGCAGCACGGCCAGATATTGAAAGATCATTGGAGAGAGTGTGAACTGCAGCACAGGCAACAGTTGCAAACCAGGTAGTAGCAACAACTTCAGCTATTGCACTATTTAAATACTTACACATCCCAAATGAAAGAAATAAATCAAATTGAATGATTTAAATCCACCAATGTTGAGATCAAATAAACCCCATAGTTTTTATTACAGGTTTTGAGGCTAGAAATGAATGGTATTTAGGGGGTTTTACAGACACAGGGAAAGACCTCTAACCCCCCCCCCCCCCCTTTAAATTGTAGGTCTCAATTTCATTTCAAAGCAGAAGCGACTCCTTTATTAATGTAAATACAGTCACGCAGAATGATTGTAATAAAGTGCCCAGCATTAAATACTTTGTTTCATTATACAGTAGCTTTAAGATTAGAGGCTTGTTAACAGGTCGCAATCTCGTTTGTACGTTGTGCTTGTAAATCAAAAATGAAGGCTTGACCAAGTTAGTTGTTCAACAGAGAAGAAAAAAACGAATTAAGTCCGTTTTACTATTAACACGTTGTGATTGAGATAGAATGATGTTTTAATAAATGCAGGAGTCAGCATTGCCAAGAAGTGATGAAGACATTGATCAGCATCTGTATATCTAGAACACAGACAGCGTCCAACTAACCGCACAACTGAAGCCACAGAGGGACTACAGCACAGAACCAGCAACACACTGCGAGTCACCATTATAAATCATACTATACAAATACGATATGCAATACAGGAACATAGACGGAGCACTCTAATGTATTAAACAGATGTACACTATAAAGACTGTGTTTCATTGCAGAACATATGCAACCCATTAATATACCTTCCTCTGGTACCGCAAGAGGCACCCAGCAAAACGCCAGTACAACACCGCTTTAGAAAGAAGCCATGACGCAAACAGGATGATACGCGCTGAGCCCCGTCCAGAGGCTTTTATTAGCAATTCAAACTACTGAACTGACCAGGCGAGGTGACCGCTAACACTAGCGAGAGCGCTGCACTGCCACACTCCCAGCGAATGCGCTGCACTGCCGCACTCCACACGCGCATTCCTGAGAAACGAACGCGCTCTATGTTTACAATGTATTCCTAAAAATAAGTCAAGTTTTCAACTGTGTACGTGTCCATCACAATAAAGCTCTCAATACTGTCGTTGTATATTTATAAATACTAAAAGAAACGAAGTCAATTCAATGACAGACATGTCCTATATTGGGAACTGCTAGTTCGTTTCAGTATTTCTAAATGTGTACGTGTTCGTATAACAGTTCTGGCAACAAATATCTGGATCCGCTGAACATGTAATGTAGTGACAGCCACAGATACTCGTAGGAGCATTTACATTCATCATTGTTTATTAATGCGATTACTGTAACAATACATTATAAATAATTCAAGATTAAAAAAAACCTGCGCATTTAAAAACACAACAATTGATGCACATTATTGAGCGCGCTGAGCTCTGCAGTACACGTGGAATTTAGAAGCGTCAACGTGCAGGACAGTCACAGGTGTTAGTGGTCATTTCTTGTTAATGAATTAGTGTGAATATCTCTATAAAAGCTCTTGGGCGGCGGTGGAATAGTATCGTCCTTTTTTCACGATGGAGTTATTTCTGAGCAGTGTTTTGTTGGCCCTTTGCTGTATTCCCATTGCAGCACCACAGGACGGTATAGTATCAATAACCTATTGTGGGGTTAGGGGGTCGACCCGGTCTCTGTGTACTAGATAAACACATGCTGGCCAATTCATTTGTTAAGTGATCATTATGGCTTCTGCGTTTATGTAATTGTTTTTTTTTTTTTAAGTGGTATTTTTTTGCTGCATAGTTTCTTTTCCACTCCCAGTACAATGTTGCCGGTCAGTTCATTGCGCAGTGTATAAACTGCTGGTGACGGTGGAGTTTTCTATTTCTATAAAAACACTCTAAACCACGAGGCGTTTAGTCACGAGTTGTATTAAACTGCACAAGTAGACCTACTATGAGTAAGTATGTATACATACATAAGATCTAATGCATCGCTTAACATTTACAAGTAGCTCTAAAGTTTGTACACCTTGTATCTAGTTTTGTACTAAAAGGACAAGTTTGGTTTCTACCTGTGTTTGTAACACTCAATTACAATAGTTAATTTTGGGTTGGATGTTCTTAATAAAGACTCTGGGCTTTTTTTGTTTGCTCTATTGTGGATAGTTAAAATAGTTTGTTTTCTTGCTTTCATTTGGGATGTGTAAGTATTTAAATAGTACAATAGCTGAAGTTGTTGATGCTACCTGGCTTTCAATTGCTGGCTGTGCTGCAGTTCAGACTCTCTCAAATGATCTAGCTACAATTGCACCATGTGATGTGCTGCACAGGTACCAGTGCAGTATATGATGACATTTGAACATCCTTAATGTGCAAAGGGAGTATATCAATGTAAATTTGAGGTCTGACATTAAGACCACATATATATAATGAATAGTCTTGTTAATTGCCAGCCTCACACTGACTGAATTGTGTTCCTTGTGAAGGGGTGTGAAATGTTTCAATCTCTCCCCTGTAGCTGGGACTGTAGTCTGTGGTGTGGACTCTGTCAGTGTGAGTGTTGCTGAACATTGGGCAGGCTCTTCCCCTGGACCCCAAAGGCTTTCTATTGGGAAGCTGCTCTCCGTCCAGCGGCAGCTACAACACTGTGCAGTTCCAATCCGGGCTGCTTGACTGCAGGTTTATGCGCATGGTAAGTGGCTGCTCATTCTCTCTAGTATTTCCAGTTCAGGCCCCCATTCATTTCTTTTCCACATGAAGATGGTTTCTCCTTTCATCCCTCTGGCTTCCCAGCTTTACGTTCTGTAACGGGATCACTGTCGGGATATTGGAACTGGTCATCTAGAAACTACGTTTATTTACACTTGGGGGTAATACTACAAATATATGGACCACTGCAGCTGTACCCATAATGCTCCTGGCAATGACCACTTTGCCTGCCTGTATGCTGCTTCCACTCCATAGGAAACACTGTTGGCTTTTAATGGGGAGAACAAATGGGGTTTTGGTTTTAAACTGCTGTGGTCTTTTTATCCATCTCTTTGCCCAGGTTACTTCCAACATCAGTTCTTGAATGTGCTGGGTACCAGCCCACCCAGAGTGGACACTCCATTCACTCAGGCTATTGTGTGCACCTACACCAAGTGAGTACTGAGGAGCTGTCTTCTCTACTTGTAGGTCTTGAACCTTTCCCTTTGCTGCCCCTCTTGGTAGCAGTGAATTCCAGCTGCAAGCTGATGGTTCCAGTGGGTACTCATGACCAGCATGTGGAGAAACCTGATTTAAAATGACCGCCTAATGAGTGGCTTTTACTCCATGCATTCAAGCTGCAGCCCACCTCTATAGAGTTGGTGCTCCCAATAGGTTTAGTTTCATTGCATAAAGGCATTCCTCTGATTTACAAACTGTTTTGATTTGTTGCTGCTCTAACCAAAGCTCTCCAACCATTGGGCTGGATCCTCCAGTTATAACCCTGCACTGGGGATGCTTCTGGGTTTGGGAAATGGAGTTTACTGGGGATTAAATCTGAATTTGTTTAGCAATGTACCCTTGGTCTATTGGTTTAGAAAGGCATCCAGTCCACTAACCTGGCAAACTGTGCATTGGGGTCATTTTCCAGTAGAACATGTTCAGGCTGCTGTGTCCTGGCTAGAAAAGTTGGGTGGATTACTGTTCTCATGCTCCCCTCCTTTGTCTCAGAGGAATTCTCAGCCCCCGCACCTCCAGTCTGTTCTTTCTGGGGTCCCCATCAACTACCTTGGTCTGAAGCAGCACCCCGCTGATGGTCTCATGGAAGAGTGTCCCCAGCACTCCACAGCTGAGCCCTTCATGTGCCTGCCAACCATGGGTCTTCACTGGAAGCTGTATGTGCTCTTTAAATCGTTTTAGCTCCCAGCAGTCCTGCTTGCAAACTGCCACCTTTTTATAGATCAGAAAAAGCCAGGTCCTGCTACTACCTTGGTCTCAGACCCTTTCCCCAGCCCCCTGCAGATGCTTTGTAGATGGCCAGGCTGCTAGCTCAGGTTTCTGCCCAGTCCAGACCTCTGAGATCCGTTTGGTTGTCCAGGCCTTCAAGTTTACACAACTGAACACAGATGTGAGTATCTGATGGGTTAATGTGGATTGTATTGGCGGGCACAGGGCAGCTAGTTACCATGCTTTTATGCCTGGAGTGTTTTTTTGGTGAGTCTGATGCTGTGCTTGGTGGTGTGTGTAATGCTTTTTTGTAAGTACACTTCCAAGGTCCTAGAGCAATGTTCATGATCTGAATGCACCTGAAGCAAATGCTCAGTGGGTGTTGCTTTTATTTTTAAAATACATTATTTATCCTAGGTCTATATCCATTGTCAGTTGCTGGCCTGGGACCCTGCCCAGCTCAGTAACCCCACCAAGAAAGCCTGTTCATTCAACCAGAGAACCAGGAGGTAAGGACTGGACCCTGCTGAGGCTGTTCTCTGTTCAAGGGGAGTTCAGGTTGTGAGGTCCAGTTAACCAACACCACAGGGACTCCAGGACTAGTGTCTTTTTTTGATCTGCACAACATCAGTTCTGTGCCTCCTTACAGTTGTGTGGAGAAATTCATTGAAATGCCCTTTCACTGTCCCCAGGAACTGGGATAACGAGGTGTGTGTGCAAGTCCCTGGGGAGCCACTTGTGCTAAAGAGTCCTAAAAAATCTAAATCTATATTGTACTTTGTGCATGGATGGTTCACTCCTGCATTTCTACACTTTCATGTAGTGGGTGTAAGTCATTGGACAGATTCATTCTACTGCTCTATCCAGTAGAAGTCTATTGCACTGTTCTTGGGTTCAGTGTCCTGCTCTTGTATTGCAGCTGGGAGCTCCTGGATAACCCTGGTCAGAGCTCTGTGTGCAGCTGCTGTACCTCCAACTGCAATATGAGGAAGAGGAGGGACACGGGTAAATGCTGCTATTTTTATATGCTGTAAATACACAGGTAGCTTTGGGCTTTAATTGGGTTATTATGCAATGGTGACTGACTAGTTGTATGGCAGCCAACAAATGATGCTCAAATAGGGGTGCAGCGCCTCCGGTATTGGTTACCAAAGTCCTGCTCCCCCTCCCAGCAAGAGAGGCTGCTTGTTCTCTTGCTGGTACTCTGCTCAATGGCCTGTTGGCCACAAAGCTGTCTTGCTTCTCTTGGGTTGTTTCATCGAGCCTCAGCCTGCCCCTGCTGTAGTGACTGGTACTGCATGAGGCATTGCTGTAAAGCAGCAGGTCCTGTTTCAAACCAGGCTCCCCTTTCTCCTGAGCAGCTGAAGAGGGACTGACACACTGCAGTGCTGGGACCCCTGAGGATCCTTCCTGAAGAGCTGTCTGCTGGAAGCCAGGAATTCTACCAGAGGAGCCCTGCTCTATCACTGGAGGGTGAGTTGAGCCTGCAGTCTACAATCCTGTGTACACGTGGCTTGCATGTATAAACATGGCCCTGACTTCATCTTTACAGTACACTTTCTGCTGTAGGATTGAAGATGTGTGTTACCAATTCTGCCAAAACCTTCAAATGTTTCTATTATTGGAACACAGGGACTTTGCCCACCCCTACCAACAGGGTCCCAAGTGTGCCTCCCTGCAGGTCCTGAAGCAACAGACTCCTATTGAAGCTGCTCCTGGGCACTGTAGAGACCAAGCCTGCACTGGGAACCCTTCCTGTTCTTAACCCTTTCTCTCCTCTCCCAGAACCCCAGCAGGCTCTGGCCTGGCTTCCTGTCCTGGCTGCTCCTGATAGCTCTCCTGGGAGCCCTGTCACTGGGCTACTACATGTGCGTGTGGCGTCGTCCCAGACTCTGCTCCAAGTCCAGCAGTGAGCTTCTCATTCCTGCACCCCACTGATGAAATGCACGGTTTCCAGCAGCTCGCCAGAACAGCAATTCTGATTTCCTCTTTTGTATGCTGATGAATAAAATGTCTGCAAGAAGAACTTCTGTGGTCTGATTTCTGCCATGGAGTAACTCTTAGAAATGTGTGTAGATGTTTTAAGGGAATTTAACCTCTTTCTGCTGGATAAACCGTGTAACAATTTTTTTGTTTTGTTCCTGGGTAGTAAGTGTTATTTCCTAATTGCTTATGCCTCAAAAGTATAGAAAATGGCTGTTCCCCCACAAACTTTGCTTTTGTGACCAGGACAGTGATATTTTGAAGTTTTACGTATTTTCCAGATAGATTCAGTGCTGAGTAAACTTGGAGTAACTTCTAGAACTTTCCAGTAATATAAATAGTAGTATAAATACAGGGGCCTTAAGCCCACCAGTTTAGTTCCAGCTGCCTAAGTGGATACATATCTGCATTTTTCTGAGATGGCATCAAGAGGCTGCAAGCATCCGGCAGACGCATTTTGCTATGTCTGCGGCCAATTTATCAAGACAAGAGCGAAAAAAAACCATTCCGTGGAAGCATCTGCTAAGATGTGTGAGGCCTACAAGGCATATTTCGGCATGCCTGTCGGGGATCAAGACAAACCCTGGGCACCTCATTTCACCTCACGAGCACTGCAAAAAAAACTCTGGAAGGTAAGATGGACAATTGTTGCTCGGAATTTTATGTTATAAAATTTGTTCAAATTTTTAAAATTGTAAAAGTTTAATTTTAAAATGTTTTATAATTTTCAATGTTATTGAAAAAATATATCATATATGAAAAATGTTGCGAGAATCTCTTACATATTAGTCATGGGTGAAATAAATGTATTTTTGTAGGATGGTACAGAGGGGAAAAGAGAGCCATGAAGTTCGCTATCCCAAGAATTTGGCGGGAACCCACTGACCACTCAAGCAACTGCTACTTCTGCATGGTGGAACCTTCCAAGTGGACTGAGTTCTCTGTGGGGAGGAACAACGTCAAGTGGGAGCCACTGGTGGACCCCCGGAAGGTGCTGATGCCACCACTGCACATCAAATTGGGCCTTATGAAACAATTTGTCAGAGCTCTAGATAAGGAGTCGGCAGCCTTCAAGTACCTTCAAGACTTCTTTCTTAAGCTGTCTGAGGCAAAGGTCAAAGCCGGTGTCTTCATCGGACCACAGATAAAGAAGATCCTGGAGTGCAATAAATTCTCCAAGAAGCTCACTAGTAAGGAGAAAGCGGCTTGGAACAGCTTTGTTGCAGTGGTTCGGGGCTTCCTGGGCAATCACAAGGCCGAAAACTATGTGGAGCTGGTTGAGACTCTGGTGAAGAATTACGGCACAATGGGCTGTAGGATGTCCCTCAAAGTCCATATCCTTGATGCTCATCTTGATAAATTCAAGGAGAACATGGGAGCGTACTCGGAGGAGCAAGGCGAGCGCTTCCACCAGGATATACTGGACTTTGAACGCCGCTACCAAGGACAGTATAACGAGAACATGATGGGAGACTACATTTGGGGGCTGATTCGTGAAAGTGATTTACAGTATAATCGTAAATTTCGAAAAACTACTCACTTCTAAATCTTTTGTAGTCATTTTTGTATTACTTTAGTATGAATACATGTTAATTTGGATTCATATGTTGTGTTTTTCTGACTTTATGTGAACGAAAAGACACAAGTTCGCCCGTTTTCTCATTGGAAACAGGTAAATTTCAAAATATCACTGTCCTGGTCACAAAAGCAAAATTTGTGGGGAATAATAGCCATTTTCTATACTTTTGAGGCATAAGATATCAGGGAATAACACTTACTACCCAGGAACAAAAATTGTGTTACATAGTGTGATCATACTGCAGAACTGAGTAACAGGATTGGTACATGGCTTCTATAGCAACCCTTCCAAAAACAAGTAGAGTACAGTGCCTTGCATAAGTAGTCACCCCCCTTGGACTTTTCCACATTTTTGTAGTGTTACAACCTGGAATTAAAATTTGATTTAATTGGGATTTTTACCATTTGATTTACACAACATACTTAACACTTTAAAGATGCAATTTTTTTTTTTTTTATGGTGACGCAAGTGAATTAAACAAAGGCATTTGTTGGTTACATAAGTATTCACCCCCTGAGTCAATACTTGGTAGAAGCACCTTTGGCACCACAGCAATTGCAGCTGTGAGTCTTTTTGGCTCTACCAGCTTTGCACATCTGGATCCTGCAATTTCTGCCCATTCTTCATGGCAAAATTGCTCAAGCTCTGTCAAGATGGATAGGGACCACTGGTGAACAGCAATTTCAAGTCTTGCCACAGATTCACAATCGGATTTTGGTCTGGGCTTTGACTGGGTCATTCCAAGACATTCAGGTTCTTCTTTTTAAACCACTCCAGTGTAGCTTTGGCTGTGTGTTTAGGGTCATTGTCCTGATGGAAGGTGAACCTCTGTCCCAGGACTCTTGCAGACTGAAACAGGTTTTCCTCTAGAATTTCCCTGTATTTGGCTCCATCCGTCTTGCCCTCAATCCTGACCAGTTTCCCAGTCCCTGCCGATGAAAAGCATCCCCATAACATGATACTGCCACCACCATGCTTCACCGTGGGGATGGTGTTCTCAGGGTGATGAGCAGTGTTGGCTTTGCACCACACATGGTGTTTTGCGCTAATGCTAAAAAGTTCAATTTTGGTTTTAACAGAACAGAGATCCTCTTTCCACATATTTGCTGTGTCTCCCAGGTGCCTTTTGGCAAGATCCAAACGGGATTTGATATGTGTTTTTTTCAGCAATGGCTTTCTTCTCGCCACTCTTCCATAAAGCCCAGCTTTGTGGAGCGTCCGGATTATAGTTGTCCCATGGATGGTTTCTCCCATCTCAGCTGTGGATCTCTCCAGCTCCTTCAGAGTTACCATTGGCCTCTTGGTTGCTTCTCTGACTAATGCCCTCCTTACCTGGTCACTGAGTTTTTTGGTGGACGCCCTACTCTAGGCAGAGTCGTGGTTGTGCTTTATTCTTTCTATTTTTTAATAATGGAGTTAGCGGTGCTCCGGGGGATGTTCAAAGTTTGGGATATTTTTTTATAACCCAACCCTGATTGGTGCTTCTCCAGAACTTTATCCCGGACTTGTTTTGATAGCTCCTTGGTCTTCATGATGCTGTTTGTTTAGATATGCTCTCTAACAAACTCTGGGGCCTTCCAGAAACAGGTGTAATTAATCTGAGATCATGTGACACTTTAATTGCACACAGGTGGACTCCATTCAACTAATTATGTGACTTCTGAAGGCAATTGGTTGCACCAGATCTTATTTAGGGGTGTCACAGCAAAGGGGGTGAATACTTATGCAATCAAGACTGTTCAGTTTTTTATTTGTAAATCATTTTGAAAAATATGTAGATTTTTTTCCCCACTTCGACATTATGGACTATTTTGTTTAGATCAGTGACAAAAAATCCTAATTAAATCCATTTTAATTCCAGGTTATAACACTACAAAATGTGGAAAAGTCCAAGGGGGGTGAATACTATGCAAGGCACTGTAGTTGTATATTTCTCACAATTAAACTAAAGTAGTTTTGGAAGATCATTAAACCTAGGTTTATAAAACTGTGGTTTCTTGACAAGTTTTGGCTCCAGGTTTTTATTTTTGGATAATATTTAGTTTCTGGTTGCCAGAATGTAAAGGTCCTTCTAACTAAATGTTTGTTTCCTGCCCAGAAGATTTTGAACCTAAAACTTGGTATAAATCACCATGCTTAACTTGTGTTTTTGTGAAACTATAGTTTCAGAAAATAAACTTTAGTTACCTACAGATTAGGAAATTCCGTTTAGCATAACCAAGTCTAATCTTCAATTTCTATTTAATTGCAGCTTGAGTTTGGAGTTATAATTTCATGTCTACAAATTATATATTTTCCCCATAATAAAGCATAGCTCTATTTATTTTGTAGCCTGAACTATTTTAACATAACTACTTTTGCAAACAGACAACAAATGGCAGGGGGGATTGTGTGAAATTTTCCCATCTTGAAAAGCATTCAATTGGATTTAGCTGTCCAGCACTGTAGAGCAGTCACACTGGCCAGCAATATCAGTGTTGATGCATTGGGCAAGTGTTGGGTGACCATGTTTGTAAGGAAATGTGATATTCCATAGTAATACATTGTTATGTATGGTACATTCAATGGAGAGATATTGAGCACAGAGTTTAGGTGGGTATTTTGGAATGCAGTCTGACTAGATTGAGAGCAGATATGACCATTTATGGGCATTTGTGGAAAGGGTCTCTGTTCTGCTCTGTTTTGCTTGCTAGCATGGGGGGATGGGAGAATCTCAGAGATAACAGATTCAAAGGAGGCTTGGGGACTGGCCACATACACAGGTTTAGGTGGGGAGGGTCTCAAATGATGCCATCATAGAGGAGTGTTCTATGTTATTAAAAAGTGATTGCAGCCATTGTCTGTTGCACAGATTCCATCCGCTGTGACCCAGAGCATGTGTCTCTGCTCTCTTCAAATAGTTCTATTCTTGTATTACACCAATAAATATATTTTTGGCTTCACTGATATTGTTTTTCAGGTTTCATCAAATTTTCCCTACATGTTGGTAATGTGTTAGCAGCCCCTGTTCACATGATCTGCTGAAACAATGGGTTGAGTGTGTAAGAACTGGGATTGTGTTCCATGGATTATTGCATCACCATCATTCCATATGATGTCATAGCCTGTTTGTTCAAACTGCAAATATACGGTAAGTTTCAGCCTCTTAAGTTGACAGATTGTAGCTTCCAGTCATTTTCCATAGTGTTGGTTCAAATCGGACCGGAGTGGACATGGATTCTTTAAACAACTCCAGTCTTCTGTCTACACCTCTGCTGGGTTCAAACAGCTGGAGTGTCAGCAGAGTGTTTGCTGTAGAGGAGCTGGGATTCAAACCCCATTTCAGCACTATTACCTCAGGAAGCACCTTGATTCTCTTTCTTCAGTGCTAGCAGCAGGGCTCATTTGTGCCGGATTCAACCGCATCACAGATCCCATACCTTTCTGTCTGACAGGCGAGAATTATACAGTTTGCAAATGATGAGCTGTATCAATTAATCTTTTTACAAGAAAAAAAAAAAACTCTATATACATAACAAAAAATAAATAAAACTTTTTCTGTTTCATGACAAGAATATTTTAGGATGTGACATTACTCACATTTTTACAACCCTGATGGTGAAACCCTTAAAAAACAAGCGTAGTGGACACAGATTTTTTTTAACAATCTTCAGTAGGTTGAGCTTTATCAAATTTAATGAATATTAGAACATTATCTTGTTTAAATAATCCTAGGGAAATGGCACAACTGGGCTTACAGGGGATTTGATACACATTGAAGAAAAAGACTCCACTTCCATAATAATAATAATAATAATAATAATAATAAACATTTATATAGGGCAATTCATGTACAATACAATTCAAAGCGCTTTACATACAGAAAAAATACAATAATACAAATGTATTGTATTAAACAGATGTACACTATAAAGACTCTGTTTCAATGCAGTACATACACAACGAGACCAGTTACTATACCTTCCACCAAGAGGCACCCAGTAAAACACCAGTACAACACCGCTCCAGAAAGAAGCCATGACGCAAACAGACTCATCGAGCCCCGTCCAGAGGTTTTTATTGCAATTCACTAGCTGCCTACGAGGGCTTGAGAGGAGGCACAATTGAGAGTGAGACAAGTTGAGAGGATTTCTCCGGTTGCTTACGAGGCTTGAGAGGGGGCAAGATTTTGAGAGTTTAAGAGTGAGACCAGTTTGAGAGGGATGGCGAGATTGAGGGATGGAGTTTGGGAATGGTGCTTAGTAACATTGAGGTTAGATATTGATAGCAGGACGAGATTATTATTATTATTATTATTATTATTATTTATTTCTTAGCAGACGCCCTTATCCAGGGCGACTTACAATTGTTACAAGATATCACATTATACATTATTTCACATTATACAGATATCACATTATTTTTACATACAATTACCCATTTATAAAGTTGGGTTTTTACTGGAGCAATCTAGGTAAAGTACCTTGCTCAAGGGTACAACAGCAGTGTCCCCCACTGGGGATTGAACCCACAACCCTCTGGTCAAGAGTCCAGAGCCCTAACCACTACTCCACACTGCTGCCCATTGGGTAGACGAAGAGTTACAAAAGGACAGATCCTTCGCAACTCAGTGCAGCATCCTCAGGCATCTAAGCTGGCATCTGGGTGGCGTGGAGAGCTTTGGAAAAGTGTCTCGGGTCCGTTTAGGAGAGACGAAAACAGAACCCCGCCCCCCCTCGGTCGGGGCGCGCTCGGCAGGTGGAGATTCGGCCTACTGCATGAGAGGGCTGAAATGGTCCTGGACCTGAAATGGAAGAGAGGAGATGGGACAGCAAGGTTGAGGCCTGGAAGGATTAGTGCATAAGCAGCAGAATAGGATGTGGCCGTGGGTCCCCTCAGGCTGGCGAGGAACAGCTGGGCGGCAGTGGTTGAGACGAGAGGCCTACCTGGACAGCCGGGGGAGTGAGACTTACCCCCCCAAAAGAGGACCCCCGGTTCCCCGCAAGAACCGCACCATGGGATAGAAAAGAGATCGCAGAGCCGCACACATAGACAAAAGCTAGAAGAAAATAGAAAAAAGACAACAGATGTTAGTAAACAACCTATGCCAATAAGCCGTCCGCACTGTGGAGAGGAACCCCCCATGCTGGGAGGAAACCTCTGGTGGGCCTGGCGGAAAGGGTGCCCCCACCGGGCAAGCTAAAAGTGCTTGGTGAGCTGTGACGATGTCTGCAGAGGATAATCTAATATTAAGTTCAACAGCTGAAGAGGTCCAGCGCCCCATAGACTTAATCAAGTGTTGATTGATTCTTGCCCTGGCCGCGGAGGTAGCTGCTCCAATCCAGAATTAATGGGGAGAGAAATAGTTCGAAGAAACACCGATCCATGACAAGAGGGTGGATAGACGGGATGAGAACCAGTGTCTCGTAACTATACATCTGGAGCTGTCGATGAAGAGGGGATCTGACGGAAGACATGGAATCCTGCAGGCAAGGTATCTGGACAGAGCAGAACTAGGACACAGAAGAGAGTTAATTTTAGAAAATTGAACAAACTGACCTTGGCTTAATTGGTCCATTTTTGAAGATCTGATGTGGAGGATAACGTGGTTTCCGGGGATTTGAGAGAGATCGGAGCGCTTGAGGCCTAGAGCTGGGAAGCTGGAAGTTGATGGAGTTGAGAATTCTGCACAGCGGAGAAATCCAAAGAAGGCCGTCAGGCACAGGGTTTCCATGACGATGTCGTTGAATGGGTTGAAGCATCCTTGCCGGAGAGCGGTGATGAGATGAAGGAGAAGGTCTGTAGAGACTGGTTGTCTTGATGGAGAGGAGGGGACCAGGCTTTTCTGTTTGTAAAAAGAATGTGATATCTTGTAACATTTGTAAGTCGCCCTGGATAACGGCGTCTGCTAAGAAATAAATAATAATAATAATAATAATAATAATAATAATAATAATATTATTATTATTATTATTATTATTATTATTATTATGCCTCTGAGCGTTAGGCAAATCTCTGGAACGGTCGAGAGAGGAGGAGAGGAGATAGATTGAAGGCGATATTGATACCAAATGCCCGCTAGGTAGCGTCTAATAGAGGAGAGGGATAGACGTAGAGACAGCCTGAGATGAGTGATGAAGGTGAAGAGGTGCTGTAGGTTGTAAGAGGTATGAGAGATCCGATTTTGCTCACAAAAGTGAGTAAATGAAGACCAGGCAGTCGAGTAGGAGGAACGGGTAGATAGGGCGAGAGCATTCTCCATGAATCCACGTGCTGATTGAAGGAGGCCAGAGAGAGAGTTATTCAGTTGATTATTGTCTTGCTGAAGGGTGGTACGAGTCAAGGGTTGGGGTCTGATCCTGGGACCAGGTTGCAGAACTTCTGGATCTGCAGGCGAGAGAGATCATCGGCAGTGTTATTAAGAGACCCTGGGAAATGGCGCCCTTGAATGATGACATTATTGGATACTGATTGTGTTGAGTTCATTATACAAGTGGGAAAGGCCGTTCCAGTTGTTTAAGAGTAAAGTTCACATCTCGATATCCTTACTAGCTTCATCTGGGATGAAGTTTGAGGCATCCAGGGAGTTAGAGGTAGTAGACAAGGCAAGAAGACGAGAGATGAAGGTGCGCCCTAAAGAGATGATGCGAACTTGGAATTATTATTATTATTATTATTTATTTCTTAGCAGACGCCCTTATCCAGGGCGACTTACAATCGCAAGCAAATAAATACATTCAAGTGTTACAATACAAGTCATACAATAAGAGCAAGAAATACAATAATTTTTTCAAGTGTGACAAACCACAATTCAATAATACAGCAGATAATAGTGAAAGTTACATCAGGATATGATTAAATAGTGATAGTTACATCAGGATATGATTAAGTACAAAATACTACAGGTTAAACACTTGGCAGATTACAGTATTCTGAAGCATAGGATTAAATGTAGTAAAATAGGGGGCAGATAAGAGCAAAATAAAGCATATTTAAATGAAGGGTGATAGTGTCCCAGGATACAACAGAGGAGTTCTACAGGTGCTGTTTGAAGAGGTGAGTCTTAAGGAGGCACCGAATGTGGTCAGGGACTGGGCAGTCCTGACATCTGTAGGAAGGTCGTTCCACCACTGCGGAGCAAGGGTGGAGAAGGAGCGGGCTCGGGAGGCAGGGGAGCGTAGCGGAGGTAGAGCCAGTCTTCTAGTGCAGGCGGAGCGGAGAGGTCGAGTGGGGTGTAGGGAGATGAGGGTCTGGAGGTAGCTGGGTGCAGTCTGGTCAAGGCATCTGTAGGCTAGTACAAGAGTCTTGAACTGGATGCGAGAGGTGATCGAGCCAGTGGAGTGAGCGGAGTAGTGGAGTAGCGTGGGCGGCGAGGCAGAGAGAACACCAGGCGGGCAGCAGAGTTCTGGATGAGCTGGAGCGGATGGGTGGTGGATGCAGGAGGCCAGCCAGGAGGGAGTTGCAGTAGTCTAGACGGGAGAGTACCAGGGCCTGGACCAGGAGCTGGGTAGCATAGTTGGTGAGGAAGGGTCGGATTCTTCGATGTTGCTCAGGAAGAATCGGCAAGTGCGAGCCAGAGTGGAGATGTGCTGGGAATAAGAGAGGCAGGGGTCCAGGGTGACTCCAAGGTTCTTAGCGGAGGAAGAGGGAGAGAGTGTGGTAGATTCCAGAGGAACAGAGATAGAGATCAGAGGAGGGGGAGGAGGAGGAAAGAAAAGGAGGTCAGATTTAGAGGGTTGAGTTTGAGGTGATGCGAGTGCATCCAGGAGGAAATAGCAGACAGACAGGTAGAGATACGGGAGGAGATGGTGGAGTCAGAGGTGGGGAAGGAGAGGAAAATCTGAGCATCATCAGCATAGAAATGGTATGAGAAACCATAGGATGCAATGAGGGGCCCAGGGAGCGGGTGTAGAGAGAGAACAGGAGAGGACCCAAGACTGACCCTTGGGGACTCCAGTTAAGAGAGGAGAGGTGTGGCGGTTGCTCCACGCCAGGTTACCTGGTAAGTGCGGTTGGAGAGGTAGGAGGAGAACCAGCCCAGAGCAGTGCCAGAGATCCCCAGGTCAGCAAGAGATGATAGTAGAATAGAGTGATCAACAGTGTCAAAGGCAGCAGAGAGGTCGAGGAGAATTAGGACAGAGGAGAGAGAGGCAGCTTGGGCACACTTAAGTGAGTTGGTGACAGACAGGAGGGCGATTTCAGTGGAGTGAGCAGAGCGGAAGCCAGATTGGAGAGGGTCAAGCAGAGAGTGGTTGGACAGGAAAGCAGAGAGCTGGCGGTGTACAGTCCGCTCGAGGGTTTTGGAGAGGAAGGGTAGGAGGGAGACAGGACGGTAGCTCTGGAGGGAGGTGGGGTCGAGGGGTTTTTGAGGAGGGGAGTAATAGAGGCAATGAGGAGATCAGTTGGTGGATGTGATCGAGCTTTGAGGGAGGAAGGCGTGCTTCGAACTTGATGGTATCGAGAGTAATGCCTAAGAAATCGAGGCAGGTGGTGGGGCCAATGGTCTTTTCTGAAGAGAGAGGGACCCCAAGGGTGGTGAAGAGAAATCTGAGGTAGTTGATGCTCTGGGCAGAAGGATGAGACAGAGGAGATACAAGCAGGAAGTCGTCGAGGAGATAGATAAGAAATGGAACTTGATATGAGTTTAGCAATATCCAGCAGAGGGCCTCAGATAGAGAACCAAGATTTATGGACTGCTACGACAGCCGAAAGTTAACTAGGTTGCGAAAAAATAGGAACCTTGCCAGTAAATGCTGAACAGCTGATGGAGTGATGGGTTGATTGGGATGTCTTTTAATGCGTCGGTAATGTCGGCTTTTGAAAGCCAAGCTCCTTGGCCTGCCGATTTGATACATTTAATGGCATCGCAGAGTGTAATGTAATGAAGCGAGAATAGGTCCGCTGGGATGAGTTTGTTGATGCTGCTAGCGGGGATGTCTCGAGGAGCTGAAAGATCAATTATAGGAAGTTTTTTCCCTGAAATCTTTTGATTAGCGATGCCAATCGGGTTAATCCTGAAGACTGGAAAAGGAGGAGCTGCGAAGGGGCCAGACATGAAACCTTTCTCCAGCTCCGCCTTAATTACAGATGAAACGGCTTGAGGGTCCGAAGTAGCAGAACGAAGATTGCTGCAGGTGATAGAAGAAGTGAGACTTGATAATCCAGTATAAAAACCGTGTTCGAGACCGTTGAGGAGATACTTGACAAATAACAGTCGGCATGAAGACTGAGGGCATCTGCCAGCGCTGGAATGTTGACAGGAGATGACACGGATAGAGTTGAATGTCATTTTTTCGGTTGAGATGGCAGATAGACTTGGCGTGAGCATCTCCACAGAAGGAGCAGGTATGCAGAAAACGCCAATTGATGTTATTACAAAAGGATTCGTTGAAGTTATTACATATTTGTCGGTTACCAGAAAATTGAATGGACCGTCCAAGCTTGTCTGTAGAGGTGGATGGATCAGGAGGGGCTGAAGCATGAATAGGTCGAAGAGAGGAGGAAGGAGCGAGATTAGCTGTAGAAGGAAACGGACGAGAAAAACGTGCAGTGTTGGAGGAGCTAACTGCAGTCACTTTTGGGCATAGATGGGTGGAGTGGCTTGTGGAAGCGCATACAACGCAAGCATATGCTCTAAGGCCCCCAAATATCCTGTGGAACAGGTCGATGTCCGGTTTTGCCCAGTTACCGATTTTGTTGGTGGTTCCCAGTATTACTGCTGCTTTTGCGGAAAAGCTTTTATGGTAATCGTAGAACATGGTACCCCCATAGCGGACAGACAGTTCAATGATATAGGCCATGTAGTGGTCTAATTCTTCCCTTCTATGTGGGAAAAACATTGCATAAAACATCCCGGTAAGCAGAAAAGGCCAGTGCAAACTCCCCCATAGTATGATTCTTGAAGAGACGTGGATCGAAATGGTGATACGTCTGGAATCGATGGTATAGAGCAGGTCTGCTGGAGTGGCTGAGGTTAGAGTAAACATAAGGTTCGGGTCAATTACTTCAATGACAGAAGATGTAGAAGCCGTTGTAATAAGAGGAAGAGTCTTGTCAGGACGAGTTTCAAGAGCAGTGAGGCGTGTATTGAGGGATTCGATTGAATCCGAGACAGGCTGTAAGAGGGCTTTCATGTCATGAAGAAGGGAGGTTTTGAAAGCGTCGAGGTCGGCTGAAGTTGCTGGCTGAGACTGTATGGGTTGAGAGCACGGGGCGTTGCCTGGAGAGACAGTATGAGCCTGCCTTGGCCGACGAGCAGGGCCGAGGGTGGAGGCAGGAGATCCGGGTGAGATGCTGGGATGGGTGCGGCGTTTAGCAGAGGGAGACCTGGAGCTGATGTCCTGGCGGGGCTGCCTACTGGTGGAGCGATGAGAGGAAGCAGGCGAATCGAAAGCTGATACGTGAGGCTGCCTGGTCGGTAGGAGTGGGGTTGTAGCCTGATTGACAGGTAGATCAATGGCGAGCAGCTGAGGAGGGATAGGCACTTCAGTAGCTGAATGTTGTCGAGGGAGGGTGTCACATTTCTTTTTTGAAGCAGGAAAGACAGGAGTTGGAGATTGTGTATAGTATATTTAAAAATAATTCTTCTCTATCCGCTCCAGTGGGTATTGGAGTCCCATTTTTAAAAAGGGTTTTAAGAAGCTTCAGCTGCATCCAGTTGCTGTAGGACAGCGTCTTAGGGGGTAGCAGAGTTGAACGCTTCGGTCTTACTGATGAAAAGCTTGGTTCTGGCGACGGTGGGGGTTGGTGTCTGTGCTGAGAAGAGCAAGCCGAACGCTGGGGCTGACCTGGTGAAAGCTCGTCACTGTCACCTGAGAAGAAGCCGGAAGCAGTTTCCATCTTGCTGGATCCTTCTGGCAGTGTGCCAGTTATTAAGCTCGAAACAAACAACAAAAGATTTTTTTTTTTACATACAAACTATAACGAAAAAACGAGGAGAAAATAAAGATCCCTTTTTTTACATACAAACTATAACGAAAAAACGAGAAGAGACAATAAAGATCCCCTTTTTTTTGCTTTGGAACGGTAAGCGGGTTACCAGGTAAGCACACAGTCTGGGAGTCGCCAAAAAAAAACACAGACAAGGAGGTGGAAATAGTGCTGGGTTAAAGTAGAAAAGAGAGAGATAGAAAGGAGGGGAAGCCAACAACATACGTGGAGCAGCGCTGGCCATGCCCTAATAATTGACGAGGCAAGCGTTGCATTTTGTGGTTGGCTGGAAATGCTAAATAAGGCTGAACCGGGATCAGCTTCCACCCGGAAGAGATCGGCGGACGCTTCCCGGGCAGGACGCCATGGAGGGAAGGTAAGACTAA
Organism: Huso huso; assembly: GCA_036884735.1. Taxonomy (NCBI): domain Eukaryota; kingdom Metazoa; phylum Chordata; class Actinopteri; order Acipenseriformes; family Acipenseridae; genus Huso; species Huso huso. Next base: position 25,624,498 of record CM072681.1, on the reverse strand, counting down.
AGAAAATGATTCTCGATCAGAAAAAAGCAGCGCAAAGTGGGAGAGAGCCTTCTACGGCATCCCCCGAATTACACATAAAGGATAACTGTGGCAAAGTGGTAAGTGGTAGCAGGTGTATAGCAGGTGCAGTGCGGATACAGTAATTCCAAGAACACACAGACAACAAAGTACGGGTGAAAATGATTGATTTAATGGTGTATAATCCAATGGTCTGATGATCCGCCGGTAAATAATAAAGAGCTGGCAATACACAACAATGTGTATTGCACAGTAATGAAACAAAGGGTTGCAGTCCCGCAAATGAAAAAACACGGTACAAAACACACACAATTAGACACACATGATCACTGTTCCAAAGTGAGTGCTCTCAGTGCTTGTGGTGAAGTACAATATAATACGTGCTATTAGTGAAACAAGTGCTGATAACAATGTTTATTCGTGACGGTAGTGCAGTGGTGATCCGGTTTCGTGCTGGCCCTCGGCAACAGCTCCGGATTTGTGTTTAGCCATCTAGTGATAACAAACACAGACAATTACTAAACAGACAAACAAACCAAACACTCACAAACTCTTTTCTTTAATTATTTTGGGCAATCTCCCGGTCCTTCCAGTTTCCTTGTAGCAAAACCCAAGCGAAGGAAAAGATTTACAATTCTCCAGCCCCTTTTATGCGATTATGCATGACCCCTTGGTAAACAATTGCAGCTGATTCTATTTCCTGCAGCTGCTACCTCGTTTACCTTCCAGGTCAATACATTCCCACACTGGAGTCTCGTCTCTTTCCAGGCGGATTGACTTCCGACCCAGGAATGAACTGTCAGGACAACCCGTCCAAAGCCTTTCCCTTTCGCTACTTTGTATCCTCACAGGTCGAGAGGGAGATTTACAACCCGAACTCATTATATTTCCTTCACAATAACATAAAAAATGAATAAACGGGATTCCACCACATTTCTTTAATACTCGTTCATTATTTTGTGTATCAGCTGCCACACAAAGCCGAGCACAGTGTGGTATACTGTACTAATGATGCTCCAGTCAGTCTGCCTGGACTGCACCTGAAACATCTTAAAAACACAAAGCCTCTAGGAGGTCACTGGTAAAAGTTAGTAAAGAATTGCGCTATATAATACAACTAAGCTAAATCTGGGAGCACCAACTCTATAGAGGTGAATAGCAATTGCAACAGCTCCTTGAGAATGTATAAGAGGTCAAAGTGAGTAAAAGGAGGTAATTTTATTCAGGTTTCCCCACATGCTGGTCATACTACAGCTTCCACTGGAACAAAAGCAAAGCCAGCTTTCAGCTGCACCAGTCACTGCTGCCAAGAGGGTGCAGCAAAGTGAAGGGTTCAAGACCTACAAGCAGAGAAGACAGCTCCACAGTTCTCACTTGGTGTAGGTGCACACAATAGCCTGAGTGAATGGAGTCTGGTAGAAGCCACTCTGGGTGGGCTGGCACGTCAGTACATTCATGTAACTGGTGATGTTGGAAGTAACCTAGGCACAGTAGTGGATAAATGCAAAAACCCATTTGTTCTCCCCATTAAAGCCAACGTTGTGTTTCCTATAGAGTGGGAGCTGCAATCCAGAGAAGTACAAACAGGTACGCAAAAGTGGACTCTCTCAGGAGCATTATGGGTACAGCTGCAGTGGTCCATATATTTGTAGTATTATCCTTCGTATAAAGAAATGCAGTTTCTGGGTGACCATTTACAATATCCTGACAGTGCGCCCTTTACAATGAGAGGCTTGCTTTAGATGCCACTTACCATGCGCATAAACCTGCAGTCAAGCAGCCCGGATTGGAACTGCACAGTGTTATAGCTGCAGCCCGGATTGGAACTGCACAGTGTTATAGCTGCAGCTCGCATTGGAACTGCACAGTGTTATAGCTGCTGGTGGACGGAGAGCAGCTTCCCAATAGAAAGCCTTTGGGGTCCAGGGGAAGAGCCTGCCCAATGTTCAGCAACACTCTCACACTGACAGAGTCCACACCACAGACTACAGTCCCAGCTACAGGGAGAGAGTGAAACATTTCACACCCCTTCACAAGGAACACAATTCAGTCAGTGTGAGGCTGGCTCTAGTGGAAATTAACAGGACTATTCATATATAGAGAGATCTTAATGTCAGACCTCAAATTAACATTGATATACCCTCCTTCTGCACATGGATTCAGGATGTTCAGATATCATCTTATACTGCGCTGGTACCTGTGCAGCACATCACATGGTGCAACTGCAGCTAGATGATTGGAGAGAGTCTGAACTGCAGCACGGCCAGATATTGAAAGATCATTGGAGAGAGTCTGAACTGCAGCACAGGCAACAGTTGCAAACGAGGTAGCAGCAACAAGTTCAGCTATTGCACTATTTAAATACTTACACATCCCAAATGAAAGAAAGAAATCAAATTGAATGATTTAAACCCACCAATGTTGAGATCAAATAAACCCCATAGTTTTTTTTTTTACAGGTATTCAGGCTAGAAATGTATTTAGGGGGTTTTACAGACAGACCCCCCCCCCCCCCCCCTTTAAATTTTAGTTCTCACTTTCATTTCAAAGCAGAAGCGACTCCTTTATTAATGTAAATACAGTCATGCAGAACGATTGTAATAAAGTGCCCAGCATTAAATACTTCGTTTCATTATACAGTAGCTTTAAGATTAGTAGCTTGTTAACACGTCGCAATCTCGTTTGTACGTTCTGCTTGTAAATCAAAAATTAAGGCTTGGCCAAGTTAGTTGTTCAACAGAGAAGAAAAAAATGAATTAAGTCCGTTTTACTATTAACACGTTGTGATTGAGATAGAATGATGTTTTAATAAATGCAGGAGTCAGCATTGCCAAGAAGTGATGAAGACATTGATCAGCATCTGTATATCTAGAACACAGACAGCGTCCAACTAACCACACAACTGAATCCACAGAGGGACTACAGCACAGAACCAGCAACACACTGCGAGTCACCATTATAAATCATACTATACAAATACGATATGCAATACAGGAACATAGACGGAGCACTCTATTGTATTAAACATATGTACACTATAAAGACTGGCAGTCTTCCTAGCGACAGCGTGCAACCCATTAATACATCGTGGGAGAAGTACAGTCGTGGACAAGTACAGCGCCCAGTTAGAAGCAGTTTGAAAGCAGGTTGACAGCTGCAGAAGCTACACTAAACAAAAAAAAAAATGGTCTTCAAGCCAGTAATCTGTGACAACTGCATGATGTGGGAAATCTGAGAAACCCAACAGAGCTCAACCAAGTTTGTGTAAAGTGCCGCACCATCCAGGACTTGCTTCAGCGATTAAGCCTGCTAGAAAAGGAGATGGAGGAAATGAGACAGCAACAGGAGCTTGAGGAGCTGACACACCCACAATTCATGGAAGTCTGCACCCCTAGCAGACTGAAAGCCACCAGGAGATGGAAGAGAAATAAACAGCTGGGTTCAAATAGGCAGAAGCAGGGAAAAAGAAACTTCGTCAAACACAACCACCAGAAATCCAGACATCCAACACATTTGAGCCACTTCAACATTTAGATGACCAAAACCAACATCAAGAGAATGAAAGAAACAACACCAGGACCCTATAAACAGTGCTGACCAGCCAGCAAAAAGAAGGGAGGTCATGATTGTTGGGGACTCCATACTGAGAAACACAGCAAGTTCAGTTCGCAGTTTGGACCCCCTTACTACAACAGTGTGCTGCCTTCCAGGAGCCTCTGTCAAGCACATCACTGAGAACGTGGACAGGCTCCCTAACTAACTGGAGATGACCGGTAGTAGTCGTCCACATTGGTACAAACAACATTGGAAGAGACAGGCCAAGATCCCTGCAGAACAAATTCAGAGAGCTAGGAAGGAAATTAAAAGACAAGACCAAAACTGTGGTATTTTCTGGGATACTGCCGGCGCTTTGCAAAGGACCATATGGACAGCTGGAAATACAAAATCAAAATGCATGGCTGAAATCGTGGTGCACACAGGAAGGCTTCACCTTTCTTGAACATTGGAGCACTTTCAAACAAGGACTATCTATACAGGTGGGACGGACTGCACTTAAACAGAAAGGGAACCAATCTACTGGAGAAAGGATCCTTCAGGCGGTACAGAAGCATTTAAACTAGAAAGGAAGGGGAGAAACAAAAAAACAGAAGGGAGACTACATCAAAACAAGGGCAACAACTCAGGTAAGACCACTATTAAATGTATTTATCTTAATGCTAGAAGTCTCAGAACAAAATGTTAGAACTTGAGGCTACTGCACTAACAAGTAACTACGATGTGATAGGTGTTACAGAAACTTGGTTGTCTGAGAGTGATGGAGACGAATATAACATCAGTGGGTACACACTGTATAGGAAAGACAGGCAGGACAGAAGAGGGCGGAGGGTAGCGCTATACATAAGAAATAGCCTTGAAGCCCAGGTGTTAAATCAGGACAAAGAAAACAATGCAGAATCAATATGGGTCAGAATAATGGACACAAATTCAAAGGCATAATAATAGGAGCATGCTATAGACCGCCAAATTCAGACGCTGAGCAAAATAATCTGTTGTACAATGACATTAGAAATGTAGAAAAGGAGAAGCCATACTAAATGGGGGATTTCAACTTCCCTGTATAAAATGGGAAAACCCAATGGGGGGCACGACGGACGAAATTGAAATGGTGGAAATGACAAATGACTGCTTCCTAACGCAATTTGTCAAGGCACCGACTAGAGGGGAGCATGCCTTGATTTATCTTTTTCAAATAATGAAGACAGAATAACTAAAACAGAGGTCAGAGAGCTATTGGCAAACTCAGACCACAACATGGTCTCATTTGAAATATTTTTAAAACCCCAAAAGTAATGACTAAAGCTAAGGTTTACAATTTTAGAAAAGCAAACTATGAAGGTATGAAACGGAGACTAACAGAAGTAGATTGGAGTAAAATAGAAAACATCCACAGAAAAAGGGTGGCTGTCTTTTAAAAATGTAGTACTAGAGGCACAAAACAATTACATCCCAAAAGTAGACAAATCTAAATCTAAAACAAAATGGCCAAAATGGTTTAATAGATCAATTAAAAAATATTCAGCGAAAAAGGCACTTTACAGGCGTTTAAAAGGGACCAAAAACAAAGCACACAGAAAGAGTACTTGGAACTGCAAACACAAGTCAAAAGGAAGTTAGAAAGGCCAAGAGAGAGATAGAAATCAATATTGCTAAGGGGGCTAAAACCAATTCCAAAATGTTTTCCAATATTTATAACAGCAAGAGAAACATTCAAAGAGGAGGTTAAATGTCTAAGAGACACAAATGGCAAAATCATAGATGAAGAAAAAAATAGCAAATATATTAAATGATTACTTTTCACAGATTTTTTGAAAGGAGGACACCGGACAACATGCCCACATATCGACCTGTTCTATCCAGTTTTAAATAACTTTAGCATAATAGAGGCAGAAGTGTTAAGGGACTGGAGCTCTTAAAATAAACAAATCCCCTGGGCCAGATGAGATCCTCAATAGTACTCAAAAGAAATGAAAGAAGTTATTTACAAGCGCTAACCAAGATCATGCAACAGTCTCTTGACACAGGGGTTGTACCGACCAGACTGGAAAATAGCAAGCGTATACCGATCCACAAAAGGGAGACAAAACTGAACAGGTAACTACAGACCAATAATGACTTCTATTATATGTAAACTTATGGAAACTATAATAAGATCCAAAATGGAAAATTACCTATATAGTAACAATATCCTGGGTGACAGCCAGCATGGTTTTTAGGAAAGGAGATCATCTAACTAACCTACTTGACTTTTTTGAGGATGCAACGACC